>JAPVLO010000590.1:0-600000 GCA_027257055.1 Cephalopachus bancanus | reverse complement strand
GGCAAGGGAAAGACATCGTGTGATGATCCCAGAAGCTAGAACTCAGTCCTGCAGGCAACATTTCAACATGGAAGATATCTAAAACACACCTTTGCCACTCCCTCACTGGAACCAGGTGAAAGACAAGACGTTGGGGAAGGATAAATGATCAGAGCGCTGGTTCTCCCATGGAGGATGTCACTTAGAGCTAACAATTCTCCACCCCAGAGTTAGACTGATCCACCCAGTCCCTGGCAGCCACAAACAATCTGGGGGCTCCTGGAGACAGTGTGGACAAGGAAGCACCTTCTGAAGGCAGGCAGGTCCCAGGAGAGGAGGGAGGATTAGGCTGAGCCACTTGTGCTTCGTCCCTTCCAAACTTGGGGGGACAGGTGGAGAGGAGGCAGGAATGAGGACAGCTGATGTCTGTTCACATGGAGACGCAGGGAATTGCAAGTGTGCCAGCTTTCCTGCCCTGAGGCTCACTCTGCTGGGCTCTGGTGAGTTAAAAGCCCATTTAGGCCCTGGATTTGAGTGGTCACGGCTCTCTCTGAAGTATGATGATCAACTGAGCCCAAGACAAGGGCCTCCAATAGGTGGTCCACCTGGAGGAGAGTCAGGTGGGGCTGCAGCTCCTTGCTGGTGTCCGTTTCTTTTTTGTTTTGTTTTTTGGGTTTTTTTTTTTAGTTGGGAGTCTCACTCCGTCACCCAGAGTGGAGTGCAGTGGCCGCTCCCGGCCACCGCAGCTTCGCCTGCTGGGCTCCGGCGATCAGCCTTCCGAGTAGCTGGAACTACAGGCGCGTGCTACCACGCCCGGCTGATTTTTGATTTATTGTAGAGATGAGGTCTCGCCAAGTTGCCCAGGAGGGTCGCGAATCTTTTTTGTTTTTAAAGCAGCTTTCATGAGTCAAGATGTTTTTTTCTTTTTCCTTCTTCTGTTGAGAGACAGGGTTTCGACGTGTGGTCCAGGCTGGAGGGCGAGTTGAGATCGTGGCTCACTGAGGCCTCGAACTCCTGGACTCAAGCCCCCGAGTGGCAGGGATTACCGGTGTGCACCACCGCTCCCGGCTACTCCTGCTTTTTGTAGCGAGGGGGTCGCGCTGTGTTACCCAGGCTGGTGCTCACGCGCTCCTCCGGCCTCGCCGCGCGTCGCGAGGCCACCCGCAGCCTCCGCCAGCCGGCCCTGCTCCCCGCCCAGGCCTCGGGGCAGGGGACGGGACGGCCGCGACGCGCCACAGGCCGGGCGGCCGGGTCGCCTCCCGAGCCGCGAAGACGCCGAGCTGGACGCCAGGCCTCAGCTTCCCCGAACGGGACCGCAGGGGCCCATGACCCGCGGCGACAGAAGACTCCGCGGCAGGTGCGCGGCCCACACGCGTCGGCTCTCGGCCGCCTCCTGCCGCAGCCGCCTCCCGAGCCCAGGACGGCTAGCGCGAGCGGGCCTCCACCGCTGGGCTGACTCCGCGCCCGCCCCCACCTGCGGCTTCGCCCCGCCGAGCCTGGCCCGCCCGACTCACCGGCTTCATCGCGGCGGCCGCGCCGTGGCCAGTGCGGCTCCCTGGGCGGCTCCGCGACGCTCCGGGCCCGCGCTGGGCCCGCCCTCCCCTCAGCTTATTGGCGCGTCCTTCTGGGCGGGAGGCGTGGCGTCACACAGGAGCCAATCAGAGCCTCCCACTGTCCATGACCCCGCCTCTAACCGTCCATTGGTTACGAGACAGTCTTTGAAAGACGCGCGGGAGGCGGGCCCTGCGGGGAGGAGGGAGGAGGGAGGAGGGAGGAGGGAGGAGGAAAGGGAGGGGCGGGCCGGACGCGTCTGTAGGCTTTCAGCGCTCTGGGGCGCTGGGAAGCCGCGCTTTCTGATGTGGGGAATGTCAACGGTAATAGGGTAGGGGGCTGGGTTTTTTTTTTTTCCTTGATATGGACGAATCTCTGTTTCCCATCCGGGCCTGAGCTCCTGGCCTCAGCGATCCTCCCACCTCTGCCTCCCGAGGCACACACCACCAATTCTGGCTAGCTTCAGGGTTTTGGTTTGCTTTCAAGTTTTTTTGTTTTTGTTTTTGTTTTAATTTTAAAGGGCACAGAGAAGCACTGTACTGGAGTGTCATGTGAAAAATACATTATATAGATTTTGTAATTATCTCTAGTCACACAAATACTATGGAAAAGACTAAAAATCCAGAGTCTAAACATTTTTTAAATGCTTGACATTTGAAGTTCTTTACCATTCCAGGAGCTAGACAGTAATCAGTAGTCGTAGTAGTTGGCAGTATCAAGGTGTAGCTCAACCTTTCTGTTCACCAGATATTGCATGACATGTAGATAGAAAGATGCCAGGTGGTTGCACAATGCCAGTGTTTCTGCAAAATTACCGCTAATCTTTTAAAGATGTATGTGATACTCTCCCCATTCTCCAGACCCCTTTTAATCAGCCATGGGAAAGCAGGTCACCTGTAGACATTTCAGCTCCCTGACTCATGTTGGGAAAACCAGTGGGTTTAGGGCTACTAGAAGGAATTCCTTAGTAAAGGATGTAGAACAGTTTGACGTAGAGACTATTAGTCAATGTTCTCCTGAAAAAGAGAATGAATAGGATGTGCACGTATGCCTATAGAAAGATGTTTATTTGAAGGAATTGGCTCCTGTGATTGTGGAAGCTTGAGGAATCCAGAATCGGATGGGGGCAGCCAGTGGGCTGGAAATACAGGAAAGAACGGTAGCTCAAGTCCAAAGGCCGTCTGTTGCAGAACCAGGAAGAGCTGCTGTTGTAGGTACCGTCTGAAGACTCTCTGTTGGCCCAGTTCCCCCTTGCTCAGAGAGGGTCAGTCTTTTGTTCTGTTCATCCTTCAGCTGATTGGATGAGGCCACCATATCATGGCGATCAATCTGCTTTATTCAAAGTTGACCGATTTAAATGTAAACACTTTCATAGAAACATCTGGAATAATGTTTGTCTAAATAACTGGGTGGCATGGCCCAGCCAAGCTGATGTACAAAATTAACCGTCATAGAGGGCCATCGGGATTTTCTTTTTTTTTTTTTTTTTGAGGCAGTGTCTCACCCTGTCACCCAGGCTAAAGTGCAGTGGCATGATCGCAGCGCACTACAGCTTTGACTTCCTGGGCTCAGGTGATCCTCCCACCTCAGCCTCCTGAGTAGCTGGATCTGTAGGCAAACACTGCCACACCCAGCTCATTTTTTTTCTTTTTTTCTTTTCTTCTTTTTTTAGATATGAGGTCTCACATTTTGCCCAGAATGGTCTTGAACTCCTGGGCTCAAGCAATTCTCCCACGTCAGCTTCCCAAAATGATGGGATGACAGGTGTGAGCCACTGTGCTTGGCCTAAATATATCCTTTAAAGTGTGTGTGTGTGTGTGTGTGTGTGTGTGTGTGTGTGTGTGTAGAAGTTTAAATTATGAAAGACTAACTTTCACCATGTTATTTATAGGTATTAAAATGTATTGAAATCGAAAAATAACTTTAAATTTTGTTTCAATTTCTTATAAAAACTACTAATTACATAAACACTTCATTGCTCATGGCCTTTTACTAGTAGCCTTTTACCATAAGAACCTGGCATGCCGTTTCTCTGTACGTTTCATTTGGTTAATATGCACCTGTTAACAGGGCTATGTTTATAATTCTTTGGTTTTTGTTATCTGCTCCAAACTTAAGAAGTGAAAGGATATTGCCTGTGAGTGCCTGTGCTATCTAGAGCTGCTCTAACTGCTAAATGCTAGTAGGGAACGAGGCTGTGTGTTATGTGTTTCTCCATGGGATCTCTGACATCACCACAGAAAAGCATTTTGGAGAGAGTCCCAAGTATAGTCTAAGACAGACTGTGTAAGGAAGAAAGAGGCCTGCTCAGGGATGAGCATGGGTCCCTTAAGAGAGGGTACATGCTCGCCTTTCACAAGAAACTTTCCTCCTATGTGTGTTTCCAACCATGATTCAGCAAACTGCAAGCTAAGGGTGGAAGGCAGCAGGTATCTAGTCACTTTTAATGACCTTCACTCAGCCTTCTAAGGTCACAAGGACCTTCTAAATAATTAAAGTTATCACCTAACTGGATTTGGGCTTTTCTTAGAACACCATGTCTGTGTTTTGGGCAATTCCCCGTGGTTTCTGTGATTTACTACACTGGTAGAGCCGCATTCCAACCCTCAAGGTGACCAGGTCTGGGGGAAGGTCATTTAAAGATGTCTGAATGCTTGGAAGGCTGAGGCACGATTGCCGGCGCCCAGCAGGTCGAGGCTGTGGTGGCCGGGAGCATGTCACGGCACTCCAGTCTGGATGACAGAGTGAGACCCAACTCAAAAAAAAAAAAGATGTCTGAATGCTTACCCTGTTTTAATTGAATCTGCCTACAAGGCTCCCATCAGTGTCTAACCTGCACTGAATATCCTGCCTAGGGTAGAAAGCTGGAAGAGACTGAGTGGTGCTTGCAGAAATAAACAGCTAGGTTGAAAAGAGTGGAAGGAGTGGCAGATTAGGGAGGGCTGTAAAGAAGGCAAGGTGTCTGCGGTGGGAGTGTCTTCTGGGGACTGAGGGCTAGGACAGATACCTGCAGCATCTGGGTCAGTGGAAGCCCCTCAGTCCTTATTTTCAGGGGGGACCCAAAGGACCAAGAGACAAGTGCGGCCTCCTTGGCTGGTCAGAAAAGGTCATCGAAAGCTCATGCTAAGCCAAAGGCGTGGATGTGCAAAATCAAAAAATATATTTAGATGTCTATAGCTCATAAAATAAGAATCTGGACACAGAAAAGAATTCAGTGGCTGGGCAGAGAGGTATTTAGTTCTAAGTGGTCTTTAGTAACAATAATTAGTAATAGCTGCAATTTTCAAAGGGCTTGTTATGTGTCCAGCCCTGTTTGAAGACCTCTGCCGGCATCTTTCCTTTTCACGTGCTCAGTTACTCAAAGAGGCGGTTCAGAAAGATGAAGCCGCTACCCAAGGTGGACTGGCCCAGTGAGTGAGGAGTGAAGCAGGGAGCAGGCCCAGGCAGGTCGGTACTAGAGGGCTGCACTCAAGTGGGATGCTGCACTGTGTCCCAGAAGCATTTGGGTCTGTGTCTTCTCCATGTGTGCACAATGGAGTGTCCACAACTTTGGCAAGAGGCACTCGGTGCCAAGGCAGTACAATGTATGCATATCAGATGACATGGGTGACCTGCAGACATTAATTAAAGATAAAATGAGTTTCATAACAGAGCTGTACAGAAATCTAATCAGGGAAACCAGGGTACAGTATCAGGAAGACATGACTCAATGTAAAAGAGATCGCTAATTCAAGTGTGTAAATAAATCTTTTTTTTGCTTTGTTTTTAGAGACAGCATCTTGCTTTGTCACCCAGGCTCAAGGGCAGTGGTGTGACTATGGCTCACTGCGGCCTTGAGCTCCTGGGTTCAAGTGATCTCAGGTTTCTGAGTAGCTAGGGACTACATGTGTGTGCTATCAATACCCTACTAATTTTGTTTCTGTTTGTTTTTTGTAGATATGGGGGTCTCACTATGTTGCCCAGGGTAGTCTCAAGCTCCAAGCCTCAAGCAGTCCTTTAGCCTCACGCTTCCAAAGTGCTGGGATTACAGGTTTGAGCCACTACACCCAGCCCTTATTCATAAATCTGTATCAAGAATATCGCAACAGAATGGTGGCTGGCTTAAAGTCCAAGAAAGAGAACACACTAAAAAAGAAAATGACTCTGTGTTTTATCCTGCCCTGGCAGAAGTATGGCAGATTCTGTTTGTGTGTGTGTGTGTGTGTGTGTGTGTGTGTGTGTGTCTGTGTGTGTGTGTGTGTTTTGAGTTGGAGTCTCACTCTGTCGCCCAGACTGGAGTGCAGTGGCTGCTCCCAGCCACTGTAGCCTCGACCTGCTGGGCTTCGGTGATCCTTCCGCCTCGGCCTTCCAAGTAGCTGGAACTACAGGCGTGTGTGTGTTGTTTTTAACCTAACCAGTTTCCTTCTTTTCTTGGGTACACAACTAGATGACTATTCCCAAGTTTCCCTTGGAGTTTGGTGCCCATGTGACTGGGTTCTAGTTCATGGGTGGGAGGTGACGTGAGCCACTTCTAGGTCTGGTTTGTAGAAAATCTTGCACCAAATCTTGCTTTTGGCATCAGCTTGATGCGGAGAAGCAAGTAATCTTGGACGCCAAGAAGAAAAAATGCTGCACGTTAATTTTAAGATTCCATTGATTATAAGATAGAACCTAGTTTCTAAAATGTTAAATACTAAAAGAAGTGAATCTTAATAAAATGTTTGGATATTTTGACCACTGGCAAGGTATGTCTGTATTGTACATGGTATATTGGCATTGGGTTTCTATCTTGAGCTCTTGTTGGTTTGGCTAGAATGCCTCAGTCCTGAAGAGTGTACTCAGTCCTGGCTGCAAGGCCCCTAGCCTGTGAGCTCAGCTTCATATGGCTGGTTCTATGCTGTTTGCCCAGCACCTGGACAACTTTTTGCATACAAACACATATGCATTGGAAGAAGGGACACACAGTTGGAGACTGGCTGTGGTTCCATGAGGCCCTCCCTGACAAGTCGGCTAATTCCCCTCAGACTTAGCCACGGGAAGGCAAGAAACACAGCCAGCCTGACACTTTCTTTTCCTTTTCTTTTTTCTTTTTCCTTTTTCTTCTGAGTCGGAGGCTCACTCTGTCACCCAGGCTAGAGTGTAAGTAGCATGATCATGGTTTACCATAGCCACGAACACCTGTGCTCAGGCTATCCTTCTGCCTCAGTCTCCTGAGTAGCTGGGACTACAGGCACGTGCCACTATGCACAGTTAATTGTTTTGATTTTTTGTAGAGACAAGGCCTCACCAAGTTACCCAGGCTGGTCTTGAACTCCTTCCTCGACCTCCCAAAGTGCTGGGATTATAGGCATGAATGGCACCCAGCCTGAAACAGACATTTTACCTTCGAAATCAATACAATTGTTAGGGGATATAGTATTTTTGTAAAACAATGGACCAAGGTCTGTTCAGATGAGTGATAATTGCTGGGAAAAGATCAGAGAAAAGAGAAATCAAAGGAGAACAGAAAAATCTGGGACAGCTTTTGAAATAATTTATTAATCGGTTTTGATGTGTCAAGGACTATTCTCACTTCTTGATATATTTACACAAATTGTGGTGGATAGACTTAATGGGCCCATTCCTCACCCCTCTTTCTAGTCATGCCCTTTGCCATGATAATTTGCAATTCTTCCCAGTAATAAAGGGAAGTATATTTTCCAGCTCTTTGACTTTGGATTTCGTCATGTGACTTACTTGGGCCAATGGAATGTTAGAGACTCTATGTGTTGGATATTCCCAAGACCACTCCTAGGTTCAGTGATTTGCTGATAGGTCTCCCATGACTCAGCATATAGTCATACTCACGGCTCTGGTTTATCACAGAGAAAGAATACCCAGCAGAAACAGCAGAGAGAAAGGTGTATGCTGTAGTCCAGAGGGAACCAGGTTCAGGCTTCTAAAAGTTCTCTCCTGGGGGAGTCACACAGAAACACTTAGCTTTCCCAGCAATGAGTCGTGACAACATATGTGAAGTGTCACAAGGAAGTGTCTAGGAAAATGATCATGAGGAGGACCTCACTCAGCAGGGTGGGACAGTTCACAGCAATTAAGATTAATCCCATTAACCATAGAAGGGCAATCCTAGAATGCCAGGTGGTTTCCTCCTTGAGTTTCTGTGTGAAACTTTGTTCCTGGTCGAGGCATCAATGCCAGCACAGCACAACTCTCACCAGTAAGCTGGAGACTTCAAGGACCAAGGTGTTGTCATGACAGTCAGGGTACACTCCCAGTAAGTGCAAGCCCATAGGGTGCACGTGGCAGCTTGGGAAACAGAATTTACAAGCGGAACTTACATGGGTCAGGCAGCAGGTGAGCAGTGCCCCATTGTGGTCTCACACAACGGGGTCCCACCCCAGGGTTCTCCTTCCAGCCAGTTCGAGCAATTCAGTTCAGGCCTTGGTTTTATCTACCTATCATCTCCCTCTCTCTCTCTCTCTCTCTCTCTCTCTCTCATCTATCTATCTGGGTAAACTGAGGCAGTGTGGGCCAGTGCCATGGAATAAAGCAAAGAATTGCAAAGGCAAAGCAAAAGAGTTTATTCTGCTCAAGGGAGAGTGGGACCAGCACTAAGAAGCAGTGTGGTGAAGAGGTTTGAGGAAGAAGGACTTTTAAAGTTTTAACAAAGAGACGGGGTAAAAATAAAATTCCAGCTGCTGCATTCCAGAGTATTGATAACACTGGTGTTGTGTCCTTGGCCTTGTCAGGGCACCAGTCCTGTGACTCCAGGGCCTTCGGTCTCCGGTGGACTGGAGGGCAGTCACGAAAGGCTGGTTGCAGTTGGGGCAGCTTGGTCCTGGATAGCTGGTAAACAAAGTCCTAGAATAGGGTAGCAATCAGGAGAAAACATGCTTGGGAGACGCAGAACAGTGATCAACAGCTGCCTCCAGAAAGCTGGTTCTGTCCTTGGCCAGTGAATAGGAAGTGGGGGATGGAACAGACAGCAAAGTATGACAAAGCTGAAGCAATGTTAACACGGCTCCTCTTCAGCTAAGTCACTCCGTTTTGACTTCACCCTTTCGTTCCCTCCTTTCGTTGTTTTAAGAGATTCTATTTGCAGCCAGGGAACGGTGATGAAGGTCAAACTTTTGTGAGTGCTTCCTGCTGAACAGGGGTGTAGGGAGGTCCCTGCCTGCCTTCCTACCTAGGACGAGAGGATTGGAATTTAGGGTAAAAGTCCACAGAGTAAATTTAATTATTTTGAATAAAGCAAGCAACACAGGCAATTACAACAAATATATTATAATTGCAATCCGTATATTTAGAAGTTTTAAGCCAGGCTTTATATGTGCTCATTCATTCTAGTGCCTGACAGAAGGAACATCCTGTTGGAAACAACCTGTTTACTAATTTGTTTTTTTAACAATTGTGCTACCCAGGTCCCCACCAGTGTTCAAGAACTAGAAAACAAACATCATATTTATAGGTGTTTACCAACTGTGGTCCTTTTATGAGTTTACTTTTTTTTTTAATTGTGGGGTACAGTTAAGGGTTAGGTAAACAAATGTGCATCGTTCAGTCACCCATGTTGATAAGGGATGTCTCCCCGTTCCCAGACAGATACTGACTACTGTTAATCCCACCTCCCCTCCCCTCCCTGCCCCCCCATAGTTTCCCGCCACTGTCAATCCTTTTCTTATAGTATTATGATAGATGTTCAAGGTCCACTTATGAGTGAGAACATGTGATACTCAGATCTTTGTTTCTGTGAAAGATCACTCAGTATTATAGGCTCTAGTTCCATCCAGGTTGCTGCGAAATTCATGATTTTGTTCTTTTTTATGGCTGCGTAGTATTCCATCGTGTATATGCACCACATCATTTATTTATTTATTTATTTTTATTTTTTATTTATTTATTTTTTTTGAGTTGGAGTCTCACTCTGTCGCCCAGACTGGAGTGCAGTGGCTGCTCCTGGCCACTGCAGCCTCGACCTGCTGGGCTCCGGCAATCCTTCTGCCTCAGCCTTCCGGGTAGCCAGAACTATAGGCATGCTCACGCCCAGCTGATTTTTTTATTTATTGTGGAGATGAGGTCTCGCTGCCCAGGCGGGTCTCGAACCCGCAGGCTCAGGCAATCCACTCACCTCGGCCTCCCAAAGGCACGGGATTACAGGCTGAGCCACCGAGCCTGGCTTGTACCTCATTTTTAAAATTCAGTCCTCTTTTGATGGATAGCATGGTTGGTTCCAGGTTCTTGCTATTGTGAACAATGCGGTGATAAACATACATGTGCAGGTATCTTTTTTATAGAGTGATTTGAGTTCTTCAGGGTATATTCCCAGTAGAGGGATTGCGGGGTCATACGGGAGGTCGATATTTAGAGCTTCTAGGAATCGCCACACTGCTTTCCACAGAGATTGCACTAGTTTACACTCCCACCAACAGTGTAGGAGTGTTCCCTTTTCACCACATCCTCTCCAGCATCTGCTATTTTTTGAGTTTACTTTTTTTTTTTTTTTTGAGTTGGAGTCTCACTCTGTTACCCAGACTGGAGTGCAGTGGCCGCTCCCGGCCACTGCAGCCTCGACCTGCTTGACTCCAGCGATCCTTCTGCCTCAGCCTTTCCAATAGCTGGAACTACAGGTGTGTGCTACCACGCTCGGCTAATTTTTTGATTTATTGTAGAGATGAGGTCTCGCCAAGTTACCCAGGCGTGTCTCGAACCTGTGGGCTTAAGCAATCCACTCACCTCAGCCTCCCAAAGTGTGAGATTACAGGTTGAGCCACTGAACCCAGCTGAGTTTACTTTTTTAAAGAGGTGTTTAGACCAGGCACTGTGGCTCACACTTGTAATTCCAGCACCTCAGGAGGCAGAAGTGAGAGGATTGCCTGAGTCCATGGATTTGAGACTAGCCTGGGCAACATGGCAAGACCTCGTCTCTATAATAAATAAATTAAAAAAAAAATTAGCTGGGCATGATGGTGCATGCCTGTAGTTCCAGCTACATGGAAGGCTGAGGTGGAAGGATTCCCTGAGCCCAGCAGGCCGAGGCTACAGTTGCCAAGAGTAGCATGCTACTGCACTCCAGCCTGGGTGGTAAAGTGAGACTTCCACTCAAAAAAATAAAATAAAATAAAAATAAAGGAGGTGTTTGAGATCACCTAATGGTTCTGAGGTGTATAGCTTTTGCATGGATTTTTCCAGAGCTGGAGTTTCTGGGAGTCTTGAGTCTAGATAGGTGGATTTTGGAGGGGAATCCCAAGAGCTTGGCTACTGTGGGGGTGGTGAAGATGACTTGAAAGGATCCTGTCCATGGTGGCTGACAGGGCTTCGTCTGGCCTGGTAGGTCTTTAAGAAATACCCACTCTCCTGGTTGTGGTGGAGATGTTGGAGGTGGACCCTCACAGGGAGCTGAGAGATGTTGGTTGGCATAGTCTCTTAAAAGCTTCCTGGCCAGGTCTAAGGCTGGGAGGCAGTTTCCTACGGAAAGGGGCTGTGTAGGTCCCCCAGGCTGGAGGAGGAGAGGCTGCCCATCCATGAGTTCAAAAGGACTGGGGAACAGAGGAGCTTCGGGAGTGACTCTGAATCTCAGGAGGCCCATACGCGAAGGCTGTGGTCATCCCTGTTTACATTCCATAGATAGCTTAGTTAGATGCTGTTTACCAGTGGATCAAGACTTTTCCATTTTTTCCGAAGGCTGGGGATGACAAGCTATATGGAGATTAAAATCTGTGCCGAGGGCTTCTGAAACCTGCTTGCTATCTGAGAAGTAAATGCAGCACTGTTTTCATCTTATAAGGAGATAGGAAGGCCAAAGCAAGGAGTTATGTCGTTTATTAAGGCCTGTGAAACCTGTGAGGGTGATTTTTTTTTTTTTTTGAGATTGTAAGAAAGACTTCCAGCCAGTCTGAAAACATATCAATGAATGTTAACAGGTATTTATATGTCTTGAACCCGGACATATGAGTAAAATCAAGTTGCCAGTCCTGTACCAGCAAGTGTTCCCTTAACTGATGCGTGGGGAGAGAAGGCGCTTATCACTCATCAGCCTTAAATGCCCCTGAGGACTGACGGTCCTGCAGATGGGGCAGGCTTGAATCATAGGCTTTAACTTAGGGTATAGATTGGAACATATGATCTGAGAACTTAAGAGCTTGTATAAAGGCTTTTTTTCCTATATGTGGTGAATGATGAAAGCGTGTGGGAATTTCATTCTCCTGCTTGGCAGGTAGGAAGAGCTTTCCCTGGAGCGTTAGCCATAGACCATTGTACAGCCCCTCACTACTGTAGAAGCTGTATTTTTTTCTCCAAATATTCAAGGGTGACTGAGGGAACAGCCAGTGTCTCAGTGGTCAGAGAGGAGCAAGGGCTGCTTTCTTAGCCTTTCTATCAGCCTTGCCATTCCCTAATGCCTCCAGGCTGTGCAACCTTTGATGTCCTTTGCAGTGTATTGCTGACAGCTGGAAGCTGGGCTGCTGGAATAAGTTGTAAAATTGAAGAGACATGCTTGATAGGTGTTTCCTTAGTTGTTAACTATCCTCTTTCTTCCCAAATGGCTGTGTGGGGATGCAGGACATGAAAGGCACACCTTGGGTCTGTGTGCATGTTGAGCCGTGGAGAGAGAGAGAGGCCCAAGGCTCTCTCTTCTTTTCTTTTGTTGCAAAGAAAAGAAAGAAGGGTAGCGGTATCTCACTGTGAGGAGTCACGAGACAGGCTGCATGACAGCAAATCATCAGCACACTGGATGAGAGTACTGTCTGGAAATGAAAACTGAGAAAAGTTGGAGGGTTCTGGGTAAAGAGTAATATGAGTTTCCAGCTTGTATATAATATTTTCCAAGTAAAGGAGCCAGGCAAATAGGGATGACTAGAAATGGGTGGTGGAACATTCTATTTCCCAGCAAGTATGGAAGAGGCAGTGTGGTTAGGGGTTGGGAAAGAATGCCACCAACCCTCACTCTGGAAACAGGAGCAGGAAGAAAGGGGCTAGGACATTCTGCATAGGATGGCCCCATGTCGATAATGAACAAAAGAGGCCTACCAGCCACAGAAACAGTTCAGTTGGCTGAATTGTGCACTCAGGAGAACACTCGGGACCCAACTGAGCCAGAGGTTTATCAGTTGGACTGTAAGAGACCAGAAGGTGGGCTCTAAGACCGAACGCACAGCCACCAGGTGATCACCTGAGTTTGAGCAGGCGGTTCTACTGTGTATTGATTCAGCGCTACTGCAGAAGGCTGGGAAGCGAGTTGTCCTGCAGCTATGCAGACACCACAGTCACTTCCCCAGTGCTCAACTTGACCGCATCTGAGGCATGGGCTTTGCAGAGGCAGCTGGGAACTGTCTCTTGCTCAGTGTCTTGTGTGATGACCCTTGAAACAGGGCCAGGGCCTTGTCAGCAGGCACCTGGCCTGATTATGTCCTGAATTCATGGAATCTTTGTTCCTTTCTGTCTGAGCTTTAGTAAGGGCTGAAGTCAGAAGCTGGAAGGTGTGTCTCCTTTGTTTCCTATATTCCCTTCGTTCCTCCTCCTGGTTGTTAAAGACTTTGAAAGTCAGACCTAAGAGTTCTGACTGGGGGTATGTGGACGTTTTTCTAGCTTTTGAAGTTTTCGTTGAATGTCCGGGGCTGACTGGGAAGTAAAATGTATAGCCCAGAATAGACTGGCTTTCTGGATAGTCAGGGTCTAAGTTAGTATATCTCTGTATTGCCTTCAAAGTGCATGACAGAAAAATTGTGAGATTTTGATTGGAATTTATCTAACTAAGGCAATAAACTTTAAAAGCAATACCAAAAGTTACATGGATGTACAAACCTTAATATTTTTAAGCCTCAGTTTTTCTAAGTAATTAAAAACCTTTCAAGCCATAACAGCAGTTATAACGGGGGAAAAAAGTTATAATCAACTTAGTCAAGAAGATTTCTTTCACAAATTCCCCTTCACGGTCCTTATTACGACTTATACATACCATTGATGACATGCTTGGACTTTCTGTTTTGCTCTGTTTTCCTAAATAACCAGTCATTTTATTTTAGGACAAAATTTTATCATACAAATACAAAGAGAAACACTGCAAAGGGGAGACCCCCAAATATTAGGGATACTTCCCACAGGGCCCCCAAATGTTAGGGTAAACTGAGGCAGTGTGGGCCAGTGCCACGGGACTACAGCAAAGAACTGCAAAGGCAAAGCAAAAGAGTTTGTTCTGCTCAAGGGAGAGCGGGGCCAACACCAAGAGGCAGTGCGGTGAGGTGGTTTGAGGGACAAGGGCTTTTGAGGTTTTAACAAGGAGATAGGGCCAAAAAAATTTTTTTTCCAGCGGCTGCATTCCTGAGTATTGATAACACCAGTGTTGTGCTCTTGGTGTTGTCAGGACAGCAAGTCCTTGGCCTTGTCAGGGCACCAGTCCTGTGACTCCAGGGCCTTCGGTCTCCGGTGGACTGGAGGGCAGTCACGAAAGGCTGGTTGCAGTTGGGGCAGCTTGGTCCTGGATAGCTGGTAAACAAAGTCCTAGAATAGGGTAGTAATCAGGAGAAAACATGCTTGGGAGATGCAGAACAGTGATCAACAGCTACCTCCAGAAAGCTGGTTCTGTCCTTGGCCAGTGAATAGGAAGTGGGGGAACGGAACAGACAGCTAGCAAAGTATGACAAAGCTGAAGCAATGTTAACATGGCTCCTCTTCAGCTAAGTCACTCTGTTTTGACTTCTCCCTTGCTCTATCTATTATCTATCTAATCTATCATAGATTTATTTATTTATTTATTTTTAATTAATTAATTTTTTTTTTGAGTTGGAGTCTCACTCTGTCGCCCAGACTGGAGTGCAGTGGCTGCTCCCGGCCACCGCAGCCTCGACCTGCTGGGTTCCGGCGATCCTTCCGCCTCAGCCTTCCAAGTAGCTGGAATTACAGGCATGCGCTACCACGCCCGGCTGAATTTTTGATTTATTGTAGAGATGAGGTCTCGCTGCCCAGGCGGGTCTCGAACCCGCGGGTTCAGGCAATCCACTCACCTCAGCCTCCCAAAGGCGCGGGATTACAGGCCAAGCCACCGAGCCCGGCGTATTTATTTATTTATTTATTTATTTATTTATTCTGAGTTGGAGTCTCACTCTGTCGCCCAGACTGGAGTGCAGTGGCTGCTCCCGGCCACCGCAGCCTTGACCTGCTGGGCTCTGGCGATCCTTCCGCCTCAGTCTTCCAAGCAGCCGGAATTAGAGGCATGCGCTACCACGCCCGGCAGATTTTTTGATTTATTGTAGAGATGAGGTCTCGCTGCCCATGCGGGTCTCAAACCCGCGGGCTCAGGCAATCCACTCACCTCAGCCTCCCAAAGGCGCGGGATTACAGGCTGAGCCACCGAGCTCGGCTATCATGTATTTATTTATAGAATCAAGATCTCTTGCTGTTGCCCAGGCGGGTCTCAAGTTCCTGGGTTCAAACAGTCCTCCTGTGCTGGCTCCCAAATGTTGGGATTACAGGCGTGAACCTTGGTTCCTGGCCTATGCCTTGGTTTTAGAGAGCTTCCTAAGCACGTTAGTTCCAAACAGCTCTGCTTGTCCGTGACATCGTTTTATTCACCTCGCGAGTGTAGATGGCATTTGCAGATGGAGAGCCGGGGACTGGCTTGTCGGTGGAGGGTGCCTGGTCAGTGCTATCCCCGTGTGGCTGGGGCTCAGGGGTTCATTTGAATTTAAAGTGCCTGCAACAACTGGGAAAGGCAACGTGGGGAGTTTTCCCTGATGACGAGCTTCCAGAAACAGTTCTAAAAACAAAGGTCACTGGGTTTTGTTTTCTTATCCTTGTCACAAAATCAGTATTTTTCCCTTAGTAATCATTACTTTACAGTTTTTTTCTCATCAGACCTTTTGTCTGAAAGGTTATATGCAAAGAGCTGTAAGCATTTTCACGGAAAAACGTTTTTTGTCTCTTAACAAGAAAGGTACATCATGTTCAGGAATCCGGACGGAATCCTGACTCTTCAAAAAGTGTCAAAATGAGTTCACATAACCTCCCACCTCTTTTGTCCTTATCAATTATCTAGCAAGCCACCTAAAAAAAGATCAATCCCCTTCAGGGCCCAGCTTCATTTAGTAATCAGACTGCCTTCTATGTTGTGTGTGCCAGGAGAGAGGTGGGGAAGTAGAGTTAGGCCATCAATCCATTATAGCCGACTACAACTGATCCAAAAAGTGGAGCACACCACGTTGACAGAAGTAAGACCCAGAGGGGGTTGAGAGCCTGACTGTCAGGGGCAAGGGAGGCTCACAGTCGCTGGGAGGTACCTCCTCCACAGTGTAATGTTGGAAGCAATCACAGGTGAGGAATGAAATCAGCCAGGGTATCAGAAACATGAGCTGAGCAGCTCAGTTTGAGGTGGCCCCATCAGAGGGTAAACCCTTCGTGAGCATCTGTATGGTCTAGCCAGCGTCTGAGATTTTTGTTTTTGGGTCAGTGTCTCACTCTGTTGCCCAGGCCGGAGGGCAGTGGCACACTCACAGCTCACTGCAGCCTCCAACTCCAGGGCTCAGGCAATCTATCTGCCTTCAGCCTCCGGAGTAGCTGGGACTATGGATGTGTGCCACCACGCCTGGCTAATTTTTACATTTCTTTTTGTAGAGATGTGGTCTCATTATGTTGCTCAGGCTGGTCTCAAATCCCTGGCCTCAAGCGATCTTCCTGCCTTGGCCTCCCAAAGTGCTGGATTACAGGTGTGAGTCCCTGTACCTGGCCTGTGATGTTTTCATAGTTTATGTTTCTACAGAGGGGTGTCCCAAATCCGAATTGGATCCTAAGCTAAAGTCCTACTTATTTAACCCATGCCTGCTCTTAGTTCAGCACAGATTGTCCTGAAGCTGTAAGAGCTCAACAAAGACAGGATACACTTTTAGCTGACAGTCCAAGGAATTAGGATCTGTGAATTGAAGACTTCTAAAAAAGCAGAGGCTTTTCTCTGGCAGCAGCAAAGGTGAAGCACTGTGAGGCCAGACAGCTGTGTTTCCAGTCCAAGTGACAAGAAGGCTTTCCTGAGTCCTAGTTATCATAACAGTCCCTCCCAAAAATATACATATCAGGCCTCCCTAAGTCAGGCATCTGATTTCAGGAGAGTTTGCTAGTAAACTCAAATCTGTTCTTTAAAATTCTAAAAGTGTATCTCTGTCTGGAGGTTACATCTCTTTTTTTTCCTTAAGCCACTGAATTATTATTATTGAGTCTCTTGATAGAACACCTTAGTATATCCCAACTGGGGTGAATTCTGTTTATATTTTTAATTAATTTAATAAACATGTAGCATTTTACTATGTACAAATATAGTGCTCTATAAATACACTTATTTCATTGATGAAATTATCTTGATGATTGCATCGATATCTTTATATATTTATATTTTATTTTAAAGATGTCTCCTGTTTGGTCCCCACTTTGTCTGGTTTGAGATCAGACACCCTTATTAATGTTGTGTTCTCTCCCCGGGCCCTGGCAGTAGCCCGCTACTGCCAATCCCTTTCTTATAGTATTATGGTCAATGTTCAGGGTCCACTCATAAGTGATGGGGATTGCTCCTCTCTTCATTTCATCTCCCTTTTTCCTAAGGCTTAAATTGGCAAAAATCATAGTAAAAAAATCATCAGTTATGGAGACTAGTTTTGGTTTTAAAATAGGCATATCTTCCAAACCGTAGTAAAGCAAGTTACACTTGTTTTTAGTTTCCCAGTGCATATAAAAGTTATGTTTACACTATATTGTAGTCTGTTAAGTGTGCAGTAGCATTATGTTTACAAAACAATGTATGTACCTTAATTTAAAAAATACTTTTTTAAAAAAAGTATTTACTAGCTAAAAAATGCTAACAATCATCTGAACCTTTAGCACGTCATCACCTTTTTTGCCAGTGGAGGGTCTTGCCTTGATGTTGATGGTGCTGACTGATCAGGGCAGTGGCTGTTGAGGGTTGGGGTGGCCGTGGTGATTTCTGAAAATAAGACAACAATGAAGTTCGTTGCATCGATGACTCTTCCTCTCATAAGAGATTTCTCTGTAGCATGTGATGTGGTTTGGTAGCATTTTATTCACGGTAGAACTGTCAAAATTGGAGTCAATTTCCTGAAACTCTTCTGCCGTTCTAGCATTTAGAATTCATTTATGATGTATTCTAAATCCTTTCTTGTCATTTCAACGATATTCACAGCCTCCTCACTGGGTGTGGATCTCACCTCAAGAAACTCGTAGTTTTGCTTATCCATAAGAAGCAACTTCTCATCCTTTAAATTCTTATAATGAGATTGCAGTAGTCCAGCCACATCTGCAGTTACTTGTGCCACTGAAGACTAGGACCCTTCAAAGTCATTCATGAGGGCTAGAGTCAGCTTTCTCCAACCTTTTGTTAATGTTGATATTTTGACCTCGCATAAATTACACATGGCATTTAGAATGGTGAACCCGAGGAGAGTTTTCAATTGGCTTTGCCCAGATCCATCAGAGGAATCACTATCTATGGCAGCTGAAGCCTTATGCAACATATTTCTTTCTTTCTTTTTTTTTTTAGTTGGAGTCTCACCTGTCACCCAGGCTGGAATGCAGTGGCACGCTCACAGACACTACAGCATCGACCTGCTGGGTTCAGGCAATCCTTCCACCTCAGCCTTCCAAGTAGCTGGAACTATAGGCATGTACCGCCACGCCCAGCTAGTTTTTTTATTTATTGTAGAGTCAAGGTCTCACCAAGTTGCCCAGGCTGGTCTTGGACGCGTGGACTAAGGCAATCCTCTCACCTCTGCCTCCCAAAGTGCAGGTGTGAGCCACCGCATCCGGTGAAATGTATTTCTTGAATAATAAGAATTGAAAGTCAGATTACCCCTTGATCCATGGGCTGCAGGGTGGATGCTGTGTTAGCTGGCACAAAAACAACATTCACCTGCTTGCACATCTTGTCCATCTCTATCATAATTCTTGGGTGACCAGGAACCTTGTCAATAAGCAGAAATCTTTTTTTCCTGAGCAGTAGGTTTCGATAGTGAGCTTAAAATATTCAGTAAACCATGCTGTAAACAGATGTGCTGTCATCTGGGCTTTGCTGTTCTATTTATAGAGCACAGGCAGAGTCAATTTAGCATAATTCTCAAGGGCCCCAGGATTTCTGGAATGGTCGGTGAACACTGGCTTCAACTTATAGTCATCAGCTGCATTAGCCTCTAACTAGAGAGTCAACCCGTCCTTGGAAGCTTTGAAGCCTGGCATTACTTCTCTCTAGCTGTGAAAGTTCTAGAGGGCATCTTCTTTCAACAGAAAACTGTTTCATCTGTTTTGAAAATCTGTTGTTTAGTGTAGTAGTCATCTTCACTGGTGACCTTAGCTAGACCTTCTGGGTAACTCGTGGCGGCCTCTCTATCAGCACTTGCACTTCACCTTGTACTTTTATGTTATGGAGACAGCGTGTTTCCTTAAACCTCATGCGTCAACCTCTCTTAACTTCAAAGAGTTCCTCTTCAGCTTCCTCTCTTCTCTCAGCCTTCATAAAACAGAAGAGAGTGTTTTTTTGCTCTGGATCAGGTTTTGACTTAAGGGAATGCTATGACTGGTTTGATCTTCTATCCAGATCATTGGAGCTTTCTCCCTATCAGCAGTAAGGTTGTTTCACTTTCTTATTCATGTATTCACTGGAATAGCAGTTTCAATTTCCTTTAAGAACTCGTCCTGTAGTTCCAGCTACTTGGAAGGCCGAGGCGGAAGGATCGCTGGAGCCCAGCAGGTCGAGGCTGCGGTGGCCGGGAGCAGCCACTGCACTCCAGTCTGGGTGACACAGTGAGACTCCAACTCAAAAAAAACAAAAAACAAAAAAACTTGTCCTTTGCATTCACAGCTCGGCTCACTGTTTGGTACAAGGGGTCCAGTGTGAAGTACATCTTGGCTTTCAACGTGCCTTCCTCACTAAGCTTAATCTTTTCTAACTTTTAATTTAAAGTGAGAGACGTATGACTCTTTCTTTCACTTCAACACATAGGAGGACACTGTAAGGTTATTAACTGACCTAATTTCAACATTGTGTCTCAGGGGAAAAGGAAGCCTAATGAGAGGGAGGGAGATGGGAGAATGGCTAATCAGTGGAACAGCCAGAACATACACATTTGTTGATTAAGTTTACTGTCTTACATGGGACTGTTTTGTCGTGCCCCAAAACAGTGACCACAGTAACATCAAAGATCACAGAACTCTACCACAGATATAATAATAATTAAAACATTTGGGATATTACAAGTATTCTGAATATGTGACACGGAGACACACAGTGAATACATGCTGTTGGAAAAATGGTGCCAATAAACTTGCTTGATGTAGGGTTACTGTAAACCTTCAATTTATTAAAAAAAAAACAAACCCTGCAATAACTGTGAAGAGCAATGAAGCAAAATGTAATAAAATGAGGCATGCCTTATATCAAAGAGTTTGTATCTTAAATCACCTATTGGTGGTAAAAAGTAAGACTATTGTGTCTCATTAACACTTTTTTTTTGCAGCTTTGTCTGATTGAGATGATCCGTCTAGCATTTATTAAATTAAAAATATATAACATTTTGTATACATTTTAATCATACATCTACATACAGTAGTCACAAAACACAATATAATTTTTTTTTTAATTTCCCTTTCCTCCTCATTGCAAATTTATAGAAACCTCTAGCAGTGAGTTCAGCAGGTATCAGACTAATGTTATATATAGCGGGCAGGGTTGATCCTAGCTGGAATGCAAGAGGGTGGGGATGGTCATTGTCTCAGGGGCAGCAGCCAGGTGGAAGAAATGTCTGGACTGTTGAAGTGCTTCCTCCTCCTCTCCCACCCCCATTTCCTGGTTGAGTTAAAGCTGTCCTCCAGCCTTGGGAACTGATTTAACATTTTCCCTCCTACTTGAAGGATGAAGCAGTGTAAACTTTTAACATTTTTGGCTCATCTTAAACTCACCTTTGGGTGTTTTGGGGTTGATTCATGTGTGTTTTCAATCTTTTTCCTGCATTCTTGTGAAGGGCGCTATCGTTCTTTTCTTACTTTCTTCTGTGCTTAATACTTTCTTAAGTGTTTCTTGTAGAGCTGGGTTGGAGGCAGTGTAAGCGCTTAGAGATTGAACATGTGGGAAAGATTTTCATTCTCCACCACTGATGAGGTTTAGCTTAGCTGGATAGGTAATTCTTGGTTGAAATTGTTTATCTTTGAGAACTTTGATGATTGGGCTCCAAGCCTCCCCAGCCTGAAGTGTTTCTGTAGATAAATCTGCTGCTAGTCCAATTGGTCTTCCCCAGTAGGTAGTGTGACCTTTTTCTCTTGCTGCCTGTGTCTAGAAGTTGGTCTTTCATTTGTTGTCTTGCAAGGGTTCTCTGAATCTCTTGTGTTTGAATGGTCATGTCACTGATAGGCAAGGGAAGTTTTCTTGGATAATTTCATGGAATATTTGTTCTAGGGTGGTCTCTCTCTTTCTGCCTCAGGAAGTCCAATTAGTCTTAGGTTTGGCCCCTTGAAATAATCACTCATCTCTTGAAGGATTTGTTCTGTCTTTTTAAGCTTCTTTTCTATGTCTTTAACAGTTTGGGTTAGTTCCATATTTTGATCCTCAAGCTCTGAGACTCTTTCTTCTGCTTGGCTAATTCTACTTTCCATGCTTATCAGTTTATTTATTTCATTCACTGTATTCTTTATTGCTGTTATCTCAGTCATCAACTCCTTCATTCTCTCCTCTTGTCTCTTCTCAATTCTATTTATTCTCTCTCTGAATGTCTTGATATCTGGGTTTGTGCTTTGACACCAGTCATTCTGGGGTATCTTCATGGTTTGCATTCTGAAGTCTATATTCTCAGTGTTTGACCTCCTAGGGGTCTGTGAGAGATCCATATTCGTCCTCTGGTTTTTCTTCCTTTGTGTAGATTTTCCTCCCCCCCCCTTTATTTACCTCTTCTTTAATTATGTTGTTCAGGGATGGAGGTGGGAGTAGCTTTTATTTCTGTTTTCTCAGTCTCCTATTCTTCTTTATGTAGATCCTCTGGCTTTGTTCAATTCTGAAGCTGGACTGTGGGTTGGGGACTGTACTTTGGGAGTTTTGAGATTTAATTGAGGGAGGATCTGTGATTCAGAAACTATCTGCAGATCCCAGTGTCCACTGACAGGTGTGTGGGCCCCCAAGTACGTTCTTGCTTGAGGCATTCCAGAGGCTGATCTTGAGACAAACTGGGCATGGAGCCCTGACTGTGGAACCCCCTGACCTGAGAGACATCACAGAGAATTGAGCTACCACCAGGCCACAGTCAAGGTGACTCAGCCAGACCCCTGGACAGGTATCACTCAAGATAACCACTGGAATGAGACAGTGGCCCCTTTACCCTTACCACCCCCACATATTTCCCATAGCAACTTTCCCTTTAAAAGCCTCACAGTAAAACAAAACACCTGAGAATTTTGGACGGGAGGAGATTGAGATAAGCAGGACTGTCCAGCTAAGCCCAGCCTAGGTAAGCTGATCACAGCCACTTCTTAGCTGACTCATAGATCCATGAGAATCATTGTTTCAAGCCACGAGTTTTGGGGTGGTTTTTAGCATAGCTAAATTAATGTAGCTAAATGGTACATTAATTTAATACTCCCAATAACTCTACAAGGTAAATATCACAAACTTCATTTTAGAGATGAGGAAACTGAGAAGACCAAAGAAAGAAATTAAGGGTCTATTTGTCCAAGGTTCTCAGGGAAGGATTCTGGTTCCTCAGGAGTGAGGATCTCAGGGAAGCATTCTGGTTCCAGTGCCTGCATGCCTAAGTACAGTAAGTCCCCTACACACGAACCTTCAGGTTGTGAACCTTCAAAGACGAGAATGTGTGTTCACATGTACAATCGTGTAAGTTAGTTCATGAGTCTGGTTGATATCATCACATGCTGTACTGCCAGATTTAAAACGTTTTCTTTATTTTTGTGTTTGTTTTTTATGTACTGTTTGTGTGAAAAATCTTGTAAACCTATTATAGTACAGTACTGTCTAACCGATTGTGCTAGTTGGGTACCCAGGCTAACTTGGTTGAACTTATGAACACGCTCTCGGAATGGAACTCCTTCATACGTAGGGGACTCTCTGTATTGCTTTATGCTTCCTTGGAGCTTCCACTGGGGCTTCAAAAATGGCAAAACCTCGGGTAAGAACAGGCATCGCTTGTGAGAAAATAAGGTGGGAGACCAGCAAGATAGAAGGGCAACAGTCGTGGTAGAGAATCATAAAGAATGATGCTAGAAGCACTCCTCTTCTACATTTGTTTTGAATAGTAATGTTGTGAAGGTGAGCTTTGTGATCTCAGGGTAAAAATGGAAAACAAACCTCAGAATTGTGTAGGAGACCTTGATGATGATGATGATGACGATGAAGAAGAAGAATTAGTAGAGACTGAGCATCTAGGTAGTGACGGACACTGCTAAGCACTTGTGGTCGTCACTGGTGTTATCCAAAAATACTTTCAGTTTTCCTCCAGCGGGCGTGGTGGAATTTCACTTTCTTGCTTTCTTGAAGTAGAGATGTCCAGCTGATTTACTTTCGTCCAGGGTCAGCAAACTATATTCTGTAGCCTGTTTTTGAGTGGCCTTGTAAGCTAAGAATGGTTTCTACATTTTTTAAAAGGGTGTAAAAAACTAACATATGTGATAGAGATCATATGCCGTTTACAAAGCTGAAAATATTGACTATTTGGCCCGTTAACGAGTCAGGTTCTAGCCAATACAATGACAGTGGAAGTGACATGTGTGATCGAGATAGAAGAGCCACTAGGTGATGGTTTCCACTTTTTCTTTTCTTCTGTCTTAGTCATAGAGAGAGGGTTTCAGTCTGGAGTGAGGGTGACACTGTTGGAGACTTTACCTAATTTGCCACGGACATGTAGTGTGAGCAAGAAAAAAATCCTTGTTATTTTGAACCACTGAGACTTTCTTTTTATTACTGAGGCATACCTAGGCTAGCTGACTGATATAGCATTTTACATGCATTTAATCCTCATGATTACCCTATGAAATAGATACTATTATTACCTCCTTTTGAACTATATCCTGAATCAGATAATTGAAAGCACATTAGCATACCACACTCCATGTCTCCCTTAGACGATTGTCATAGCACCTGCTGGTCTTCCTGATCCCATTCTTGCCTCTTACAGATTGTTCTCATTAGTTAAAAATATCTTTTTAAGAATTAGTTCCTTCCAGAATTCCATTTCTGGCAATGATTGGTTAGGTTGCTTGAACCAGACATCCCACTCAATATAACAAGAGAAGCTGTATAAAATTATTTTTAAAAGTGTTTGAAGGCATCAGAGAGCTACCAAAGAAGTGATAAACTATAGGGCAAAGACCTGTCTGGAAGTTAAGTGGAACCCAGAGATGTGAACCTGGCACTTGGGGCCACTTGACACTGATGACTGCTTTTACTTCTAAAAGTAGAGCTGAAATTCTGAGAAGCTAAGCAGACGTTTCTATAAATTTACAAAGCCAGTGGAGAAAAAACTTGGGTTCAAGTCCTGCCATGGAGGAGTGACTTGATAAGTACTTAAGGCTTTCAACTGAAGTTTTCTAAAGGGGCATACTCTAGGTAAGAGTAAGCTCACCACTTTCTGCATACCTCCTTAGACATCTTTTTCAGGTCAGATGCATATTACATTAGTTGGGGTTCTCCAGAGGACAGAACCAATAGGAAGTATATGTATTTCTACATATCTATATCTATATCTATATTTTTTGGGCTATTGTTTATATCTATATGTAAATACTCACATCTCTCTCTCTTTCTCTATCTATCTATCTATCTAGACATTTATGTTAAGAAATCAGCACACTTGATTATGGAGACCTGGAAGCCCACATTCTGCAGGGTGAACTGGTAGGCTAGAGATGCAGAAGAACAGGTACTGCAGTTCAAGTCCAAAGGGCATCTGCTGCGCGTTCCCTTTTTTGTTCTATTCAGGTCTTCAACTGATTGAATGAGGTTCACCCACATAAGCAGGACAATTTGCTTTACTCAGTGTCCACTGATTCATATGTAAATTTCACACAAAAACACCCTCACAGAACTATCAGAATAATGTTTGACCAAATAGCTGGGTCCTATGACCCAGCGAAGCTGACACATTAAATTAACCATCACACACGAGCTGAGCTTTGATTCATCCATTCATTCAATATATATTTATTTAAATTTTTATTTTTATTTTTTGTGGAGATGGAGGCCTCTGTTGCCCAAGACTAGTCTTGAACTCCTTGCTTCAAACTATCATCCTGCCTTGGTCTTTAGTCAGTAAATATTTATGAGCACCACCTGTATCTCAGGTATGATTCAAAGTGTTGAGAATACTGGAATGAACCAAGCAGACAGAATCTCTGTCCTTCGGGGGCTCACAAGCTTTTGGAAGAGATAGTCAGGTGCTGATATGTGCTATGAAGAAAAATGACAATGAAATGGAGACTGATGAGGAAGTTATTCTAGATAGAAAAGAAGCCGGGAGCATTTGGCTCACGCCTGTAATCCCAGCACTTTGGGAGGTTTTGGTGAGAGGATTGCCTGAGCCAGGGGTTTGAGACCAGCCTGGGCAACTTGGCGAGACCTCGTCTCTACGATAAATCATAAAAATTAGCTGGGCATGGTGGCGCATGCCTGTAGTTCTAGCTACTTGGAAGGCTGAGGTGGAAGGATCACCTGAGCCCAGTGGGTCGAAGCTGCAGTAGCTGTGAGTGTTGCCACTGCACTCCAGCCTGGGTGACAGTGAGACCAACTCAAAAAAAAAAAAGTCAGAAAAGGCATCTCTGGGATGTCCCTGGAGAATCACCCGATGAAGAGAGGAAGTGAAACCTTTGAATATTTAGGGGAAGAGTTTTCAGTTTGAAGAGTCAGGCCTCAGGGTGGAAACGTGCTGTATATACAGGGAATAGCAAGAAGGCAGGTGTGGGAGGAGCTGGCAGGGTGAGGCTGAGAGGGGCCAGGCCATGTGGAGGCTTAGGAGCTTTTCTGAAGGATTCAGGGTGAGCCTCTGGGTAAGCTGATTTCCACCTCTGCATCACACAGGAACATGTTCTCTCTGGGTAGTCTTCAGGACCTCTCGCTGTCTGATTCCAACATCTCCCCACTTCTTCCAGTGCTGCCCCACCTGCCGCCATCTCCTTTTCACTCTCCAGCATCTGATGTCCTGCTTGTTTCCTCAGAACCTTCTGTCCTCCCAGCCCCACAGGGATTCATGAAGTCCCTGTCCCTCTGAATGTTGTGCAAATCCTGCCACCTCCAGCTGGCTGCGCAAAGAGCCTCATCTGTGCTGGCTCCTGCCGGCTGTGGTCCTAAGGTAGGAAGGAAGGAAGGGGGGAGGGGAACAACCAGGGGGTCGTTCAACTTCTGTTCTCTCCACAGGCAGGGCTTGGCCTAGGATTTTTCTTTTTTTTTTTTATTTGTATTTTTGTTTTTACTTTTTTGAGTCGGAGTCTCACTCTGTCACCCAGACTGGAGTGCAGTGGCCGCTCCCGGCCACCGCAGCCTCGACCTGCTGGGCTCTGGTGATCCTTCCACCTCAGCCTTCCAAGTAGCCGGAATTACAGGCATGCGCTACCACACCCGGCTGATTTTTTGATTTATTGTAGAGATGAGGTCTTGCTTTAACTACTCAAAGACAAACGCAGCTTATGCTGTGATGTGGTTTTCTTTGTTTAGTACAGGGGTTGGCAGACTATGGCCCAGGGGCCCAAATCCCACAGGCCTGTTTTTATTGAAAACAGTCAGGCTTATTCATTTGGATTTTATCTTTTGCCCCACAAAGATTGAGATGAGTGGTTGCAGTAGAGACCTTATGGTCTGTGAAGCCTAAAATATTTACTATCTGGTTACTGACAAAGTTTGCCCACCCTTGGTCTAGTCTATGAGAGAAATGTATACTTTTTCTAATAATGTGATTGTTGTAGTTGTTGTTTGAGTCGGGTCTCGCCCTTTCACCCAAGCTGGGTAGCAGTGGCACGATCCCAGCTCAGCGCAGCCTTGACCTTCTGGGCTCTGACAATCCACTTCAGCCTCCTGAGTAATTGGGACTACAGGCATGTGGCACCATATCCAGATCATTTAAAAAATTTTTTTGTAGAGATAAGGGAGGTCTATGTTGCCTAGGCTGGTCTTGAACTCCTAGGTTCAAGCAATCCTCCAGTCTCAGCCTCCTGAAGTGCTAGGATTATAGGTGTAAGCCACTGAGCCCAGCCTTAATAACATGGTTTTTAAGTCTACTTCTTGCAAAGCTATGATTCTGGCCTTATTACACTAAGGTGTTCTCATTTGTTTTGCTTAGCCTAAGGGAGGGTCCCCCAGAAGCAGACAGGACTCTGGCTGAGCCTCTGGGTAAATGACATCATAGTCATCTGGTTTCTCTCTACTCCTCTGGAGGAAAAGCCGGGGCTTAAGTTCAGCCTGCCACCCCTGTAAGTATTCAGTTAACTTGCTGGTGTGTGACTCATGGCTTTTAACAGAAACGTATGTGTTCAAAATGATGTGGAAGATTTTTCAAACTACCAGAAGGGAAACTGTTAACACATGTTCATAGAGAGATGAGTACTTTGAGAAGTGCTTGTGAGAAATAAGAATGGTGATTTATTTTCAAATTGGAGCCTAGTTTATCTTGGGTTCTCTAGATGGTGTCTAAATGCTTTGTGCTTCTCTTTTGCTGATTCACTCCCTGCTTCTTTGTGCTTCCTTTTCTGGGGCTTTTTACTTTGGTGGGCTTCATGTTTACACTTTTGGCAGGATCCAATCAGAATGATTCTGTAAACCAATCAGCAAATAGGACATGCAAATGAAGTGGTTCTATAAGCCAATCAAAATGTGTCACATAGGCATCCTACTGGAAAGCCTGTAACTTCTGCAGTATTCCTCCAATGAGGAAAGAGTACAGGGACCTGCATTTTAGGGATAAAAGTGCTGATTCTTCCTGCTTCGGTGGTCTTGCAAGACCATCATTAAAGTCTCGCTTCTGCTGCACTCCATGTCTCTATATCCCTCCTTTGATTTTGGGCAGGTGAGTTTGTTTCTCACAGTGCTCAAAGAGAAATTAAACATGATTCCTATCTGTAGTTGCACTTGGGCATATGTTTTACAGTTGGATTCATATTTTAAAAATATTTTAATATCAATACTAAGGGATCTGACATTAGTATTGATGTCAGGGAGCAAACTCTGGAATCTTACAGTTGAATGTAATTTGGAGAGAACACTCTTCCTCTTCTTCCTTTTTTGAGTCAGGGGATCACTCTGTCAGCCAGGTCGGAGTGCAGTGGTGCAATTGTGGTTCAACCTCCTGGGCTCAGGTGATCCTTCTGCCTCAGCCTCCTGAGTAGCTGGGACTACAGGCATGTGCCACCATGCCTGGCTAACTTTTTTATTTTTTATTTTTGTAGAGATGAGATCTCACTATGTTACCCAGGCTGGTCTCAGATTCTTGGCCTCAAGCAATCCACCCACCTCGCCCAGCTAATTTTTTGATTACTTTTATAGAGACCAGGTCTCACTATGTTGTCCAGGCTGGTCTCAAACTCCTGGCCTCAAGCGATTCTCTCACCTCTGCCTTCCGAAGAGCTGGGATTACAGGCACGGGGCCACTGTGCCTGGCCTTCCTCATTCCTGACGTGATGAGTGTGAGAATTTCTCTTATGGTGACCATCAGATACAGCAAATGATGTCTGCAGTAGATAAACGTGGTCTCCCCTTTGCTTCTTCCTTTCCCCTGCTCTTATTTCCTGGGGTCTTGTTGGGCACATGGCTAGGACTCCCCCATACATATACTCTATTCCTCTGGTTCCAAGTGAGGATCCAGGGAAGGATCCCATGACTCAAACTGTAGCATCCTTCCTTTTCTTGTGTGCTTTGGTGACCAGTGATCTTGTCTTTTCTTTACCTTCCTAAGGTTTCTATTTAACCCCAGAATGATGCCGAGTTCCAATTTACACTAAATAATTGGAGTAGATTGTAAAATTTATGTAAAATACAACTTAAAGTTTAAAATTCTATTTTATAATTTATAATTGGGATAGATTGTGTTTTCTAGAATACTGTTGCTCATCCCACATGCTCTTCTGTCATGTGGCTTGCCATTTCCATCAAGAGGTGGAGTCTAATACTCTCTTCTTGAATATTCGCTGATCCTAGTGCCTACCTTGACTGGCCACATGCAGCAGAAGGGACAAATGATAAATGATAAGCCTGATATCTTTTCATACTCAAGTAACCAGCACCTAGATTAAGAAATGGAACATTTGGAGGCCCTAGAAGCCTCCTCTGTGTCCCCATCCACTAGCTTCTGCCCAAGGTAGCCACTATTATTATTTTTTTTATTTTTTGAGTCAAGGTCTCACTCTGTCACCCAGGCTGGAGTGCAGTGGCACAGTCACAGTCACCACAGCCTCGACCTCCTGGGCTCAGGCGATCCTTCCACCTCAGACTTCCAGGTAGCTGGGACTACAGGCGTGCGCCACTGCCCCTGGTCTGGTAACCTCTGGTTTTACTTCTGACACTATAGCTTAATTTTGCTTGTTTGTGAATTTTATATAAATGGAACCTTTTGTGTCAGGATTCTTTTTTGTTCAACTTCATTTTGTGAGATGCCGCGTGTTGTGGTGCATGGTTGTTGTTGTTGTTGTGTGTGATTGTACTTGTTTGTTCTCATGGCAGTATTCCATTGTATGAATACACCATAATTTATGCATCCAATCTGCTGTTGAGTAGTTTCCAGTTTGGGGCTGTTAGGAATAGCGCTGCTATAAACATTCTTGTGTGGGCTTTTGGTAAACATGTTACATTCATTGCTGTTGGGTATACAACAGGAGTGGAAGTGCATACTTTTATCTTTAGTTGATTCTATCTATCAGTTTTCCAAAGAGATTATACAAATTCAAATTCCCACTGACACCCTGTTAAAATTTCAGCTCAACATCTTTGCCTGCACAGTGTCTGTGTTTTCATTCTAGCCATTCAGTGAGTGAGTCATTTTATTTCAAAGCAGCATTTAATTTCAAATTGTTGAAAGACTAATCAATTGAATTAGAAAAAAAAATCAGTATATGCTTTTTTGTTGTTGTTTTGATGAGGGTCTCACTTTGTCATCTAGGCTGGAGTGCAGTGGCATGATCATGGCTCACTGCAGCCTCGACCTCCTGGGCTCAGGGAATCCTTCTACCTCAGCCTTCTAAGAGTAGCTGGGACTACAGGTGTTCACCACCCCACTCAGCTAATTTTTTAAATTTATTGTTGAGACAAGGTCTTCATATGTTGCCCGGGCTGGTCTCAAACTCCTGAGCTCAAGCAATCCTCTCACCTCAACCTCCCAAAGTGCTGGGATTTCAGTTGTGAGCCACTGTGTCTGGCTAGTACATGCCATTCTTGTATGAGGCAGCAAAAGTCCTTAGCTTTTAGGACTTTTTAGAAAATATTTTTATATTACATGTTAATTGCCATATGTAAGTATTTTCTTGCATTGTAGCACTGCAATGGATATATTTTAGGGGTACATGCCTACTTTAGACAAGACTAGAGATATGAACTGAGTGTCTCAAATTAAGAAGGTCCTCATCTTTATACATAACTTCAGTGAGCACCTCACACTGTGATGAAAGAAATATTACTTAAGTGTCCCAGGCATCTACCAGCTTGAAGATACAATTAAAGTCACATTAGCCAACCTTTATGAAATATTTCTCCAACTCTTCCTCCATGTGAACCTGCAGCCCCTCTCTACCGTTCCTAATAGTTCAGCGAGTCCTCAAGGATGGCCTTCTGTGTACTCAAAGATATAAGGGTAAGGCACCCACTAACTTCTGGCTGTATTTTGCTGGGTAGGGTCTCAGGTTACTACCCACGCCTACCTGGTAATACCCCACCCAACTCCAGTGCTGACTGCACCCTCTCTGTCGCTGCTGAAATTGCTGGCACGGGATTTTGCTAACCCTTGCAGCTCCAAGACCCCCCAGGAATTTTAATGAAACAACTCTTTTGAGTTTCTCCTGCTTTTTAATCCACAGAACCCGGGCCAGAGGACATTGGGCATAGCCAACCCTGGGAGGCAGCGAGACTCTTCCCTTTACTCTGGCCACTGAACTCGAGTTGTGTACTTTGACTTTCTCTTCCTGTGGGGAGAGTTACTTCCCAAAAGCCTCCAGCCTTTCCAGTAAGATTACCTCTCCCTTGCCAGCTGCGCCCAGGCCTGGTTGAATCCAGAGGGCTTGGTCTCTAGTGAGGGTGACTGTGGGGCCCTTTGGCCTGGGTTAGTCCTGGTGTGTGATGGTTGTACTAGCATCATGCTTAACAGCTCTTTCACTCTCAAAAGGGTTCTGGTTTGAATGGTAAATTATATACGGTCTTTAGGACAATGTTCCAGAAGAAAAACAGACTCAAAGACACAGTTTAGAAGAGTCAAGTCATGCTCTAGGAAGACGCTTGACCTCAAGCCTGGAGCTGGCTTTGTGGTCACCTGCCTGGCTCTCAGCCCGGGCCAGCAGTTCCCTGGCGCCACCAGGCAGGGCAGGGCTCCACTCGGGTCCAAGACTGTTTCTTCCTTTTACAGGGAGTCAGAAGGAGTTGGGGTACGACGTGCTCAAACTCAGTTGGCAGGTAACAATTGTGGTGGTGGGGTCCCCCCAGCATACCCTCATGTCTGGTTTTCCTAGCCTGGCCTCGACTGTTCCTGAGATATTCTGTAGCCCATTTGTATCTGAGTTCTGAATGCAGGCCCTCCTTGTCTCTTTCCTCAAGTCCTCTGTGCTGCCCTGGGCCTGGTCTCTGCCTTCTGACCTCAGTGACATGGGGTCCGCCGTCTGCTGTGGCGCCGGTCACACAGCCTGCCTTGCTCTGTGGCCTGCCCCCCCACAGCGCCTTTGCTCCTTGGAAGCCATGTTGTCATCTCCTGTTGGACTTAAACATGGGATTTCCACCAGGAAGGTGCAGTGCTTTTGCAGAAAGGGCAAAGGCTCTGAAGTCAAAAACCTGCATTCACGTCTTCCTTCTGCAATGAGCTGTGTGACCTTGGACAAATCACTTAAACACCTGACCTGAATACAGTCCCCGTACCTGTAGCACGTGGGATGAAGTTGACACTTGAACTCAGAGAACTTCCTAGGGAGTTTGTTCGGTATGAATCCTTTATCTGGGGTTGGGTCAGTCTTTGGGAAAATCAGATTTCTGAACTTGAGGAACCAACGCTGTATGTCAAGAATACTGGAAGAGTCAGCCTGGAACAGTTCACTTGATTTCCCACCTTCATTTTAGGGAAAAGTTCGACCAGCCCTGGAAGCTGGGCTATTTACCTCTCCAATTGCTCCACACCCAGAGACGTCTCAAGTCAGACAGCTTCTCCCTGAGGAGTGTAACTGACATCTTTTCCCCATCTTGTCTCATTGGTTTTGGAAAAAGGGGTGGAGAAATTTGCCAGGAATAGAAAAGGTCTGATACTCTTAAATGTCCATCTTTCAGTAATACTTAATTCATTTTAAATGTAATCTAAAATAAGGAGACAGAGAATTATTTTTCTTTCTCTTTTTTTCTTTTTTTTTGCCTTGGAGTCTCACTCTGTTGCCCAGGCTGGATTGCAGTGGCACGCTCACGGCCACCACAGCCTCGACCTGTTGGGCTCAGGTGATCCTCCTGCCTCAGCCTTCCAAGTAGCTGGAACTACAGGTGCGTGCCACCAGGCCTAGTTGACTTTTTGATTTATTGTAGGGACAGGATCTCGCCAAATTGCCCAGGCTGGTCTCAAACTCCTAAACTCTGGCAATCCTCTTGCCTTCACCTCCCAAAGTGCTGGTGTTACAGGCTCGAGCCACCGCGCCCGGCGTGAATTATTTTTTATCACTTCATTCTGAAGTGTTTTCGGAATGAGTTGGGAACCTGGATATTATAAGTATCCATATTAAGTATCGAAAATATAAAACAGAAATTGGCAGGTTCATCCAGATAATAGTTCTGTTCTTTCTGGAATGGGAGACGGCAGCTGAGAAAAGTGGGATTTCAGTAAACATCTCCCTCCTGTGCAGAAATCCCCAGGCTGGGACTCAGATCTGATTAAATGAGTCAGGCTTACATTTATTACTGTATATTACAAACAGTTTTCAGTGTTCAGAAGTTACTGGTGTCTCCATGGATTTGGCCAGTTCCTGGCAATTATGCACTTGGCTGCTAATATAGGCCAGCGAGCCAAATGCCTGGAATGACGATCCACGTCTGAGCGGCTTTAGATCTGGGAAAGATGTTGTCCAAACACCATGTTCCTTCCCAAGGTGGTCAAATCCCGGTTACCATTCTGTCCTTTGAATCTATTTATCCTGAAACTTGACCAGAAAGGATATGGCCACATCCTTTTGCCCCTTTTAGCTTCTGCAGCAAACACCTGGAGGAACCTGTGTTGATTTTGCAGCCTCTGTCTGCTGCTAGTCCAGAAGTAGTTTCATGCCTAGAGCCTTAATCAGAATGTCACAGCTGAGCATAATCTGTCAGATGAATTATTAGAAAACACTCATTCTTTCAGAGACTGTTAAGTCTGGAAGCTTGGTGAAGTCCAGCTGCGTTAATGGCGTATCTTTTTTCTGAAATTAATGGCATATTCTTTTTCCTTCCAGTTTTATTTACATGAGTGCTAATTAGTCGACCTGGCTAAACTGTAGCTTGCTCACGCTTGTTTGATCTTCAGCCCTTTATTACGAAGAGAGTGTCTCCTGGCATGTGCTCTCCAGCCGCGGGTGCTGGTAAACAAAAGACTTTCTGGGAACTTTCAAGGGACCGCATTGGTATACAACCAGTCCTCTGTCTCCACCGGTTCTGTGTCTGCAGATGTAACCAGGGTGGACAAACAATACTGTATTTGCGGGAAGTAGAACCTGAGGATATGGAGGACCGACTTTTCGTGTCTGTGGATTCTGTAGCTCGCCTTCGGCACTTGGACATTTGTAGATTTTGGCCTCCACTGTGGGGAGGAGGGGCTGGTTGGTGGGAGAGTGTGTTGGAAGCCCAGCCCATGGGTACTAGGGGCTGACCGTGCATGGAGAGGACTGGAATGCATGCTCTGTGAGACTGGGATTTTGTCTGCTTCGTTACTATTTATTGAGTGAATCAGTAAGTGAATGAATCTAGAGGCTGAGGGGGGAGGACTGCTTGAGACCAGCTGCTAGAGACCAACCTGAGCAACCTAGTGAGACCCTGTCTCAATTAAAAAGAAATAAGTAGAATAGATAAGCGAATGAACAGTGACAAGTCCACCCCTCTTCTTAGCTGCATAGTAAGTATCATCTTCTCTATTTCTTAGTCCCTCTGATTTTCCTCACTTTCTTCGTACTCACTCCACACGGAAGGCAGCTGAAAGCCTTTCTCTCCTAACCAGGGTAGATGGAAGGTCAAGATGGCTGCCTGGACTGGGCCCTTGTGTACTTGTCAGTCTTTTCACTCATTCTGGCTGCTCTTCATCCCGTGACCTTCTCTACCCTCCTCAAGAAGCAGCCCCGTTCCCCTGTTTTCTCAGCCGGTGGTCTGACTCTCTCTCCACGTGAGCTGTGCTAGGTGGCCACCACCACGCCCACCTCTTCTCCTCTGGTCTGAATGAGGTGTGTCTTCCATGAGGCAAGCCGCTTCTCTTTCTTGTGGAATCACATAGCATGTCATTCTGCTCTCCTCTGCCTTTCCTTTGCTGTTGACTTTTCAGAGTCCACAGAAGAACTTAAGTCTCTTCAATATTAAAGCAACAAACACGATATAAAAATAAAACAACCACCATCCCCCAAAGAGCAACCACCACAAACTAGCCTCATATCACTTTTGCGATCACAGCTCAGTCTTTCAGTAGAAAGGTCTACTTAAAAACTCTTACTTCTTTTTTGTCCTTTGTAAAATTAATCAAGAAAAACATACTCTTTCAGAAGGAAAATACGAAATTAGAAAATCAGAGCTAAGTTTCCCCTTTAAGAATAAAACCAGATTTTTTGCTTCCTTGCTAGCTAGATTTCTTATGATAAGAACACAAATCCCAAATCAGATTGCATTTTGTTTTGACAACAAGGGATAGAAACACACAACAGTCTTTCATTGTAAGCCTTGTTTATGATCTAAGGGGACATAAACATTTGGAACCATTTTACTAGTTTGCACACAGGTGCTCATAACAGTCTCAGATGAATCTTCTGAAAAGATCAATTGTAACGTCTCCACTTTCCTTTCTGATTGTGCTAATTTGAGTCTTCTTTTTTTGTTTCTTAATTAATCTAGCTAGTGGTCTATCAATTTTGGTTATCTTTTCAAAACCACATTTTTGTTTCATTGATCCTTTGTATTGTTTTTAAATTTCATTTTTCATTGGGTTCTGCTCTGATCTTCGTTATTTCTTTTCTTCTGCTATCTTTGGGTTTGTTTTGTTCGTGTTTTTCTAGTTCCTTGAGGTGTGATATTAGGTTATCAATATGTGATCTTTCAGTCTTATTAATGTAGGCCTTAAGTGATATAAATTCTCCTTTGAACACAGCTTTGGCTGTGTCCCAGAGGTTTTGATAACTTTTTTCATTGTTGTCATTCATTTCAAGGAATTTTTAAATTTCCATCTTGATATCATTGCTGACCCAAGGATCATTCAAGAGCAGATTGTTTAGCTTCCATGTTTTTGTTTGGTTTCACAAGTACTTCTTGGAGTTAATATCTAATTTTATTCCACTGTGGTCTGAGAAGTTGCTTGATATGGTTTCAATTTTTTTGAATTTATTGAGATTTGATTTGTGACTTATCATATATTCTATCTTAGAGATTGCTCTACTTGCTAATGAGAAAAACATATAATGTATATTCAGTAGTTTTGGGATGGAATATTCTTCTGTTAGTACCATTTGTTCTAGAGTCCAGTTTAGCTCCACCGTTTCTTCATCAACTTTCTGCCTTGATGATCTGTCTATTGCTGACAGTGGAGTGTTGAAGTATTCCACTATGATTGTGTTGTTCTCTCTCTCTCTCTCTCTCTCTCTCTCTCTCTCTCTGTGGTCTAGTAGAAATTGTTTTATGAAACTTGGAGCTCTAGCATTAGGTACCTATAAATTTTAAATTGTTATATGTTCTCATTAGAATGATCCCTTTATCATTGTCTAATAGCCATCTTTGTCCTTTTTTACTGTTGTTACTTTAAAGTCTGTTTTATCTGATATGAAAATGGCTATTCCTGCTTGTTTTTGGTTTCTATTTACATGAAATATTTCCCCCTACACCTTTACTTTGAGTCTCTAGGAGTTTTTGAGCTAAATGGAACTCTTGAAGGCAGCAGATATTTTTCTTTTTTTTTTTTTTTTTGAATTGGAGTCTCACTTTTTTGCCCAGACTGGAGTGCAGTGGCTGCTCCCGGCCACCGCAGCCTCCACCTGCTGGGCTCCAGTGATCTTTCCACCTCAGCCTTCCTAGTAGCCAGAATTACAGGCGTATGCTACCACGCCCGGCTGATTTTTTTATTTATTGTAGAGATGAGGTCTCACCTGCCCAGGCGGGTCTCGAACCCGCGGGCTCAGGCAATCCACTCACCTCAGCCTCCCAAAGGCGTGGGAGTACAGGCTGAGCCACCGAGCCCGGCTGGCAGCAGATATTTTTATCCATTCTGCCAGTCTATATCTTTTTTGTGGGGCATTGAGACCATTTATGTTCAGAGTTAATGATGATATGTAAGGTACTATTCCATTCATCATAGTGGTTATCTGTTTGCTTTATTTATTTTCTCTACTATGCTGGTGTTCCATAAGGCCTGTGAGCTTTATGATTTCCGCATTTTTCTACTGGTATGTTTCAACCTTTTGTTTCAGTATTTAGAGCTCATTTGAGTATTTCTTGTAGGGCTAATAATAGTGGTGACAAATTCCCTCAGCATTTGCTTGTCTGTAAAGGACTTCATTTTTCCTTTATTTATGAAACTTAATTTTGTAGGATGCAGAATCCTTGGCTGACTCTTACTCTGTTTTAGGAGATTGAAGATGGGGCCCAATCCCTTCTGGCTTGAGGGGTTTCTTCTGAGAAGTATGCTATTAGTCTGAGAGGTTTACCTTTGAAGTTTTTCGATGCTTTTGTCTCACTTCTTTTAAAATTCTTTCTTTCACCTTAACTTTGCATAGCTGGATAATCATCCATATGCCTTGAGGATGACCTTTCTGCAATGAATCTTCTGGAGGTTCTTTGGGCTTCTTGTATCTGAATGTTTAGATCTCTGGCAATGCCAGGGATGTTTTTCTCCAGTATTCCCTCAAATAGGTATTTCAAACCTGTTGCTTTCTCATCTTTTCAGAACACTTATGATTCTTAAGTTTGGATGTTTTTCATAATTCCACATTTCTTGGAGACTGATTCTGTTCTGATTCTTTTTTTCTTTATTGTTGTTTGAGCTAATTCAAGACTTGTCTTCAAGTTCTGAGGTCCTTTCTTCTGCTTGTTCTAGTCTACTGTTAAAATTTTCCACTGCATTTTGTCCTTCCCTAAATGATTCTTTCATTTCCAATATTTCAGCTTGGTTTTTTTGAAGATGTCTATCTTTTTGGATAATTTTTTATCCATGTCCTGAATAGTATTTAAAATTTCTTTATGTTGGTTTTCAATTTTCTCCTGAAGTTCATTGATTAGTATTATAAGCAACCTTTTAAATTGTGTCTGGAATTTCAAAAATTTCATTTTGGTTAGGGTTTGTTGCTGAAGAGTTGGTGTGGTCTTTTGAGGGTGTTGGGTAGCCCTGTTTTTTTCATATGTCAGAATTATTTTTCTCTTTCCTTCTCATTTGGGTAGACTATTTCTTCTAATTTGAGGTTGGCAGGGGGCTGATGTGGGCACTGTAGGATTCCCTTGGTTATATATAGCCTTGTTGCAGTGAGGTTTCCAATAGCAGTTGTGCTAGGTACCATGGCAGTCCTGTGCTGGGTACCTGCACTGGCTCACAACATCCTGAGTGCCTGGAGTGGCTTGGAAAGTGCTATTAGCTGGGCTTTGGGATCAGGCCTTCCCCAAAACGAAGGTCTTATATCTGATGTGGTGAGTTATATCGTTGACCTCTGGCCAGGAGGCGATACTTGTGGGAGAGGTCAGCTGTGATAATGGCTGTAGGGTTTCTCCTTGGCGAGTGTTGCTCCAAGGAGATGACCAGCTAGCCTAGGCCAAGGGCAGGACTCTAGAGAGTTTCCAAGTTCTCTGCCTGTTTTGAGCCTTGGAGGGGAGTGCAGAGGAAAGGAGCTGAAGCACCCCATAAGTGTGCGCTCTTGGCTATGCCAGTGGGTATTGGGAGGGATTCCCAGGCCACTGGAGTAATGCTGTCATGCAGTGCCTGCACATAAGAGTTTACAAGGGGAGTGAGAGGTTGCTATGGCAGTGAATCCTACCTAACCCCTTCCTTGGCCTCAGGCAATCTGCAATCTGAATGTCAAGGTGCAGCTAGCCTCAGGGCCTCAGGTGTTCTCAGGCAAACTGCCCAGCCACAAACTGTCTGCAACTGTAGAGTTTGCCCTTGGGCCTATTCCCTCCTATGCTGACTGGAAAGCAGCTGTGCTCCCTGCAAGGGTTGAGCTTCTGGGAAATGGTGGCTGGCACTGTCCAAAGCTTGTTTTCTGTACTACTGAATGGCAGAGCACTGCTGTGGGGAAGGCCATTTCCTGTGAGAGACTGGGATCATGCAAGGCTCAGGGGACCCTGCAAGTTTGAGGTGGGAGCACAGAACTCCTGAATTTCCCTCACTCGTCTTTCCCACTGTATCTGGAGTTTGTGGGAGACTATGTTGGTTCAGGCTAGAGTTTGACAGTTCCAGCCCAGGTTGCTGGATTTTTTCCTTCTTCTTTACTCTGTCATTATCACTCCTTTGGAGAGTTTTGGGGGCACGCTGTTGGTGCCATTCCTCTCTGGGTGCTGAAGAAACAGTCTTGATTTATGCTGTAGGAGAAACTCACTCTAACTGATCCTGTCTCTCCTTGGCTCTCTTCTAACCTTGCATACTCTCCTCTGGCTGTCTTATTGCTCTTGTGGCTTAACTGCCAATATGCTGTGAATTCTAATCTCTACCTCTAGCCCTCGTCTGTCTTCTGCATTCCAGACTCAGATATATAGCTGCCTCCCATCTTGATGGTCCTTAGGCAGTAAAAATCAACATGTATAAGACTAGACTTACTGTCTCTTTCTTAAACTTGCTTTTCTTCCCTATCACGTCACCTCAAACCTGAGCGTCATCTTAGATCTTCCCTCCCTTTCACTGTATTTAATTGGTGACCAAGTATTGCCTTTTCAACCTTTTAAAACCTCTTGTTTTAGTCTCCTTCTCTTCACCACCACAGCCACTACCCACGTTCAGACCTTATTATTATTTCTCACTCTTTGAGTTTTTCACTTCTCTGCGTGCTTCTGGCCAAACATTCTCCAATGCATTTTCCATGTGACTCTTTTGATGCTGTTGAAGGGATCATTTCAAAATGCAAATCTGATCTTCTAACTCCCCTGCTGAATACTCTTTACCAGCTCCCCACTGCCCAGAGGATAAAGTTAAACCTTTAGCATAGCATAAAAGATTATTCATTCTCCTCTATTCCTAAACCTTGCATCTTAGCTTTTATAGAGGTCTTAGGCTCAAAGAACTACCATAGAGGGTACAGTGGAGACCAGGTGGGACTGCTGTAAACTGGAGAGTTTATAAACCTCACTGAAAGTGAGAGCCCCTGCTATAGACTGTTCCTTCCCAAAATTCATATGTTGAAATTCTAGCCCCAAAGTTGATAGTATTAGGGGGCAGGGCATTTGGTCGGTGATTACGTCACAAGAGTAGAGCCCTCATGAATGGGATTAGTGCCATTATAAAAGAGATCCTCAAAATCATCTTTGCCTCTTCCACTAAATAAGGCACAGCAAGAAGAGAGTTCTCTAAGAACCAGGAAGTAGTCTCCCACTGACACTAAAGATGCCAATGCCTTCATCTTGAACTTCCCAGCTTCCAGAGCTGTGAGAAATAAATATTTGTTGTTTAAGCCACCAGTCTGTGGTTTATTGTTATAGCATCCTGAATGTACCAAGACTGCCACTCTTTGGCCTCACCCAATTATTCCTGAGTGGGAATTTTTAACTTTTCTTTCCTCATGAAAAACTGGATTTTTATGTCAAACTTTCTGTTTATTAAGTTTATTATTGGAAACTAATCTTACAAAATTAAAAAATATTGTGTCATAGATTATTATTAAAGTGAAGAAACAAATACAATATACAAAAAATAATCTATATTCCAATTTAAACACATCTGTGTTAGATTGTGCAAAGTTGATGCCTGTGTCTCCCATCCAGTACTAACCAGGACTGATCCTGCTTAGCTTCTGAGATCAGATGAGATCAGGTGTGTCCAGGGTGATACGGCCATACAGTGATGCCTATCTATATAAGCTCCCCCTGAATTCTTCATCTTAAACACATGGAATTACTTCCAGTGCCCTTTAGTACTAAGTTAAAAGGCAAAACTCTTAAAAAATAATTGTAGCTACAATAATTTGTTAAATATACAATATAAAAAGATGTTAATTGTGACATAAAAAATTCAAAATGTGTGTGGAACTGGAATAAAAGGGTAAAAAATTTTTTTGGAGGAAAATCAAAGCTAAGTTCAACCAGCATAAAATAACCTGTTATAACTATAACTTTTTTTTGGTAAGTCTCATGGTACCCACAAAGCAAAAGCTTATAGTAGGTTCACAAAAAAGAACAGGCAAGAAGTCAAAACATACCACTAGAGAAAATTACTTAGCCACAAAGAAAGACAGCAATAAAGGTGGAAAATAATAAAAGGTCCCCCAAACTAGGAAACAATTAATAACATGACAGTAGTAAGTCTTTATATATCAGTAATTACCTAAACTATAAATGGATTAAATTTTCCAATCAAAAGACCTAGAGTGTCTGAATGAATTTTAAAAATATGACACCCAACTATATGCTTCTTACAAGAGACTCACTTCACCTGTAAGGACACACGTAGACTAAAAGTAAAGGAATGGAAAAAGATACCCCATGCAAATATAAACCAAAAGAGAGCAGGAGTAGCTATACTTGTATCACATAAAATAGACTTTAAGTCAAAAAACTGTAAAAAGAGACAAAGAAAGTCATTATATTATGATAAAGAGGTCAATTCAGCAAGAGGATATAATGTAAATATATATGGACCCAACATTGGAGCACTTAGATATGAGTTTATAAAGCAAATATTAATAGATCTGAAGGGAGAGACAGACTAATACAATAATAGTAGGAGACTTCAATACCCCACTTTCAACAATGGATGGATCATCCAGACAGAAAATCAATAAGGAAACAATAGACATAAGGTAAAGTCTAAATCAAATAAACTTAGAATATTCTGTACCATATTTGCAGAATACACATTCTTGTCAACTGCACGTGAAACATTCTCCACAGTAGATTGTATGTTAGGCCACAAAACAAGTCGTATTAAATTTAAGGAGACTGAAAACATGTCAAGTATTTTTTCTGACATAATTATATAAAACCAGGAATTAATAATGGGAAAAATTTCAGAAAATTTACAAAAACATGGAAATTAAACAAGATGTCCTATACAACCAGTGGGTCAATAAAGAAATTAAAAGAGGAATTTAAACTTTTTTTTGAGGAAAACAAAAATGGAAGCACAACATACCAAAATCTTTGGGATACAGCAAAAGCAGTTCTAAAAGGAAAGTATATAGTAATAAACAGCTACATCAACAAAGAAGAAGGATTTCAAATAAATGACTTGACACTGAACCTCAATGAACTAGAAAAACAAGAACAAACTAAGCTCAAAGTTAGTAGAAAGAAGGAAATAATAAAGATTAGAGCAGAAATAAATAAGACAGTACCTAGAAAACAATAAAAAAGATCAATAAAACTAAGTTGGTGGTATGAAAAGATAAACAATATTGATAATATTTATCTTGACTAAGAAAAAGAGAAGACTCAAATAAGTCAAATCAAAAATGAAAAAGGAGACATTGCAACTGATACAATGAATTATAAAAATAATTATAAGAGATGATCATGAACAATTATAAACCAACAAATTGGACAACCTAGAAAAAATAGATAAGTGCCTTGACGCATACTAACAACTGAATTATGAAAAATAGAAAATCTTAATAAACCAAAGTGAGTAAGGAGATTAAATTAATAATAAAAAGTTTCTCATCAAGGAAAAGCCCAGGACTTAATGGCCTCACTGCTGAATTTTATCAAACATTTCAAGAAGAATTAATAAAAATTCTCCTCAAGTACTTCCAAAAAATTAAAGAGGAAGAATACTTCCAAACTTATTTTACAAGACCAGCATCACCCTGATATCAAAGCAAGACAAAGCCAAACATGAAAAGAAAACTATAGGCCAATATCCTTGATGAACATAGATGTAAAAATGCTCAATAAAATACAAGCAAACTATATTTAATAGCACATTAAAAATATTGTTCACCATAATCTAGTGGGATTTACCTCAGGAGTGCAAGGATAGTTCAACATACTTAAGTCAATACATGGGATACATCACGTTAACAGAATGACAGACAAAAAACACATGATCATTTTAATCTAGAGAAAGAAAAAGCATTTCACAAAATTTAACATCCTTTTATGATAAAAACTCTCAACAAATTAGGTATAGAAAGGAATGTACCTCAGCACAACGAAGGTCATATATGACAAACCCACAGCTAACATTACACTTAGTGGGGAATAGTTGAAAACTTTTCCTGTAAGAGCCACAGTGAGACAAGAATGACTTTCATCACCTGTATTCAACATAGAAATGGAGGTCCTAGCCAGAGCAATTAGGAAAGATAAACATCATCAAAATTGGAAAAGAAGAAGTAAAATTGTTCCAGTTTGCAGATGATATGATATTATATACAAAAACCCCAAAGATGCCATTAAAAAATCTGTTAGAACCACTAAACAAATTCAGTGATATTGCAGATACAAAATGAATATGAGTTTCTTTACATTTATGTCTTCTTCAACTTCTTCATCAAAATTTGTAAGGAACCACAAGAGACCTAGCCAAAGCAATCCTAAGCAAAAAGAACAAACCTGAAGGCATCACACTACCTGACTTTCAAAATATATTGCAAAGCTATAGTAACTAAAATAGCATGATACTGGCATTAAAACAGATACATAAACTAATAGAATAGAATAGAGAGTCCAGAAACAAATCTGTGCTTTTACAGCCAGTTGATTTTCAACAAAGGTACCAAGAACACAATGAGGAAAGGACAATCTCTTCAATAAATGGGTGTTGGGAAAACTTGCAAGAGAATGAAATAAGACCTTTATCACACACCACATAGAAAATCAACTAAAGAATAAAAATAAACATTAACACCAACAAGGTCCCCCCAAAACCCACAAAGACATAGACACTAAACATGGATGCTAAACAACTCCTGGGTAAATGACAAAATCAAAACAGAGATCAAAAGATATCTGGAAACAAATGAAAATTAAGAAACATCTTACCAAAATCTCTGAGATGCCATGAAAGCTGTAGTAAGAGGGGAATTTATATCCCTACAAACACCCATGAAGAAAATGGAAGGATCACAAATTAATAGCCTAACAAGCCACCTAAGGAAGTTGGAAAAGCAAGACCACCAAATCCCAATTTCAGCAGAAGAATCCAGATCACCAAAATAAAAGCCCAAATCCAGGACATAGAAGACAAAAAGATAATACAAAAAATCAATGAAACAAAAAGCTGGTTCTTCGAAAGGATAAACAAGATCAATGGTCTCCTAGCTAGACTGACCAAGAAAGAGAGAAAAAACCCAAATAAGCACAATCAGAAACACAAAAGTTAAAGTCACATCTGATCCTGAAGAAATACAAAAGATCACTAGAGACTACTATGTACACTTGTATGGAAACAAACTTGAAAACCTTAAGGAAATGGAGGACTTTCTGACATCACACAACCTGCCTAGGTTGAAACAAGAAGAAATTGAGACCCTAAATAGACGAATAACAATCAAGGAAATTGACTACATAATAAGAAAACTACCTACAAAAAAAAAAGCCCTGGACCAGATGATTTTCCAGCAGAATTCTACAAGACATTTAAGGAGGAGCTGATTCCAATCCTACTGAAGGTATTCCAGGTGACTGAGAAAGATGGAACTCTCCCTAAATCATTTTATGAAGCTAACATCACATTGATACCCAAGCCAGATAAAGATCCAACAAAGAAAGAGAACTACAGGCCAATATCTTTGATGAACATAGATGCTAAAGTTGTCAACAAGATCCTAGCAAACCGGATTTAACAACACATCTCAAAAATCATCCATCATGACCAAGTAGGCTTCATCCCTGGGATGCAAGGCTGGTTCAACATTCGTAAAACCATAAATGTAATTAAATACATCAACAGATGTCAAAACAAAACCACATGATCATATCATTAGATGCAGAAAAAGCTTTTGATAAAATCCAGCACCCCTTCTTGATAAAAACCTTCGAACATCTAGGCATACAGGGAACATACCTCAAAATAGTAAAAGCCATCTACGAGAAACCCACAGCCAGCATACTCCTAAATGGACAAAAATTGGAACCATTTTCCCTGAAAACTGGAACAAGACAAGGATGCCCACTCTCACCCCTCCTGTTCAATATAGTATTGGAAGTCCTGGCTAGAGCAATCAGAGAAGAGAAGGCAATCAGGGGTATCCAAATAGGAAAAGAGGAAGTCAAGTTATTTCTCTTTGCAGATGACATGATCGTGTACCTTGAAAACCCAAGAGAATCTGTCAAAAACCTCCTTACACTGATAAAGGCTTTTGGCAAAGATTCAGGATATAAAATAAATGTGCAAAAGACAATCGCATTTCTTTACACCAATAATAAACAAACATAAACCCAAATAAAAAGCACAATTCCATTCACAATAACCACACAAAAAATGAAATACCTTGGCATCTTCCTAACCAGAGACGTGAAAGACCTTTACAATGAAAACTACAAAACTCAGCTCAGAGAAATCAAAGATGACACAAACAAGTGGAAAAATATCCCATGCTCATGGATTGGAAGAATCAAAACTGTGAAGATGTCCATCCTACCTAAGGCAATCTACAGATTTAATGCGATGCCCATCAAATTACCCATCAAATTAACATTCTTCTCAGACCTAGAAAAAACAACACAGGAATTCATATGGAAACACAAACGACCAAGAATAGCCAGAACAATCCTCAGCAAAAAAAAATCAAAGCAGGTGGTATCACATTACCAGTCTTCAAACTTTACTATAAAGCTACAATCATCAAAACAGCTTGGTATTTTTGTAGGAACAGGCATATAGATCAATGGAATAGAATTGAGATTCCAGAAGCAAAACCTCAATTTCTCAATCGACTCATCTTCGACAAAGCCCCCACCACCTACCACTGGGGAGAGGAGAACCTATTCAGTAAATGGTGCTGGGAAAACTGGCTGACCACATGCAGAAGATTGAAACAGGACCCCCATCTATCCCCATACACAAAAATTAACTCCAAATGGATCAGAGACCTAAATGTAAAACCTCAAACCATAAGAACCTTAGAAAATGAAGGACATACCCTAATGGAAATTGGAACTGGCATCCAATTCCTGAACAAAACCTGAAACCCACAGGCCATAAGAGATAAGATAGACAAGTGGAACTTCATTAAACTGACAAGTTTCTGCAAAGCCAAAGAAACCATCAAGAGAGCAGGGAGACAGCCTACAGACTGGGAAAAATATTTGCCAACTCCAGGTCTGACAAAGGCTTAACATCTTGGATCTACAAGGAACTCAAACGTGCTGAAAAGAAAAAAACAAACAACCCTATTTTAAAATGGGCAAAGGATATGACAGACACTTTACAAAGAAAGACATCCGAGCAGCCAATAGACACATGAAGAAATGTTCAACCTCACTAATCATCAGGGAGATGCAAATCAAAACCACACTGAGATACCACCTAACTCTAGTCAGAATGGCAATTATCAATAACTCAAAAAATAACAGTTGCTGGAGAGGGTGTGGCGAAAAGGGAACACTACTGCACTGTTGGTGGGAGTGTAAACTAGTGCAACCTCTGTGGAAAGCAGTGTGGCGATTCCTAAAAGCTCTAAATATCAACCTCCCATATGACCCCACAACCCCCCTACTGGGAATAGAACTCAAATCACTTTATAAAAAAGATACCTGCACACGTATGTTTATCGCAGCATTGTTCACAATAGTAAGAACCTGGAAGTAACCATGCTGTCCTTCAAAAGAGGACTGGATTTTAAAAATGTGGTACATATACACAATGGAATACTATGCAGCCATAAAAAAGAACAAAATCATGAATTTCGCAGCAACCTGGATGGAACTAGAGTCTCTAATACTGAGTGATCTCTCACAGAAACAAAGATCTGAGTATCACATGTTCTCACTCATATAGTGGACCCTGTTCCTCCAACGTATTACCATAAGAAAATGACTGACAGTGGTGGGAAACCATGGAGGGGGAAGGGAGATGGGATTAATGGTAGTAAACATCTGTCTGGGGATGGGGAGACACCTCTTATCAACAAGGGTGCCTGAACAAAGCATATTTGTATACCTAACCCTTAACTATACCCCACAAAATCATAATAAAAAATATTGTTTATAAAAAAAATTAGTGGGGCTCGGTGGCTCAGCCTGTAATCCCACGCCTTTGGGAGGCTGAGGTGAGTGGATTGCCTGAGCCCATGGGTTCGAGACCTGCCTGGGCAGTGAGACCTCATCTCTACAATAAATTAAAAAATCAGCCAGGCGTGGTAGCGCATGCCTGTAATTCCGGCTACTCGGAAGGCTGAGGTGGAAGGATCGCCGGAGCCCAGCAGGTCGAGGCTGCGGTGGCCGGGAGCGGCCACTGCACTCCAGTCTGGGCGACCGAGTGAGACTCCAACTCAAAAAAAAATAAAAAAATAAAAATAAAAAAAATTAACTCAAAGTGGATTAAAGACTTAAAACGTCAAACCTGAAACTATAAAACTGTTAGAAGAAAACACAGGGGAAAAGCTCCATGACATCTGTCTGGGTAAAGAGTTTTTGGATATGACCCCGAAAGCACAGTCAACAGAAGCCATAAATTTTGGCTTACATTAAGCTAAAATGCTTTGTACAGTGAAGGAATCCATCAGCAGAAGAGAGAACCTGTTACAGAATGGTGGAAAATATTTGCAAACTATACCTCTAATAAACTGTTAATATCTGAAATATATAGAAAAACAAACAACTGGATGGCAAGAAGATAAATAACCCATTTAAAAAATGGACAAATGACTGCATAGACATTTCTCAAAAGAAGACACACAAATAGCTAATAGGTATATGAAAAAATGCTGAACACCACTAATCATCAGGGAAATGCAATTTAAACTGCAATATTACCTCACTTCTGTTAGAATGGTTTTTAACAAAAAGACAAAAGATAACAAGTGTTGGGAAAGATGTGGAGAAAAAGGCACCCTCATGCACTGTTGGTAAATTCGCAAGCCATTATGTAAATTAGGTTGTAAACTATAAATTAGTACAACCATTATGGAAAACAGTAATGAGGTCCTTAAAAAATAAAAATAAAAACAGAACTATTGTATGATCCAACAGTTCCACTACTGAGTATATATTTAAAGGAAATGGAATCAGTATGTCAGAGAGATTTCTGCATACCCATGTTAATTGTCGTATCAGTCACAATAGCCAAGATACAGAATCAACCTAAATGTCTGTCAGTGAACGAATAGATCAAGAAAATGTGGTGTATACACACAAGGGAACTCTTTTCAGTCCTAAAAGGCAAGAAAATCCTGTCATTTGCCACAACATGGATGAAATCTGAAGACATTATGTTTAGTGAAAGAAGCCAGGGTCAGAAACACAAATAGTGCCTGTCCCATTCATATGTGGAATCTAAGAAACCAGGTCCCATGGAAGTAGAGAGTAGAACAGTGGTTGCCAGGGCTGGGATGTTTAGAGGAGGTGGGGGTTGGTGAGATGTTGGTCAAAGGACACAAAATTTCAGTTAGGAGGAATAAGTTAAAGCAATCTATTGTATAACAAGGTGATTGTGGTTAACAATGTGTTGCGTTTTTGAAAAATGCTAAGAAGGTGAATATGAACCGTGCTCACCACAAAACTGCTATGTTAGGTAAGGCATGTTGATTGGCTAGAAGTAGTCCTTCCACAATGTATATATGTTTTAAAACAATATCTTGCATATGGAAAATACATATAATTTTATCTGCCAATTTTTTAAAAATTAAAAAAAAAAACCCATTTCAGGGAGGACTAATTTTTTCTTTTGCATTCCAACTGATTCTCTGGAGTTTTCTGCAGCTTTATTTATTTCCATGATGCAATGTCTGGACCCTAAGTTCCAGCAGGATAGGTTCCACGTCCTGTTTATCCTCATATTCTCTGGGCCTAGAAAAGTGGCACACAGTAGTCACTCAATAAATATCTGTTGAATGAATAAAATAGACAGTAGTTAGTTGCCAAGATGTATACTTTCTAAAATTAACTCTCTTTGATTTTATTAAAAAATTGTCCACATGGTATTTTACAGTTGAAAACTTAATATCATTCCAAGAGTTTCATAAATATTGATGTCTCTTTTGGAAGCTAGGCTCCACTGATGGCCTCCAATGAAACATGCCTCCCGGCATTCATGTTCTCATGAGGTCCCCCTAGACCTCCTGAATCTGGGCTGACCCTGGGACTTGCTTTTTGACCAACAGAATGAGGTGGAAATGACAGTGTATAACTTCCAAGACTGGGTCATAGGAGGCCTTACAGTTTATGTTGGAGTCCCTTAGAATGTTTGTTCTTGGGACACCCCTTCTGCGATCTCAGCTACTGCTCTGTGAGGAGCTCATGCCACATGAAAAGGCCACCTGGTGTGCTTTCCCAGACCACTGCTCCAGCCCTGATGAGAGTATGCACCTAGTGGGTGGAGACCAGGTGGGAATCCGGCCCCCGGCGCATGCTGGTCCGGAGGGCCATCTGACGTGAGGATCACACGGGGCAGAACTTCTCAGTAGTTGCCAGCCAGTGTCAGGCAGCAAGGGACGAGATGCCTTCTCCAGTGCCACGGTGTCACGGTGTCACAGTGCTGCATGTGCCCCAGAAGCTTCGACACCACCTTGAGAAAAAGAAGGGGTGGAAGAGATTCTGAGCTGCTTTTGCAATCATAGTGGCACAAGTGCCTGGAGTTAGCTAGGGGTGTCATTTTTGCCAGCGAGGAGGAGTGGAATTTGATAGAGATTGGGAGTGGCAGAGTCACTGCCTCTGCGCCTCGACTGTTTCATCTGGAAAAGAGGGAGGCAATACCAGGACATCTCTGGGCAGGCTGTTGTGAGTTAATATGAATGAGTTCATGTGTGCACAGCACTTAGGGCGGTGCCTGGCACACAGCAAGCATTCAGTCAGTTGTCTGCAAAACACAGATACGTACCACAAGCAAGCACAGCAAAACATGAAATGTGATAGGAAAAGAAGGACATTGGAAAACTTATTAATTATAGTTCTGCGGTATATACAAGCAGGTTCCTGCCCTTTGGAGCTTTTGAAATAAGACCTAATCAAACTTCTGACAGCCCCAACTGCTGCTGATAAAGCTAGAACTAAAATAAATATTGACTATGTGCTAAGCATTGGTCACTTAAGATGACAAGGCTGGCTGGTTATTTTAGATAAGGCTTTCTAAGGTCTTTCCATGTGGGGCATCACTTTGGATCTTACCCTCAACTTTGTGTCCTTATTGGGCTTAACTTGGTGAGTTTACTCAGAGCGTATGGTCCTCCTGTGATCTGACTCTTTCTCTGTCTCCTTCCATAAATATCACACTTAAAAATATTCTCTATTCAGTCAAAAACATTGTAGCCATTTACACGATATGGTCTATTTTGTAATGGTGTGCCATTATGTTATTGTTAGGAATTAGTGAACACCAAAGAATATGTGATAGAGTTTTCCCTGTGGTGTCCTAGCTAGTTCTTATGTCACCCAACATAACATCTTTTGAACCGTTCACCGTGTTGTATTTTTCACTTTTCACAGCTCTGCCCTTGTGACTGGTGTCTATCAGTGTCTGTTATAACACCATGCTCTTGGCTTTCGGCCAGTTAATTACTTGTTGGATTGCTTTTCAGAGACTGGCTGCCTTCCCGATGACGGGCTGCAGCCCTCTTCCTCCTGGTCACTCCCATCTTCTGTTCTTTGCTATTTGTAGACACTATTTTGTACTTATTATGCAAAAGTTCAGAACCTTAATCCTTGAAGGGAACTGAGTGCCTGGTCTGATTTTCCAACACCAAAACCAAATAAACAAAAACACATAACGTCCATTTTTTTTTTTTGAGTTGGAGTCTCACTCTGTCACCCAGACTGGAGTGCAGTGGCCGCTCCCGGCCACCGCAGCCTCGACCTGCTGGGCTCCGGCGATCCTTCCGCCTCAGCCTTCCGAGTAGCTGGAACTACAGGCGTACGCTACCATGCCCGGCTAATTTTTGATTTATTGTAGAGATGAGGTCTCGCTGCCCAGGCGGGTCTCGAAACCGCAGGCCCAGGCAATCCACTCACCTCAGCCTCCCAGAGGCGCGGGATTACAGGCTGAGCCACCGAGCCCGGCTATAACGTCCATTTTTTAAAACCGCACATTGCCTCAAGGAACAGAGAAGCTTTTTCTCTCATGTCAAGTGTTCTCCAGGAAATCACTAGGCCTGGTGCACACATGCTTGTTTTAGGTGCTTACGTTAAGATGGTATTTCATTGGTTTTGGATGGTCCCTTCCAGAGCCCAGATGCTATGCTTCTTTCTGTTTTAGGAAGGGGGAGAAAAGGATTGCCTTGTCTTCCAAAATATTCATGTTTTTCTAGCATGTTAAAATTCATTTGTGACTAAGTCATTATAGCAAAACACATGGAGACCTTTTTATTCTGGGCACACACATTCTATAGTGCGCATTAATACCGGGGTCCTGCCTTCTTGTGACCCCCTTATCTTTCACGGGGGAGAGAGGAGCTGGGTGAGTCATAAACCAAACGGTGGAATCCTGGCAGACTCTCTTAGCTCAGAAAGAAGCAAAATTGAGGCCACAAAAGAAACACCTTAAGGGTCATATCAGGTGACTCTAAGGAGCAATCTCTCTCTCTCTCTCTCTCTCTCTCTCTCTCGCTCTCTTTTTTTTCCCCGAGTCAGGATCTCACTCTGTTGCATGATTACAGCTCACTGGAGCCTTGACTGGCTGGGCTCAGGCAATCAATCCTTCTGCTTTAGCCTCCCGAGTACCTAGGACCACAGGCACACACCACCATACCTGACTAAGTTTTTTTATTTTAATTATTTATCTATTTATTTATTGGCAGAGAAGTTGTCGCTGTGCTGCCTAGGCTGGTCTCAAACTCCCGAGCTCAAGCAGTTCTCTCTCCTTGGCCTCCCAGAATGCTGGGATGACAGGCATGAGTCACCACGCCTGGCCTTACTTTTAAGCAACCTCTTAACAACCTCTTGTGATGGCTACTTTTTATGTTAAACTGCTTTGGAGCCTCTGGCCACTCTGAAATGGAAGTGTAGGCTACAAACAGTCCTGTTTCGTGAGAGCATGAAAATGAGGACCCAGGAGGAGATAGGCATCTGCTTTTTTAAAGGGCTTCTCTCACTCTGTTCCCAAACTGCTGGAACTCAGGCAAGAGGACCCAGGTGAGCGAGGTCCCTCCCACAGCCTCCTCTGCCATGGAGTTCAAGGGCATGGACGGGGAGCCCCTGGGCAGCCTGCTGAGTTAGGACTTCACTCTGGGCAGAAGCAGCAGGAGGCGACGTGAGGGAGGGAAAAAGTGTGGGTGGGGGGAGCCAAAACCAACTCGAGGAGACAGCCAATGTGGAGATCTGCTTAAAGGATGCGGCATGAGAAATGTCTGACCGTATTTTGTCCAGCGAACAGATTTCACTTTTTAGTGGCTGTGTTAATCAGTGACAGCAGAATGGCAGGAGGGAATCTGTCCCATCCCCACCCTCTTCTTTCCAGCTGCTGCCACGGTGCCTCTTTCTGGCCTTGGTTTTAAAAATCCTTATCTTGGGCCGGGCTTGGTGGCTCAGGCCTGTAATCCCAGCACTGTGGGAAGCTGAGGTGGGAGGATTGCTTGAGCCCAGGAAGTCCAGGCCGTGGTGAGCCCTGATCATGCCACTTCACTCCAACCTGGGCGACAGAGTGAGACCCCGACTCAAACAATAAACAAATAAAAAATAAAAAACTCCCAAACAAAAATCCCTCCCTTGAGGGAATTCACAGCGCCTCACACCAGGTTTTCATGGTTCTAACTCCCTGCTGTTTTGCTCAAGGTCCCCCTCCCTCTCAAACATCCACTGCTTTCCAGACCATTGCTCAACTGGTGGTTTCGGTTCCTCCGACCTCCTGCCACTGTCACTGGGTCAGTGGAAGCCAGTCCCTTCCCTCTTTGTTCTACTATTTATTTATCTGAGTCCAGGTCTCACTCCCTCTCCCAGGCTGGAGTGCAGTGGCATGATCTTGGTTCACTGCAGCCTCGACCTCCCGAACTCAGGAGATCCTTCCACCTCAGCCTCCTGAGTAACTGAGACTACAGGCGCTCACCACCACACCTGGACTTCCTGGTCCCATGGGATTATCTTCTGCCCTTCAGCTCAGGAAGTGACCAGCGAGGTGCCCTTGGAATGCAGCAGGCTGTGTGAGCATCTGGGCAGGGAGGAAGGAAGTCCCTGTGGAAGGAAGGCCGGCCACACGGCTCGTGTGTCCTGTGCAGGTGAGCCTTGGAAGAGGGTGGTTTCCTGCAGGTGACATCTTAGACGAGTTTATTCTCAAGACATGTTTTAAAGGGCAATGTGAAACAATATGAATGAGTTAAATTTTTGGCTAAATTTTTGAAGAGACAAGTTCTCCCTATGTTGCCCAGACTGGTCTTGAATTCCTGGCTTCAAGCGATTCTCCCGCCTCAGCTTCTCAAAGTGCTGGGACCATAGACTTGAGCTACTGTGCCCAGCCTGTTCTATTGTTTTATGGCAAGAGAACAAACTAGTACATTGCTGAAGTCCTTGCACCGACTTGGTAACCAAGTATTTCGGTGATCATTCAAACATGTTTTCTTCCAAGTACAAATGAGGTAGAATTTCGCTCAGCAATGTGTATACATAGCACACATATATATGTGTGAACACACACACGAATACACACACACACACACACACACACACACACACACACACACACCCTCCTTCCTTTTGGTCTGGGGAGGAAGAATATCATCCTAGAGGCAGACACATCTGTGTCGATATTTCAGTCGTTCAAGAAAGCTGCCAGTTTAACTTCCTTTTAATATTTCCCTCCGGTTTTCAGGAAAGTGCTGGAGGAGCTACATTGTCATGAAGGGCAGGGGCTTAGGGGATGGTAATTTTCCAGCCACTCGATGAATAAAAGTAGACATTGTTTCAGGCTAATAACAAGATGCAATCTAGACTTTTAGCTGTAGAGGGTGCCCTTGCCTTAATAATAGCATTGCCACTGTCCAGAAGCTGGCGGAGGGGAGGAGAGTATACTTTATTACTAAGTATTTTACAGGGAAAGAGATAACATCCTTTTCAGAACAGACAACTCATTCATATTGTTTCACATTGCCCTTTAAAACATGTCTTGAGAATAAACTCGTCTAAGATGTCACCTGCAGGAAACCACCCTCTTCCAAGGCTCACCTGCACAGGACACACGAGCCGTGTGGCCGGCCTTCCTTCCACAGGGACTTCCTTCCTCCTTGCCCAGATGCTCACACAGCCTGCTGCATTCCAAGGGCACCTCGCTGGTCACTTCCTGAGCTGAAGGGCAGAAGATAATCCCATGGGACTGAAGCCGCAGCTGTGCTAAGAACGTGAGGAAATACCTCTCTGTTTTTGATGTCACTGGGGGCAGTGTGTCTCACCGGGAGCAATCATATTCATTCAGACATCACATGAAACGTCACACCATCACTTGCTGCTCACAAACTATCAAAGTCGGAGAGGCCAGGTAGAGAGCAGAGGGGTTAAGAGCACGGCCCCAAGGGTCGAACCGCCAGGATCCCGGTCCCTTCTCTGCTGCCCGCCGGCCCAGCGAGGGAGCCTGGAGCCTGCACTCCAGCCTGGGAGAGTGAGTGAAACCTTCCCTCAGCCTCGGTTCTCTCATCTCTACGACGGGGTGGAATAATAGCATCTAACTCTCAGGGCTGTAATAAGACAAAGTGAACAGTCACAAGGGAAGCACATTCCCCTGGACCTGGTGCAGGGCCCGTGCTCCAGGAAGGCTGCTGTCATTGACCACCACCACGTGATCCAGCCCTCAGAGTCTTCTAGAAATCCACACAGTACTCTGTAGACGGTGACTAAATCGGTTGTGACTCTGTGGGTTGCGAAGGGAGAAAAGAAAATACTCGAGGAAGACATGGAGCCCCCAAGAGCCGTTCCCGGAAATACCATGCGTGTGGAGACGTGTCACAGACACATAGACGTTAGGAGCTTGTGGAGGGCTCCATGGAGGAGGCGCCTCTATAATCACCCCGGAAATGGACACATCCCCCCAGTGGTGAGGCGCAGGGAAAGGCCAGGCCTGCTCTTGTTGCAAGGCAGCCCGATTGGTGATGCAACCCTGCAACTTACTCACGGACTGGAAGAGTAAATGGTGAGCTAGTAAGGGAACAGATACGTCTGTGCCAGAAAGGAAACACACAAGCTGCTTTAACAGTTAGAAGGAGGCTCATGGCTGTCATCTAGCCCTTGGGGAGGCCGGGGCAAGAGGATGGCCTGAGCTGCTCGAGACCAGCTGGGGCAACTTAGCAAGACTTTGTCTCTACAATAAATTTAAGAAACCAGCCGGGGGTGGTGGCGCGTGCCTGTGGGCCCAGGCACTTGGCAGGCTGAGGCGAAAGGATCGTCTAAGCCCGGCAGGTCGAGGCTGTGGTGAGTGTGCCCCGCCCTCCAGCCTGGGAAACAGAGCGGGACGCCGACTCAAAAAATAAAAAATAAAGAGAGAGGCGGGTGTGAAACGTCCAGAACAGGCAAATCCACAGAGACAGGAAGCAGGCTGGGGGAGATGGGGCTGAGAGGAACGAGGGGCGGGAGTGATTGGGTGATGGACGTGTTCTGAAGTTAGATAGTGGTGATGGTTGTAAGACCCCCAAACCATTGAATGGTACTCTTTGTTTCTGCTTTGTTTTGTTTTTGAGTTGGCATCTCACTGTCACCCAGGTTGGAGGGCAGTGGCACACTCACGGCCACCCCAGTGTCAACCTGCTGGGCTCCGGCGATCCTTCCGCCTCAGCCTTCCAAGTCGTTGGAACTACAGGCGAGCGCTACCACGCCCGGCTGATTTTTGATTTAGTGTAGAGACGAGGTCTCGCCAAGTTGCTCAGGCTGGTCTTGAACCTGTGGGCTCAGGCAATCCCCAAGTGCTGGGATTACAGGCTGAGCCACCGAGCCCGGCCTCGAACTGCACACTGTTAAATGGTGTATTTTATGTTATGTGAAGTTTTGTTCTGTACGTTATAACATATATTTTTTTTAATTTTAGAAAAAAAGCTGACTGGGGGCCAGGCGTTTTGGCTCACACCTGTAGTCCTAGCACTTTGGAAGGCCAAGGCAGACAGATTGCTTGAGCCCAAAGGTTCGAGACTGACCAACATGGGCAACATAAGAAAACCTTGTCTCTAAAGAAAAAAAAAAGCTGGCTGTATAGGGGCCTATTTTGGACAAGGTTGATAAAAAAAAAAGCCCCTTCTGAGGAGCTTCTAATGAAGACAGGACTAAGAAATGGGAAGGAGTCAGCCCTGGGAAGACACAGGGACAGAAGAGTGGCTGCAGAGCGCTCAGAACGAGGAACAACTTCTACCCGGACAGTGGGAAGGCAGAGGGGTTGGAGGGAGGAAGGGAGGGTAGGAAAAAGCTGCGTCTTACAAGGCCTTGGTTGACTCAATCCAGTGGGAAGTTGATTCTAAATAAATTGAAACCCACTGAAGGTTTTTATGCAAAGGGCTGCCAGATTCCACCTGCCCTTTTTGGAGTGTCCCTCACAGCTTCCAGAACACAAAACATGAATTAACGGCAACAGGACCACTGCAAGGTAAAAAATGTTAAAGAGATTCATTCGCAGTGGTTGAGGGCTTCTGAACTTTTTACAAAGCTGGTCCTGGGTTGACCCCCAGGACTGCCTCTAAACAGCCGAGGCATGTGTGTCATTTAGGGCTCTTCAAAGAAATAGGACCAAGTACCTATATATGTAAATTATAAATTTATATGTCTACATTGTGTATTATATACAAATTATATATATATATATAAATACATGGAGATGGAGAGAGAGAGGGACAAAGACAGATGGGTTTTTGAGTCAGGGCCTCACTCTGTCACCCAGACTGGAGTGCAGTGGCATGATTATGGCTCACTGTAGCCTCAAACTCCTCGGCTCAGGCAATCCCTCCTCAGCCTTCTGAGTAGCTGGGACTACAAATGCATGCCAATTTTTGTATTTTTTGTAGAGATGAGGTCTTGCTGTGTTGTCTGGTGTTGAATTCCTGGATGCAAGTGATCCTCCCCCCTCAGCCTCCCAAAGTGCTGGGATTGCAGCCATGAGCCACCATGCCTCGCCTAGAGAGAGATATTTTTAAGGAATTGGCTTAGGCAATTAAGGAGGTTGGTAAATTCAACATCCGCAGAATGGGCCTGTTGGCTGAAGACTCAGGGAAGAGCCAATGCTACAGTTCAAGTCCAAAGGTCATCTGCTGTGCTAAGTGCCAGGCTATTTCTGTCTTGCTCAGGGAAGGTCAGTCCTTTGACTGATTGGGTGAAGCCCACCCACATTATGGAGGGCAATCTACTTTACTTAAAATCCACCCGTCTAAATGTTCATCTCATCCAAAACCACTCCCACAGAAACATCCAGAATAATTTTTTTTTTTGGAGACGAGATCTCACTACATTGCCTAGGCTAGTCTCCAGGGATCCTTTTGCCTCAGCCTCCTGAGAAGCTAGGATTATAGGCACGTGCTACCACGCCTGGCTCAGAACAATGTCTGAGTACAAATCTGGGCTCTATGGCCCAGCCAAATTGACACATAAATTAATCACCAAGGGAGGATACTCAGTGCTCGCGTCCAACTCACCCAGGATCTTGACGGGAAGGCAGGGAGGGCAGGATTGTTAGGAGAGCGTTCTACATTCCACAGGTGAGGGCAGTCTGGCTCCCATCTGTGGTCAGCTACTGCCAACCTACCTGAGGGCTGTCCTGGTGGGGAAGGGCACGTCTCAGCCATCCCGAGTTTGCCCAGAGAACAAGCCACCAGCGCTTGCCAGAGCCCTGTCTGTCAGAGACCTGTCTTTGGGTTGGTGGGTCCAGAGAAGAGGGTTCCTGGGCTTTCTAGCTGGATGGGCCTCATGGGCTTGGGGATCATCTACCCAGAGAGGGCCGGTGTGGTGCTGGTTTGAGCCATCTTGAGACTGCATCCATTCATGCAACAAACATCTGTCAAATGTGAAGTGCCAGACTCTTTCCAAGGACTGAGGATACTGCAGGGCCCAGATGGACACGAATCTCTGTTCTCAAGAAATCAGCATCTGGGGAGTGGGAAGAAACAGGCATGTAAAGAGAATAAGTAAGTAAAATACATACTGAAGACAGATGGTGATAAATGCCAGGGAGAAAACGCCGAGAGGGGAAATGAGGGCTGCTGTGGCCGGGAGGGCGGGGGTGCTGGTGACTCGCCTCATACAGCAGGGTGGTCAGGCAAGGCCTTCCTGTGTCAAAGGCGACTTCTGAGTTAAGAGTGAGTCGCACAGAGAAGAGGGGGAGGAGCACTCCAGGCAGAGGGAAGGGCAGGTTCAAAGGCCCTGAGGGGGAACCGTGCCTGGAGTGTGGGTGGACCCAGAGGCCAGAGCATCTGGGATGGAGCAGGGAGGAGGAGGGAAGTGGGAAGTGCAGGTAGAGAGGACAACGTGGGATGTGAGGAGGTTGGAGGGCGCCCCCTGAGGGCCACTGTGAAGGCCTGGCTTCTAATCGGAGGGAGCTGGAAGCCGCCACAGGGTTTCGTGCAGAGGAGTGACATGGTCTGGCTGTTCGGCTGGGAACACGTGGTGTGGGGGGGTTGGGGAAGAGCCAGAAAGAAGCAAGGAGGTTCTCAGCTTGCTGGGGAGGAGTGGCGCGTCCTCCCAGGTCTGCTTTGAGGGCTGAGCTGGCAGGACTTGCAGCCTGGAGTGAGGGCGTGTGTGCACTGGTGGTGGGGGCGCCCCGGGGGGATTGAGTGGTCACATTCCTCTCCTGCCCAATTTCAGATCCAGGCCAGTAGGAGATGTTCTTTAGACTTTGGCGAGTCCTGCCCTCCTCTGAGTGTCTAGGACTGCCGTGGGGGCTGTTTCAGGATGTGAAGGCGGTTTGATCTTCGGGAGAGAACCCTCTTCCAGGGGCCTGGGCGGCCTCCGTGGCGGCACCCAGGGTGCATTTCGCTGCCTGCTGGTCTTCCCTGTCCTCGTGCCCTGCAGACATCAGTGATCTGGCAGCCACGAAGAGGAAGTGACCTCATAAGCACACCTTTCCCGCCACACAGGATGGGCTGGAGTGCGACATTTGGCCGGCCGCTCTGGTTTACACCAAATCCAACAACTTGTGGCCTGCAGATACTCAGTATAAATAACTGGAAAAGCCTGACCTTGACAAGCTCATTTCTCATTCCTTTCTTGTTACAGGTAATAGAGCTGAAAATGTGGTTTTAATTATAGCACTAATGAAAACTGAAAATCCAGACAGACACTTGACGAACTCTGCTGCGCTTTATATTACATTTGTGCGAACTACAAAGTGCCCAGCTGGGTGTAACATTATCCCCCTTTCCTCGAGCATCCGCCTGTCTGAAGCGGTATAATTGATGTGTACTTTGGCAGGAGGTCAGCGTAAAGCGTTTTTTTTTTCTTTAAACATCTTTAACAGTATTTGGGGGGAAAGGAATACGTTTATTACCTGGTCTGGGAGAACATTTTTCTGGGCTGCCGACTCTCCCTGCTCTCATTCCAAATTTCTTCTAGAACATTCCATACCTTCAGGAGACAGTCCAGGGCCAGAAGTGAGCCGAGAGGCCGGCTTTAACTTGGGGCCTTGTCACTTTGTCGTTGGCCAGTGACCCTTCCTGGGCAAAGCAATTCCATACCGCGCAGGCTTCAGCTCTCTGTTCCTACCTGCCAGAAGGATGTGTCTGGAGTCTCTGGAAAGCAGAGAAGGCTGTGAGGCTGGCAGCTGTGATTGGGAGGCTGCATTCGTGCCGGCCTCACCTGCCGGCTCAAGTCTTCTGCACGGTCTCTCTCCCCCAGGCCACGGAGCCCCTTAGACGGAGATTTGCCAGACCAAATACAGGTTGCCCGGTTAAGTTTGAATTTCCGAAAAACAGCAACTACTTTAAAATGTTAACTTATTTGTTGTCTATCTGAAATTCATACATAACTGGGCATCCTGTAGTTTTATTTGTTGAATCTGGCAACCCAGTTTACAGTTTCTGTGATTGAACAGGGTCTCCAAAGGGACTTGCAGAGGACTCTCGCCTATGACTTAATGAGACAACGTCAGTTTGGTTGTGGGGCTAGCTCACCAGAGACCTGCCTCCACAGCCCACTCGACTTCAAAATCGCTCTCTCTTCTTGCCTCTTAGGCTACATAGAACTCCCTGAACTCAACTCCATGGTTCTAGGTGATTGGAATTCATGGCATGGCCAACTTCAAGAATAACGAAAGGTTCTGCAGAGACCCTCTGATGATAGTGGTATCTTTATGGGCCTGGCAGGTGGCCAGTTACATAATCTCTTACCTTTTTAATGTATAATCTTTTGTTTTTATTTCAATTTTTGAATAGGTAATCTATTCGTGTTATGTATAGAGATTTAGACAAAATGTAAAAAGGATACAGCAAGAAGTATCTCTTCTCCTTCTCTCTCTCTCTCTTTCTTTTTTTTTCTCACACCGTTGCCCAGGCTGGAGTGCAGTGGTATGATCAAGGCTCACCATAACCTTGACCTCCTGGGCTCAAGAGATTCTCCAATCTTTGCCTCACAAATAGCTGGGACAACAGATGCATGCCACCATGCCTGGCTAACTCCAGCTACTCGGAAGGCTGAGGCGGAGTAGAGTAGAGATGAGATCTTGCTGTGTTGCCTGGGCTGGTCTTGAACTTCTAGGCCCAAGTGACCCTCCGGCCTCAGTCCCCAAAGTGCTTGACTTTTAGATGTAAGTCATCACGCCTGGCCTCTCTTCCCCTTCTCTTATCCTGCCATCCAATTCCCTTCCCTGTAGGCAACACTCTTCATTTCTTGCTTTTCCTTCCAGAGATATTTATGCATATATACACACACCAGTATGTCTTCTCCTTCCTGTTTTTTACACAGTTGCTAGTCTCATATTCGCTATACTTATTGCACTAAAAGCATCTTCTTTTTTTCATTTACTGTATGAGATCTTGTCACATCGTAGCATAAACAACTTCCTTATGCCCCTTTTTTTTTTGAGTTGAAGTCTCACTCCATTGCCCAGGCTGGAGTGCAGTGGCATGCAGGCTCCTGGCCACTCCACTGTCGACCTGCTGGGCTCCGGCGATCCTTCCGCCTCAGCCTTCCAAGTAGCTGGAACTATGGGCATGTGCTACCATGCCCAGCTAATTGTTTTCGTTTGTTGTAGAGACGAGGTCTTGCCAAGTTGCCCGGGCTGGTCTCAAACCTGCGGGCTCAAGCAATCCACTCGCCTCGGCATCCTAAAGTGCTGGAATGACAGACTGAGCCACCGAGCCCGGCTCCTTATGCCTTTTTTTTAGGGTTGCATTTGTGTGAATGTGTCATGATTCACCGAACCAACTTCCTGTTGGTGGACATCTAGGTGGGTTCCAGTTGTTGCTGTTACACACAGCAGTGTAGTACATGCATCGTTTTGCATGTACTGGATTTTTTTTGGGGTTGAATTCCTAGATCTGGAGTAGTCGAGCTAGAGAATTCATGTACGCATTTGTCATTTGCCAGATTGTTCGGTGAGCTTCTCATTGCTGCCATGCCAAATGCAGGAGTTTAACACAGCACAAAATTATCGTCTTATACTTCTGGGCCTGAAGGCCTGAAACTGAGGTGTAGGGCTATGCCCCTCCTGGAGGCTCCAGGACAGTCTGTTCCCTGGCTTTTCCCGGCTTCTGGAATCTGCCTGCTGTTTTTGGCTTGTGCCCCTTTCTCCATCCTCAAGGCTAGTAGGATGGTGTCTTCAGATCTCTCTTTCTCTGACCTCTGCTTCTGTAATCACACCTTTTCTGACTCTGACACTCTTTTTTTTTTCTTTTTTTTGAGTCAGAGTCTCACTCTGTTGCCCAGACTGGAGTGCAGGGGCCGCTCCCGGCCACCACAGCCTCGACCTGCTGGGCTCCGGCGATCCTTCTGCCTCAGCCTTCCGAGTAGCTGGAACTCCAGGCACGCGCCACGCCCAGCTAATTTTTTGATTAGCCGCGGCTCAGGCAATCCACTCACCATAGCCTCCCAAAGGTGCGGGATTACAGGCTGAGCCACTGAGCCTGGCTGACTCTGACACTCTTACTTCACTTTTATAACCACCATTATGACTACATTGGACTTCCCTGTACAAACTAGGATGGTCTCTCCCTTTCTAGTTCTGTAGCTTTAATAACACCTACAAAGTCCCTTGTGCCATGGAAGGTGATATACTCACAGGTTCAGGGATTATCACGTGGACATCTTTGCGGGACCATTATTCAGACTTTCTACCAATTTAAACTCCCAACACAGCTTCACTCACAGAATGTGCACTCACAATTTTTGAGTCTTTACCAATCTGCTAGGCTAAATAAATGGGGTCTACATGTGAATTGTCCACTGCATTTCTCCTATTAAGAGGGTTGAGGGCGGCCTGTCATCTATCTAAGAGTGATCTCTTTTTTCTTATCTTTTTGAACTACCTATTTATATCATTGCTTGTTTTTCTATCAGGTTCTCAGTTGGAAAATGATAATATATTAGTGGAATAGATGGTGTTTCTGAGATATGAGTTGCACAATTTTTTTTTCAGTTTGTCATTTGTTTCTACTTTGCTTTTTCACTATGCAAAAGGGTTTATTTTTATTTTTTATATAGAGACAAGATCTCGCAATGCTACTCAGGCTGGTCTCGAACTCCTGAGCTCAAGTGATCCTCCTACCTCAGCCTCCCAAAGTGCTGGGATTACAGGCATGAGCCACTATGCCTGGTCAAAGGTTTTACTTTTATGTAGTTGAATTTATCATATTTATTTATTGCTTCTAGATTTTGTGTATGGTTACGAAGATCTCCACTTTAAGGTAATAAAAGAAACAATTTCTTTTTAAATTTATTTTTGTTCAACTTCAGAATTGATATTAGAGCTTTTAGATTTAAATAAATAAAAGACTTTGTTGAAGAGGTAGAAAATCCAGATCAACAAAAAGAAAGAAAACCACCTAAACATATGCAGTGTTCTGCTGCATATTCCATACAAGAGTGTCCTTGGAGGTACAATCTGTTGGAAAGTGGGCACCGGGCAGTGGCTTCCCAAAGCCAGTTCATGGAGGTTTTCTGGAGCCTACTGTGAGCATCTCTTCCTAACACCATGTTTAGCAGCAGCATTAATTTGAGAGTTTGAAATAGATCCTGTGAAAAGCATTTACACCATAGAAATTGGCAAATGTTACAGATCAGAGCCTCTTGCCTTGGAGAACCTGTTGCTAAACATTAACCGGTATCACACTAGGGCTAGAGAACTGGTCCAAAGCCTGCTGATTAAACAAAAAAGTCCAATAGCTGGTCTTGCTTAGTTTTAAAATTTCAGAATAACTGAGTAAGGGTGGGTAGGGTTAATGGGGATTATCTGTATATGGGGCAGCGTTAGATCGGGGTGCTTCTATGTACAGTGTGCAAACACACGCACATTTGCACATTGTACAGTAAATCTGGTGACCTGCTTTTTGGTGTCCTTAATGGTATGTGGTATCCATCTTTCTACCTCAGCAAATATCCAGATCATTATTTTCATGGTTGTGTAGTGTGCCACAGAATGATTTACTGCATTTGGCCAGTCCCCTGTTATGACGCATTTACCAAACTTCTGTAAGTCGTGGTTCCCCCTCCAGTTGATAAATTAAGTTGTTCAACTCTTGCTCAAAGACGTTGGGATTATCAGTGAGAAAATTTTCAAGAAGTGTGTTGACTCCCTCAGATGTATGAGATCTTCACACTATTTGCATCGCTATTTTAACTATCCCCCAACCAGGCAGGCTTTTTGGAAGATAGTTTGGTTTCTTTTGGTATCACTAGCTCAGACCCCTTAGAAACATACATTCTAGAGATATTTATGTAGCAACAGCAGCTCAGGAAGAAATCATGCTGGTACTAAAGATCCGAATTCCAAGAGACAGAAACCCTGCCACGAGACAGGCAGAGATGGTGACAGTTCAGCCATAGATAAAAATAATGAGATAAGTCCCATCAACTCGTAGTGAAGTTTCAGATAGGCCAGCAGGGATGGGGGATTCAGAGTGGGGAACAGCCAGAGAAGAAATCTGGGAACTGAGAATGACATTTAAAGTGATCATGGCATTTCCTGGTTAGCATAGACTTTAAAAAATGCAACACAATAATTATTTCTCAAATATCCAGAATATCCTCAACACCGTATTTTTGGAGAATTTAAGAGAGAAATAAGAAAGTAGTGAGTGGACTGATTTTCATCGAGGAAGTATTGAAATTTTCATAAGTTCATAATCACCTTAGAACAACCACTTTGCAAGGCATCTGTTTGATTTTTGTTATGTCCCAAACCACTTGCTACTGAGTATGCTTTTGATGACTAATATAGGCTTACCACAGTCAAATTAGTTCACAGTCATCCTGTGATGTTATTTGAATGTCATTGCTTTGAGTGGGATTCTTGTCTGCTTAAGGAGATGCTCTGAGCTTTTTCAACAAAGAGTATTGTTAGTGTATAAAATTTTACCTAGTGCCTACACCAAAGATTTGAAAAGAATCTCTTGGTGTTTCCTTGAACCTTAGAGCAAACAGACAGCACCTAGTTGAAATACTGAATAAACTCGGTAGGTTTTGATACTTAAAACATATTGTTGCCACTGGAAGGCAGTGTTGCCTAGTCACTGTGTGTATAGGAGACATTGCAGATCTGGAGATTTGGCTTGAATTTGCAAGGAATCCAAGCGAGCTCAAGGAAGTTCTTTTATCTCTGCCTCTTTTCTGAATCTGGCAAAGACTGAGGGCTGCCCATGGACATACCATCCCTTTTGGGTGTTTCCATTAAGTAAGGGTGTTGGCATCGATTATATGAAATCAGCCTGAGTGGATTAAGGTTGTAAGCCTTGATTCTGTCTGGTCTCCACTTTTCTCCATTGTAAATGGGACTGTCTATCCTCAAAATCTAGTAGCATAATGTAAAACAAAACAAAACAAAAGACAAACAAACAAGCAAACAAAACCCCTCCCAAACAAATAAACAAACAGAAAAACAAAATAGTGGGATCTCCATGTAGTCAGATGAAAACTGACAAACTGATCAATGAATTATAAAGGCATCCTTTCAGAAATCTCACTTTATTTATTTATTCGTTTATTTTTTAGAAAGCAGGATTTATTGAGAGGACAGAAAAGCTCCCACAGCGGGAGGGGACCCATGGGGGTTGCCCAGAAAACTCACTTTATTAACTTTAGGTCAAGTTATTTCATGATGATCCTAGATATTTTTTTCCTATCACCTACAGCACTTGGTAGAATTCTAGGTACATTGTGTGTTCTCAAAGAATATTAGTCCAACAATTAACTACTCTTCCTGCATTTTTTTTCCTCCTTACCAACACATATTTAGGTGGTGTTTTGATTTAGAAACACACTTTGGAATTTTAATTAGGAAGTATCCTCTTTTTTTTTTTTTTTTTTAAATACTAGACATCTTTTTATACTGTTAACAATAACCCCTTGTCTTGGTACAGTGCTTTACAAACATAAAGATTGTACATGTTTTTTCCTTGTATTCTCATAACAGTGTGATGAATTTGGTAAACGAAGAATTATGGTTTCTGTTGATGCTTGGGTAATAAGTTCAGTTTGAGTGGCACTCCCAAAGCCACTTAATCGACTTCTGCTTCTAAGGTGTTTTTTTCCCCCTTCCGCCCATATGCTACGTACGAACAAAGGCCCCTCCGTGTTGCCGGCTGTGGGGAAAAGGCTGGAATTGTGAGCCTTTATTCATGGCCTTTTTTGGTCCCATCTTTCCTCCAGTTCACAGACATGCATACCTCTTCTCGGTGTTGTCAATAAATCGTCAGCACAGCATCATTTTTCAGGGACTTACGGTGAATAAGGGGCTTTCTACATGAAAAGCCTTTCCTCTTCTTAGGGGGCTTTATTCTAAAGAGTGTTTCTGTAGAAATGTCGTTTACTTGAAAGACTGTGGATCACTTTTCAAACATGGAATTGTCTTATCTGAAATACATTCCTACCTGTGCTGAAAGACACGGGTATAATCGATGCCTTGATCATACGGACCGTCTTTATCAAAAGTGCCTTAGATCCTGAGGAGCCTAAGGGTACGAGAGAGGCCTTTGCTGGTGTCAGAACGTGGTCAGGAGCTCAGCTCCTTCGCAGAGCAGGCGCGAGGGACGGCTTCCGCAAACGGCCTCGGAGTCCCTCGAATCCCGTCTGTTCTCAGCATCAGATAATTAACGTGTTTCTAGATACAGGTCACTATAGTTCAGTTAGTGCTTTTGCATCTTGTAACATCTTAGTTTTAGCGTCATCTTGAAGACTGGCCAGCTGGCGTGTACTGGATCGTAAATTAGTTACTCAGGATTCTTCTGTCTGTTCTCCCAGTTGTCCCCTTGGTTAGCGTCACCTTCCTCCTCATTGCCCTCCAGCAAAATTCACAGACGGGGATGGTCCTTCAGAAGCTGCCTAGAAAAAGCAAAGCCAGCCTTACTAGCGCGGTTTAGACACAGTCTGCAAGTCCCATAAGACAGGGTGCTTTTATCCTTGAATGATCCAGCTCAGTGCCAGGTGTGTTTTTGAGAGGACTAGACGGGTCGCTGTTGAGGCTCTTTTTTTTTTGAATCAGGGTCTCTGTCACCCAGGCTAGAGTGCAGTGGCACAATCACGGCTTGCTGCAGCCTCGATCTCCTGGGCTCCGGTGATCCTTCCACTTCAGCCTCCTGAGTAGCTGGGACTACAGGTGCATGCCACCACACCTGGCAAATTTTTTTATTTTTATTTTTGTAGAGACTAGGTTACACGTGTTGCCTAGGCTGATCTCGAACTCCTGGGCTCAAGCAATCCTCTTGCTTCAGCCTTCCAAAGTGCAGGGATTACAGGCATGAGCCACGGTGCCAGCCGAGGCTCTTCTTTCTATGTTTATGTGAGTAAGGTCTCTCACACTGTGCCTATATCATTTAATAACTTATCACCCAGGCTGAGGGCAGTGGTTCACACCTATAATCCTAGTACTTTGGAAGGCCGAGGTGAGAGGAATGCCTGAGTTCACGGGCTCGAGACCAACCTGGGCAACTTGGCGAGACCGCATCTCTACAATAAATCAAGAAAAATTAGCCAGGCATGATGGCACATGCCTGTAGTTCCAGCTACTTGGAAGGCTGAGGCAGAAAGGATCGCTCGAGCCCGGCAGGTCAAGGCTGTGGTGGCCATGAGTGTACCACTGCTCTCCAGCCTGGGCGACCGAGTGAGACTCCAATTCAAAAATAAAAATCACACACATATAGTTTTTAAGTTAAAAGTTAAAGGTTCTACTCTTTCTTTTAGTTGCATTCTCACTCTGTTGCCTAGGCTGGGATGCAGTGTGGCATGATCAAGACCGTCATGGCTCACAGCAATCTCTACCTCCTGGGCACCTTCCATCTCAGCCTCCCATGTAGCTGGGACTTCAGGCACACACCACCATGGTTTGGCTAATTTTTAAAATTTTTTTGTAGAGACGAGGTTTTAAATTTCTTTTGTAGAGACAAGGTTTTGCTATGTTGCACAGGCTGGTCTCCAACTCCTGGGCTCAAGCAATCTGCTCGCCTTGGCCTGTAAAGTGCCAGATTACAGGCATGTGCCACCACGCCTGGGTAAAGTATTTTTAAATTAAAGTTTTCACTGAGATAGATTTATAAGAAATAATACACAGAGATCCAATGTACTCTATGCCCAGTTTCTCTCAAAGGTAACATTTTGAAAAAATGGTAGTATAATGTCATGACTAGGGAACTGATATTGATGTAATCCAGTGATCGTGTTCAGATTTCCCCAGTTTTGCTTGTACTCGTGTGTGTGTCTGTGTGTGTGTGTGTCACCACTACCCTCCATACCCTGAAGAGTTTCATCCCCACAAGGATGTCTTCCGTTGCTTTTTCGTGGTCACACCCACCTCCCTCCTGCCCCCACCCCTGCCCTAGCCCCTGGTCGTCATGAACCTATCCTCTATTTTTAAAACTTTGTCACTTAAAAAACATTGGAAGACAGTGTGGTGATTTCTGAAAGAACTAGAAATTGACCTTCCATATGACCTAGGAATTCCCCTATTGGGAATATACCCGGAGGAACTCAGATAGTTTTACAAAACAGATACCTGCACACGTATGTTTGTTGCAGCTCTATTCACAATAGCAAAAACATGGAACTAACCCTGTTGCCCACTGAAGCTGGACTGGATTAAAAAAATGTGGTACATATACACAATGGAATATTATGCAGCCATAAAGAAGGACAAATAAATGGACTTTGCAGCAACTTGAATGAATTTGGAATCGATCATACTCAGTGATTTATCACAGAAACAAAGAACTGAGTTCCATATGTTCTCACTCATAAGGTGACCTTGAACAATTATAACGCTATAAGAAAGCAATTGGCAGTAGTGGGAAACTGTCGGGGGGGGTGGGACTGGCAGTTGAGGGAAACTGCTAGGGGAGGGAGGGGCTTACCTCATCAACAAGGGTACCTGCATGATCAGTGTTTATATACCTAACCCTGAATTGTACCTCACATCTTTATAATAAATAAATAAATTAAAAAATAACAACAGAAAACTTTGTCACTTAAAAAACATTGTATCAGTGGAGTCATACAGTATGTAACCTTTTGGGACTAGCTTGTTTTCCACTCAGCATTCTTCCCTGGATATTCATCGAAGCTGTGTGGACATCAATAGTCTGTTCCATTTTATTGCTGAATCATATTCCATGACATCAATGTATCATAGTTTGTTTAATCAAGTACCAGTTGAAGGACATTTATGTTGCTTCCAGTTTTTGACTATTATGAATTAGGATGCTACAAGCATTTGTGTACAGGTTCAATGTGAACATAAAGCTTTCATATTTATAGAATAAATCTTCAATATGTATAACTTCTTAAAGAGTGGCAGAAGGAATAGAATTGGTATGCTGCCTTTCAGAAGGTATATTTTTCTAAAAGATGGTTCATTTTAGCTTAGAGACTCTATACTTGTAAACACTGTGTAGATTATTTGCATCTTTGTCCTAGGTAACAGCAAATCTTTTTGCATGAAAATAATTTGAATTTCAGTCAATTCATTATGTGACTATTTTATGGGGGAGGTGAGTTACTGGTAATTAAAAACAAAACAAAACAAAGGAAAAGGATGCACTAGCACAGAGTAATCACCTCCTGCTTTGCTTTCCTTCATCTAAACTCTCCCAGTTACATAAGGGGGGGACCCTCAAAACCCGGAATTTATTTATACAAATTGTGTATTTATTCTTACATGTTTAAATTTCAGTCACCTTCCAAGTCCCCTCCATTTGATGCAATACACCTATCGAGAAGCTTTTTCCACTGCTCAAAACAGTTTTTGAGCTCATCAGTTTTGATGCCTTTTAGTGCTTCTGCCATTTTTTGGCTGACAAAACATCTTTTGAGGACTTTTTTCATCCAGGGACACAAAAAAAATGTCTATCGGGACGAGACCGGGTGAATAGGGAGGGTGGGGCATGGGGATCATGCCGTTTTTGGACAAAAACTGTTGAACACTCATGCGGTGTGGGCAGGCTGTTTGTGTAAATGGGCAAACACATTGGAAGCCTCTCCAAAAGAAGTTCACTGAAGTCTATGCAGCCTCTCACAGCAACGCTAGCTGGTATGCTGATGCCAGCGGGTTCCTAGGACACTTAGCTTGCGAGGGAAGCCTGTACTACAAAGCACCTGCCCTCCCAAAGATAATTCTGGATTTTTTTGATTTCCCCTTCGTATGAAGTCCCTCTATTGTGGTCACATTGCACTATGGTCCTTTGTTTTCACACCAGACACCCCACCCTGGTGATCTCTCAGTTCCTTGAGAGTGGGGCTCCTGTCTAAATCATCTCAGCAATCCAGAATAGGTCCTTAATACATTTTTCTTAAAGAATGCATTTAGTTTTTGCATAGGATGTTTTTATAATCTATTTGTTTTTCATTAAACCCATTTGATTACAGGTAACAAAAACATACCTTAATATCTTCCAGTTATGTCATTATGATCTTATATAAGAGAGGGAATTCCTGATTGAGACCATGGCTTTGTAGACAATTAGAGAGTGGTTTGCTAATGGTTAGAATGAAGGGAATGCATTAAAAACAAAAGTGATTTAATCTAGTGCTTCATCTGGAGAAACTAGATTAAGAATTCAACTCTTCCCTGTGTAATGTCAAAAAAATGACAGAATCCAACATTAAGCTCAAATCTGCATTTTGCACTGTGATCTGTGTATATGTGACATTTAAAAAATACTCTACATTTTGACAGTTGGAAGATATTTAATGTCATTTTAATTTAGGTTTATATGAGGTAGGATTTTAGCAACACTCCTTGGTTGTGTGGTTATCACAGCAGAGAGAGTATCAGAAGTCTAGAATAATTTATTTTTACCATCAGTGATTTGAGTTTGGTATTTTATTTTGAACTTCATGATGGATGTTGCATTCTTCGTATCACTTCCATGGCCTTTGTTGATTACATTGCTTTGCTCCATGCTCAAGATTGTAAGTCCTGGAGCCCAGAGTTGTATTTATTTATATAAATAAATTCAACTTTAATATATATGTACGATAAGGAAAAATATTAGCCTAGACCAATGATATGTGCACAGAATTATACAACCATTTTAAAATTTAAAAATGTGAACCCTCATAAATCTTTTACAGGAATTTCTAAAGGTAACAATATTTAATAATTGTCTTATGATCTCTCCTTTCGTGACCTCTAGGGATACAGATATGTAAATCCACCAAAAGACATGTTGAAAGATTAGAAAGATTAGGTTTTGTGCTCTTCCAGCTGTTCAGGTATAAGAAAAAATTATTATTAAAAAAAGAAAAATTAGGCTGTGAATAATACAAACATTTAATGATCAGATCACACTCCTATGTGATCCGATATAAAAGTTGTTCTTTTCTTTTAAACCTGATACATTTTATATTGAGGAGATTCTAGGGATTCTCTTTGTGTACAAACCAGAGAAAAATTAGAAACTCTTCCATTCTTGGTATCTTTTCTATGGTATTTTGGAGAGATTACACTGGTGGGCTAATGTGTGATATTATTTAAGAAGCAGCAGAAATTTATAGTTTGGTTGAAGCAAGTTCTTGTAATAATGACAGGCGCGGTTCAGCACTAATCCCTGGTGATCTATGCAACATGGCAAACAATACACTTTCCAAGACGTGTTTGAATTATGAATCCAGTGGTGGGCGGGCTCTAACTTCTGTGCAGAATAGCTTTGGTGTGAGTTGATGGAGCATTTTGTACCTGGGATTCAGAACTTTTATGAAGGCCAATACCCTGAAACTCATTTAAGCAATAAATTCACTTGTCTTTGAGTTTACAAGGCAATAAACAGTGAAGGCCTTTGACCTTAACATTTACTGAATACATTTGCAGCAGTTGTGTTTATTGACAACTATTTATAGGGAAGCATTGGTGCTGAATTTCCTAAGGATGGGAGTGGGGGAGGGAGACCAATTTTGCAGGTCTTTTTAAAAAAATAAGAACTCTGAAATAATTTTCAGTTGTTTGACAGATTTTCAGATTTGAAGTTAGGATTTGATTCTGTGTTCAAATCAAGCTTTGAGTATTTCTTTGCTTGTGATAGAACCTTAGTCAAATTAGATGATATGTTCACAGAAGATTCATAGGGAGAGGACTAACACTGGGAGAAATACTTGCCCATTCAATTCAGTTCTACATTTTGAAAGTAGGACAGAGAAGAATGGTAAAAGAATTTAAAGTCCCCTCCCCCCATGGATTCGTTGCATGTCATGGCATAAATCACTTCTCTTTTGTAGGAATATCCAGTTATAAAGAACCATAGCATCGTGTCTTCCAGAGAAGCTGGGAGAATTTATTAATCTTAAGTACATCACACATTTTGAATTTCACGAATTAAGAACATGAAAAAGAAGAATCTATTCTTGAAATAATCACTGTCATGAAAAGGGCAGCCTGCAGCTTCTCTCTGTTCCTGAGAGCTGAAAGGCATGAGCATTGCTCCACGTTGCCGATGGGAACCAAGGTACAGGGGGACCCAGTGTTTCTCCGTGGGAGGGCGCTTCCTTGGGGTCCGCTGGATTGGGAATGCGCAGCAAATCCCTGGGGCCTGGCCACTTGGACTTGGGCAGAGCCCTCCGGGCTAAGTTTTCTCTGGAGACCCAAACCGCAGTTACTTCCCACCACGAGGGAACTCCTTCTGGTGATGCTGTCTGAGCGTGTTGGAAACAGGGAGACATTCCTGGCTGATTTTGGTGCGACTGAGGTCTTGGAGAACAAGATGTGCTGTGCTGATCATTATCTTAACATCTGGCCGTGGCGAGAGTCCTTGGGGGAGTAGTTAACAGAATCTGTCTCCCTTAGACTCCAAGGTAACACAGGCACCGCACTCTTAGATGAATTCTGCAAATACCATGCTTGGCAGCCTTGCAGTTGGCTAAAAAATCTTCAGCTCACCACATGCTTCACAAGCTGTCTTCACACAGAGGAGCAAACTGGACACGAAGGATGTGCTGTTTGGGTCGTGTCGTCACTTTTCATTAGCATGTGTCTGTGGTGTTGCCCCACTGAGGCTTGGGCTGTTTTTATGCTCATTGTTTGTATCTGGGTTTGCTTATGTGTCTGTTTTAACAGAGCGTGAAAAAAATTAAAAAGAGGTGATTTCATTCATGTGTTAAGAGGAGATGGGGTAATATCTGACCTGGTTGGTTTTAGCAAGGCATATCTGGTGTTATGGTGTCAGTTGCTAAGCGTTCTTTCAGTTAGCACTACTTAAAGAAAAAAAAACATGGCTTAATTGCCCAGGGGATTCCCTCAAATATTCATTGGTCTAGGGAGCGGAGGTGTGGTTTGAGTGACTAAGGATGATTCATTCATTAAGACCAGAAAAGTAGCTGTGCGGGGTATTCACACCTGTCATCCCAACACTTTGGGAGACTGAGGCGGTAGGATCATGTGAGCCCCGGAGTCTGAGACCAGCCTGGGCAACATAGTGAGACCTCATCGCTCAAATAATACAAAAGTTAGCCTGGTGTGGTGGCACACACCTGTAGCCCCCAGTTACTGGGGAGGTTGAGGGGTAGGGTCACCTGAGCTCAGGAGGCTGAGGCAGCCTGAACGACAGAGGGAGACCCTTACTGAAAAATAAAGTAAAAATAAAAATAAAACAAAAAAGACCAGAAAAGTCCAGAACAGGTTCTGCTGTGGAAATCAGTTGGTGAGACGCCACAATAGCTGGAAACCACTTGTTATTTTATAGAATTGAGTTTTGCACGATCCTTTCCATAATTATCATACACTTGCCCAGTGTTTCTTTATATTCAGTATGACATTTTAATAGGGTCACGTTACGTGGAAATTAATTTTATCTCAGTCTAACCATTTGCTGGCATACCTCTGGCCTGTAATCAAAGACCACACTCCACCAAACTTATAGGATCGTGTCATGATATTAGTTGGGCAAAGCAAGTAGGCATTATCATGTGTAATGCCCTTTTCCAGTTCCAGAGGGTATCTTGTTTTAACCAGCTTTTTGAAAGGCAGCCAAAGAAAAGGTCAGCTCGGATATGCCCTTGCCCGTCCTGTTTATGCGATACAGCGCTACACTTCTTGGAAGAAGATGATCAAATAAAGCTGGTTTCAGGAGGTGCATCGGAATATGTGCTCACGTGTTTAAATTACAAAAAGCCCAAAGGAAAAGAAGAAAATAGAAATTCGTGGCAATAGGAAGACTGGTTACTATGTTATATAGTTAGTTAGAGGTACCAAGGTAGGAATAAAGTTCTATTGTTGCTAGTGAAAACAGTACATTAGTAAAAACTGCCCTCATGGAAGACTAATTGGCGTTACTTTTGAGGGATTGAAACAGGGACAGGAGCATAAAAAATGGCATGAAGAAGATTTGGAGGGCTTGTATTTTCTTTCCTGTTCATTCTTATCAAATATAAAGGCAAACCCAATTTTCTTTGAAAGTTGTTTTCTCTAGGGATATACGATTGTTTTTACGAGTCAGCTGATCTCACATTCACTTTGGGACACTCATTTTGAAAAAACGGAAAGCTTAACTCCCTGAAAAAACCAGGAACTCCCTGAAACAACTAGAGACTTCCCAGAGAGCGGCACACTCGGCCTCCTGTTGGAAACTAACAAACAAAGACACCACAGGCTGCCGAAACCTGTTTGTGAAGCAGTGCCAGGAAGTGCTGCCCAGGCCCAGGAATGCTGGGCAGGAGATCAGATCTGCAGGGGGAAGGGGAAAAGAGGCGGCGAGAAAGCAGTGCCAGTCACCACGACAGGTTTCAGAGGTAAAGCGAGGAGGGCCAGGATGTTTAGGATGCCATCACATTGTGCGAAGTCCTGGCGTCTGCCGCAGGAGCTGAGTCGGAGAGGCGCTGCTTCAGCAACACGGTGTGTGCAAGTGTGGAAGTGGCCAGTCGTGCATAGGCGCAACATGAAATGCATTTAGTTGAACATGAAGTGCTCTCCCTGGGAAGCAGCCTGCTCCCTCTCAACAGGGCATCTTACGTCTGCAGTCAGTGACATTGACAGCCTGTGAGTTGCCGACATAGAGATGATGTGTGCCTCGACCTCTGGACGTGTCAGGCTCATTTCCATGTGTTAACAGGGAGACCGTGTCTGTGAAGTGGGGAATTTCATAATGGCATTACTTACCTCTCCCTCACATGTGGGCTTCATTCAGTTAAGCTTCGAGACAAGACATTTTCGTGTTCTTTTTTGTTTCTTGGAAGTGTAGCCTTTCTGGGAAAGATGGCAACTGTGAACATTTCCTGTGCATGAGTGAGTTTCTAGGATTTCAATTTCTGGCCCCGATGCCTACCTTGAAACCCTGCAAACTCTAGCCACAATGATAAGAGGCGAAAATGGGAGGGTCTCAAAATGTGGCCGAGATAGCTTGTCAGTGAGCCTTGTTCATTATACTGGGTGGCCGAACATTTTTTGAGACTCGTGTCATCCTTCTGATTCTGCCCTGGGAAGGCAGAGATAGGAAAAGCCACACGCTGGAGAGTCAGCTGAAGCTCAAGTGTGTCTCGAGGTGTCCACAGCTTGTTTTTGGCCACTCTCAGGGTGGTGTTACTGACGGGGGAGTGTGGGACTGCTGCTGAGTGGGAATTGTCAGTAAGTGGAAATCAGAAGCGGAATACCTCAGCCTTCCTTCGTGTTCAACGTGCCTCTCAAGACTGCGTTTATAGGCTGAATCCAGATGTGCTCGACCCCACGGCTGTGTTGGCAAGAGTGACAGGTAGTGTGCCTTCCTCCGCCCAAAAAAGGTCAAATTGTGTCCTAGATAGAAGAGCAAATGCCCGATGATCTCACGGGAGCGCCCGATGGGTTGTCTGGCTGCGATCTGACCCGGAAGCTGGAGGAGAGAGGGCTCACTCCGGAAAGCAGGGACAAGATGTCATCCTCAGTGGCTGCGGTAGAGGGCGCGGCCTGAAAGGAAAGGGCTACTTTAGAGGACGTGAAATAGGAGCTTGCAGCTTGGTGTCCCTGGGGTCTTTCCTCTCACTGCGCTGCTCTACGCTGGCTCTTGGTGTTGTTATTCTGCAGCCTCGGTATTTGGTGAGCTCTGTTTTTAGGAACACTTAATTAGTTTGACCTGCCCCGCAGCTTCTTAGACGGGGAGGGGGAGCGCAGCAAGCACTCTAGGGACAGAGCTTGAGACTAGGACCTCGTTCTTGAGAGACACTGACCTCTTTTAAAGGCACAGCGATGTCTCTGTGAACACTGCTGTCAACTACTGTCCTTTTTATTATTACACTAGAGACACACATATGATTTGGACATACCTTCCTTATGCCCACAAGACCAGGACTTTGCAAAAAATGCAAAACAATGATATTTATCAAATAGGTTGTGGATGGTGTTGTTTTGTAGAAACACAAATCTGAGATGGAGGCTTATATTTAATTAGTAAATTAACATTAAATGAAAGTATTTAACTTCAGTGGTGCTAGCTCAGGGGATTTTTGTACATGCAAGTAAGTTGTCTGAAAAGTTTAATAACTTCAGGCCTTTGTTTACTAGTTTAGAAACGCCAGACCTTATACGGAAGCAAAGTTGTGCTGAAAATCAGTTTTTCAAATGCCAGTGTGAACGAGGGATCAGTTCATTGTGGGAAGGTGTCTTCTGCTTAGGAGGTAAGGTTAGTGTTGCAGTGTGTTGAAATCTATACACGGTGGGTATCTTATCTAGTGATTGTTGGAATTGGGGCTAGAAATTTTTTTTGTTGTTGGTTCCTTGCTATTATACTTTTATTTTCATTTTATTTCAATTTTTTTGAGTCATAGTCTCTCACTGTCGCCTGTGCTGGAGTGCAGTGGCATGATCATGGCTCACCACAGCCTCGACCTCCTGGGCTCAGGGGATCCTTCTACCACAGCGTCCTGAGTAGCTGGGACTACAGGCATGCACCGCCAGCCTGGCTAGTATTTAAAAAAAATTTTGTAGAGATGAGGTCTTGCTATGTTGCCCAGGTTGGTCGTGAACTCCTGAGCTCAAGCAATCCTCCTGGTCTGGCCTCCGAAAGTGCTGGGATTACAGATGTAAACCGTCATGCCTGGCCACTGTCATACCTTTAGTAACAAACTGGCACAAATACAGTTACCGCGAAGGTTCTTTTGAGAACTGCATGCTAGTGTTCCTGTGAGTCTTGTGATGACTTTATTCCCTCGCCAGAGTGTCTAAGTGTGGAGTACCTTGAGGTAGCCACATGTGGAGCACATACTGCAGGAAAGCAGAAGCAGGCCCGGCCATCCCCGAGCGGGACTCAGTTGTAAGGCACTAACAAGACGATTCAGAGTCTGCTTATGTTACACCTCTGAGATTGTTGCCATGCGAAGAAAAATGTTAAGAATTCTTAATAAAGCACAGGACCCAAAAGATAGAAACTACCCACATGTCTATCAATGGGTGGGTGGGTAAGCAAAATGTGTTGCACGCACACACACACACACACACACACACACATACACGAATGTATTTCAGCCTTCAAGAGGAAGGCGATCCTGACACATGGTACAACATAGACGATCTTTGAAGACTCCATGCTAAGTGAAATAAGCCAGTCACAAAAGGACAAATGTTGTATGGTATTACTTACAGAAGTGACCTAGGGGTAGTCAACATCATAGAAACAGGAAGCAAAACAGTGGTTTCCAGGGGCTGGGGGTGAGGTGATGGGAAGTGCTTAATGGAAACAGAGTCTCAGTTGGGGAAGATGGAATTGCTTTGGATAGAGATGGTTATGATGGTTGCACACAACAATCCGAATGTACTTGATGTTACTGGATTGTATGCTTATAAATGGTTAGAGTGGTACATTGTATGTTACATGTATTTTAACACAACAAAAAACTTCTGATAGGGCAATTTCAGACCCTCAAGGGTACTGTAGTCTGCGAAACACTGCTCTGGACTGTAAGTGTCCCAACACAGTCCAGAACACCAGGGCCAGTCATTGGTAAAACGAGAAAAAGGCAGACTATTGGTATTAGTTTTTCATAAAGCTAAGTTTATCAAGTGAGGAGGTTTTCTTTATTCTGGGCTTATGTTTATGCCACTTCTTTTTGTGGGCAGTGGGACTTAAAATCTTCTTTCTTTTGTGAAATGAACAGAACAGCAGCTGAGGCTTGTTTTTCTTTGCTGTATCTACCTGGCAAAATAAGTCATTGAGAACTTCTTGTTGCCACCCTCTATGAAAAGCTTATTTAAAAAACTGATTAGGGAAACCCGAAAGTCTAGGAACTGCTGCTTTTTAAAACTGGCATGTGGTCCTGTTATTCCTTCCCACTTTGACGGCTATCCTTACTCAAGGTGCCTTGAACAAGAGAAAAATTATAGCTTTGCATTCTAGAGCCAGATTCCGCTGTCTCCCTCAGCGGCCTTTGCAAAACATAAGGAACTGCACAGATGTAAGCTGGTGTGAGCTCTCTCCCAGTATTTATTGAACACCTATGGCAGGCTTGGGGAAACAAAGATAAATAAGGATTGGTCCCTGCCCTGGAGGAGCCGATGGCCCAGCAGGGGAGGCCGGCACACCAACAGCCAGCTCTACCATGTGATCAATTCTGCCATAAAGAGATGCACAACGAGCTGTGGGAGCACGAAGGAGGGGGTAGAACGCCGTAACTTTATCCCAGTGTTTTACAGCCTTTATAGTAAGGAAATATATTGTCTAAGACTCAAAGGCAAGCCCTGTTGGCTGAAACGTGGGCCCTCTTCCCCTCATTTTGACCCTGGATTAGAAAACCGTCTTCCCACCCGGATGTGGGCAGTAGTGGATGGGGAGTTAGGATCTGTGGCAGAAGGCAAGCTGGAAGGCCATGGCTCTTCTCAAGCCTTGAGCATGTCAGAGGGAAGAGGTAGGGACTCCCAAGCTGGGCGGATCAGACAGGACCCAGGGTGGCCCAGACCCCAGAGGACACAGCAAGGCAGGGCGGCTACATGCCAAGCCCCCAAGAGGACCCTAAATGGCCAAGGGGTAGGAGGACAGCTGTGGTACAGCAGGAAGAAATGAGTTGTACCCAAACTTCACCTGCTTGTAAACCACTCATATACCTAATCCTGACTTGTACGCCACATCTTTATAATAAAATAAAACATTAAAAAATTTAAAAAGAGCCGGGCTCGGTGGCTCAGCCTGTAATCCTGCGCCTTTGGGAGGCTGAGGTGAGTGGATTGCCCGAGTCCGCAGGTTCGAGACCCGCCTGGGCAGCGAGACCTCATCTCTACAATAAATCAAAAAATCAGCCGGGCGTGGTAGTGCGCGCCTGTAATTCCGGCTACTTGGAAGGCTGAGGCGGAAGGATCGCTGGAGCCCAGCAGGTCGAGGCTGCGGTGGCCGGGAGCGGCCACTGCACTCCTGTCTGGGTGACAGAGTGAGACTCCAACTCAAAAAAATAAAAAAAATAAAAATAAAAAATAAAAAAAAACTGAGTTGGTCACTGAAATGAAGGGAATGACTCATAAGAAAAATAACAGTAGGCAATACTGACTGAAGGTTTAGCGTGCTCTAGGGACTGTGCAGACATCCATTCTTTCATGTAACCTTTACTATAATGGTGGAGATTTTAATTTTCTTATTATCCCCATTTTTCAGATGATTTAACTGAGACTTAGGGAGGTTACTAACTTGCCCCAATCACATAAGTAGGAGGGGCTAGAGGGTAGAGCCAGGGCTCGCCCCAAGGCTGGAGGACCTCAAGGCTCATCTCCTATAATCCAACCCCTCTTGCCAGTGCTGTCACCATCCCACTTTATGGAGGAGTGTCTCTGCCCGGATATTCTACCAGCATCTCAAATTTAATTTGTGGAAGTTAAACTCACATCTCCTCTGCCCACTCTGGTTAGCATGCCCAGTTCTCTTCTCTCAGTCTGAAGACTTCAGTTTCTTGTTCTTCTTGCTTCTTGCCTGCCACCTTCAGAAGTTTGCCCGGCCTCGTTGGCGTGCAACCCGAAGTCTCCCCTCTTGTTGCCATGGCTGCAGTTCAGCCTCACCCCGCCTTTCACCTGCTAATTTGTCCCACCGTTTCCAATGAATGAGGACTCTGCTGCCAGATGAAGCTTCTGTTAAAGTTCAACTCTGATTACATCATTCTCTGCTCAAAATTTAATGTAAAGTGAGGAATAACAGCGAATTTCTTCCTATGAACTCAAAGGAATGCTCAGCCTCCGCCATTTGTTGTTCAAGACCTTTGAAGATACTCTTCAGTCCAACTCCCCAGGGCTAAGTGAAGCTCCCCACTTGTATTCTTGGCAAACTGTGCTCCAACGTGCTTCGTTGCCGCTGAGGCTTTAATCACATGATACTGATTGCTTGCAATGCATTCTCCATCACGGCCACCTGCTAAACAATTGTTCAAGGTCCATTTCAACGGCCACTTCTTCCCCTAGCACTTCCTTCCCTACCCTTGCTGGAAGTGACATCTCTTTCCCTAGGATGCCAGGGCCACTCTGCACCCCGTAAGGCAGTGACTCCATGCCGTCCTTCCACTCTCATATAATTCTTGCCTCAACTCCCCGTTAGACTCAGACTTCCTGACAGAGATCTTGTCTTACTCATATTTTGGTTCTTGCTGGGACCTCTCCTGGGGAGCTCAGATAGATATTCCTCAAAGGCATGAATGGGGTTGGCAGAGAGTGGTCGGTGGAAGGATAAAGGAGTTGGAAGAAAGCCGGGTTCTGGCAGCACTGACTAGATGCCCCTAGAATTTCTCCTGAAAAAATAACGTCAACTTCCTCATTCTCATGTTGTTTTAGGCTTTGCTGGCTTCATGTCATGTGACCATCTCTTTCTTCTTCAGCAAACCATTGTTTCTTCATTCTTTGATTCCACCAGAGGTTATTCCACCTTTTAGGATTACATCAACTCTCTTTTATCACTTCAGAAACTCACTGACACCTCTTTTAGGGATTTGGGTTTTATGTTATAAAAGTATTCTTACAGTTTTCTGTCATTTACATTTTGGAAAGTTTACATTTGTGGCTGTCTGTCATTGTCCTGTGCTCCTTAGTTATTTATTTCCATATTTTTAGAGACAGGGTCTCACTCTGTCATCCAGGCTGGAGTGCAGTGGTGCGATCATGGCTCACAGCACCCTTGAACTCCCGGACTCAAGAGATCCTCTGGTCTCAGCCTCCTGAGTAGCTACAACTACAGGCATGTGTCACCACACCTGGATATTTAAAAAAAAATTTTTTTTTGTAGCGATGCAGTCTCGCTATCCTGCCCAGGCTGGTCTCGAACTCCTGGACTTAAGCCATCCTTCTGCCTCTGCTTCCCAAAGTGCTGGGGTTACGAGCATAAACCACTGTACCTGGCCTCCTTAACTATCTTCTTACCAAGATCAGGGCCACTGTGTTGTCCAACCCTGGTGGCATTATTTGCCTTGTAGCCTGTGCAGATGGTGCTCTCTGGAGTCAGCTCAACAGTATGTGGTAGCCCTGACTGTGGGTCCATGAAAGTCAAGTGTACATATGGCTGCTTTCTTCCCTTTCCGTAAGTCATCGTGGGCTTGTTTGGACCCTGGGTATCTCCGGACGGGTTAGGCTGGAAGCCAGCTACGTGCTGGCTTCTTCAGCCACTCAGAGTTTTAGGAAACCAGGCCCCTGTTTGGATATCCAGCCTCTTGCCCGGTCGCTGACTCCACAAGCAGAGACTGCAGAGACTGCCGGTATGAGAGCTTGGGGCCTGAGTGGCCACTCGCAGGGGCTAAATCTCACATTTGGGTTTTCAGATTGGCACTGAGAGAAGAAAATGGTTGGAATCCAGCAGCAATTGCCAATTGTGAGAAGCGAGTTGCGGCCTTTGTGTCAAAATTATGTGCGTGTTTAAGCCCTGGGTACTATGGTGATCAGTCCTGTGTAAACACAAAGACAAATAATGCTTTATATTAGTCTACCACCTGTGCCTGTCAAGTTACCTAATCTCGTCTTCGTAAGCCTACCTCTCACTGAATAAATGTACCGGGCGGTGTAATGAGATGTTTCCCCTTCAAGCATCGGGACTGCCCAGCCCCACGTGGGATGCCCAGCGCTCTGAATGCTGTGACAATGAGGGGTGGGGTCCTTCCTGCAGAGGAGTCATGGCATGCCGTTTTCTTGGAATTCAACGTGAGTTTGAAAAGAAAAATGACCCAGAGGAGGACAAGCAAGAAGAGACAGCCCATTCTCAGTCAGACCATATGACAGAGTCAAAAGCAGCTTCAGAGTGGTCAGTGCAACAGCAGGAGGAACAGGCCAAGGAGCCAGATGCCGCTGCAGAAAGACTGTTTTCCACAAAGTCTGGGCCTGTGTTGCTCATCTCAGCCCCATGTGTGGCCGTGGGCATGGGACTTTATTGCTGGATAAAATAACAAAGGCAGGGGGTGGAGGAACTGTATGCGGGCCCAGGGCTGACTTACAGAGCGAAAGCAGAGAGGTGGGGGTCGTGCTCATTGTAGCCTAGCCACGTTATTAGGGGTATGAACTCTCTACATACCCTCCTCTAGAAGCGATTTGTTTGGAATAATCCTTAACAAGTAGCATTGAGTTGGAATCTCTGTTGTCCAAGCTGGAGTGCAGTAGCACAATCATAGCTCACTGCAGCCTCGACCTCCTGGGCTCAGGCGATCCTTCTGCCTCCGTCTCCCGAGTGGCTGGCACTACAGCTCAGGCGCATGCCTCCACGCCTGGCTAACTTTTTAAATTTTTTTTTTTTTTTTTTTTTTTAGAGACGGGGTCTCGCTGTGTTGCCCAGGCTGGTTTTGAACTCCTGGGCTCAAGCAATCCTCCTGCCTAGACCTTCCCCCAGTGCTAGGATTATAGAAGCGAGCCACCATGCCCGGCCACCAAGTGGCATATTTTAATTTGGAGCTAGATCTTAAGTTGGTGAGATCCCTGCTAGATCATTCTGTTGGACTTCCTAGCTCCTCTTCGCGGTGCCAGGGATATTTATGCAAGTGAGGTCTTCTGATGTTGATCTTTGTCCCAGATAAGTGGACTTTGTTCTCATTTCACAGATGAATGAACCAAAAAGAATCTTCCTGATGTACAGGAATGCTAAGTGGCTTGCTTCCAGTTATTCCACTCATCATCTCTAGGAATAGCTTCTGGAGTGCTGAAGCCTTTTTCTCAGCTCTTGCCATCAGCCTGCCCGTGGTGGGGCTCTTTACGTCTCCAAGTTCACTCCCCAAATTCATCTGTTTCCCTCATGTGTTCTCTCCCCGTCACCTGACTACCCTGGACCGACACTCTAGGAAATGAACATATTTTCTTTCATACCCAAAGACCGCCAGAGGAGTCATTTCTTGGCTTTTTCAAAGAGAAAATTTTTCATTTTAATTTTTTATTTCTACTTTGAAAAACGTGAGGTGCAATTCAGGGTCAGATGTACAAATGGTCATTTTGCAGGTACCTTTGTTGGTGCCCCCCCCCCCGAGAGTTTCCCACTACTGCCAATCCCTTTCTTATAGTATTATGGTGAATGTTCAGGGTCTGCTTTTGAGTGAGACCATGTGGTACTCAGTTCTTTGTTTCTGTGATAGATCACTGAGTATGATAGACTCTAAATCCATCCAAGTTGCCGCGAAGTCCGTATGTTTGTTCTTCTTTATGGCTGTGTAATATTCCATTGTATATATGTACCACATTTTTTTTTTCCAGTCCAGTTTCAATGGGCAACACGGTTGGTTCTGTGTTTTTGCTATTGTGAATAGTGCTGCAATAAACATGCACGTGTAGGTATCTTTTTCATAGAGTGATCTGAGTTCCTTTATTTATTTTATTTTTTTTGAGTCGGAGTCTCAGTCACCCAGGCTGAAGTACAGTGGTGTAATCACAGCTCACCGCAGCCTCAATCTCCTGCCCCAGGTGATCCTCCTACCTCAGTCTCCCGAGTAGCAGGGACTACAGGCATACGCCACCATGCCCAGCTAATTTTTTGATTTTTTTTTTTTTGGTAGAGTAGAGATCTCACTGTGTTGCCCAGGCTGGTCTTGAACTCCTGGGCTCAAGCAATCTCTTACCTTGGCCTCTCAAACACTGGGATTACAGGCACCTAACCTGAGAAAACATTTTTTAAAAGATTATTTGTACTAGAGAAACAAGCTGAATATACTTTTAAAAAAATCTTTAGGTGCGAGGAAATCATTCATTTTACATAGGCAGATAAAGTTGTAGAGAACTCACACATTTCCTGAAGATGTTGAGGGGTAAGGCTACTTTGCTTTCACATGAGGAGAGCCGGGTTGAGTTACTTTCTGGTGTGTCCACTGTAGACTTATTTCTCTGACTAGAGGAGAGTGGATCTTGGAGAATGAAAGTATTGGTTCATCTAAAAATCAGAGAATGTGTAGCCAGCATGGAGTGTGGTTCTGCCTTGATGTGTGAGCCGGGGAAGGGCTTAACTGTTAAGGTATGGGCACGGTCCAGGGAGGCCAGTGATCGCAGGAAGTCTTGCCTTTTCCAGCCTGCAGGAGTGAGAGGAGGGAGCCGCCACTGATCCTTGTGAGACACAACCATGACTGGAGTTGGGGGCTGCAGGCAGGCGCTGTGGCCTTCCAAAGGACACTCCCAATGCACACAGACCCAGGAGGAAAGGAGCTGGAGAACAAACAGCCAGACCTCACTCCTTCCTGGCCTCTGGTCTCCTGCTGAGGCCTGCCGTTGGCCAAACTCAACTGGAAGCCAGGGGGCAAGGGAACCCCAGATGTGGTCATGCAGGGCAGCCTTCCTGGGCACGGGACAGGGCAGAGAAGGATGAAGAGCAGATCTGGAGGGGCGAGGGAAAACAGTCAGCACGCCCAGCGCATGACTTGCAAGGGCAGTTTCTGGTCCGGCTCTACCACAGACCAGCGTGTTTGTCCATCTTGTGTTGCTAGAAAGGAATACCCGAGGCCAGGGACTTCACAGAGGAAAGAGATTTCTTTAGCTCATGGCTCTGCAGGTCATACAAGAAGCATGGAGCTGACATCCACTTCTGGTGCGGGCTTCAGGAAGCTTCCACTCATGGTGGAAGCAGAGCTGGTGTATCATGCGGTGTGAGAGGAAGCAGGAGAGGGGGTGCCAGGCTTTCTTTCTTTTAACAGTCATTTCTTTTTTTTTTTTTTGGAGTTGGAGTTGGAGTTGGAGTCTCACTTCATCACCCTGACTGGAGTGCAGTGGCACACTCGTGGCCACCACAGCGTTGACCTGCTGGGCTCCGGCGATGCTTCTGCCTCAGCCTTCCGAATAGCCGGAACTATAGGTGCGCGCTACCATACCCGGCTCATTTTTTTGATTTATTGTAGAGATGAGGTCTCGCCAGGTTACCTAGGTTTTTTTTGAACCCATGGGCTCAGGCAATCCCCTCACCTTGGCGTCCCAAAGTGCTAGGATTACAGGCTTGAGCCACCGCGCCCAGCCTAATTTTTTGATTTATTGTAGAGATGAGGTCTTGCCAAGTTGCCCAGACTAACAATCATTTCTTGTGTGAACAAATAGAGCAAGAACTCACTCAGGCTCACGGGGAGGGCCCTAGGCCCTTCATAAGGGCTCTACCCCCATGACCTAAACCTCTACCCCCAGGCCTCACCTCCAGCCCTGGTTATCACATGCCATCATGAGATCTGGTGGGAACTGTAAACAGACCCTGTCAGTCATACTGGGCATTTGGGTGCTGCTCCTATCTGCTTGGGTGTGGCCTGCCTTCACACAAATAAAGAATCTTTAGGCCTAAGACAAGACTGGCTCAGCAGAGAACTAACTTCGAAAGGTGGCTTAAGGTGTGGCTAGGCTGATCACTGTGGGATTTTGATATCTTCAAGGTTACTTTGAAAATATTTTTCAACAATGAGATTAGAGAGACACTTATTTACTGTGTAAAAATTATGTTGGCCCACAGACAAGGACTAGAAGGATTACAGTGAAATGAAAGGCAAGTTCATGGTTCATGGGGGGGGGGACAGGAAAGTTTTCTTTTTTTAAATTTCCTTTGTTGCTATTTTAATGCAGGTTTTGCAATATATTAAAAATAAAAATAAGCCACTAGTCCCCTAGATGAGCTTGTTTAGATTTCTGGACAATTATACTGGCTATGCCAAGTATCTTGGTTAAGGAAGACTTTAAACATGAATATTTCTTGCCCGAGTCTTGGAAATTTAAACTAGAATCCATGTGAGGCTCATTTTAATAGAGCCCTCTAGGTTTCTAAGCATTTTTTTCCATAATTACTTCTGTTTTCATTATAAGCAGTTTTATGGGCGTGGAGGGGAAGTATTTTTCTTTACCCCTTCAGTGGCTTCGTGCCCAGTTCCAGGTCACTGTGGACACTCTGAATGAAATCCAGTCTCTTACACAGCATCACGGTCGCGGGGCCTGCTCTGCTCCGAGACCCGTCCTTCTGTTTGGGAGGCGCAGGGGGAGAGGTTGTGATGTCAGGGTGTGGGATGGGGAGCCAGGTTTTGCCAGGACACTGAGAAAAGCGAGCACCTCCTCACACTTACCTCTGCCCTGAGGAGGGGACTGCCAGGGGTTCCTAATATCTATCAGTGTCCGCAGACCAAATGCCAGACGTCGTTTCTAGCAAATAACCCTGTGGAGTCGAGGTGGGCGGCATTCAGACTCCTCTATCTAACCACAACTGCAAACCCGACTCCAATATCTGTGGACTGTCATGAGAATTTACCCCGAGAAAAATGTTTTAGTTGAAAGGTATTGTTTCTGATCTCATAGACTGTGACCAGCTGACAAGCTATCTGAGCTGCACTGGCTCAGAGGCCTGGCTTCCAGATGTGAGCTGGGAGTTTGCTTTTCCTCCTCCCACCTCCATCTGCCCAACAAGAACAACAACAAAAAAAATTTTTTTGAGTGTGAGATAAATAGCTGGCTGGTTCCGAGCATACAGCAGATATCATCAGGTGGGGATGGTGTCTAAAGAAATTTTGTTTATATAGGATCGAGGAGCCTACTATTCTATATAAATGGTGGCAAGATAGTTTTCTATCTTAGCTCAGTGCAAAGAATCCATAAAGTCTCTCGGAAGAATTTATCAGCAGTTAATTAAGGCTTTTAGTGTTAGATTAAAGTTTAAAAAGTTAAAAAGACTAACAGGTGAGGTTTCTTTGTCTAAGCACTGTTGCTTGATGTCCTTCTCCTTGGTGGGAACTTTAGAGCTCTCTGAAATGTCCTGAGTGTCAACTGTGCATAAGGGTGGAGTCTAAGAAGAGACAGGGTAGGTCTAAGCCCTGCAGAGAGAAGTAATGGGAAGTCATGTTGAGAGACCTGGGTTTGGACCCTGAGTTTCTCACAGACTGTGAAGGAGTCCCTTTTGCTTCCTGTGGAAGTGCCAGCTTTCCTGCCCTTTTAAAAACTGGATTTTTTTTTGGCTGGGCATAGTGGTACACGCCTGTAATTCCAGCACTTTGGGAGGCTGAAGCGGGAGGATTGCTTGAGCCTAGGAGTTGGAGATCAGCCTGGGCAATGTAATGAGACCTTGTCTCTACAAAAAATTAAAACATTATCCGGGCATGGTGGTGCAGGCCTGTAGTCCCAGCTACTTGGGAGCTGAGGTGGAAGGATACTCTTAGCCCAGGAGGCTGGCTGTGGTGAGTAGTGATCGTGCCACTGCACTTCACCCTGGGTGACAGAATGAGACCCCTGACTCAAAACAAAAACAAAACTGGATTTTTTTGTCTGTGGGTATATATTCCAAGCAGCAGGCCATGTGGCAACCTGGAGATCTCTCTAGCTTTGGAACTGGAAGTTGCAACTTAGGTTCAAAATTTTACCTTTAAACAGTTCAGTGAACTAAAGGCAAGATAATGGACTTTTCTTTCTGAAGCAGATTGAATAATGTTTAAAAAAGACAATAAATTTGTCTTGGCTTCCTTTTTCTAATTTGCACAGAGAATACAAATCACTTGCTCTGCAGGATGCTTGTGATGCCTAAATGAAAATGCAATCTGGCTGGGTGTGGTGGCTCATGCCTGTAATCCCAGCACTTTGGGAGCCTGAGATGAGAGGATTGCTTGAGGCCAGAAGTTCGAACCAGCCTGGACAACATGCGAGACCTCATCTGTACAAAACAATTTAAAAAATTAGCCTGGGGAGGTGGCACACCCAGGTTGAGGCTGTGATGAGCCGTGATTGTGCCACTGCCCTCTAACCAGGGTGCCAGAGTGAGACTTCAAATTAAAAAAAAAAAAAAAAGAATCAAAAAAAAAAAAAAAAGAAAAAGCACTTTACACTACAGTTGCCTATATTTAAATATCTATTCTATTTTATTTTTTATGTTGGCATCTCATTGTCACCCAGGTGGGAGCGCAGTGGCATATCATGGCTCATTTCAGCTTTGACATCCAGGCTCAGGTGATCTTTCCACCTCAGACTTCCAAGTGGCTGGGACTATAGGCATGCACCACCACACCTGGCTAATTTTTAAAATTGTTTTGTAGAGATGAGGTCTCACTCTGTTGCCCAAGCTGGTCTTGAACTCCAGGGCTCAAGCAATTCTCCTACCTCAGTCTCTTAAAGTGCTGGCAATTACAGGTGTGAGCCACTGTGCCCAGCCTAAATTATCTAGTTTAAAAAACTAGATCTTTTCTAACCAAAAAGAGAAAAGCGAAGGCATCACATTACCTGACTTCAAATGGTACTGGTACAAGAGCAGACACAAGGACCAATGGAACAGCATAGAGAATCCAGAAATAAACCCAAATACCTACAACCTACTGATCTTTAACAAAGCAGACAAAACATACACTGTGGAAAGGATACTCCATTCAACAAATGGTACCAGGAAAATGGAAAAGCTACATGCAGAAAAATGAAACTTGATCCCTGTCTTTCTTTTTTTTTCTTTGTCTCCTTTTCTTTCTTTTTTTTCCCCCCAATTTTTAATTTCAAGTATGTGGGTTACAATTCACGGTTATATACAAATGGTCATTATGCAGGTACCCTTGTTGATGAGGTGTGCCCGCCTCCCTCCCTGGCAGTTTCCCACTATTGCCAAACCTGCTCACCCTCCGCTGGGAGTTTCCCACAACTGTCGATCCTTTTCTTATGGTATTACAATAGTTGTTCAAGATCCACTCATGTGTGAGAACATGTGATACTCAGTTCTTTTTTTCTGTGATAGATCACTCAGTACTATAGACTCTAAGTCCATCCACGCTCATAATTTTGTCCTTCTTTATGGCTGCATAATATTCCACCATGTATATGTAACACATTTTTTTTATTCATTCCTTTTTCGATGCGCACACAGTTGGTTCCATGTTTTTGCTACTATGAATAATGCTGCAATAAACATATGTGTGCAGGTATCTTTTTTACAGAGTTATTTGAGTTCCTCCAGGTATATTCCTAGCAGGGGAATTGCGGGGTCATATGGGAGGATGATTTTTAGATCTTTGAGGAATCGCCTCACTGTTTTCCACAGAGGCTGTACTGGGTTACACTCCCACCAGCAGTGTAGAGGTGTTCCATTTTCCCCTCATCCTCTCCAGCATCTGTTGTTTTTTGAGTTACTAATGATGGCTATCCTGACTGGAGTTAGATGTTATCTCAATGTGGTTTTAATTTGCATTTCTTTTATGACTAGTGAGACTGAGCATTTTTCATGTATCTGTTGGCTGGCGGGTATGTCTTCTTTTGAAAAGTGTCTATTCATATCTTTTGCCCACATTGTAATGGGGCTGTTTGTTATTTTCTTTTCAGCACGTTTAAGTTCCTTGTAGATCCTAGATGTTAGGCCTTTGTCAGATATACAGTTGGCAACTATTTTTTCCCAGTCTGTGGGCTGTTTCCCTGCTCTCTCAATGGTTTCTTTGGCTTTGTAAAAGCTTGTCAGTTTGATGAGGTCCCACTTGTCTACCTATCTCTTTCCATATACAAAAATTAATCTAAGATGGATTAAAGATTTAAATGTCAGGCCTAAAACCATAAAAATCCTAGAAGAAAACCAAGGGACATTGGACTAAGCAAATAATTTATGGCTAAAACCCTAAAAGCAAATGCAATTGAAACAAAAACAAGTGGGACTTAATTAAACTAAAAAGCTTCTGCACAGCAAAAGAAATAATCAACAAAGCAAATAAGTAACCTAGAGAATGGGAGAAGATATTTACAAACTTTGCATCTGACAAAGGACTAATGTCCAGAGTCTACAAAGAACTCAAATTAGCAAGACAAAAGCAATAACCCCGTTAAAAAGTGGGCAAATGACAAGAACAGACATCTCTCAAAAGAAGACTTACAAATGGCCAACAGACATATGAAAAAATGCTTAACATCACTCATCATCAGGGAAATGCAAATTAAAACCACAATGAGATACCGCCTTAGACACCAGTCAGAATGGCCATTAGTAAAAAATTTAAAAACAGTAGATGCCTGCGTGGATGCAGAGAAAAGGGAACATATACACTGTTGGTGGGAGTGCAAATGAGTACAACCTCTATGGACAGCGGTATGGAGATTAGTCAAAGACCTAAAAGTAGATCTGTCATTTGATCCAGCAATTCTACTACTAGGTATCTACCCTAAGGAACAGAGGCTGTTAAACAACAAAGACACCTGCACCTGCATGTTCATTGCAACACAATTCACAATTGAGAGATGTGGAATCAACCTAAATACCCATCAGCACTTCGGTGGACAATGAAAATGTGGTATCTATGCCCCATGGAATACTACGCAGCCATAGAAAGAATGAAATCATGTCCTTTGAAGCAACACGGATGGAGACCGTCATCATAAGTAAACTGACTCAGAAGCAGAAAACCAAACGCCACATGTTCTCACTCATATGTGGGACATGCTAAACGGTCGCAAGGATGGAAATAGACCCTGGGGACACTAATCACAGGGGAGAGTAGAAGGAGGACAGGGTTCAGAAACTGCCTGAGCGACACAATGTTCACTATCTGGGAAATGGGCCACCTGAGACCCAATGCCCCCCCATGACACGATACGTCCATGTAACAAACACTCATGTGTACCCCCTGAATCTAAAATTAAAAAGTTAAAAAAAAACCACAACGAGATCTTTTTATATCCCTCTTGTCTCACTTCCTGAACCTGCAAGTATACAAAATGTGAACTAGAGGAGCAAAGGTGAGCTAAATCCCACAGGGAGCACGTGTGAGGCTGCTGGTCAGGAAAGGGATCTCAGTCAGATGCACAGAGTTGACTGTGTCTGCAAAAATGTCCTTTTCAAAGCACAGACAGGTCCATGCTGTTTTACTGGGGTCAGCCCTAAAACCCAGACATCGGAGTGGAAGTCCAGCTTCCCGGAAGGCTTCCATCACCCCCAGGCCAGAGTCACAAACGGGTGACTCCCACCCCAGACCTTTACTCAAAACCCCTTTGGCTCTGCTCTGTTAATGCAGCCACGCCATGTGGGACCTGGTTGAAGTGCGAGGACAAGACAGAAACAATATGAATTGTTTCCAAATTGAAGACAAATGTCAACTGATGTAAAAATAATAATAGCACTCCCTTGACCCTGTATCTTTGAGGTTTTCAGGGCCTCAGAGCTCTCTAATGTATTGTTTCATGGTTTAATCTACTTTGCATTTCTCTGAATTTAGCAGTGCCGGGAGGGTGGCACATAGGACTCAAGGAACTTGAACAAAGAACAGAAAAACAAGGAATGATTGGCAACAATAAATTTTAAAAATATTTTTCGTTCTCAGAATGCCATTATACTCTTGAAAAAAATTTTTACAGAACGGCTTTTCAAATAAATCATTGTGTATATGTGTGTATTTATTAGATATATGTATGTCATTATTTTAGGATGGATTTTGCTTATCACATTAGAATTTAAAAAATTAGTAAAGAACAGGGAATATAAGTGTAATGCTCCCTCTTCCTCCTTCTTTGAGAGTTTCTAGAGTAAATCTGTGCAATAGAATTCAGGAGCGGCACAAAGATTTTTCTGTTTTTTTTTTTTTTTTGAGCCAGAGTCTCACTGTTGCCCAGGCTAGAGTACAGTGGCACACTAATGACCACCGCAGCCTCAACCTGCTGAGCTCAGGTACACCTTCCACGTAGCTGGAATCACAGAAGTGTGCCACAATTCCCAGCTAATTTTTTGATTTATTGTAGAGACGCGGTCTCATCAAGTTGCCCAGGCTGGTCTCAAACCCCTGGACTGGCAATCCTCTTGCCTCCGCCTCCCAAAGTGCTGGGATGACAAGGATGAGCCACCGCACCCAGCCTTGTGTTTTAACAATTTGGAAATGAGAAAATTATTCATCGTAGCTTTTTAAGTTCAATTCATTGTGTTTATCAAGCACCTACTATTTGCCTAGAAAAAACACACAGCTCAGTTCTCATTCCTAAGCAGCTTATAGTCTTGTCAGAGGAGGTTGGGATGGGGTGGGGTGGAGGTCTGGACACACAGGAGAGAGACAGCAGGTGACGTGTAATGAAGCCTGTGTTCACATGATGCGTGGGTATAAATGGGGAGGGGGGAGGACCCAGAGATGACTGGGAGGGGAGGAGCGATGACTGTGGAATTGGAGAGGGCGCACATGGCCTTTGGGGAGTTTCATCCCCTTACAACAGGCCTCAGGAAAGCAGTCATTTGTGTCCACACAGGGGAGGCCAAAGAGGAAAGCAAGTGGTGAGAGACAACAGACCTAACTGGTTTTCAGTGAACATACCGTCGAGCCACCCGGCACAGTGGCCAGAGCCCCACCTCCAGGCTCCAACTGTCTTGGGGACCCTAGGCTCTGGAAGCGCAGCACCCCAACATTCTTGCTCCTTCTCCCCAGACCCCCAGAGTGGGGCTTTTGCTCATGGTCTGTGCCTGATTCTGACTGGCTGAGTTGCATTGGCCCTGATACTCCATGTTACAGTTGAGGTCCCAGGATCCTTCCTGTCTTTAGTTCAAATATCACTACTCAGGGAGGTCTGTCTGGAGTGCACCACCTACAGTGGTCACAGTCCCCTGTATTCCTCAGTGCAGCATCCTTTCATTTTATTTGTGGCACTTTTCATACACTGTTTATTTTGTGCACTAGTTTCGATGAAGAGAGTTGGCCTCCATAATAAGACAGTATGATGTGTCCATAGTTTCAGAGAAAGAAGAGGTAAAGTCGCAGTAGGTTTTGAGCTTTCCTTGCAAATAGCCTTTTGGAAGTTTACTTACAAGGTCTGACAATTAAGTTTGTGAACTTGCCACCACATACTTATGTTGGCAGCATTGTACAAATGACTCCATAAGGTTTCATAGCCTTGGCATATCAGCGTCTCACAGCTGTGCTTGTGTCAATGTGTGGTGTCTTGTTGAGCGGTGCTCCCTGTTGTTGTTGCATGTTTTTGGGTGCCATTGCAAGAATGTCAGAGCTTGAATCAGAGCAATGAACAAACACTACATTTCTTTTAAACTTGGCAGGAGTGGAAGTGAAATCAAGAACATGTTAGTCCAAGTTGTGCTATGAATAAAATGGCATAATGCTATGAATAAAATGGCAGTGTACAAATGGATTAAACATTTTTCTGCGGGGAGAGAAAGCATCACTGATGAAGAGTGATCAGGATGGCAAGTAACGAGCAGTACTGATGAAAACATTGCAAAAATTCATTAAATTGTGCATCAAAATTGCCAGCTTACTGTAAGAGGCATAGCAGACCAAATAAAAATTGATAGAGAAACAGTTAGGAAAATTTTAACTGAAAATCTTGGCATGAGAAAGGCGTGTGCAAAAACTGCCCCGAAGGAGCTCTTGCATCACGGCAATGCTCCAGCTCACACAGCACTGTCTGTGAGGAAGTTTTTAGCCAGGAAACAAATACCTGTATTGGAACACCCTCCCTACTCACCTGATCTGGCCCCCAGTGACTTTTTTCTTTACCCGAAGATAAAGGAAATATTGAAAGGAAGATATTTTGATGACATTCAGGACATCAAGTATAATACAATGACAGCTCTGATGGTCATTCCAGAAAAAGAGGTCTGAAATTGCTCTGATGGGTGAACAAGGCACTGGCACAAGTGCAAAGCTTCCCAAGAGGAGTGCTGTGAAGATGACCATCATGAGATTCAGCATTGAGGTGTGTAGTACTTTTTCTAGGATGAGTTTGCGAACGTCATTGTCAGACCCTGTATATATGACCATAGGTCTACCTCCTTTCCTTGCTGAGTATCAGTCTCTTTCTTCTCCACCTGAGTGTCTGGACCCCAAGACCTTTCCTGAGCAGTGCTTAGGGTTCCTCAGAGTAATTTCGAGGCAGCCAGTCTCTGGGTGATAAGCACTCTTGTCTGTCCCTGCAATGCCCTTCTCGTCAATGACAAGAATATGTTTCACGTTCTGAGTGTATGGTCCTATTCTTTTCCCTTCACAGATATTTGGCATTTAATGTCTGTCTCAGCAGCTGGATTAGATGCCTTATGAGGACAGGGACCATGTCTGTCTCATTCTTCATTATGTTCCTAGGGTGTAGTGTGGTGTCTGACCCATTCTAGGTTCTCAGTCAATATTGGTTATTGCTTCTTCCAATTCCTTGCAGCTACATTTACCTTTGGAGCCACCCCGCATCTCCCAACACCTGCGTGCCCACTTGAATTACCCAAGTTTGAAAGGTGAAGAGGGGTTGAAACAGAGCAGTGTGTTCTGTTCTTCTCCTCATGGGTAACAATCTCTCTTTTGGGGGGAGCAGTAGAGGCAGACAAAACGTCCCAAGAGAGTCTTCCCCTCCCCCTCCTCCCCCACCACACAACCCAAACTTTCCGTTCAACCTAGTGGCTATTTTTTTTTAATTGGCCTCTCCTCCCCTCTGGAAGTCTTTCCCCCGGCTCCCCATGTGGGCCGTTCTTCTTGTTCTTGGATTCTTGGATCGCTCTTTATCTACTCGCCATCTGTGTAAGGGGATCCTGCCAAGATGATCAGATGTGAACTCAGCGCCAGAAACATTTTAATTAATTTATGGTGATAAAATGCGAAAAGAAAACCATTGAGGAAAGCCCAGGCCAAAGAAAATTAAACATAAGAGGAAACAAAGAAACAAGAGCCATGCAGTCTTGGAAGGGAGGGCTTGATTGGTAAAGGAGCAAGCAAACTCTTTCTCTTGCCCGCTCCACTTTTTAATAACCCCCAGGTGGAAGAGCCACAGGGGACCCTGCAGCAGGGATTGGAGGGGACAAGGGAGAAAACTGAGTAACCGGCTATCAGCCTGGACTTCTTGATTGAGGCGCATAGAAAGCGTAAAAAGTAAGGCTGCAGGGTTGCAAGACTGTGCTTGTGTCCGCCCCCCCCCCAGTAATAAGGGTGGCCAATGTTTCTCAGGTGAGTGGAAGAAGGAAGTTCCTTAAGCTGCAGATCTGGAGAAAACATCAGTGGGTGTTTAATGAAGTTAGTATTTAAAGTAAGTTTGGTTTTATTGCACCCTGGCAAATAGTGCTCGGATAGGGTAATGCCTCCACTGAGAAAATACTAAAGCAAACCATTGTTAGCTGGCTTTATCCATTCCAAGACAAAAATAGGTCAGCCATATTTGTTTGCAGGCTTCTGGGTCATTTGACTTGTTTGCAGTGTTGATTTGATTTAAATTTTCTTTTCTTTTCTTTTTTTTTTTTATAGGAAACACCTACTGAGTGCTGCAAAAGACAAACTTCTCCGTTACTCTTCCCAGCTGAACTTTAGGCAGAGACAAGAGAAAACACCTGTGAACCAGCACACAAGAATTCTATCAAAATAAGAAATTATTCAATTTCTAATTAAATAATTGAGTTTCTAATTTATCTGGATATTGCATATCCTTATAGATTTGGTGGTCTCAATCCAACTGGTGTAATTCAAGGAAAATATAGACTCTTAAAAGCAGCTGGGAGAAAAACATAGCAGTTGAAAGGAGAAAAAAAGGGACACATTAGCTGAAGCCAAAGAAAGAAACTAGAGAAACTTCTCAGTGATTTGAAGGAATCTATAGCACATATTACCTATTTGTCCTAATTAAGAGGGAACTATATAAAATTGAATAAATAAATTTATGTTGAACTTAACAGTGGATTATTTATACAGCTGATTTAATAGAATAATAGAATTTCAGAGCTGTAAGTGACTTCATACCACGGGTCTGAATCAGAACTGCCTCGAGAGTTAGGTTTTTTCTTTTCTTTTCTTTTTCTTTTTTTAAACTTATACGACTGGGCCCTGCCCACCAGTGTTTATGGGGTTTGGCCTTGGCACGTGCATTTTGAAAAAGCCAGCAGGAGAATCCATTGTGCATTTCTATGCATTTATCACGAATGGACTACCTACTATGGGCCAGGTACTGTGGCAGGTGCTGGGGATGCCATGGTCAGGGGAAAAAAATTCAGTGTCCCCGTTCTTATGGATATATGGCTCGTGGGCAATACACAACTTTTTTATTTTTGGTTAAAGACACCATGGCTTTGAGAGTTGAGGAGATCTTTCCTGGATCACCCGGTTAGGTGACAGTAAACCAGAATGGATTGATATCCTGACTTCCCACTTCTTATTTCCATTTTCTTTCCATTAACTACCCTTGCTGACTTTCTGATTATGTTTAGGCTTGTATTGAAATGTTTGGGATTCCAATTTTGCTGGAAAAATGGCTGGGTTTGGATCAAATCCTTGCTCTACTACGCACTAGCTTTATGATACTGAACATATGTATAAACTCTTGCAACACCGGCTTCCTCATCTGTGAAGCAGAATCATGCCTGCCATGCTCAGGTAGAGGGGGTGATGTGAATATTGATGAGCTAACCTAAGCAAAATAATCTAGTCCAGTCTAGCACTTTGGGGTAACTCAGTTAGTGGAAATTCTGTCCAGTTCTTTGCAGGGTGTTGCAAAACGTCTTGGGTGGTGCTGGAGGTGGGCATATGAGAGGCCAGCCTGAATATTGGCAGAGTGGCCCAAGGTGACCTGACCCTTCGGCACATGCCAAGTCAGTGTTGGTCCTCTTGGCATCAGGTGAATTCTGCCATCCAAGCAGCAGTGGTGTGAGTAGGATGCCAATGACTGGTCGCTGGGGCTCACAGCTAGGCACTGGAAGCCTTTCCAGAGAATGCCAGAAATTCAAAGCTGGCACAAAGAGGGAGTCAGAGAAGCAAGCAGCCTGGAGACAGGGCCCAGGGTACAGTGGCAGTGATTTCAGAAGCCTCTTGTGGAATGCATTCCTGGTTTCCTGTGCAGACCTGTCAGCTCTGTCCCAGAGGCATGTTGTGGTTATGTTCCCAGGTTCCCTTCTGCTGACTGCCTCAATTCCCTGGGCCACAGCCTGAGTCTTTGGCCCGTTTCCCTGCCAGAATAGAAACTACCATTCAAACTGGCTCCAGGTACCAGAACCAGACAGTGATGCAGAGTTAGAAAAGAAGAAATGAGAAGAAACTGATTGGATCAAGGTGGAAGCATGGGTCCCACCAGCAGCAAGAATCAGACTTATAATGACCTTCTCAAAGCTTCTTCAGATCTTTATTAAGAGAACTTATAACCCCTTCTAGGTATACGACCAAGAGAAATGCATATTCATGTTTGCCGGAAGACATAGGAAAGAATGTCTATAGTAGTACAGGCCATAGCTCCAAACTGGACAGTACCCAAATGCTCGTGAACAGCAGGATGGACAAATACGTTGTGTTATAATCACATAACGGATTATTTCACAGCAACGAGAATGAACAGACCTAAACTATGTGAAACGACATAGTTGAACCTTACAAACAAAGTATTAGTGCAAGAAACTCTGGGCCAAGGAGTGCATTCGTGATTTCATTTCTATGATGTTCAAAAATAGAACTTATCTGTGATATTAGAAATTAGGATGGTGGTTACTTTTGGTGGGGGCAGTGCCTGAAGGGACAACTAGGTTTCTGGGGTACTGGTGATGTGCTGCTTGGGAGTTAGTTCCATGAGTGTTTCGTTGGTGAAAATTGACTGAGATGCATCCTTAGAATCCGTGCCCTTCTGAATCTACAAGGGGGAGCCCCTCCAAAACTGGAATGATCTTTGGGAGGGTGAGCCCCTTTGGTCCAGGTTTCTCCCGCTAGGCAAGCGTTCTAGGAACCCATCGGCATCAGTGTACCAGTCAGCGTCATTGTGCCTCATGATTTATGGAAGAAATGTTCCAAGTTGTGGCACGTAGGAAACTGGTTCTCCCACCATCACCATGCACCTGCCCACACCACACTGAGTGTTCAGCAGTTTTTGACCAAAATCGGCATGGCCCCCCTGTTCCACCCTCCCTATTCACCCCATTTCGCCTTGAGCAATTTTTTTTTTTCTGAATGAAAAAAGTCCTTAAAGGGAGACATTTTTCCAATGTGGAAGAGGTGAAACAAAAAGTGGCAGAAGCACTAAAAGGCATCAAAATTGTTGAGTTCAAAAACTGTTTTGAGCAGTGGAAAAAACATCTCGATAGTTGTATTGCAGCCAACGGAGAATGCTTTGAAGGTACGAATGTTGACACATGTAAGAGTAAATACATAATTTTTAAATACACAAATTCCAGGTTTTTGGGGGTCTTTCCTCATGTATGTAAAGTGCCAATGTAAAAAGAAGACCATAATAGTGTTCTTATAATCTTAGGTAGCTGCCTGGAATGGAAGTCTGCACTGTTTTATTTTGTTTTACCCACCAGCAAAATAAAAGTTAGTAATACTCAGCAGTTTCTTCTGCCTGGCACAAATTAGGCACTCAATAAATATTTGCTGAATAAATGAAGAAAGGATCATGACTGCTCTATGGGACAAGTAAGCTATTAAGTAAGAATGTCAGGGAGTTTAAAAAGGCCCCATAGGGAAATTGCTATCATCAGGAATTTTCCTTCCTAAACCATGGCATCAGATACTTAGGAAGGGAGCTTACACCTCCTGTGTGCCATCTGGCTTAAATCCACAAGTGCAAACACATGGTTTCCCCACTGGCGGAGGAGAGCAGCCCAGACTTAGGGTGGTCGGGACCTCCTTGTTTAGGAGCTCTTCTTCCTTTCCACCTTTGGAGCCCTCCATCGGGCTCAGTTAGCCGGTTCTTTGATGTCCTCTCTGTGTAAATGCTGCTTGATCATTTTCTCTTGGTCTTTGATGAGCAAACCGGGAGGGAAGGTGTTTGACCTGGGGACATGGCTTGTGGCAAGACAGGAAATTCCTCGTCTTGTTGGGGTACACAAAAGGGAAATTAAAGGGTCCCCTTACCTGGTGCACGCCTACTGTCGGGTCTGCCCTGCTTCTTCCAGGCAGCGTGAAGGGGCCTGAGCCCAGAGCTGCACAGGGGAAGATCTGAGGTAGCGGCTGCTCAAATTTCCCCCCCTCCAGCCTGAGAGGAGTTTCATTAGCCCTATACACCCTCCAGTCACACTTTATATGAGGCCACAAGTGTCAAGCATTTGAAAGATGGTTTAAACTACATGAAAGGCTGGTTGATAGAGGTCACGACAAGTCCTACTCTGTAGATGCCTTCTTCTGAGGGTGACATCCAGCGCTAAGAGGGAGAGCTTAGCCCTGAGAGCCGGAGTGTCAAATCCTCAGGCCGGTTTTCACAGAACCCCCTGAACTGGACCTAGCTTCATTTTCCAGTTAGAAGATTGGGGATGAGGATCGTGCAAACATGCATTCCAACATGGGCCTGGTCCTGTCACCATTCAACTTGGAGGATGCTTCCTTTTCTAAGGCTCGAGAAGCACTATACTATGCAACTCAAACCCAATGAACGGTACACTACCAAGAAATGTGTACCTTTGAAATCAGCTTCCAAAATGTAACTCCTTTGTCTCTAAAAGATAGCTGCCCTTCCCTTGGCTCTGACGACATGGACCAGGAACTCTTGGTAGTAGGGAGCAATCTCAGAATTGGGTCTTTCACACCAGTGTTGGGTGGCAGTCAGCTAATATTCCGATGGAATGGGAAGCCTTCTACCTAGGTTTCTTGGAGATTTGCTTCCCTCTAATGAGGGGGCGACTTGATCGGTTTATGTAACACAGGTGCCTTTGTTTTGCCCAAATGTCAGAGACGAATGACATTTCCACGGAAATGAAGTCAAGGGGTGAAGCCTGCCTTCCATGGGCATCCAGTCAGGGGGTCTTGTGGAACCCGCCCTGAGGATTTGACACCCCAGCTCTCAGTGCTCAGATCTCCCTCTTCAGGCTGGATGTCACCCTCAGGGGAAGACATCTTCCGAGTAGGAGTGGTTGTGACCTCTGCCTGTGGACCGTTGAGGGGCAGGGCAGTCAGCCTGTGGGGAGAGTGCTGGGTGTGGAGGTGGGGGCGGCAGAGAGGACAGTTTGCGAGTGTTGATTCTGGAGATGCCGGCACAGGCTGAAAGACCCTAGTTTTTGAAAACAGCCAACACACATCAACATTAAGCTCTGACTCTTTTCCTGACAACACATCCCTGCTTCTGCTTCTAATACTGTCACCTCTGGACTCTTATTTTATTTTATTTACATTTTATTTGAGTCAAGATCTCACTCTGTTGCCCAGGTACGAGTGTGGTGGCGAGGGCACGGCCCACTGCAGCCTCGACCTCCTGGGCTCAGGTGATCCTCCCGCTTCAGCCTCCCGAGAAGCTGGGACTACAGGTTCATGCCACCACCCCCAGCTAATTTTTTAATTTTTTTGTGGAGATGAGGTCTTTTTTTTATGTTACCTAGGCTGATCTTGCACTCCTGGGCTCAAGGGTCCTCCCACCTTGGCCTGCAAATCTTGCTATGTGAGCTTGAATAGGTCCGTGCCACATAGGTCCTTGGGCTTCTGTTTTCTTCTCTACCGTAAAGCAAGGATGTTGGACTCTCTAATCTCTTAGGTCCCCTTCCACATCAAAGTTCTGTATTCCATAACAACTTCCAAACAGCTTCCCAGGGAGGTGCTGTCATCAGATGTGTTTCCTATGAAGGATAGTGTGTAAGCTTCATTAACACTAATTCCTCAGGTCAAATGCGTTTTCCAGATATACTTGATACGTTGAGGATCCGGGACACAGGTGTGGCTCATTTATATTGGAGGAGAAAGAGAGGAATGTTCAGGGAGGAGGAGAGCTGACCAAGGAGTACAGGGATGAGCGACAGTCTGTGGAGGGTGCTCTGCCCATCGTTGAATGTGCAAGGTTATTCAAGGCAAATGCCAAGATTCCAGAGGTAGAATTTTTTTCACCCTTCTAGCTGGCAGCAGGAAATCAGAATCCTTCAGGCTCCACAGTTGGAAACAGAAGGCATTCAGCCTTTGAGGTGGTCCCCGGTCACACCCACCTCCTGGTATCCACATTCTGTTGTCACCCCTCTTCCCCTCGAGTGAGGGCTGGACCTGGAACTTTGCACTTCCATCGTGCGAGGGTGGTGAGGGTCTAGAACCTACTTGTCGTTCATTGCTATACACGACATACTTCAAGTTTACCAGTGAGAATCTATTTCAAGCATTCATTATGCTAGCAAACAGGCCACTATTTTTGTTTTTAAAAAAGACCCATTTCTGACATTATGTTCATTTGCAAGCCTTAATTTTGATCTAGATATGGATCCACGGTGGCTGCCTTTGGAGTATGGGTTTCCGATAAGAACTGTAGCAGAATGCAGGTCTGGCTATTCTTGAGTAGAATGCTTTCCTGAGCTCTGGCAGCCCAGCTCCAGACTCACAGCTAAAAACAAACTACACACACACACACACACACACACACACACACACACACACACACTGCCCCTTTGCACATGCTGAAGTATCTTAAAGCAAATTACAGCCAGTGGCGACTAAGGGTAGCTCTGTAGAGGGGTTACAATTTCTTGTTCATGTGCACGGCCAAACCTTTAGACTCCAGTTTTTCTTGACATTTGTTTATTTCTTGTTTTGTCATTCTCCATCCGGTACCCTGGAGTTCTTCTGAGACCTGACGGGAATGAAAGGGATGTTCCTACCCAATTCCCTACCTCTTCAAGCAGGGGTGAGAACAAAGGCGAGGGGTAGAGGGAGAGATTGAGGAGTGGCTCCTATGGCCTTGGGGTCACCAAGGACCTGGGTCCATGGCTGTTCTGATTCGGTGCGTATACCAGGGTTTCTGCCTGTGTCAGATGCAGGCTGTGGCGTCCTGCTTTCCTTAAGATGCAGTTGGACCGCACTGCCCAGGCACATCAAGAATGACTTGGGACATTCTGGGGTTGCCAAGGCTCAAAATCCCAGGAATGTGTTAATATTAGGTTGATGCATAAGTTTGTGGCATTTGTGTTTGGCATGGCAACACTGTGGTGTTGGGAGTTTGTTTATTGTTTGTCGTTTGTCACTTGGAGTGACCATGCTGTGCTTGTGAATACACCTTGCATTTTGAAGATTTGAAGAAAGTCAGTGCTATTTGTGGGCTAAAGAAGACGGAGTGTCGAGTGGAAAAAAATGAACACTTCTGATGTATTCTTCTGTTTGAGTCTAGCAGAAGAGTCAAGGCAGCGGAGGTGGCTGGAGACCTTTGGGCCATGTGCGGGAGAATGCCCTCAGGGACAGCACGGCAAGAAGATGGCTTTGTTGTTTCAAAGAGGGCCACTTTGACCTGAGGGATTCCCCACAGGAATAGTTCAGGAAGTTCAGGAAGGAATAGTTCAGGAAGACTATCAGACTTTGATGGAGACCGTTCAACCCTTTAATCCACAATGATCCATGTCAATCAGCCTGAGAATTGGTAAGTGTGACGAACCATGACCAGTCAACCATTGTTGCATTCCGTGAGCAAGCACAAAATGCCATGAACTTATGCATCAGACCAATACATAGCTAAAAACCACAGTGTGAGATTGGGACCTTCATTCTAACCACTGACCTTTTAGGTGCTCTGCCAAGCTCCTTTAGGGGTGCATCTGCCAGTTTTATATGAAAAGTCTATAACTCCCCAAAGGGCAGTTTGGTGACCCAAGGCAGCAAGCCTCATTGCTAGATGGAATTTGGGGACTCAAACCCAAGGTGTTTCCTAGGACCCGCTTATCAAACTACTATGAAACTGGAAACAGTGGAAATCAAACAGATTAATAAAAGTTTGCAAAATGAAAAATGAACTGACCCTAACGCCATCATCACCTGTTCTCAGAACTGTTATTCCCGTTTTAGAGGAAGCACTGGGGTAAGAGGCAGTGGCTGGGACCTGTCCACCTAAGGCGCTCACCCCCCCCTCCCCATGGGCATCAGCTATTCCTTAACATCTGCCTGCGCTTGTGGTTATTTATTCCCTGCCCTCCTGCAGACCTCCTGAAGACCGGGGCTTTAACAGAACTCTGAATCCGCTGAGGACTTGCCTTGCAGCGAGCTCACAGGTGGGCTTGCTGGACGTGGGTGGCATAGGTGCGGTGCGGTGCGGTGCTTCCTGAGGCTTTCTGAGAGGCCGCTAACACCCACTGAGTGTGATTTTTTTTTTTAGAGGGCAGAAGCAAGCTGTCCTCTGGCAGTCCCCTAGCCTCTGGATCCCCAGTCGGTTGTGACTGCCTGGACTGTAACCGTGGAAAGACGCGCTGCTTGCTGGCCCCTCTCCTCTGGGCTGCGTTTACGCTGACCAAGCTCCAGTTGTATTTTGCTTTGGGGCCTGCCCGGGTGGGTAAGAAAGAAGCAGGTTTCTTTGGGGTGGGGAGGAACATTCCTTTCTTCCTGTGGGGAAGGTGGTATTTATGTTTCTCAGAAAAGAAATTCCCGAAGAATAACATATTGCTATACGCTTTGGATGTTTGGGGTCAAAAGAGAACAATTTAAGCAATCTATTTCTCCTCTGAAATGCTGTCAGAGGGTCAAGAGGGAGTTCAACCTAGGAGAGCCCCTTTTCAGATTTAGCATGTGAAGAAAGCAATGGTGTCGAACTCTGCTTAAAATCAACTTGGAGCTTTTAAAAGAAAAACCCATGCCGAGTTCCACCCCAGACCAATGAAATTAGACTCTTGGCAAGGAGGCCTGCGTCTTGGTAGTTCTTGGTGATTTGAATGTGTGGTCAAGGTTGAGGACCATTTCAGTGAAGTGTTGTCTAGCTTATATGTAAGGAAGAATGACCTTTTTTTTTTGAGCTGGAGGTCATACTCTGTTGCCCAGGCTGGAGTGTAGTGGCACAGTCATGGCTCCCTGCCGTCTCAGCCTCCTGGGCGCAGGTGATCCTTCCGTCTCAGCTTCCTGAGTAGCTGGGACTACAGGAGTGCATCACCATTCCCAGCTAATTTTTGATTTTTTGTAGAGACAGGTCTTGCTTATGTTGCCTAGGCTGGTCTTGAACTCCTGGGCTCAAGCAATCCTCTTGCCTTGGCCTCCCAAAGTGCTGGGATTACAGGTGTGAGCCACTGCGCCTGGCCAAGATGGACTCTTGATTACCTGAGGTTGGTTGGAAAAAATAAAAATATCAATTATTTATTGAGTGTCTTCCCCTTGTCAGGCATTGTGCTGGACACTTACCTTATGTTATCCCACAACAACCCACAACAACTCACAACAACCCGGTTAGGTCGGTGATGTGTTCTGTCTCCATTTTACAGAAGAAAAACTGAATCTTAGAAAGATGGGCCGATTTGAACAAGGTCACCCAGCTAGGAGGTTGTGGAGCTAGAATTTGGGGTAAGGTCTATGTGGTTCCACAGCCCCTAAGCTGTGGGATCCAACAAAGGGCCCACCGAAGGGCAGAGGAAGGGGAAGGACTCCGGCATTCTACAGACGGTGCGTTTGTGGCTGTTGCTAAAGATGGGCAGTTTTAAGATCTTGTTAAGGACTTCTTGTGTTCCTCTGTCATGCAGCTTTCATGGGTCCTTTCCCATTTCCTGCCGCTGTTCTTTTCTCTTTCCCCCTGTTATTTAGTCCTGCCTCTTATGGCTTTGTAGACGAAGAGCTGGGCCAGAATACGGTGCCTTTCTTTTTTTTTTTTTTTTGTTTTTGTTTTTGTTTTTTGAGTTGGAGTCTCACTCTGTCACCCAGACTGGAGTGCAGTGGCCACTCCCGGCCACCGCAGCCTCGACCTGCTGGGCTCCGGCGATCCTTCCGCCTCAGCCTTCCAAGTAGCCGGAATTACAGGCATGCGCTACCACCCCCGGCTGATTTTTTTGATTTATTGTAGAGATGAGGTCTCGCTGCCCAGGCGGGTCTCGAACCCACGGGCTCAGGCAATCCACTCACCTCAGCCTCCCAAAGGTGCGGGATTACAGGCTGAGCCACCGAGCCCGGCTTACGGTGCCTTTCAAAACCAGAATTCGTCATCTTTCCGTCCAAACCAATTTCTCCAACTGTGAGTTGCCTCCTGCAGACCGAGGTGCTCCCGCGTCCCACCAGGCACACCAGCCTGAAACCTGGCACTGGTCTCTAACCCCTTTTGCATCCTGACTTCCTCACCACGTTGATGACAGAGCTTGGTCCAGAGCCAGGGCCTGATTGTATGGAATCCTTTTCCTCTCTCTCGTCTGTTGCCATCAGTCCTTTCCTCCTTCCCTCTGGTTGATCATCTCATTACAGAAGAAGCATGCTACTTATTTAAAAGTAGGAACAGAACAGAGTGCAAGTTTCTCTGACTACGCCTTTTCATATCGTTTTGACTTTTGGAAGAATGCTGATGTTGTTTTATGTATTCAAATAGTAAAATCAAATCAGCAATGATGAGAAGGTAAAAAAAAAAAAAAAAAAGCATTTTTAAAGCTAGAAGAAAACTGAAGCGAATGAGCCCAGGTGTATTTCAAATAAATAACATTGCCATGATGAAAAAGCCCGAGTAAAGTCACTTACGTACACAGTATTCAGCAACATACATGCAGCCTTGAACAGGGTGAGGCGACAGGGAGAATACTCTGTAGTTGGTTTACTTTTGGGAGAAACCATTCTGAAATTATTTTAGATGTGTCAGAGGATTGAGTAATGAATAAACGAGGTCATGTTGTTGGGAGCACAAGCTGTCATGGTGGAATAAGAGAGGGGCAAATGTGGACGTTTAAAAAAATCCTGCAGGAACTGATGGAATTGGGCATTAGTGTGGATTCAGAATTGAGTGTTGTGTACAGATGCACATTTATGTATATTTCCTAGCTTTGTCCACTGCAAAAGTAGAAGCCACGGCATGCTAGCAGCAATGAAAACACCTAGCACTCGGATCTGGGTCTCTAATATCATTGCCCAATCAAAGGAACCGGCAATCCTTGGAGAGATGGCTGATCCCAGATCTGAGCAGGGTGGGTACAAGATGAGCCTGAAATATCTTGTTCTGGTGGAAAGAAAGAAAACAATAAAATAAAATGATGGCATGTGTCACTAGGACAGAGGGACCAGTTTGGGGATTCCCACTGGGCACATCAGAGGTAATCTGAGCACTTAAAGACAGTAATGAATTACAAAACACTGAAGAAAACAAGAATCCATGAATCCATACTGATAATAAATAGAAAGTCAGTGGAGGACAAAGGAGGTCTCTTGTTACAGTGGAATGCCAGGTACCTACTGGCAAGTATGGAAGGAGTGCTAAGGTTGGAAAGTCATTATTTTGCAACCATCATGGTAAAATTGCTTCTGGTAAGAATCATCAACAGATGCTGTTGTAGTCCATTTAGCCTGCTTAAACAAAAAGATCATCAACTGAGTAGCTTTTAAATAACAGAAATTTATTTCTCACAGTTCTGGAGGTTAGAAAGTCCAAAATCAAGGTGTTGGCACACGAGACGTCTGGTGAGGGTCCTCTTCCTCCTAGATGGACGTCTTTTCACTGCATCCTCACATGGCAGAAGGGACAGGCTGCTCTCCAAGATCTCTTTTATGATCGGCACTGATCCCATTCACAAGGGCTCCACCTGTGTGACCCACTCACCTCCCAAAGACCCTGTCTCTTAGTACTATCACGTTGGGGCTTAAGTTTCAACATACGAATTTTGGGGGGATGCAAACATTCAGATGGTAGCAGATGCTAGACCTAGGAGAGACATTTTGATGAGAAACAGACGATGAGGTGGTACCTCCACAGGGTACCTGAAACGGGGTTGAAAACCAGAGGCACCCAAAACGTGGGTAATGCCTCTGAGTCAGACACCCCACAGGCCATTCTCTCTCAATAACCATGCTACCAAAACAAAAAAACAAAACAAAAAATCCCCAGCAAATTTAAGTTCCAAGGTTCTATTTTAGATTTGGCTTCTCAATGACTTTAAACCTTAAAATAGAAGTGTACCAAGCAGACACCTCATTTTTCAGTATCGAATTAAGTTCTGCTGATAACGGATGGATACTTTCCACATTAATGTAAGATGTGAGCACGCATCGCGAGATAATGTAATGCACTCCAGGAACCGACAGTGATATATTAAGATACTGATTAGAAGTAAAACTGATACATCATTCCTTATAGTGTACACGAATAGTACCAGTGCATAACAGTGCCTCTTGGGACTGAGGTCATTTATTTTTTCTCCTGGATATATTGTTTATATCATGTTCTCTCCCTCATGTTATATATTAAATTGTTTAATGTAAGCCATAAGAGAGCAAATGTCACTTAAAGGTCTTTCCCCACCCCCTCTTAAAATCTGAAGAATCAAATCTTCTAAAGCAGGTGATCTGTCAGTTTTCATTCCTGAATGTCACCGGGACGTACAGCTTTTCTTATCAGTTCATTTCACATTCCCAAATCAAATGACTATTAATCTACAACATCTGAGTAGAAAGACTGTGGGCTTCCTGACATTTATATAGGTTACTTTCTGGGTCCCAAATGTGTATCTGCAGGAATGAAAGCTTCTCTGAAGTTGGTAGAAAAATCAACTCGTTATTAGAAAATTTCCTAGAAGAGGAAGTCTGTTTAGAGTCAAGTTGATAATTAATAACTACTTTTCTTATTTTTGGAAAATGTGTGTGTGTGTGTGTGTGTGTGTGTGTGTGTGTGCGCGCGCACATGTGTGTACGCATAGTGACATAAGGGTAAAGCAACTACATGCCTTGGAAAATAGGATAATCCAAAATTAAACGATTTTTATTCTGTTATCGTAAGCAGTTCTTTTTTCTTTCTTTCTTTCTTTTTTTTTTTTTGAAGTTGGAGTCTCACTCTGTCGCCCAGACTGGAGTGCAGTGGCTGAGAGCGGCCAGTCTCGACCTGCTGGGCTCCAGCAATCCTTCTGCCTCAGCCTTCCGAGTAGCCGGAATTACAGGCATGTGCTACCACGCCCGGCTGATTTTTTGATTTATTGTAGAGATGAGGGCTTGCCGAATTGCCCAGGCGGGTCTTGAACCTGCGGACTCAGGCAATCCACTCACCTCAGTCTCCCAAAGCGCGGGATTACAGGCTGAGCCACCGAGCCCGGCTCGTAAGCAGTTGTCTAGTCTAGAAAGACAGAAAGACAACACTAATAATAGCCACTTACAGTGTGTCTGGCACAGGGAAAGAACATACACATCATCTCATTTAATCTGCACCAAAATACATCCCCTGTGGGGGTGGTTACAATGATTCCACACACAATCTACCAGTAAATTTTGTCTGCTCTCAAAATCTCTCCTGCGTGTTTCCCCACACCTCTCTGGTGACTTCCCAGTCTACACTGTTCTCATCTCTTACCTGGATTACTGTTGAAGTCTCCTAATCAGTCTCTCTGCTTCACTCTGGTCTCCGTGCTATTCACACATTATTCCGTCTTGCAGGCACTTGGTAAGGTTGAATTCTCCTGCTGCCTTTGAAGTCAGGTGCGGTCAGGTGATTTGCTTGGGCCAATGAAATGTGAGGGGAAGGGAAGCCTGTCTCTCCCAGGGTACAGCTTTACACCCGTGCATAGGTCCCTGTGCTCTCCTTTCTCTCTGCTGTGATGATCTGCAGTGATTCACATAGAAACTGTTCTGTCCCCAGGTCCCAGAATGCGGGGGTGGGGCAGTGTGGGCAGACCCCAGCCAACTTACAGCGGGAGTGGAGTGGGAGTGAGAAATCCACACTGCTTTTCTAAGTCGCTAGGAACTTATGGTTATTTATCCCAGCACATGGTCAGGCCTACCCTTGACTGATGCAGCCTTCAAACTGCAGCAGGTACAGGCCTTCCAGCACACAGCAGTGTCTGTCCCTCAGAACTTCAAGTGGCTTCTCATCAACCGAGAATGAGACCCCACGGGCTCATTTTTAGGCCCTTTGGCCTCATCCTCTACCCCTCTCCCCCTCACTCCTGTTCCTCAAGCCTTGTCAGCCTCTCGCTGTCACTTGACGATTCCTCGCTTGTGATTTTTGCCTGGATATTATGAGGCTCCTTCTGTTCTGTATTTATTTTTATTTTTTTATTTAAAAAAATTTTTATTTTAAAGATGGGGGTATAATTCAGCCTTAGGTATACAAATGTTCATTTTTCAGGTCCCCTTATTGATGGGGTGTGAGCCCCCTCTCCCCTGGCAGTTTCCCACTACTGCCAATCCCACTCTCCCCTCAGCTGTTTCCCACTACTTCCAATCCCTTTCTTATAGTATTAGGATAATTGTTCAAGTTCCACTTATGAATGAGAACATATGGTACTCAGTTCTTTGTTTCCGTGGTAACTCACTCAGTAGTGTAGACTCCAAGTCCAAGTTGCTGTGACGTTTGTAATTTTGTCCTTTATGACTGCTTAATATTCCATCATGTGTATGTACCACATTTTAAAAATCCAGTCTACTTTTGATGGGCAGCACGGTGGGTTCTATGCTTTTGCTATTGTGAGTAGTGCTGCAATAAACATGTATGTGCAGGTATCTTTTTCATAGAGTGATTTGAGTTCCTCTGGGTATATTCCCAGTAGGGGGATTGCAGGATCATATGGAAGGTTGATTTTTAGATCTTTTAGGAATCCCAAACTGTTTTCCACAGAGGTTGTACTAGTTTACACTTTCACCAATAGTGTAGAAATGTTGCTTTCTCCCCACATCTATTTTTTTGTTCTGTTTTGTTTTTGGAGTCAGGGTTTCACTCTGTCACCCAGGCTGGAGTGCAGAGAGAGGTACTGCCCCCTCGACCTCCTAGGATCAGGTGAGCTTCCTGCCTTGGTCTCCTGAGTCGTTGAGACTACAGGCACGTGCCAACACGCCTAGCTAATCTTTTGCTTTTTTGTAGAGATGTGGTCTTGCTGTGTTGCCTAGGATGGTCTTGAATTCCTGGGCCCAAGTCATTCTCCTGCCTTGGCTTCCCAAAGTGCTGGGATTATAGGTAAGAGCTACTGCCCCTGACTCCCTTCTGATCTTCATTTTGCTTTTGTTTAAATGTCCCCTCCTCAGAGACGCTTTCCTGACTACTTTGTCTGAAATAACGCCCAGCACTCTGCTCACCCTGCTTTCTTTTCTTTCGTCGTGGATATCAACTGACTACTCCCTGGCTCTGTCGTTTCTATATTTTTGTCTTTTGACTGTGCTCCTTCTGAGGATCTTTACCGGTTCTGTCCATTGCTGGAGCTTGCTCTGTAGTTACTGACCCACTCTAGACACTCAACCAACATGTGTTGAATGACGGTGAACCCCATTTTACACGTGAGAAAACTACGCACAGAGAAGTGAAGTAACTTGGCTAAGGTCACACTAGAAGTTAGGCAAGGGGTTGTAATCAAGCCTAGGCCTCTGCCTTCAGTGTGTTCAGGCCCCAGACTCTTCTCCACACATCAGCCCTCATGAGCGTGGTGCTCCTGGGTCCTTGGAGCATCCTGGCCCCGAGCTTTCTCTGATAAGGCCAAAAGTTGCTAAGGCCTGAAGTTAGAATGAGTGGTTTTGAAACACTCCACACTCTGTTGTGGTTCATCTGCCCCGTGGGTTGTATCTGTTTTCCAACTTTATCCCCAAGACACTTTTCTCATGGAGAAGTCTTGCCATAGAACATGTAAAAAAATCACAGGGATCCTATTTGCCTTCAAAAGGAAAGGTTTTTGCATGTAGCTTTGAAAATGCAACCTGCTGGGCCCAGGCAATCCTTCCGCCTCAGCCTTCCAAGTAGCTGGAACCACAGCACACCCTGCTAGCTTTTGGGGGTTTTTTTTGTTGTAATTTATTGTAGAGACTTGGTCTTACCAAGTTGCCCAGGCTGGTCTTGAATCCCCGAGCTCAGGCAATCCTGTTGCCTCCACCTCCCAAAGTGCTGGGATGATAGGTGTGAGCCACTGTACCCGGCCTGTTTTGGAAATGCTTGTTGAACACAAGAGTAATGCAGCATTTTGAAGAGACCCCAGTCCCAGGGCCTGGAAGGAGACCCCAGTCCCAGGGCTGGGCTGGGCTGAGTTGCTCGGTGCTCAGCGACTCTTCGGGGTGGTACTGTTGCCCTGCACCCCACTGGGCCTCACTCCCACACTGGAGCATGGCTTGCTCTGCTCACAACGTAGACAGGGAGTGGGGACATGCCAAGACCCAAGAAAGCCTTGTCAGTAAATAGAAGAGCTAAAAAAGAAAAAAAAAAGATCTGCCTGGATGATCAGAGAATTTCTAGCTGAAGTTTTTATAGAGTCACAGACCACTGGAAGAAGAAACACCTTAGAGCTTATCAGACTGGTATGCTTGGCACTGGTCTGCAGGCTGCCCACCTTAGTCTTAACCAGCGCTGAGTCTGAGATGGAGCTTGGCCGAGTCCCACTTCAAAACTTCGGAAGCAGAACGGCTGGGACTGGAGCTCAGTAATTCGCATCTCTAACTAGCCCTCCTGGTGTCTCTCATGGACACTCACCTCTGGGTCTTGTTCACCCTGCTTAGTTGAGAGGGTTAGAGAAACTGAGGCCTAGGGATATGATTCTTGTGGAAATGATTATGTCGAATTGTAACAAGGAAAGGTGAAAGTAATTTTCAGGGTCAAATAAAATTTTAAGAGTCATCATTCATCTCCGTTTTTGGCACAGACATGCCTAATTAAAAAAACATAAACATGAAAACACAGTTCTCTATAGAAAGCATGTGGCAAAATAGCGGTTTTCTCTCATACTCCTGGAAGTTGGTTTGCAGAGGCTCTGCACACCCCACTCTAGAGTGACGGCTCTTATCTGAAAAAAGAGCCTGCCATGAATTTTGCTCCTGTCTCTTCCAGCAGAATTAAGGCTACTGGCAAGTTAGCTAGTGGCTGGAAGAAGTGAGGAGAGTGGGAGACGGGGGAAGATAAAGAAAAAGGAGCGAAACCCCAGCAGATTATGCATCAAAATAAATATCGTGGAGCACTTTTTCAGGGGCCCTTATGACATGAGGTGAGGAATCATACAGCGTGCGTGAGTGAAGCCAGTGTAGTCACGGGCATCACCAGTTCCCTCCCCACACAGATGTGAAATCAGGCCCAGAGCCTATCATCAGCCCAGGAGTGACTAATTATTGGAGAACAGAAGATTCTCTGCAGCTTATCCTTCGTATCGATACATGAAAAAATCCCTAGAATTTTGTGGTCAAATGTGGCTTGAAGCGAATAGATAAGAGCCCCACTAAATGGAAGCGTGCCTCCATTCCTAAAGAAAGTTGGTGAGCAGCCCACAGAATATGCTGATGAAGGTCCCATCTGTTTAAACAAAGTAGTGGAACACTGGCGATACATTTCAGCCAGAGACCATGAGTGGTTATTTTTTCTTGACGGTCTTGTTGGCTTTTTTTTCCCCCTAAGCCCAGAGAACTATTTGAGAATGAAATATAGATGATGATATTGGCTTCCAGTTAACGTTACACTTTTTGTTTGGAGAGAGAAAAATCCATCGGCACAAAGTCTCTGGTAAACACTGTTGTGTGATAAATTGTTATGAGAATAAAGTCATAAGGAAAACTCAGCTTCACAAATGACACACGTAGAAAAACAGCAGATGTCTGATGAAGTAAAGAACCGACTTATTGCCAAGACCTTGAAAAACAAAATTAATTTCCTTTCGTCTTTGATAATGATGATGTAATGTGGTTAATAGGAAGAGCCTGCCATGCTCAAGTAGTTATAGAAGGAGAAACGTTTGCCAGGCACCGGGTCACAGTCGTTGGTTTTAGTGCCGTTACTCTCACTATGTCAGTCGCTAAAAACCAGGGAAAGAAGCAAGGAACTTGTTTTGTGTTGTTTGCAATGTCAGTGGACTTGGGCCCTATTATTATTTTTATGCAGCTATCTCATAAAGAAGGGAAGAAAAACAGTTTTGCTCTGACAGTAATTTCAGATATTTGAAGTCTTGGACAGTCATCATCAGTGAAAAAAGTGATTCCCCAAGAATAAAATAGAGTCATCGATATTTTAAGAGCAATTCATTTTCTGTAGTGGGGAGAATGCTTGGATTTTAGGTAAATGGGAGCACATGGCAGTTGCCCCTTACCATACAGATGAAGAGTTTAGGCACACGCTAAAGAAAGATTTATCTAACAACTACTTAAGCCTACAAGCAATTCACAGGTGAATCCTTGCAGCCCCAGCTAAAAATAATCAATGCAAAAGCTTTACTTACGGACACCAATTATTGCTTGCAACTCATGTTTTAGAATGTAGAAGCTGTTGCGTTTTCTGACTCTAATAAACTAGATTTAACATCAGCAAAGTGGCAGGCAGCCTAGCTCAGGTCTTGGTTAGAATTGGGACCATTCTATCACACATCTAAATCTGTTTTGTCTGCTCTGAACCACATGCCATTGGAACACCTTTCTTTCTGAGTCCGAGAAAGGGAGATGTCCCTCTCTGGACAGCTGGCAGCCAAAGGGTCAGAATATTAGCCATTACAAGCAGCATTGTGGCGGGGTTGATGAAGGTAGCCCTGCTCTTGAGTGCATTTCCCTGGATGTGCAATTCGAAGTATATGTGAGGTCCCTCCTTCAGTGACTCCACTAGCAGAATCCAGGCAGACAGGTCGACAGCACTCCGGACCTGGAGACTGTTACCTCAGTGCCAAGGCCAGAAGTTTCAACTTTCTCTTGGTATTTTTGAGGCCAGTGATTATCTCTCTTCTCAGGGGAATATTTTTCTCCCTCAAGGAAAGCATTTTGAAGAACTCATGGATGGGTCTTTTACAAATTCACGATAGATTGTATTGAAATGTGAGACAGTTGAAAGTTTTATCTGTACTTTTAATTTTTTCTTCTCTGCTTTTAGACAATTTGTATTGAAAACACACTTAAAAAGTCCTGAGTTTATTCATTTTTCTTTTTTTCTACTTCATCTGGAAAAAAGTTTGATTTATGTAGGAGAGAAATCTGACAATATACCTATTGGCCTAAATTCTACTTTTTTTATCATGAGAAGCTGCTTGGTTCAATGATGTTATAGCAAATAAAAACAATAGTTGTAATAGGAACATCTTATCAAGCGTGGTACCCTATGTGTGTTCGTGAAGTGTGTTTTGTACTATTTTATCAAACCTTCATAGCAAAATGATGAGTTCAGTACCAGGAATAACCTCGTTTCACAGATGAGGTAATGGAGGCTTAGAAAAGTTAACTTGCCCAAGATCACACACACGCTTTTGTGCTAAAACTGGAATTGCAAGGCCTGTGCTCTTAATAACCAGCACATACCATTGCCCACAGTTCTCCAACACTGCGTTTCCTCTATCTTTTGGTTATTTTACCCGGGAGTGCAGACATGTTCTGTGACATCAACACTTGCTGTTCTAAACTGGCCTGGGAGAGGTAGGTCCCTGTGCACGTGGGCTCCCCTGTTCGGAAAGGCTCTTATTAAAGTCAGAAATTTGGTTACTACATCATGGAGGCTGCTGAAAGTGCCGTTTTCAAAATATAGGCCAGGCTGTGGAAACTCCTTTCCCACCATAATACAACAAGTTCGGAAGATGTTGCTTTTTTTGATGGCACTGGGAGCTCTGGATACATTTTTACAACACCTCTTCTGCCGCTATTTCTGCTGTCAGCTGGAAGATCTTTCTGCTCAGTAATCTAGCCCCAGAAGAGATGGCTAGAGAGCCTGCTGAACAGAGCTGTAGACCTTAAACTCCTGCATTTTCATACAAAGTTAAGCGGAAAGAAGTAAGAACTTGGAAGCTCATCTCGCAGAACAAAAAATTGAAGGAGAAGCTTGTGTACTTCATGCAGAGATTAGGGGAAGATTAAAAGACAGGTGGGAGGGATTTAATAGGTGAATACTCTCACGATGGGATGCAGGAGAGAAGAAAGGAAAAAAAAAGACAGAACCGTCAACATGGTGGACAGATTAAGAAATGAAAGTCAGGTTTCAAGATAGAAGAAAAATATCTGTGTGCGGGGTGGAAGATAAACTATATCCTTCTCAGTTTTTCTCTAAAATATCCTGATATTTTCATTTCTTTCTTTGAGTGGGGCTGCTGCTGATGTAGCTATTGTTACAGAAAAATTAAGAATTATAAAATTCTGCATAAATTTTACTCTTGGGAACATTTGTTTATTCAGCCTTGCACATTACATTTGGTAGAAGTTCACTGTGAATAAAGGAGGAACCTAGCTTATATCTTTGAAAATATGTTTGTTACTCAGAACAAAGAGAAGTAGTTTTTATAGGTACTAAATCTCAAATAACTGTGTTTTTATTCCTTGGAGTGGATGGGGCAACAATTGGAAACTCAGAAAAACTCGCAAAAAAATTTGAAGGGGTTGCACTCCTGTCTTGGAAATAAGCACTTGCCTTGAATAGGTATGAAGGGGTTGGGAAGACGACAAATATTACACAAAACGCTTTCAGACCTTGTGGTCTATCAGATATGTGGACAACCATGGGTTAATTATCTTTACTATTTTGATGTTTTGGCTTCTCAGAAAAAGAGGAAGTTAAAGCATAAACTTTCAAGATAGGTGAGATAGACAAAGTTCAGGTCCCACTCTAATAGTTATTTGTTTCAGGTGTTTTGGCAAATCATTTGAGACTTGGTCTCCTCATTTGTAAAATAGGGATAATCCCCCAACCTCAGGGGGTTGCTGTGGGGACCAACGAGAGGGTGTTATATACATGTTCCTGGTGAGGGAAGATGCTCACAGAATGGTAACTATTATTTTCTGGATGATAAACTAATCTCGGTGTTTATTTTTTAATTTTAAAGATGTGGGGTACAATTCAGAGTTAGGTATACAAATGGCCATTATGCAGGTGCCCTTGTTGATGAGATGTGCCCCCCTTCCCCAGGCAGTTTCCCACTACTGTCAGTATTTAAATATATAGGCAATTTTGTGTTTGGAGTATCCCTTGTGCCTAAAGTCTGGCATATTCTCATAATACTTGGACACTAAGCAGAGTATCATGAAGTTGGAGGTCATCTCAATGCTCTTCAGACTCTCAAAACAACAAATCAGATATTTGATAATCTCTCTCGAAAAGCTGTACCTTTCTTTCATGGCACACTGGACAACTCATTCAATCATTGATCATTGAATGTTTATTTGGCTCCCACTGTGTACCAGGCATTGTCTGGGTGCTGGATGTATGAAAGTACAACAAATAGATGAAGCTCTCCTTCATGGAACTTGTATTCTAGAAGGGAGAGAGAGCTAACAATGAACAAAATAACCACAGAAGATGATTTCTTGATTAGGGTAAGTTTTCTAAAGAAGAGTCCCAGGGTGATATAGTGGCAAGTAACTGAGTGGAGGTAGAAGACTGATTCAGGTGGGGGAAGTCCGGGAAGTGTCTTTGAGCAGGTGATTATTCAGCCAAGATTTGAAAGATGAGAAAGACATGGAATAGTCTCTCATTGGTCCCCAGTACAAACACCTGTCAGCAGGAAGGTGCTGGGTGCATCAGAGAAAGAGAAAGAAAGCCACTGTGTCTAGAATGCGATGAGAAAAAGGGAAAGTGGTGCAGGCCAAGGTCTCCATGAGAGGACAGAGATAAGAAGCAAAAGGCTAGGAAGTGGAGCAGGGGTCACTACAGGAAGTAACTCCATAATCAGACTTCACTTAAATTCCTCAAAGCAGAAGTATCCATTGTAGGCTGACTTCTGGTTCTTAGACATCCAAAAAGAGAAAGGCCAAAAAATAAAGTAAAAAAGGAAATTTGCTGGGAAAAGAAACATTCGAGTTTTGGTCACAATTTTACTTCAGAAAACACAACAAAACAAAGGTCCTTATTTCGCCAATCTTCCTGGTGGGCCTCAGTGAAACGGAGACACTGGAAAGCTTTTGAAAAACCTTATTTCAGTTTGTCTTCATTGAGGTCCTAAAAATTTTATAGATATTATATACATTATGTCTCATAAAACATAGTATGTGTACTATAATATATAGTCTTAGACTTCTATTAAAGGTTCAAAATCAACTATTTTAATTTCATATCAATTTTGATATTTTTGAAAAATAGGAATATGTTATACAAATTATAGCAATAGAGGCTGCTATGGTTTGACGATGTCCTCAAAAGTTCATATTTTGGAAACTTAATTCCCAATGCAACAGTATTGTGAGGTGGAGCCCAAGAGGTGATTAGATCACGAGGATTCTCTCTTCACTAATGGACTTCTTGTTGATATCATAGGAGTGGGTTAGTTATTTTGAGAGTGCTTCTATTACAAAAGCAAGTTTGGCCCTCCTTCATTTGTTTCTGCTCCTGCTCTCTTGCCCTTCCATCTTTCACTGTGGTATCAGGCAGCATGAAGACCCTTGCCAGATGCCAGCCTCCAGAACTGTGAGCCAAAGACATTTCTGTTCATTATACATGACCCAGTCTGTGATATTCTCATATAGCAGTAGAAAACACAGGAAGACAGATGCACAAACAGTATTTCAGCTGTAAATTGCCAAGAATTTTCTTGGTCACCCAGGGTTCACATGGTTGACGGCTTCATGCTAGGTGACGTGACCACAGTGTAGTTTTTTAACCCAGTTGGTGAAGGCATGATGCGAACGAGGCAGAGGTCACAGAGTCATATACCAGCGGTTGGTTTTCCCTGTTTTGTTTCAAGGCCAAGAAATCATTTAGCCAGGTTTAGGCCCATGTGTTTGGGCCAGGAGGAGCCCGGATGAGCTGCCAGGTGACAGTGTGTCAGTGGGCAGGGTAAAGGCCTGTGTGAGAGCAGGCAATTGTCTCACTGGGACCCCACAAAGACACCTTGAGCTGAAGCTCCTCCTTTGACAGCAAGTCCTCTGATATTTGAGAAATCCTGTTGAAAGGCATATTCTAGAAAATGGCACTTTTCATTAAGACTCACTCATCGGACAAGTTGGTTTTCCCTTTGCTAAGACACTCTTGTTCATCCCATGTTTCCCAGACTCTAGTTAACAACTTGGTTTGATTACATTTTAGCATAAATCTTAGCATATTATAGGAACATCTTCAAGTTATACAGTATTAAGTGCAGGGAGCTAATTTGATTTTCTAGACACAGACAAAAAAATTGCCTTTTGCATGACTTTTTTCCCCCTCCTACCTATGTTGGCTGAAGAGCATGTGACTTGGTTTAGAGATTTTTTTTTCCTACGAGGTAGATCAGCAGTGTTGCTCAATCTTAGGCCAAGGGCCAAGTTTCATCTTTAGGCAGGTAGACCATACCAGGAGAGTTTACTGAGAGGTGGTGCATGTGTGCATCCAAAGGCTATTTGACCCTGTCCTCTCCTGGTAACTACTTGAGAAGACTGGCAAGTAGTCACTAACACGGGGTCTGAAGACAGTTGCTAATTACCTTAATAGAACAAAAGGCTCCTTGCCCCTCAAGATTAGTGCAAATCACCACTAAGAGGGAAAGAGCAAAATAAATAAAATGAGTATACTCCTGTAGGGAGACAGACATGTCAATAAACAATGTCTGGCTTCTTTAACATTTTGTACTTGAAAACCAAGAAAATTAATGTAAAGATGTATTTTTTGAATTATACCCCACATTTTCAAAATAAAAAAATTTAAAAAACAAAACAAACAAAAAGATGTATCTTCTGAAGGCCATGAGCACAGGGTGTAGGCATATGGAGTCACTGGAGCTGTTTCTAGGTATTACTCCTGACTTAATTAACAGAAATGCAAGAAAGAGGAGAAAGTGTTTAAAAACAATAAGATAATTGGAGATAGGCAGCATAAGCATACCTAGGGATAAAAAAAAAGCTTTGCTAAAGCCATGTGAAGATTTGGATAGCAAAGATTGGAAAGAGGTGTCACAGAAGAGAGAGGTCTTTTGGTTGAAGTTACAAATGGTAGGTTAGTAGGGAAGTTGCAGACATGTTTGTTTCAGGTTGGTGGCTCATATGCTGGCTCTGAAGTCAGTAGCCTTGGTTCAAATTCCAGCATTTCCAATTGTACCCATGCAACCATGGGAAAGACCATTAACCTATTTAGGACCCACTTACTTCATCTGTTAAACGGTGCCTACTTCACAGGACTTTCATGAGGACTGAAAGAAATAATCTAAAGTTTGTCAAATGTTTAGCTCTGTGCCTGGGAAATATGAGCTCTCACTAAATGGTAGCTGTCAATACTAACTCATGCTTAGAAGGAAACACACAAACAGCTTGGCAAGCAGTCAATATTCTTCCTCCAGGCTATAAATATAAAGCTGATATATCCTATTTATTGTTTGTATACTGGGCTCAAGCTATAACCATCATTGTGCTCCAAGACACTTGTTCTCCCCCCCCATCTTCATTTCCTGGCCTATGCTGCTCGTCTGTTTTGCTTTCTCTTATCTAGATTTGACATCAGAGTGGTTTAATATGCTTTGGTGATCTTTGTCAAGCATTTCCTATACTTAATAATGAAAAGCTCAAATTGATCTAAACATATGTTTATATATCTTGTAAAGGAGGAAGATACAAAGCTTTCTTCCAAGAGCTGCAATCATGTATTTGATATAAGTGGAGGCACTTGTGGATAAATATGACATATTAGTTAACGGAGCAATCCAGATGGCTGTGTTCCAAGAAGTCCCAAGAACTCTTTAGTAATTCAGCTTTCTTTGTTCTCTCTTTCAATTTCATGGATTCAGGATTTAGGAATCAAAGGTACAGTTAGAGGAGAGTGATGTAGAGATCAATGGAATTGATTATTTTTCTTTATTTCGATAGCTTTGGGGGGTACAAGTAGTTTTTGGTTACATAGGTGCATTGGATAGTGATGACAAATGTCTGGGCTTTAAGTGTTCCCATCACTCCCACCTGTGCACATTGTACTCAATGGGTGATTTTTTTTTTTTTGTCCCTCTACCTCTACCCCCTGGAATTGATTTTTTAATATATATATATATATATATATATATATATTTTTTTTTTTTTTTTTTTTTTTTTTTTGAGTTGGAGTCTCACTGTTGCCCAGACTGGAGTGCAGTGGCCACTCCTGGCCACTGCAGCCTCGACCTGCTGGGCTCCGGCGATCCTTCCGCCTCAGCCTTCCGTGTAGCCGGAATTACAGGCATGTGCTACCACGCCCAGCTGATTTTTGATTTATTGTAGAGATGAGGTCTTGCTGCCCAGGCGGGTCTCGAACCCACGGGCTCAGGCAATCCGCTCACCTCAGCCTCCCAAAGGCTTGGGATTACAGGCTGAGCCACCAAGCCCGGCTATATATTTTATTTTAAAGATGGGGTACAATGTGGGGGTACAATGCAGGATTAGGTATACAAGTGGACATGATACACGTAAAGTTTGGGCCTCCCTTTGGTCCCCACTTTGCCTGGTCTGAGATCAGGTGCCTTTATTGATGTTGTGCTTCCCCCGCATCCCCGGCAGTATCCCACTACTGCCAATCCCTCTTATAGTGTTATGGTAAATATTCAGGGTCCACTTATGAGTAAGAACATGTGGTACTAAATTCTTCATTTCTGTGATAGATCACTAAGTATTATTGACTCTAAATCCATCCAAGTTGCTGTGAATGTTTGTCCTTCTTTATAACTGCATAATATTCCATTGTGTATATGTACCACATTTTTTTTTTAATCCAGTCTAGTTTCAGGGGGCAGCATGGTTGATTTCATGTTTTTGCTATTGTGAACAGTGCTGCAGTCAATGTGTGTGGTATCTTTTTTTTAGAATGCTTTTGAGTTCCTTCGGGTATATTCCCAGTAGGAGGATTGCTGGGTCATACGGAAAGTCAATTTCTAGCTCTTTTAGAAATCAGCACACTGTTTTCCATAGAGGATGAACTAGTTTGCATTCCCACAAGCAGTGTAGAAGCATTCCCTTTTCTCTACCACCTTGCCAGCATCTGTGATTGTTAGTTTTATTAGTGATGGCCATTCTTACTGGGGTTAGGTGGTATCTCAATGTGGTTTTGATTTGCATTTCTCTGATGACGAGTAAGGCTGAGCACTTTTTCATGTGTCTGTTGGCTGCCCTATGTCTTCTTTTGAGAAGTGTCTATTCATGTCTTTTGCCCACTTTTTAATGGGGCTGTTTGTTTTTTTTCCTTTTCGGCACGCTTGAGTTTCTTGTAGATCCTGGATGTTAGGCCTTTGTCAGATATATAGTTGGCAAATATTTTTTCTAGTTCTGTGGGCTGTCTCCCTGCTCTCTTAATGGTTTCTTGGAATTGGTTTTTAAGTAAGTATTTCCATGGGTTCCCAAGCAGTTGATATGTCCCTAATGCACATCATCCTGAATGTAGCTTTATGTTATGTACTTTTTGATCCCAAGTTTCAGATCCTGGTTGGTGAAGTACTTCCAAATTATTTAGGCTGAACAGTGAGAGAAACATCTTAGTTTTTATTATACTTCCTACATCTTAATGTTAATTTCAAAAATGAGAGCTACTTGCTTAGGTAGCCTTCCAGCTGCTTTTGCAAGTTTGGCTGTAGCAGAAGGCAAGTTGCTTTTGGAAGTTTCAAAAAGTCCAGCGATACAGAGGCTAGCCCTCCTCCTACGGTTTGTTTATTTAAAGGGACAGAGATCAGAAAAGGGTTCCAGGGCCATTTAGGCAGTTTTGTTTTCTAAATCAGAGAGAAGACTATTTTGAACTCCGCACCAAATCTCCGCGGTTCTCAAAGGGAAAGGCGCAGCAATGGGCCAGATGAGCCCTGACGGAAAATATCGGATCGTTTTGTTTGCTCTCGTGTCAAGGGTTTATTGATCGAGTGAACTCTCCTGTAGTTTGGGGAGCCTTTGATCTGCCAGGGAGAAATTGGGTTTGGATTTTGGCGGAAGGGAGGGGAGGAGGCTGGGGAAGGATTTGGAATGTAATGGCCCTTGTTATCTGTAGTGGTCAGAGACACTGCTGACCTGGGCCAGCGCAGAGCTGCTGCCCAGGAGGAGGGAGGAGTGGAGGCCAGGGGACAGCCAGAGGGACCTGCAGGCAGGGCTCTGGCATTTTCAGTAGGAGCAGCACTTAGCTGAAGCTGCCGGAGTGATTTCTTGCTGCTAATAGATTTGTTTCTTTAGAGGCAGATAAGTAAGGGAAATGATGACTTTTAAGTGAATAGTTCCCCTGTACGGGGCTGGTTTGTGTCAGCTAGAGCAGTGGCAGGAAATACCGATGGGGGTTTTTGTAGCCCAGTGACAAAAGGCTTTGCTCTCTCCCCCCACCCCCTCAACCTCCCACCCTCGCTCCTTCCCAGACGCCGGCCTCAGCCCCTCTGCCTGCTGGTGGAAGGCCAAGGCTTGTCTGAAAGCCGTTTAAGTAATTGCTCATAATTGCACAGGTTTCCCCGACTGGGCTTTTACCTCTCCACCCCTGAAATTAAAAGAGGCCAAAGATGTATGACCTTTTTCTAATGGGATGGGTACTGGAACAAAGGAATTCAAGGAAGAGGCCTTTATCAGGGCTCTTCCATGACAGCTAGGGGCCTGGGGAGAGACAGGATTGTCCTTTTTCACGTTGGAGAGGAACAGGGGTGGGAGGGAATTCCTCCTCTCCAAATCTCTCCCTTCTCTTTCTTCTTCCACCCTGGATGATCGTCAAACCTTTGTCCAATGCTGGACACCATTTGATTCTTGAAAGGAGATGGATGCTGCCTGGCCGACAGCTCGGGGGTCCAGCTTCTTTATTTATGAGCCACGTCAGATAATTCAGTTAATGTCTCTGAGCTCCAGAGATAATGAGCTATGCCATCTGTCAGAGGGATTGGAGATAATATATGCAGTACTGATGTCATTTCACTCACCTCCCTTTTATTTCTCTGAACTGGGAAGAGATAAATTCTAGACCTTGAATTTTATGCCCCAAATTAGTTGAGATCTGTAGTTTTAAACACAGAGCAGAATTTTAGAATGATCTGGTTTATTGCTTTGCAAATCTGGCTCTGCGTTGGAACTATCTGGGGGAGCTTTTAAAACTGTTGATACCCCCAGCCCCATATCTAGAGATTCTGACTTATTTGGTCTGAGGTAGGATCTGATCAGTGTTTCTGTAAAAAGATTCTAGATTATTCCAAAGGGCAACCAGGGTTGAGAACCACTGACCTTGTTGAACTACCTCATTTCACAGATGAGAACACTGAGGCGGATAGAGATTCACTTGCTAATTCCTTTATTCATTAATTTGCTGATCCATCCATCTAGGCATCTGATGCCAAATGTATATTGAGCATTTGCTATGTGTCAGACAATGTTCTAAGCACTGGTGGTAGAATTGAGTAGGTTTTTCTTGAGGGACAGCATAAGAACCAGGACTGAGAACTGGCCGGGAATAATTTCAACCTAAGTTTCTTCTTCTTCATATCAGTGAAAGTTACACCTGGGAAGGAGAAATTGATCATTTGAAATGAGTGACTGGTAGGGATTTAGGCTTCTGGCCTACATGGCGTCTATACTGTGCTGAGATTTCTGCAACTGTTACTCAATCCACACATCACAAACATTCTGCACCTGGGGGCTTTGCATGCCTCAGACCATTTTCTCTAGGCTGTCCTCTTGGCCTCAAATTTGCCTCCCACATTTGGGCATGAAAAATGACTAGATTCTAGGCCTGGAAATCCTGCGAACACAAACAAAATGGCGACGATGTGAGAATTCTGCATCTTGGTTTATGCCATTATAGTTAACGATCTGTCAGTGTTTTCATGATAAGCCTCTATTCTTGGGGACGTATAACCCAGCCATAAACGTTTTCTCCAGGTTGAGCCTTGGCACTTGTGATTTCAGCCTGGGAGCACATGTGTGTATTGGTGTGTGCATGTGTTTTTACAAGGATATGAGGAAAAAAAATAAGTTAGCCATTTTTAAGCAAAGGATGGTGAGAAACAGGGAGAAAGAATGGTAATTGATTGCAGATGCCCTTTTGATGCTGCCAGGGCTTGAAAACTGCTGACTTGCTGTGCCTGTCCCCCAGTTGGGGTTATGAAGGGTTGAGATGCTATTTCATGTCTTAATTTTGTGCAAGCAGTGTTAATTGACTAAGTAAAAATCCATATATGAAGGGCAGAATACAGACTGGGCTGCTTTCACAAGTGCAGGGGTTCACGCAAGTCTAAAGGCCATGGGGCCAGAAGCCAAAGAATCGAAACGATATTCTGCAATACAAGCTTCTTCTACCTAGGCCTGCTATTTCCCTCTTTCGCCTACTCCTGCTCTGTCCCTAGTTAATACGAAATGGAGGAAGTGCAGCAGGTTCTCAGAAGTTTGCCCTTGAGATTTCTGGTGGCATCCATAGTTTTCATGGTGTATGGTTACTAGATGCCAGAAGACTTCTAATAATTTGTATTTAATAAGAGCATGTCATGACAAAATATGTGAAAGGTACCATACTAATCTATATTTGCTGGAATTCAGGAGTCAAACAATCTATGGCACTCAAAAAATTGTAGCCATTTTGCCGTAAAAACAAAACAAAACTCAAATCATGTTGTGAACTGCTGCTTCTCTTGCGGTTTTTCCAGAAAGATGCTGCCACTTAAAATCTAAGAATGATCAATCTTGAACAATGAAGATGTCTGCGGAAAACGAAAACCAGAGCCAGTAAAGTCACAACCAGTTTTGTCCAAAGAGATTCCTGGACATCAAAGGCCACAATGCACACCCTCAAACAAGATGAGCCCAGACCCTAGGACTGTCTCCATGTTTATACCTCCAAACCGTGACCAAGCCAGGACACAGAAGTTTCTGGATCTGCCTTCCTTCACAACGATTCAACAACCACCTGCTGTGGATACCGGATATATTTTCTTGCTAAAAGCTGATTTTGAGACGATATGCCCCAGGAAGCACTCATCTCAAGCAACTTTTTCTCTTGCTCACGATGTGGCAGCCATCCCACGCATCTTTTTGCTCCTTGAACACATCAAGTTCACCCCCCTTGTAGACCTTTGCACAGCTCTTTCCTGGGCTTGGAATGTTCTTCCCTCCTCTCTTTGCATGGTTGATTCTTTATCCTCATCTTAGTCCCAGCTCAAATGTTGTCTTTCTAGTAGAGGCCCCCTCCTTCCTCTGTCACTCTATTCCATTGGTCAGCAAACTATAGCCCAGGGACCAAATCTAGCTGTCCATCTGTTTTTGTAGGACCTGTGCTGAGGATGGTTTTTACATCTTTAACTGGTTGAAAGAAACAAAAAATAGAATAATATTTCATGTCACATAAGAATTGTATGAAATTCAAATTTTAGTGTCCATAAATAAAGCTGTATTCGAATACAACCATGCTCATTTATTTGCATATTGTCCACGGCTGTCTTCCTGTCACGATGGTAGAGCTGAGAAGCTACAATGAGAGTGTTTGGCCCACAAAACCTCAGGCCCTTTATAGAAAAGGTTTGCCAAACTCTGCTCCAATCGATTCTCATACTATGTTTTGGTTTCCTTATAGTACTTGCCACTGGTTATAAATAATCTTATTATCTATTTGTCTATAGATTAGAAGATCTGGAGGGCAGGCCTTTTTTGCTTTGTCCATTGCTGCAGTGTGAAACATGAAACGGGTACTCAAAATGTATGTGCCGAATGAACTAATGAATGAATGGACACAGTTCCAGGGCCAAATTATGGACTCTGAAGCTGAAATTGGCACAGCTGCTCCTTCTTTCATTCAGTAACTGTTTACTGAATGTCTACCTTGTGCCAGGTGCTTGTGTCCTTGACTTATCTGTTCCTTTGTGGCCGTTGAAGTTGACTCATCGAGACTGCTGCCTTTTCTGAGCTGCAGGTTCCCATGGGCTCGGCAGACAGCCCACATCATCAGACAGTTCTGTCTCGCCGTGTCTATTGAGGCAGGTCTCCTTCCTGGTACATCTTCCCTTCATGACAGACAACACAGGGCTCTAAATCTCCTCGTGGGATGACCATCCACCCTCCCTCGGGAAGACGCATCTGTCCTGGTTTTGCTCATTCAAGCACAACCTCTGCTTCTGCTTGTGCCCCAGAAATCCTCCTCTCCCCACATTCTCATTCATCCGGGCTTGCCCCGGTGGCCTCCCACACACACCTGCAAATCTCGTTCACACGGCGTCGGATTCATCATTGCTGGCCTGGAAGCATGAGAGAGGAGGGCAAGAGCCTGATGGCGCTCACACTTCCCTTCCTCCTCCTTCCTGCCTTCTCCACAGAGGAGTTTTTGTGAAGGCATCTCCCTGTGCTTTCCCTGGATTAGTCGCCTCATTTACTAAGGGTGCTTTTAGAGTGGGAGGATGGAGCAGCCTGCTTATAAGCATTAATGTATCTCAGTTCATCGTGCTGGTAGGAAAATAATGACACCCTCTGAGTTGACTTAGCAGTTGTCACACCTAACATTATGTTAAAAGGCCTCAGATTTGGACACACACACACAACATGACTCATCTGTACAGAAGCCTGTCTCCTTTCCCCATGTGCTGGGGTAAAGTGTCCGTTTTTATGTCTTGTCTGGTTTGTAATTGTAGTGACCAGACAATCTGGATTTTTCCAGGCCAGATCTGGTTGAGAATGCACTTTCCTGTTGTAAAATTATGAACCCCAAGATTGAGTTGGTGAGTCTGTACTCCATCTGGGAGTTTGTAATAGGAAAAGTTGGTCTATTTTGACACTAGCTTGTCAAATTTTCCTTGGGATGGTAAGGAACAGGCAGAGTTCAGCCAGAGTGGGAGACAGCTGGAGAAGTTGAGGACGGCTGGGGAAAGGGGGGGTCTGGGGAATGAGATAAGATGAAATTGATCACCATCGGTTCGTGGATTGACTTGGTTCGGAACTGGGGATGGTTTCTCCTGGGTCATGTCCCCCTTCTTGGTTCTTCCTCTAAATATGGGTCTGCTTGTGTTCCTGCAGAGCCTCCAAGAACATCAGAGTAGAAAGTTCAAATAAAGGGTAATGCCATTTATGTTGGCCACCTGGCAACCCCAAGTGCTGAGAAAAGCTCCAGGCCCGTGTGGGTGCTTCGTAAACATCATTTAATGTTTAATGGAGGGAAGAGACTAGTAAACGTGCTTTCAGTTGGCAAGAGAATAGGGAATATGATCCCTTCCTTCTGACATTTAAACCCTGCTTTTTCCACACACAAAAACACATAATACAGCTAAGGAGAATAGAGGAGACACACAGAGGTTCGATGGAGCAATTCATACAGAAAAATACAATTCCTGCTTTTTGTTGTTAAATGGGCATCCAGAAATACCAACCCCACAGAGCAGAGGTGGGACACATCCTGACATCATTAAACACAAGGTTTGGAAAAGACATTGGCCAGTTGGGTTTGGACAAGGGTAAGAAAAAGGAAAGTCTGACCCCTTTTTTCCTCCCCTACCTCCACCCCTTGTTCCAAAGACTCTCAGGACTCCTAAGAGCAGAGCATCTCAGAATTCTAAGAACACATGTATCACCTGTGGGTCTTGTAAAACCCAGATGCAGATTCACTAGGTTTTGTGCACTTCTTTTTTTTTTCAGGATTTATTTTTTAGTTTTTGTAGAGATGAGTTCCTGCTATGTTTCCCAGGTAGTCTCAAACTCCTGGCCTCAAACAATCCTCCCACCTCAGCCTCCCAAAGTGCTTGGATCACATGCGTGAGCCATTGCACCGGCGGGGAACCTGCACTTCTAATGGGCATCCAGGCGATATCAGTTCTGCTGGTCAAGTCCACACTTTCAGTAGTGAGGCTGTAGAGAACATGTTCTTGAGTCAAAACTGCTTGCCTCCTCTTGGCCTGAGGTCCAGCTCAATCCTTGGGCTAGAACTCTGAGGCGAGAGACATTTTTCTGGGCTGGAGGGCTAGACGTGTGAGTGTGTGTATGTGTGTGTGTGTGTGTGTGTGTGTGTGTGTGTGTGTGTGTGTGCTGTGTGTCGCTTGGGCTCCTTACGATTCTGCTTCTGAAGCTTATGGCCGGGTATCCTCCACATCTTCCAGTGGAACTGAGATTCTCTCTGCCTTCCCTGCCACGTGTCCGTGCTCCGTCCCCATCAGGGTCCCTGATCCTAGGCTGACAGTGGGAGTTGCTCACCCTTAGGAAAAGACTCCACTGCTCCTTAACTGGGTAAATTACTTGAGAGCTATGTCTCAGTTTCTTCATCTGTAAGATGGACACTAAAAAGTACCTATGACATAGCGTTTTTAGAATTTAATTAATTAACCCATGTAGAATACTTCATACAATGCCTAACTCAGAAAAAGCTCTCCGGAAATGTTATACAATACGGCCACATACACTGGTCTCTGACCCTCTGGTAGTGCTTAGGAGGAACGTGTTGCTGTATTTGTGACTAAGTTTTCGTTATATTTATTGTTCACAGGGAGGTAGCTAGGCACACTGTAATTAGAAGACTGTGAAGTGAGTGGGCTCAGGAACAAAGGGCTAGTCTTGGTCACCCAAGGTCACTTCAGGTGGCAGGTTCAGGCAAACACCCAGCAGTCTCAGCAAATGTAGAAGACTCTTCTAGAGACACAGTTGCTGTTGGTGGCAGGCATTCTGCTGTTGCCTGGGAGGGATGGCATTGCTTCCAAATCTGATGACTGGGTCTCACAGATGATTCTGTGAATCTCTGTTGCTCCTGTCATCACTCGGGCCCACATTCTCACTCTGGTACCCCTCCACTCTTTGCTCATGCCTTCTGCTCGCTTCTTCTGTGTCTGTCTTCCATTCTGCTGCTGTTCTTCTACTCACTGCCTCTTGCTCTGTGTCTTCAAATCCAACTCTCTGAGACACTATCTGAGTTGGTTCAGCTAAATCTAGGGCAGAACACTTCAGATGAGCCCCTTATGGGCCGCTGACTTGCACGTAGCCTAGTCAGCTACGGCCAGGACCCCATGGTTACAAAGTATAAGTCATGATAGACCCTGCGGTTGGTAAAACCACCATAGGCAGTTCCTTGCCTGTAGGTCCTGTGCCATTGAGGATGCTTTTGGCAGTCATCTGATTTAGGTGGTTTTCAAAATAAATTAATTATCTAATATAATAAGTTCAGAGATAGGGTGTTTCCTCATTGGGTCATTGTTGGTTGCTTGTCTAAACCTCTTTTTCTCTTCTTTCCTGGCTGGAAGAACCTGTGATTTTGTTCCCATGTGGAGAGATGTTGTTAGGGAAGATTGCCCTGTCCCCAGAGCCTTCAGCAGGGATTTTGATGAGTTTCTTTCTGTTTCTTCTGCCAGTGATTGGTTTAGGAGGAGGCATGTAACCCAATTCTGACCAATAAGACATGGAGATACTTCAGGGAAAAGTTTTCTTCCTCTTAAAAAGCAATGTGTGTTAACTTTCCAACTCAGCAATCCCACTCGAGGGAAATGAAAGCACACGTTCACACAAATATCTACCTGTTAATGTTTACAGCAGCTTTATTCATAACAGATCAAGCTGGAAGCAGCCCAAATGTTCATTGACTGGTGAATGGAGAAACAAATTATGGCATATCCAATGGAGTATTGCTCGGCAAAAAAACAAAAACAAACAAATGAACAGAACAAACCACTGATATGTGCAATGACACGGAGGAATCTCGAATGCATTGTGTTTAGTTAAAAAAGCCAGACACCGAAGGGTACACTAGTGTAGGATTTCATTTATCTGCTCTCCTTGCAAAGGGAAAATTATAGGGAAAGAAATCATATTAGTAGTTACTTGGTTCTGGGGCTGAGAGAAGGACTGATGACTAGGGGACGTGAAGGAACTTTTTGGTGTGATGAAAATATTCTCTATCTTGATTGTTACATGACGATATACATTTGCCAAACTCATCAAACTATACATTGTATAAAGATGAATTTACTGTATGTCACTTATGTATGTATAAACCTGGTTTTTACAAAAGCCGTGTGTGAGAGAAAGCAGACCCTTTTCTGCCTTTGGACAATGCCTTCAACATCTTTTTTACATTTTTTTTTTTTTTTTTTGAGTTGGAGTCTCACTCTGTCGCCCAGACTGGAGTGCAGTGGCCGCTCCCGGCCACCGCAGCCTCGACCTGCCAGGCTCCGGCGATCCTTCCGCCTCAGCCTTCCAAGTAGCTGGAATTACAGGCATACGCTACCACGCCCGGCTGATTTTTTATTTATTATAGAGATGAAGTCTTGCCAAGTTGCCCAGGCGGGTCTCGAACCCGCAGGCTCTGGCAATCCACTCACCTCAGCCTCCCAAAGTGCGGGATTACAGGCTGAGCCACCGAGCCCGGCTCTTTTTTACATTTTAATTTTATCATTTTTATGTTAGTGGGTACACATGTGTATTCATTACATAAACATATATTGTGTAGTGGTGGGGATTGGGTCTCAGGTGGCCCACTCCCCGGATAGTCAACATTGTGCCCCAAAGGTAGTTTCTGAACCCTGGGCCCCTCCCAGTGGTGTCCCCAGTGTTCATTATTTCCATCTTTGTGACTGCTTATCTCCCACATATGAGTGAGAACATGCGATGTTTGGTTTTCTGTTTCTGAGTCAGTTCACTTAGGATGATGAACTCCAGCTCCATCCACGTTGCTGCAAAGGGCATGATTTTCTTCTTTTTTATGGCTGCATAGTATTCCATGGTGTATAGATACCACATTTTTATTGTCCACTGGTCTGCTGATGGGCATTTAGGCTGATTCTACATCTTTGCAGTTGTGAATTGTGCTGCAATGAACATGCGGGTGCAGGTATTTTTAAAAAATATAATGACCTCTGTTCTTTAGGGAAAATACCTCATAGTGGGATTGCTGGGTCGAATGGCAGATCTACTTTTAGTTCTTTGAGTAATTCCATACTACTTTCCATACTCAAGATGAATTAACGACTTAAATGTCAGACCTGAAACCATAAAAATCCTAGAAGAAAACCCAAGAAGAACTCTTATGGACATTGGCCTAGGCAAAGAATTTATTGAAAAAAACCTCAAAAGCAAATGCAACTAAAACAAAAATAAATAAGTGGGACTTAATTAGACTAAAAAGTTTCTGCCCAGCAAAATAAATAATTAACAGGGCAAATAGACAACCTATGGAATGGGAGAATATATTCACAAACTTTACATCTGACCAAGGACTAATGTCCAGTATCTACAAAGAACTCAAATCAGCAAGAGAAAGGCAAATAACCCCATTAAAAAGTGAACCAACGACATGACCCTACACTCTCAAAAGAAGATATACAAATGGTCAGCAAACATATGAAAAAATGCTCAACATCACTTGTTATCAGGGAAATGCAACTTGAAACCACAATAAGATACCACCTTACACCAGTCAGAATGACCATTAATAAAACATAAAAAAAACAGTAGATGCTGGCGCAGATGTGGATGAAAGTGAACCCTTATACACTGTTGGTGGGAGTACAAATTAGTACCGCCCCCATGGAACACCTTCAACATTTTATCTGAAGCTGAAGTGGCATCTTGGGACTCTGAGGGAGAGCCAACTTGGAAGGTCACACAACATACCGAGGATGGTGGAGTCGAAAACATAGCTGAGCTGCTGAATTAACCAACCCTAGGATCACCCTTTCTCTTGTTATTTAAACTGGTTGAATCAGACTTTCTACCCAAAACATCCCATCCTAAATGATACGTAGTCTATACGTAAAGCTCTTTGTCCATCAGAATGGGAGAGCAGACACAGAAGACATTCACAGCATCATCATCCACCTAGTACAATAATCTCTAGACACTGTGTAGGAGACTTTATGCTTTTTACATCTTGAGTCTCTTAGTTGGTACTTTCCCCTCATTACTACAAAAGTTTCTGGGATAGCTGTTTCCCTTAGTCCTCTGGAGCTCATACATCACAGCTGCATGAAAAACATGTTCCCGTTGTGTATATGGGAGGCCTGCAGCTGTTGGCTGGTGATGCTCTGGAGTGTTTGGAGCACAGATGGACTGAGCTTTTCAAAGTAGCCTGGAAACTTGTGTTGCCATATGGTGTTCCCAACTGATCTTCTGATGGAGAGGACTTCAGGCTGAGGACTGAATGCGGGGGACCAGAATCCTCTTAACACATCCTGGAGAGGGGGGCGGATGGGCAGGCGGAGGTGAGCCCTGGGTCGGTAAACTTTGTAGACGCACATTCAGGGGCTCAGTTATGGAAGCGAGTGGCGGCATTGGGACAACTCTTTACTCAGGAGTTGAGGTCAGAAGCCTTTCTTCTCCTGGTTTCAGAGCCAAGAAAGTAGGAACACCAGAGATGTGCATAAATAACTCAAAGCTATAGATACAAAGGATGACCAAGGTAGGGTCTGGCAGTTTGGAGTGTTACCTTGTCTGTATACATGTGGCTTCAATGACTGGGCAGTTTTGTGTCCAGAATCCTACCTTGCGACTAGAGAGAGATCTCCCTACCAGGTCTACATCGTGTCACTGACTTCACCAAGAGCACAAGATTCCTCCAGGTGAGCAAGGCCAGCCCATCCCGTCTTTCCGCCCCCTCACTATGTCAGCGCCTCTTTCCTTCTTTTCACCTGGTAGGCCCGCGTGGCCCCCTGGTTTTCCAGCATTCCTAGAGTGGGCCTAGCGTACCTGGGCGGTGGCTCACCTGGTAGGCCTTTCCATGACTCCTCCCCATCTAAATAAGTCAGCTGTGGGAGCCAGAGTGGCCCCTGCTGAAGTCACTGAAGCCTGTTAAGCCTCTTTCCCAGCTGCATCCAACAGGGGGCCTACCAAGTTTGACTGGGTGCTAGCTAGCTCGTGCTCCAGGCTAGCCTGGGTTTGTGGTCATGACTTTATGAAGTTTTTAGGGCTTAAAAATTTAAAAATTAAATATGAGAGAATATGCGTTTAGAATGAGCAAAGAAATCACAAGAGATTATACATTTATAAGAGGTGAAAAATACCACAAATATTTTCCTAAAGCAGAAAGTAACAGAATATTTTTATTGATTAGCTGCCTAATGTTTCCCTAATACATCCCTCTCTGCATTTCCCCTACTTAGGATTTCACACATTTGATTCTGGTTGCTTACATTTTAAACCCTGTTTCTTCTCCCCGGTACCCACATTCTTGGGTAACAGGTTCAACAGGACCAATTCCATCACAATATGACCTTTGGCCCTGTTATTCTGTCTTCATGCTGGTGGAGGGAAGGGCATTCCTGGGGTAGGTGCTACACCAGGTAATAACCATCCATGGGAAGTGGCTGGGAACCACATGCATACATTCTACTGAACACATATGAAATGCATCCCCAGTTTAACTTCTTAGCCAGATTTCCCAAATGCCAGCAGCCACTCCAAAGCCACCCAGCTCGAGAGGAAATGTGGCGGAGGGAAAGCCAGGATGGAAATCTGTGATGTGCTTAAGCCAATTGCAGTTAAAATATTATACACTTGCAAGTTTCATAAAATGTGTAACTAGGTAAACTTTTTGCTAAGGCTTCTTCCAGGGTGGCTGAAGTCACCTTTTTCAGGGAGGGACCCTGAGACTCAAGCGTTATTAATTTTGGGGTAAGTCTTTCTCTGATTTCATCCAATTAAAGTTTGTCATTGGTACACTGGCGTGATGGTGAATCATTGTGTGAAACACGTGCTGCTCACGATAGGGGTTCAAATAATGTTGAGTGAATCAATGAGAGAATGAATCTGTCCATTGTAATATAAACTTGTTTTAAGATCTAAGAAACACCTCATTTATAATTCACAGATATTTATTTTTAATTTCCTACCTGCCCCTCTCCTTCCTCCCCAGATTATAACCTGAGAGTCAGGAGTTACAGAAGTTCGTTTCTGATGATTGTGTTAGTGGCTATTTGAAGAAATCTGGACATGTTTACTCTTTTATCACAAGTATAAATACATCCTAATCAACCCTGGTTGAAAAGAGATCCAGGAAAGGGGTTTATTTATCTGTAATGAGCGGAGCAAAGGGGCCCCTTTATGAAATCAAAACTGAGCTTGAAGTCTGCCCCCTCTGTTCCTCACGAAACCAAACAGGAATAGTAATGTGGAATGACATAGTGTTGAACACATCCACCTCAGAGTGAGATCATCCATCAGCTGCTGAGAGGGAAAGAGGTGAAACCGCTTCATTTGCTTCCAGACAGTTCTGAAAAGCAAAGCCCCCACAGCTCTGGCAGGGCAGAGCATGAGGGGAGACCAGCCAGCCATGGAGCCCTGCTCCTTGACTGCCCCAGATACGGCATCTGTCTCGGCCTGTCTCTACCTGTCGCTGCTGCCATCTGGGATTTCCACCACTTCCTCAGCCTGAGCTGTGATTCCTAAAGCCTGATGATTGGAACCATTTCCCCATAGATTAGCTTCTGGTTACTTACGTTTCAAACCTTATTTCTCTCCTGGTACCCACGCTCTTGGGTACCAGGTTCAACAGGACCCCTTTAAGCACAATATGACCATTGGCCCTGTGATTTTGTCTCCACGCTGATGGAGGGAAGGGCATTCTTGGGGTTGGCACTATACTGGGTAATCACCATCCATGGGGAATGATTGTGAACCGTACACAGGCATTCTACTGAACACAAAGCCCCACCTGGTATCTCCCATCGTTGTAGCTGCCCTTCTCCAGGATAAAGTCCAAACTCCAGCTTGAGCACAGAGCTTTCGCCCCACCAGGCAGTTCCGCCTGCCCTCCAGCCCTGTCTGCCAGGCACCTGTTTTGCGCTTTTGCACCTGATACTCTGGTTTCTGCAGATGCCATGCTGTTTCATTGAATACCTTGACTCAAGCTGCCCTCCCCTGTCTGGAGTGCTTAAGCCCTTGGAGGCCCCAGGACAGGTCTGACTCAGCTTCAGGTCTTCCCTCAGACATCCACTCATGTGTCCTTGCCGCCCACCTCCCCGAGGGCCTGCTCTCTGCTCTGCCTTTACTCTCATTTTAATCTTCCTGCCTCCAGAGCTTGGAACACTGCAGCTGCTCCACGTGTGCGTTTTGCTGTATTGAGAATGTCCAATGCTGCTATTGAAGAAAACAAATGCAGTGACTGAAATGTGTGTGTTTGGCACAGTTGAGAGTAGCTGGTTAGACAAATAGGTTACGTAGAGCGTGAGTGAACCGAAACAGACAGGGTGGAAGGACCAAGTAGTTACTAAATATTTGGGATGCAGTAAATATGCATGAGGCCCTGCACATGTTAGGGTCTTAATCTGAATACCTGTTGTCACCCTGTTTGGCCTCATATGTCCTCTACTCAAGAAACACAGGCATAATCCGTGGTTGCTCAGTAGGCTGATGACTGAGTCTCTGCTGTGACCAGGTGGCCTGGCCCTTGGGTCTGTCTGATAGAGCGAGTGTGTGTCCTTGACTCCAGGCACCTTTGTCTGTTGGATCCTCTTGCTCAAACCTCAACTCTGGCCCTTGCTATCATACATTTTCCCCCCTCCTCTTCCTCCCTTTTCTTCTTTTTTTTTTGAGCTGGAGTCTCACTCTCTCCCAGGTTGGATGGAGTGCAGTGGCACAATCACAGCTCACTGCAGCCTCTGCCTCCTGGGCTCAAGTGATCCTTCAGCTTCAGCCTCCTGAGTAGTGGGGACTACAGGCATATGCCACCACGCCTGGCTAATTTTTTGATATTTTTGGGTAGAGATGAGGTCTTGCTATATTGTCTAGGCTGGACTCAAACTCCTAAGCTCAAGTGATCTTGTCTCAGCCTCCCAAAGTGCTAGGATTACAAGCATGAGCCACAGTGCCTGGAGCAACCATAATATTGATGGAGAAAATGGAACCCAGAATTTAGGCTGAGTGGTTCTTCCATCTGCTATCACCCTATCCCAAGTGTGATAACTTATGCCACATATTTTTCTCTTGCTTCTTGCTGTGTGCTTTAAATTGACTTAAAGAGCCATGCGATTCAAGCAGTTTCTTGTGGCCTGAGAGCCTTTCTGTCCCACCACCTCTGGGAATACTTGCCAGGTAGTGTACTTGGGGACTACCACTGTGTCAGGGTCATTTCTCACCCAGCACCACTCAATGAATGTTTACTTAGTGAGCAATTCCATGAATGAACACAATGAAGAGTTCAGCATCAGCCGGGCTCGGTGCCTCAACCTGTAATCCCAGCGCTTTGGGAGGCCGATGTGAGTGGATTGCCTGGGCCCGCGGGTTCGAGACCCACCTGGGCAGGCGAGACCTCATCTCTACAATAAAAATCAAAAAATCAGCCGGGCGTGGTAGCGCGCGCCTGTAGTTCCAGCTACTTGGAAGGCTGAGGCGGAAGGATTGCCAGAGCCCACTGCACTCCAGTCTGGGTGACAGAGTGAGAGACTCTAACTCAAAAAAAAAAAAAAAAAGAATTCAGCGTGGTCCAGCCCTCACAGACTCTCACAATTCTTCCTCTCACAGGCAAAAGTGCCATGAACACCTGGTTGTACCTCTGCCCTTTGTGCATCCAAGATGATCCCAACCTTTCCTGGATGGGCAGGGGAGCCTCTTGCTAGACTAGACACAGGATGAGCAGATTAGGTACTGGGGGTTCAACATGAAGAATGAGACCAGAAGCACTTGGGGGGAATGTGTGGTAGGTAGGGTTGTTGTTTCCCAGAAAATGATTCTGGTGGGTAAGAAGAGCGGTCTAAATATCTAGAAAAGACAGGGCACGGTAACTCCCGCCTGTCATTCCAGTACTTTGGGAGCCAAGACAGGAGGACTGCTTGAGCCCAGGAGTTAGAGGCTGAAGTGCTGTATGATGGTACCACTGCCCTCCAGCTCAGGTGACAGAGGGAGACCCTGCCTCTAAAACAAACAAACAAACAGACAAACAAACAAACATCGAGAAAAGAAGTGGAACAAAGCATGGAGGCTAAAGAGAAATGTGGGATTTAGAAATATGAATGGAAGTGCTGGTGGGGGGGTGGGGTGGGAGGGCAGGTGGAGTTGAGAGAGAATGTGGGGTGAACTATTGGGGCGGTAGCAATGATCTGGGTTAGCCTGGAAATAAATTCTTGGTTGGTGCCGATTCACGAGAGGCCATGGGGCTTCAGAATTCTATGCTTCATGAATTTATATGGAGAGAGAGTTTCCACTTTATTGATGTTTTGCTTCCGTCTGGGATAGGTTAGTTAATTCTTTATGTATGCTTCTCCCCCTTTAAACAAACAAACAAACAAACAAAAAACATAGTCGCCCTTTATGTTGTTTGCTTTGTGCTTTAAATAATACAGATTACTCACTCTCCTTTCTTAAATCAGTTACTTGAAGTTTACATAAGCAAACAAATACTCAAACAATTAAAGGAAATTTCCTTCTATTGATGGCCTGTGACCGTTCTGAAAAATAACATCTGCCCTCTACTTGGCTCCAGGGGATTTTATGAGTGTTAATGACATGTCTGAAAAGCGTTTCATTTCCTTGGAAACGAGCTTAACAAAGTGTTTTTCTCTCCACAATGATATAACAAGCCACTCATGCTGTGCTACTGATTTATAATAATTGAAACTTCGGTTGCTAAAAAATTTAAGTAGTTTGATGGCAGCTCAAAATAAAATCTCTGATATTTTTATATCTCTTACATGTTTGAGGTGATAGATAGGTAAACGGCCTTTTCATGACTTAAAAAAACCCCCACATTCCGTGATATTTATTCTCCCGTCATATTTTAACTAGTCCTTACATCAGTTCACGAGGTCATGGACTTCGCCTGTTTTTCATTTCACGAACATCTGGATTTATAGTAAGTGATTCATGCAGCCTGATACAGAACTGCCCTCTTTTTGCTCTCTCTTATTATCACTTGTGGAATTCGATTTACCTCCTACCCTGTGAGCTATTCTTTCATTTGGAACAATTTCCTCAGTTATACAAATCTCCAGTTTATGGAATAATCGTGATTAATTATTCTGCTGTAATGGAAAATGCTATCTGGAATGGGCGTTCTCATTTCGAGACAGAAAAACTCAAGTCATCTTTTGCAAAGAGCATAACAAAGGGCTGAGACAACGAGGACAATGATGACAACAGCAGTACCCCAAAGCAGGAGAGGAGTACATTCAAAATAGGATGGAGGAAACAAAGTCAGAATCCTTAGATACACCCTCTGCCTTCCTTTTCTTCCTGGTGCTCATTCCCATCTGACAAGAGACAGGTTCTGTCTCCCTCCCACTCCCTTAGCATGTAACCTTCATGAAAGCACCTACAACTGTGCCTGCATATAGTAGACACTCAGCACATGTTTATAGAGTTGATGAAGGAAAGGTTCATCCATCCATCAGTCAGTCAATTAATGAAAATAGTGCAGAATCCGTAATGACCTTTTATTGAATGCCCCTGTACCAGGTTACGTGGTGCCGTCCCAAAATTTGTGGCAAGCCATCGCTTCAGAATGTGATGTTATTTGGAAATAGGGACCTGCAAATCCAATAAATTAAGATGAAGACAAGATGTGTGTTATGGCTCACGTCTGTAATCCCAGTACTTTGGGGAGCTGAGGTGGGAAGATCTCTTCAAGCAAGATGTTTGAGGCCAGCCTCGTCAACATAGTGAGACCCTGTCTCTACAAAAAATTTTTAAAAAATTAGTTGAGTGTGATGGTGAGAGCCTGTAGTCATAGCTACTTGGGAGGCTGAGGTGGGAGGATTGCTTGAGCTGAGGATGTCAAGGCTGCAGTGAGTCAAGATCATGTCCCTGTACCTCAGCCTGGGCAACAGTGAGACCCCGTCTCAAAAAAAAAAGTTCATACTGGATTAGAGTGGTCCCTAAATTTATTTATTTATTTATTTATTTATTTATTTATTGAGTTGGAGTCTCACTCTGTTGCCCAGCCTGGAGTGCAGTGGCCGCTCCCGACCACGGCAGCCTCACCCACTGGGCTCCGGTGATCCTTCCGCCTCAGCCTTCCGAGTAGCTGGAATTACAGGCGCGCGCTACCACGCCCGGCTGATTTTTTGATTTATTGTAGAGATGAGGTCTCGCTGCCCAGGCGGGTCTTGAACCCGCGGGCTCAGGCAATCCACTCACCTCAGCCTCCCAAAGGCGCGGGATTACAGGCTGAGCCACCAAGCCCGGCTAGCACTATTTATTGAATATGGAATTCTTTCCCCAATGTTGACTCTGTCAAAGATCACTTGGCTGTAAATATGTGGATTTATTTCCATTATTTCTAGTTTCTTTATTCTGTTCCATTGGCCTATGGTTTTTGTTTTGTTTTGTTTTGTTTTTGAGTTGGAGTCTCACTCTGTCACCCAGACTGGAGTGCAGTGGCCGCTCCCGGCCACCGCAGCCTCCACCTGCTGGGCTCCTGCGATCCTTCCGCCTCAGCCTTCCGAGTAGCTGGAATTACAGGACCGCGCTGCCACGCCCGGCTGATTTTTTGATTTGTTGTAGAGATGAGGTCTCACCGCCCAGGCGGGTCTGGAACCTGCGAGCTCAGGCAATCCACTCACCTCAGCCTCCCAAGGCGCGGGATTACAGGCTGAGCCACCAAGCCCGACGATCCCTAAATTTCATAGGCCTGGTCTCCTTATGAGAAGAGGACACAACGAGAGAGACGCCCTCAGGAAAGGAGACCACGTGATGACGTAGGCAGAGGCTGTTGTCCTGCAGTGGCAGGCCGAGGAATGCCAAGGGTTTCCAGCACCCACCAGAAGCCAGGAGAGAATTCTTCCTTACAGTCCCCAGAAGGAGCAAACCAACCCGGGCAGACACCATGATTTCTCGGACATCTGGCCTCCAGAACTGTGAGAAAATAAACTGTGGTTATTTCAAGCAACCCAATGTATAGTACTTTGTTTTGGCAACCCCAGAAAAACTGTTATGATCTCCTCTTTGCTAAGCCCTGAGTGAGTGCAATTTACAGACAAGGACGCAAGAAGCTCAAAGTCTTGCCGGCAGGTGACTGAGCTCAACTCTAGCCTCTGTACTTTCTAGCATTCCATGCTGTTGCCTACTACATGGCCAGCTTGGGGCCAGGAGTTTAGGGGCTGGTAAGTCTAAAGTCAGCATCCCTACCTTGGAGTCATTTCATGTCTGCTTTAACCAAGTAATGATTAGTGATGGAGAATGAAAGGTAAGTGTGGAACATTTCCGGCAAGATGGCAATGGAACAGGTCAGACTGTGAGAGTCTCCACAAAAGTGAGTGTCCATAAAGTCTCTCTGTGTGAGTGGGTGTTTGCTGGTGAGTGAAAGTCCTTCTGAGGGAAGACTTGGGTTCATGCACCCGGGACTCTCTTCCGGAGGTAACTGCAACCCCCACCACCCTGCGATTAGAGCCCCCCTGGCATGCAGGATCACCTGACATTCTTGGGGCTTTCCTGAAAAGAGGCAGCAGAAAACAGCTGCTCTGCACAATCTGGCACCCGGCCCATACCATCACCTGTGACAGCAGAGTGGCATGAGCCCCAGGATTCACGGAGAAAGCAGGTCATGGAAGCTGGAAAGGAGCCCTGCCACCAGTGAGGAAATGCCAACCAGCACCATTTTTTCTGTCCGGGGACCAGGCAGAGACCTGCATTGCCCTGTCCAGCTCTGCCCAGCCTCCAACCTGGGACCTAGAGGTTATCTCCTCATTAAACTCAGAGAGACAGATGCCCCTCGCCCATGCTGGAACAGGCACAGACATGTCAGATCTAAGTGGGAGATTTGACAGCAGCAGCAGCAAGCCTGGTGAGCCAGATCGCATCCACACTCCTCCCACATAGTCTGTGGGGCATCTGACCCACACTGACAGCAACCCTATCAGCCTGCACTGAGAGCAGAGGGGAGGGGCTGGAGACCAGATCTGAAAGGAAGCTGAGTTACAGGAAGGACCTCAGAGTGAGTTTTATCTTTGCGTTTTTGTTTGTTTGTTTGCTTGCTTTTTTGTTTGTTTTTAGTTTTTTTCTCTCCTCTCTTTCTTTCTGTTTTTGATTACATTTTTGCACTTGCTTTGTTTCTGTTATTTTAATGCTTTTTTAAAAGACATCCTGTTTGTGTATGGGTATTTTTGAGGGAGAGTACGTAAATAGGGTTTGTTGTGTTTTTTTTTTGTCAGTTTGTGTGATTGTCTGTATGTTTTTGTTTTTTTAATCTTTTCTATCTTTGTGTATGTCTCTTTTCATTTGTTAGTTGGCATGCCTGTCTGATTTCTCTTTTCTTCTTCTCTCTCTCCACCTTCCATTTGTCTTCCTCCTTCCTTTTTCCATTCTTTTCCTTTTTCTTACCTCATTTTGCTTTCAGGGGGCAAACATATATCTCCACTGCATGGACAGATTGTAAGGCGGTGGGAAGTGGGTTCCAGGGGACCCACACACCTGTGAATGGATACGGGATCTGAAGATAGTTTCTGAATCACAACTCCTCCCTCAATTAAGTCTCAGAACTGCAAAAAGTACAGCCTCCTCACCCCTAGTCCAGCTTCTGAATTGAACAAAGACAGAGGATCTATATAAGGAAGAATAGCAGATTGAGCAAACAGAAGTAAAAGCTACCCCCATTCCTGAACAACAGAATTAAAGAAGAGGTTAAAAAAAAAAGTGAGGGAGAGAGGAAAATCTACACAAATGAAGAAAAACCAAAGGAAGAATATGAGTCTCACACAGAACCCTGGGAGGTCAATCACTGAGAATACAGACTTTGGAACGCAAATGATGAAGAGACCCCAGAATGACTGGTCTCAAACCACAAACCCAGATATCAGGATATTAATAGAGAGAATAAATAGAAATGAGGAGAGATAAGAGGAAGAAACGAAAGAGTTGATAACTGAGATAACAGCAATAAAGAATACAGTGAATGAAAAAAATAACAAACTGATAAGCATGGAAAGCAGAATTAACCAAGCAGAAGAAAGAATCTCAGAGCTTGAGGATCAAAATATGGAACTAATCCAAACTGTTAAAAACACAGAAAAGTAGTTTAAAAAGACAGAACAAACACTCCAAGAGATGATCAATTATTTCAAGAGGCTAAGCCTACATTTAATTTGGATCCCTGAGGCAGATAGAGAGACAGAGACCACCCTAGAACAAACATTCCGTGAAATTATTCACGAAAACGTCCTTTATCTCATCAGTGATGTGACCATTCAAACACAAGAGATTCAGAGAACCCCTGCAAGACAACAAACAAAAAGACCAACTCCTAGACACATAGTAATTTGCCTACACAAAGTAGGTATAAAAGAAAAAATTTTAAAGGCAGCAAGAGAAAAAGACCAGACTACCTACTGGGGAAGACCAATTAGAATAGCAGCAGATGTATCTACAGAAACACTTCAGGCTAGGGGAGCTTGGTGTCCAATCTTCAAAGTTCTCAAAGATAAACAATTTCAACCAAGAATTACCTACCCAGCTAAGCTAAGTTTTATCAGTGATGGAGAATTAAAATCCTTTCCAGACATTCAATCTCTAAGAGCTTACACTACCTCCCAACCAGCTCTACAAGGAACACTTAAGCAAGTATTAAATACAGAAGAAAGGGGGAAAAGAACGACAACACCCTTCACAAGAATGCAGAAAAAAATTGAAAACGCATCAATCAGCCCCAAAATCCAAAGAAAGAAAACAAACAAACACACAGCAGCAAACAACAACAAACTCTATAAGAACCTCATGACAGGAATAAACTCCCACATTTCAATAATTAACCTGAATATGAATGGACTAAATGTACCACTGAAAAGACATAGAATGGCAAAATGGATAAAATATCATGAGGCAACAATATGTTGTCTCCAAGAGACTCATCTCACCAGAAAGGACACTCACAGACTCAAAGTAAGAGGATGGGAAACAAAATTTCAGGTCAACAGAACACAAAAGAAAGCAGGAGTCATGATCTTAATATCAGAAAAGTAGGTGTGAATCTTCTTTATGAAGAGGTTTGTGCCCAGTGAAGTCAATGTTGATGCAAGTCAGCCAGAAACTAGGAAACATGCTCACCAGATTTCCAGGATTTCTTCTAAGTCTATGATTCCATTATCAATATTGCTCTCCCCCAAAACACTCAGGGCTTTGAAAACTGTTTGGCAATACCTACCAGCGTTGAATATACACATGCATACTCCATGACCCTGCAATTTTACCTCTGGATATATATATCCAACCAAAATGCATATGGATTCTCACCAAAAAACAGGTAGGAGAAAGTTTGTAGCAGCAGTATTTGTAGTAACCTCAGCTAGAAACTACCCAAATGACCATCAGCAATAGAACAGAAAATACATTTTGGCATATTTATTCAAAAGCAGATTATACTGCACAAAGAATGAATGAACTAGTGGTACATGCAATAATATCTCACAAGAGAATACTGAGTGGAAGAACTCAGTCAGAAAAGAACACATATTGAACAATTCCTTTTATAAGCATTTAAAAAACAAACAAAAATAAACATAGATTTAGAAGTCAAGGAATGGCTTATCTCTGGCTTATCTTCTTGATCTAGGTGCTAGTTATGTGGCTTTGTTCAGGTTTTGAAAAAATATGTGAGGTGTGCACTTAATGATGTGTGTACCTTTTTCTCTATGCATAGATAATGCTTCAATAAAAAGTTTTTTAAAAATATGACAAAAATGACAGAATCCTCTACTGTCCTGTTCTACTTCCATACTAGAATGATCTCCCAGCCATACCTGGGAGAAACTGTTCCTGGTAGACTGAATTCTTCAGCCAGTTGATGGTTTCCAGACTGTTCTCCCCTCTGTCCTTGAGCAGTTTTCTGGGAGGAGTGACGGGCTCTTGAACACCCCATGCTCAGAAGGGTGAAGGACCGTCTCCTAAAATGGTAGCCCGCAAGGGCTCCGGCCACTCTAGTCGCCAAGCAGAATTCAAGTCACGTTTTGAGGGACCCATCAGAAAAGAGATGTCTTCTGGACTCTGGGAACAACTTAAAAATCTCTTATATTGTCGTTCTAGAAAAAGCAACTTAAGCCAGGTGAGTAAAGTTTCAGAAGAGGACCAGCCTCACACATTTTCAACCAGCTGACTGGGACCCAGAATTAGATTAGTTGTCCAGTCCCAGTGTCATGTAACAGGAATGAAGGCGGGTTTGGGAGAGCTGTCTGCTCCTCCCACACCCCTCCGACGACTTCCCCATGTGCTGTCTGACACTTGGAAGTCTGTTCTTAGGAGAGCAAGTCATTCTACCATTGGAGATGTAGAATAAAGTTAGATGAAAGTACACCTGGGTTAGGTAACATGTCGGCTTGAATCCATGCAAGTGGATTAAATGAATAATGGTAGGGCCTTTCCAGAGTTTGATAGGATAGACACAATTTAGAATGCTGGTTTCTTAAAACAGGATAAAGAGACCTAAGAGAGTGTCAGTGCTCAGGGTGGAGAGAGAAGCCAGGGTTCAAAACTATCCATTTCAAAATTTTATCTTGCAAATGAATGTGGGGTAAAAGGCTTAAAAAAAGGCGCCATTTGTCTTGAATAAACTGGTGGAGTTAGATGTTTGCCCAGGCACTTCTGGTGCTATACAGATGCTTTCCAAGTCCAGAAAGGCATTCCTGTCTGGGGTAAGAGGAACATAATCTCAGGTGAGCTGTATTCACAAGATGGCCCCTGAACACCTAGGACCCAGTCCCATCTCATCTTCTGCCTGCCTCTACCGGTCCTGCATTCCCGCCTGTACCTATTGCCAGCTGCTTTATTAAGGCCTCCTCTGTGTGGAACTGTTAAGCCTATGGAAGATAGGCCCCTCTTTGGCTGAGCCACTGAGCTCTCTAAAAGCTGCAGTCGGCACTTGATATCTGTGAGTTCTGCATTTGTAGATTCAACCAACTATGGATCGAGATGTAGTAGAAAAAAATAGAACAATGAAAAATAACACAACACATACAGTATAACAACAAGTTGCAGAGCATTTACATTGTAGTAGGTATCATAAATAATCTAGCAGATACTATGCCGTTTTATATGAGAGACTTGAGCATCACGGATTTTGGTATCCACGGGGGGCCCTGGAACCAATCGCCCATGGAAGCCGATGGATGACTGTACTGTCTGGGAATGTCCCGATTTCAGCATTGTAAGTCTTGAGAAACTCCTCAATCCTGGGAAGCCAAGATGGCTGGTCACCTGGTAAGGGAAGTCCTGACTGGCTATGGCCCAGGCTCAGCCCCTTCCCAGCCTGGTTGGTGAGCTTTGGTCAGACAGTAACGAACAGAAACCAACAGGAAGTGTAGGATAAAATCGCCCGGTGTTTGAGAAAGGGTCACGTTGGATGACATCAGGTGCCTTCCCTGCAGTAGCACATCGTGTTTGTGGAACAGTGCCTTCTCCCTGGCAAGGCTGCTGCAGTGTAATACAAGTCACAGCAAGCACAGCCAAGAGTAACCAAGCTCTTCCCATGAGCCAGGTAATGTGCTAGGCCTTTTCCATGCCTTATCTCATTTAATTTTTATAACAGTACAAATAAACTGTTATCATTTTTTGACTTTACAGATGAGGAAACTGAGACCTAGAGATCTGAACTTGCCCCAGATCATGTGGTTTGAAAAAGAAGAGCCTTTGGCGTCTCCGACTTGGGGTCACAAGATGTGGATTTGATCCCAGCTGTGTTTACTGCCTGTGTGACCTTGTGGATGTTTCCCTTTTCTGAGGTTCAACTTGGCTGTGGACAAAAATGTTCTACCAAACCACGTGGCTATATGACTTAAATGAGATAATGTATGTACAAGTTCTTGGCTCATAGTAGTTGCTCAATAAATACTGCTTTCCTTTCCTGTCTTCTGTTTGTTGTTGTTCAGTACCCCCCCCGTCCTGTTTCCCTCCTTTTCCCTGTTGTTCACATTTCCCAATCATATTGTTTATACTTCTTTTATAATACCACTTGTAGTGTGGAAGAAGTTTCAGAGTTACGTATCTCTAGGTTCAAATTCTGGTTCAAACACTTTCTAATTGTGAACCTTAGAGAAGTTCGTTAAACTTTAAGAGCTTGTTTTCTTCACTTGCAACATGGAAATAATAAGTTATTCTTTTAAATATGTAGTAAACTCAGATATTGCAGTTGCTTTTGGTACCCTGTGCAATCCCTTCTCGGCCCATTTCTCATTTCTACGGTAACAGTAGTTCCCTGGGACATGACATCGTGTGTCCCTCTGCTTTTTTTGGGGGGGGGGCTGGAGTCTCACTCTGTTCCTAGACTGGAGTGCAATACAATGATCATAGCTCGCCACAGCCTAGACCTCCTGGGCTCAGGCAATCCTTCCACCTCAGACTCCCGAGTAGCTGGGACTCCAGGTATACGCCACCATGTCTGGCTAACATTTTTATTTTTTGCAGAGACAAGGTCTTGCTTTGTTGCCCAGGCTGGTCTCAAGCAATCCTTTTGCCTTGGGCTCCCTAAATGCTTGGATTACATGTGTGAGCCGTTGTGCCTGACTCCCTCTACATTTTAGCCTCTTGTCATATTACAAACAGAAAAAGGACATATGGGACTTCAAATGAAGTTGGGCATTAAGCTGCCGTCTGCTAGGATCTAGGATGAATGATGTATCAGAGTTTGGACAAAACTTCAGAAACAGATTAGAAAGAGGAAGGAATATAATGAATTGGTCATGATTTGCATTTCTGTAGTAATTTGGGCTGTATTTTCAATTGACCTAGGGTAGAATGCAATGTATTAACATTACATACCCATAAGAATTAATCTCCAGAACTTTGGGTCTTTGTAAGTCATAGATATTTCTTGCAAAGATCCAAACCTGGGCTTCCAAGAATGTGGCTTAGGACTCATTCCTGTCAGCGATCCCAAATAGTTTTGTCAAGCGTCTATGCGACAAGCACCTCATACACAATATCTCTAATCGCCCCCCAAACCATCCATGGCACCTGGGCTCCCTTTAAAGGAGACACAAAGAATTCAGGGTGGTTTACAGTTTTATTTAAGCATTGGGGTGGATTATAAAAAGTGTGCTGACTATAAACTACATGGTTAAAGGATTCTAGGGAAAGGAAAATAGAGCGAATTTGGGATAAAATAGCACACAGGACTGTACCCTGTATGGCTCTGTGTGACGGCTAGCAGTGGAATGCTTGTGTGAGTTTCCTCAAGACCAAAGGAAAAAGAAAAAACAAGCATGGTTTTTGAATGGTAGTCTCAAGATAAAATTGAGTCAGTTTGGAAGTATGGTTTTTCTATGGGGACCTGAAAATCTGAAAGCAAATTTTCCCATAGGTCTTCATTAGGAGGACACTGCAATATAGTGGACATTATCCCAGACAGTACTCCTGCAGTCAAAATTGTGGAGAGTTATTATATGACTGTTTCTTATAGCGTCCTTCAATATAAGTTTAAACCAAAAGCCCACTTTAGCAAAGTCGACAGAAAATAAATACTTATGCCCTTTACATAGTTTCTATATAAACATCATTTCTTAATATTTGAGATTTGGTTTACTTGAACCAGGATTCTCACATTGCATTTGGTGAAGGTCTTTACATTTTAAAAAACTGAAAACAGGATCCACTTCTTTTTTATTTCCCTTGCCATTTAGTTGCTGATGAAATATGTCCTTTGTTCTGTGGAATTTCCCACATTCAGGGTTTGCCTGATAGAATCCTAGTGGTTTACTGGATTTTAAATAACAATTACTTTATTTCCTCAAGAAGACATTCTATCTGGTTCTTTATCGAATTTATCTGTTTGTTTGTTTGTTTTTTACCCTCATTGTAGATGGTCTCTTCATTTTTATTCATCGCTTGAATTCTTTTTTAAAAATTTACTTAAAAAAATATCAAACATACTTATCTTTCATTTAGTCTCTGGTAGTACCATTATCTGAAGCCCTTAAGAATCTGGTCTAGGGTCTGTTGTTTCTGATGACTCTTGTTCATGGGTACTTGTCTCCAGGTGGATTTTGTGATTTCTGATTATGAGTTCATGTGAGTTTGTGCTTCTTGGAATGATCTCTGAGAGAGTACTGTAAGACCTGGACTGAGGGTTTCTTTCTCTGGATGGATTGCCTTTGCCAATTACCTGGGGGTACCAGGGACCTGGGTTCACTTTAAATGAAATTCTCCCCAAAGTTTTCTGGGCTGCTCAGATAGTGTGATTTCTAGCCACTAAACTGTGTTGTTTGTTGTGTGGCCAGTTTGGGTTTTTGAAAACTTGATGGGAGATTTTTTTTTTTAACTTTTATCCAGAGTCAAGGTTTCTTTTATGTTTGCCATTGCTGGATGGGCTGTCTTTTAGTTTACCATTTTTCTGAGAGAATAACACCTTGTGAATCCTAGATCTCTGTGGACTGCTAATCTAGTTTTCTTTCATATGTATAACGTGTTTTTTATAGCTGGAAGATTTCAGGATCTGTACCATTTTGCCAACATGGAAGTGCTTGATTCACCGTGTCTTCAGTCAGATTCAGATCTAGTAAGTCTGTGTCAGGCCTGAACTCGAGGAATCTTTTAGGACCCTTTTGAACCTGTGGGTTATAGGACCCGTTGCATTCCCTTAGCTGGCCCAGAATATGTTGCTAAGCTTCTCCATTCTCCTGACTGGAATGCATTATCTCACTTAACTACCCTTGACATATGAGGGGAAACCCAAAATAAATGAAATTTATTCATTTTAAAAAATTGTGTAAGCCGGGCTCGGTGGCTCAGCCTGTAATCTTGCGCTTTGGGAGGCTGAGGTGAGTGGATTGCCTGAGCCCGTGGGTTTGAGACCCGCCTGGGCAACTTGGCGAGACCTCATCTCTACAATAAATCAAAAATTAGCCGGGCAAGGTAGCGCGAGCCTGTAGTTCCAGCTACTCGGAAGGCTGAGGCGGAAGGATCGCCGGAGCCCAGCAGGCCGAGGCTGCGGTGGCCGAGAGCGGCCACTGCTCTCCAGTCTGGGCGACAGCGTGAGACTCCAACTCAAAAAAAAAAAAAAATTGTGTATTTATCCTTGCATGTTTAAACTTCAGTCACCTTCAAAGTACTCTCCGTTTGATGCAATACACCTATTAGGGCACTTTCCCCCCTGCTCAAAAGAGTTTTTGAACTTGTCCATTTTGATCCCTTTTAGTATTTCTGCCGTTTTTTGTTTCACCTCTTCCGCATCAGCAAAATGTTTTCTTTTGAGGACTTTTTTCATGTGGGGAAACAAAAAAGTCACTTGGGGCAGGATCAGGTGACTAGGGAGGGCGGAGTGTGGGGGTCCTGCCATTTTTGGTCACAAACTTCTGAATTCCCCTTCGTGAAATGGGCAAATGCAAAGAAAGTATCTCCAAAAAATTTCAGAGGCTGAAGCTGAACGCAGTCTCTCACCACGCTGGTAGGTACACTGATACCGATGGGTCCCTAGGATACTTTATCAGCAGGGGAAGTTTGGATGACAAGGGGCCCACCCTCCAGAAGATAATTCCAGGGTTTTCTTGGTCCTCTCCCATATTTTTCTAGTGAACTCCGCCCTCAGATGGGTGGCCTTGCCTTGACCAAACGTCCTCAGTTGCCCTCCCTGACTCTCAAGTTGTTCCCTGCTCCCTGGGTCCTTCTGATGTTTTGGCTGCCATTGTCAGTCTTCTTGATTCTAAAGATCGCCTGAAGTTCAGCTTGCTGTGCTCTTTAGATAGCAATTTTTTTGAATTGGAAGTCTCACTTCGTCGCTCAGGCTGGGTGCAGTGGCATGCTCACGGTCACCCCAGCCTCGAGCCGCTGGGCTCCTGCGATCCTTCCGCCTCAGCCTTCCAAGTAGCTGGAACTACAGGCGTGCTACCATGCCAAGCTAATTTTTTGATTTTACTGTAGAGATGAGGTCTTGCCAAGTTGCCCAGGCTGTTCTCAAACGGGTTAGCTCAGGCAATCCTCTCACCTCTGCCTCCCAAAGTACTGGGATTACAGGCTTGAGCCACCGCACCCAGCCTAGATAGCATATTTAAACAGCCCTATTGTCTTCAATGAGGGCTAGCTTCTGCCACCTGATTTATCGCCCAGTTACACTACCCCCTGCCCTGTACCACCCAACCTCAACTATTCAGCCCCATTTTGGCAACAGTCATTTGGTATTCCCTCGCCTCCTTTATTAGCCCTGGGTTGCTAGGGTAACAGCATGCCTGGTGGCCACATCTCCTTGAGCTGTGACAGAAGTGATGTTTGTGAAGAAGAAAAGTATTAGTGTAAAGCCCTGGAGCAATTCAGCCATAGGACGCTCTCTTCCTTGAGCTCTGATAGAACACTACTTGTATTCACCTTTGGGTACTCATTTACCTCCTTTACGCTATAGTTATTTAAATAGATGTTTTGTCTTCCTTGATGGAAAATCAGCTGGTTAAGAGCAGGACAAGGAATTGGGAACAAAAAACCTGGGTTGTAATTCTGACCCTACCATATTCTAGTTATGTGACTTTGGGCAAATTGACATCTCTGAGCTGCCATGCCCTCCTTTGCAAATTGAGAATAATACCCAACTATTCATCTAAAAAATTTGAGGCCAGATGTGTTTAGGAACTTAGAAAATTTTCAGATTTTGGAAAAGTGACACAATGTGTGTATTATGAATTATGTAATGCTTGGTGGTGCCCTGTAATCAAATTCCTTCCTTTTTCTGTGGCAACACATATAAATATTCACAGGCAATGGATTCAATGAAGACAGTAATTACACTCATAGCACCTCATTCCTGTCAACCTTTGCCATCAGATGAGTTAAAAAAGAACTTTCAGCTTTCAGAGCTTTTTCGCTTTTGCAAGTGTGCATAAAGGGTTATGGACCTTCATTACCACCTCACAGAGGGGCTGCGAGGGTTAAATAAGGTCACATAAGTCAAATCTCCTGGCACCAAATCCAGCATGTACACAGCTTACTACATTTTATGGTGAAGCTGATTTTTAAGCACCCAACAAATACTTGTTTGTGTTGTGCGTGGGTGGGCTGGGGGTGGAGATTTTCTGTGAATGATGAAAATTTCCATTTCCTTGCTTGCTTGCTTTGGTGATTTACCTGAAGGCGCCAGAAGTCAGAGGGTTCTTCGGCCCATACCGGGGACCTTCCTGCCATCCGCATAAACCAGCAGTGGGTGACCTGAGAACCAGAGTGGCCTACAACTGCGCTGCCCAACCTGTTTGGCATCAGGGGCCCGTTTCCTACGGAAGACTATTTTCCCACAGACTCGGGGGTGGGGACTGTGCCGTCCAGCCTCGTTGCTCATGTGAATCTGTCTTTGCAGCAGTTCCTCGGTGCGAGCTTCACTCAGATCGTCAGGCCGCAACCTTGATCCCTCCCGTGCGCTGTTCACAGTAAGGTGCGGGCTCCTCGGAGAATCGAACGCTGCCGCTGATCTGACGGCAGGCGGAGCTCAGGCGGAGACGCCTGCACTGGGGCGTGGCTGTAAATACAGATGAGGCTTTGCTTGCTTGCCCACCGCTCCCCTCCGGCTGTGCAGCCGTTTCTAACAGGCCACAGACAATAACAGTATGTGGCCTGGGAGCTGGGGAGCCCTGTCCTGGAGTGCTACAACTGGAAGGAGCCTTGGAGACTAGCGGGCCCATAAATGAACTGTTTCAAAATGCTATTAATCAGTATTGCCGTTCATTCATAATTTTACAGTGAAGGAAATTGAATTCTTAATTGGAGAGAAATGTGCCCAATATAGACAGGTGAAGAAAGTTAGAATGTCACATGAAAGGAAGGAGTCCTTTCCACAGGTGCTCTGTGGAACTGGGGACTACCTCTCTTCACTGAGAACTACTTTCAGGGAAGAATGGGCAACTTTCCCATTTTTGAGCTATTCATTTGGTAAAAAAAAAAAATTGTATTTGAGATTTTAAAGGTGTCCTTTCTTTATTTTTTATGTTTTGAGTTGGAGTCTCACTCTGTCGCCCAGTTAGAGTGCAGTGGCACACTCACGGCTACTGCAGCCTCGACCTGCTGGGCTCAGGGGATCCTTCAGCTTCAGCTTTCCAAGTAGCTGGAACCACAGGTGTGTGCCACCATGCCTGGCTAATAATATTTTGATTTATTATAGAGATGAGGTCTCCCCAAGAACCCCTGGGCTTGTGCAATCCTCTCGCCTCTGTCTCCCAAAGTTCTGAGATTACAGGTGTGAGCCACTGTGCCCAGTGTGGTGCCTCCTCTTTATTTTTTTATTTTTATTTTTTTGAGTTGGAGTCTCACTCTGTCGCCCAGACTGGAGTGCAGTGGCTGCTCCCGGCCACCGCAGCCTCGACCTGCTGGGCTCCAGCGATCCTTCCGCCTCAGCCTTCCGAGTAGCTAGAACTACAGGTGCGCGGTGTCGTGCCCGGCTGATTTTTTTGATTTATTGTAGAGATGAGGTCTCGCCAGGTTGCCCAGACGGGTCTCAGACCCGTGGGCTCAGGCAATCCACTCACCTTGGCCTCCCAAAGCGTGGGATTACAGGCTGAGCCACCGAGCTCGGCTGGTACCTCCTCTTTAAATACTATACATCTAGTTCTGTTATTTTGAAACCTAAACTCTTGGTCATTGTCGTACCTGTATTCATTCAACAAGTACTTGAGCTATGGGTCTTGTTCTAGGTCTAGAGAAAGTGTGAGTGGGAACAAAGGCTTTTCTCTCCTGGAGCTTATGCGAATGAAGAGGAGGGACACAGAACAACACCGGGTGGACAAATAAACAGACCAGATAATGCCGGCCCCTGGTGAGGGGTTGAAGTACATGCACCAGGGGGGTAGAAAGGAGGTCGATGGGGTAGAGACTTCTTCAGATTGATGACTCAGGGAAGACTCCTCTCAAGTGGTAACACTCAGTGACATCTGAGTGTCACCTAAAGAAGGATCCGGCCATTTGGCGATCTGGGGAAAGGATCATCCATGACAGAGGGCACAGAGAACACATAAGGCCAGTGTGGCTGGAAAAAGGGGCTTAGAGGGACACCGGGTTCTGGCCACATGGGGCCTTGAAGGCCAAGGGAAGGAGTCTGGAGTTTTTCTGTGTGCCCAGGACATGGTTGGAGGACTTTGGGGCACAGACACACTGTCAGGAAAGTAAGAGTCTCGCTTCAGGCACTGAATTCAAGGGGCCACCCACAAACCCAATAATCAAGATACATTCTAATTTTTAAAATGGAAATGAATGTGAAAGTCTACGATGACCCAAGTGTCAAAATTTTAAATAAAGACAGGGTGAGACCCTGCACCTCACCGGCGCTCAGAGTCAGTGCTTCCGTCTTCTCACCTAGTCTCAGCCCTGCGTGGGAGTGAGATGAACAGGTTCGTGTCTCAGAAGAATTGTTCTGAGGCTCTGTGGAGAGGCCACTGGGGCCAAAGACCCAAGCAGGAAAGCAGGATGGAGCCTGTCATGGTGGAACAAGGAAAAGAAGGTGTAGGAAGGGACGGGGGACAGGGAAGCAGGTGGAATCTTGATATATTTGAGGCAGAGACCACAGGACTCATTGTGGGATGGAATTATGATAATGGCATCTATGACAGCAGCTGGTTTGTAAGTCCCTTTTGCGCTTCTGCTGTTGAGCGTCAATGTTTTGCTTCATGGCGGGGAGGAGTGGGCTGAGCACGAGCATTCGAGGCAGAGAGCAGCTTCCTCACTTTGCCTGCCTCGCTGACAGCACAGTGGGCTCTTCATAGCTTGGTCTTCAGCACAACTCTTGGTCTTCAGCACAACTCTTTGCCTTCTCTGGCTTCAGTTCATTCAGACCAGGCAGGACAATGGCTTCTCACTCAGGTCTTGGATGCTAGCGAGGGCCCAGATGGGGCTCACAGTAAAGCCACTCGAGGCCTCCATGTGCTCGGGTCATTGGGGCCTCTTTACCGCCTACCTCATGTTCCCCACATTCGTCTTTTTTTTTTTTTTTTGAATTGGGGTCTCACTCTGTCACCCAGGCTGCAGTGCAGTGGCATGATCATGGCTCACTGCGGCCTCAACCTCCTAGGCTCAGGCGATCCTTCCACCTCAGCTTCCTGAGTAGCAAAAACTACAGGCATGCACCACCACCCCAGGCCAATTTTTTAAAATTTATTTTTGTTGTTGTTGTTGAGACGTCGGCTCAAGCAATCTTCCTGCCCCGGCCTCCCAAATTGTTGGGATTACAGACAAGAGCCACTATGCCCAGCCCCCATATCCGTCTTTACAGACAAAAACAAACCTGACTCACACTCCGCCTCCTGGCCCTTCCTCTCCGTTCTGAATTTCTGCCCTCTGCCCTCAACTTCTCTCTCCTCCTTTCTCTCTCAAACCTTTCCAGTGTGCTGCCAGGGAATCTTGCTCCACGGAAATAAAACCATTGCTCCCTCAGCCTCTCATGGGGGCGAACTTTCCTCCTCGCTCTTAAGGGGACCTAAGTTTCCAGAGGAGGTGCCTGAGTAGAGGGTACTCATTCTCCCACACTCTGCAGAGGCTATGTCGTATCTGTGCACAGGTATACTGTATTTCTCTGCCACTTAATTGTAGGAGCTAAAGTCCTTTTTCGATCACATCGTTCTAAACTCCTTCCCCCATGCTTGTTGTACTTCGCATGTCCTTTTTTTCAGTTAGAACCCGATTCATTCGGTCATCCATGGTAGGAACATGCTTTTTTCCCTCTTCCTCACCCTGGGCATGGGAGACCATGGCAACCCTGGCTGATATGCCCCGATCTCTGCTCTTCACCTGGTGCAGGAGCTCTCCATGCCTCTCTGGATTATGGCAGCAACTTTCTAAGCTGCTGGGTTTCATCTCAGGCAAATCCACTCTCCACTCAGCTATCAACACATGCACTACAGAATACGACTTAGTCATCAAAAAGAATGAAAGCATGTCCTTTGCAGCAACTTGGATGGAATTGGAGAACATTATCCTAAGTGAACTAGCGCAGGGACAGAAAACCAAACACCACGTGCTCTCACTAAGTGGGAGCTAAACCGAGGCTCCACAAAGACACAGAGGATGGTATCATAGACCCCAGAGACTCAGAAGGGGGGGAAGGAGCGGAGGGACAAAAATCACCTATCGCAGCTGTTTCCAACCTTTTTTTTTTTTTTTTTTTTGAGTCGGAATCTCACTTGGTCGCCCAGACTGGAGTGCAGTGGCCGCTCCCGGCCACCGCAGCCTCACCTGCTGGGCTCCGGTGATCCTTCCGCCTCAGCCTTCCGAGTAGCCGGAATTACAGGCATGCGCTACCACGCCCGGCTGATTTTTTGATTTATTGCAGAGATGAGGTCTCGCTGCCCAGGCGGGTCTCGAACCCGCAGGCTCAGGCAATCCACTCACCTCAGCCTCCCAAAGGCGCGGGATTACAGGCTGAGCCACCGAGCCTGGCTTGTCTCCAACCTTTTTGACATCAGTGACTAGTTCTGTGGAAGATAATTTTTCCACAGACTTGGGGGGTGGGGAAGGTGCCGCCAAACCTCACTGCTCTTATTAATCTGTATTTGCAGCCACTCCCTGGCACTGGCATCACCACCTCAGCTCCACCTCAGATCATCAGCCTTAGATTTTCAAGGGAGTACACAGACTGGATCCCTCACCCATGTGGTTCACAATAGGGTTCACGTTCCCGCGAGGATCTAATGCCACTGCTGATCTGACAGGAGGTGGAGCTCAGGAGGTGAAGTGAGCCACGGGGAGTGGCTGTAAACACAGACAAAGCTTCACTCACCTGCTGTTCACCGCCTGCTGTGCAGCCCGGTTCCTAAGAGGCCACAGACCAGTGTCAGTCCATGGCCCAGGGGTTGGGGATCCTGGAACTATTGGGTACAATGTGCACAGATGGGAGTGGAGCATACACCTAAAGCCCAGACCCAAACTATTTTTACGCTCTAAAGCAATTAAAATAAAAAAAATAAAAAATAAAAAATGCAGATCTAAGTCAGTTGTCTGCTTAAAACCCTTCCATAGAAGGAGTCTGACCTTGACCTCCTCTTCATAACGTGTGAGGCTCTCCAGGTTTTTTGAGTTTTGGCCTCCAGCCCCTGTCTCATGCCACACATTTGAGAGATACCACCTTTTAGGTCCTCTTTTGAGCCATGCTGTCTTCTCTTTGGTACTGTTCCCCTGGGGTCCCCTGCTGCCTCTCCTCACTGGCTGAAGCCCCACTCCGCCTCCTGGATTCAACTCCTGAATCCCTTCCTGTAGTGACTCAGCTCCACCTCCCTCTCTGTCCTTCTCCCAGCCTCCCCAGCCCTGTGCCTTCAAGACAGCCTGTGGATACGTTCTTTGCAAGGTTCTCTTTCCGCGTCTCTCCTCTATAGGCACTGCAAACACAGAGCCTTGCTATTTCTATAAGCTTCTTGGAGGCTAGGACTGTGCCATGCTCGTCTCTGTATTTCCTGTACTTTACATCCCTCCTCGCACTTAGTGGGTGTGCATTAAATTTCTTTGTTGATGCAGAAATAATTCCCATCTTGGTTACTAACAACATGTAACCTGGGGGCAATTATGTTAGTGTCATTGAGCCTCAAACTTCTCAGCTGTAAATATGGATAACAATGTTTAGCCACACTCGAGTGTTGTGAAATCCTCAAGTCAGTGACTTGCCGAATGCATGATTATAAGTGTTAGTTCCTATTCCCCTTGTTTTCTCTTAAAATATCTGTTGAAGATTCAATGTTAACATAATAATGCAAAAAATAGTAGTAATAAAAATTATTAGTTCTATTAATATTATAACAGTAATAATGAAAACTACAGCTTATTTAGTTTACCATCTGCCAGACACACTGTTCTTTCCTTCCTATCCTCCTTCCCTCCCTCCTTCTCTCTCTCTCTCTCTCTCTCTCTCTCTCTCTCTTTGACAGGATCTTGCTCTGTTGTCCAGGCTGGAGCACAGGAGCACAACAACTGCAGCCTGGAATTTCTAGGCTCAAACAATCTTCCTGTCTTAGCCTGAGTAGCTGGGACTACAGGCATGAGCCACTACACTTGGCCACCAGATACCATGCTAAAAGCTTTACATATACAAACTCATTGAATCATCACAGTAACCTTCGAAGGAAGGGGATAGTCCTATCTCCACTTTAAAGCTGAGAAGCCAAAGCACAGAGAGGCTGTATAACTTTTCCAAGGCCCCACAGTCATTAGTGAGGAGTTAGGATTTAAACCTAGGTGATCTGGCTCAAGTGTGTGGCTATTCAGCTTCTTAAGCTGCTTAATTAAATTTAATTTAAAAAAACAACAACAATTTAAAGTGTTATCCTCCTTTCACAGAGGAAGAAATTGAAGCTCAGAGAGGGTAGGAGACTTACCCATTGTTACACAGCTAGTAAGTGGTAGAGTCAAGAGTAGTCCATTGTGTTCTCTGCTTCAACAAAGATTTCACTTGTGGATATGAGCTTTGGTTGAAACTTTGCCACTATTAAAATAGACTTTACGCATGCCTGTAGTTCCAGCTACTTGGAAGGCTGAGGCGGAAGGATCGCCGGAACTCAGCAGGTTGAGGCTGCTGTGGCCGGGAGCGTGCCACTGCACTCTAGTCTGGGCGACAGAGCAACAGAGTGAGACTCCAACTCCAACTCCAAAAAAAAAAAAAACAAAACACCCACTAGAAGAAAACACAGGAGAAAACCTCCATGATATTTGTCTAGGCAATGATCTTTTTGGATATGACACTAAAAGCACAGTCAGCAAAAGCAAAAATAGACAAATGGGATTACATCAAGCTAAAAGCTTCTGCACAGCAAAGGGAATAATCAACAGAGTGAAGAAACAACCTGCAGGATGGGAGAAAATATTTGCAAACTATACATTTGATGTCCAAAATGTAACGAAACTCAAACAACTCAATAGCAAGAAAACAACCCAATGAAAACTTGTGCAAAGGACGACCTGCATATACATTTGCCAAAGGAAGACATACATATGGCCAATGTGTATATGAAAAAATGGCCAATATCACTAATCATAAATGAAATGCCAATTAAACCCACAATGAGATGTTACCTCACATCTGTTAGATGGCCATTATAAAAAAAGACCAAAGATAAGCACTGGGGAGGATGTGGAGAAAAGGGAACCCTTGCACCAATGTGGGAATGTAAATTAGTTCAGCCATTATAGAAAATGATAGGGAGATTTCTCAAAAATTTGAAAGTAAAACTACCATATGACTGAGCATTCTCATTCCTGGACATATATCTATAGGAAATGAAATCAGTATGTTGAAGAGATATCTGCATTCTCAGGTCCATTGCAGCATTATTGACGACTGCTCAGAGTTGGAGCCAGTCTCGACCTAGGTGTCCATTAGAGGATAAATGGATAAAGAAGAAGTGATACATAGACAAAATGGAATACCAGTTAGCCTTAAAAAAATAAAGAGATGCTGTTATTTGTGACAACATAGATGAACATACAGAACATTATGTTAATAGAAATAGGCCAGGCGGTGGTTCAAGCCTATAATCCCAGCACTTTTGGAGGCCCAGGTGAGAGGATTGCCTGAGCCCAGGGGTTTGAGACCAGCCCGGGCAACTTGGTGAGACCTCATCTCTACAATAAATAAATAAAATAAAAATTAGGTAGGCATGGTGGCGCGCGCCTGTAATTCCAGTTATTTGGAAGACGAGGTGAAGGATTGCCTGGCCCAGCAAGTCGAGGCTACAGTGCCCATGAGCGTGCCCCTGCACTCCAACCTGGGTGACAGAGTGAGACTGACTCAAAAAAAAACAAAAAAGAAAAAAAAGAGAAGAAATAAGCCAGATACAGAAAGACAAATACTGCATGCTTTCACTCGTATGTGGAATCTTAAAATGTTGATCTCACAGAAGCAGAGAGTAGAATGGTGGTCACCAGGAACTGAAGGTAAGGGGTTGGAGAGGTTGACGATGGTGGTCAAAGGGTACAAGGTTTCAGTCAGACAAGAGGAATAAATTCAAGAGATCTAGTGACTATAATGAATAAAATTGTGTGCGTACTTCAAAGCATCACATTATATAACATAAATAGATACAAGTTTTATTTGTCAACTTAAAAATTAATTTAAAAAGTTTAAACATCAATAAGAAATCATGAGTTAGGCTATAGACAACATATTTAATGATAATGCATCATGATTAACAAAAACAGAGCAGTTCATTTTTGGGGATAGAGTTTGTTATCTTATTTCGCAGGAAATAAGAAGCCCTCCCTTCTTTCTGGGTGACTGAAAAATGTCGGGACTGGAATAAAATGGAAGTAGAATCTTTCACATTGTTATTTAACAGTGGGCTTGAATGGCCTATCTGACTCCCAAGGAGCTCCACACTGAGGCCCTTTGCTACAGCCTTCCGGAGAAGCTGCCCCAGGACAGTCCTGGCTGAAGGAGATGACCTGTCAGGGGCCCCCTGGAGCTGCAGATGGGTTTTCTAGCACCATCTGGGACATGCTGGAGTGACTAGTCCCTGATATTTAATCAGAAGACATGGTGCATGTAGGACATTGGGGCTAGTAAGTTATTCATTTACTTGACCGAATTTTAAAGGCCAAAAAGCCAACCATGTAGTCTGTGGAATTCATCATCATGCAAGGACAGTGAGTCAGCCTCTGTGGCTGTGTTTTCCAAACAGCTGGATAATATTGTGAATTTTGTGACAAAGGATGATATTTACAGTTAAGATTAAACCTCAGGGTTGGGTAAGAGTTAAGTTTGGTGGGAGGAGGGGGAAGTCAATAAGCAAGAAACAATGATCTGTTCTCTCCTCAGTTCCAATCTCTGAATTTCAAATTCTACCTCCATTTCCGTATGTACTTTGGAATAGGGACATTGTGAGGGTAGGAAACCATCACAGAAGATCTGTGAGGAGAAACATTAGAGAACATTTTGAGGATGATTCTACTACTCTTCAAAGTAGACTCAACATTGTCCTCCACCAGGAACATAAAACACAAAAGTCATGTAGCAGACTATAAATTGTCACAATGGCAGTCTTCTACTGACAGGTGGAAGGGAGAGTAAAGATTGTTTGGCTCAATCTCCTTATTAAAAAAAACCCCGAAAAAACAGTAACTTTACATACTCTCATGTTTTTGTAGGCCTAACAAATTCTCAGAGTATCTACTATATAATATGCATCCACTCTGAACATTTATCCAATTTAATTCTAGAAGCCAGCCAGCAAGAAAGCATCCATTATTGTCCATGATTTAGAGTAAGGAAACTGAAGCTCAGAGAGCTAAAAAGTAAATTGCTCAAGATCAGATAACTTAGTTTGCCTCCACATCTAGTGCTCCAAATTGTTAAATTATCTAGCTTCCAAGGAAAAATGCATGAAGAGCCAGCAATAAAATAAAAACCTTATTATCTTAGCACCTAGAAGCAACTCCAGTTGATACTTGCAATTTAATAGATATGGTAATTGAGGTCCAGCTTACTTAACATCTTAATCTTGTTGTTGTTCCATGCAGCCCTTTTCACAGTGAAGTGTGCATAACTTGGGAACTATCTCCCCCAGTAGGCAGTAAACTCTATAAGAAAAGGAATTAGCCCGGCTCGGTGGCTCAGCCTGTAATCCTGTGCCTTTGGGAGGCTGAGGTGAGTGGATTGCCTGAGCCTTCGGGTTCGAGACCCGACTGGGCAGCGAGACCTCATCTCTACAATAAATCAAAAAATCAGCCGGGCGTGGTAGCGCGTGCCTGTAATTCCAGCTACTTGGAAGGCTGAGGCAGGATCGCCGGAGCCCAGCAGGTCGAGGCTGCGGTGGCCGGGAGCAGCCACTGCACTCCAGTCTGGGCGACAGAGTGAGACTCCGACTCAAAAAAAAAAAAAAAAAAAAAAAGAAAAGAAATTGTGTCTTCGTGTTTACCTTTATATCCCCAGGGCCTGGTACCTAGTGGACTTGCGCCAGCATTGCTCAATGAATAAATGAGTGGATAGGACTAACTTATGGCAAGTCTGGCATTTTTCCTGCCCTCTTTTACATTTTGTGACAGGAATTGATTTTCCTTTGATCATGAGGAATAGAGAAGTGTCATAATCTTGTCCCCCTAGGGAGCTTGACCTCCTGATGACATTTTCAAGTCTGCAGTGAAAGGTTGCTGGAACACCAGGTTGCAGTGTCCTCTTTCTCCTCTTCTTATCTCCTCACCTCCTCAACACAGTGCAAAAACCCCCTTCTAGGTGGGTGCCCCTGTGCTCCCAGGAGGCAGGCTCTGAACCTCTCTTGAAGCCCCTGGGGTGACTAAAGGGATGCAGTCAACCCTGGGCCAGGGGTGGAGGGGCCTGCTGGTGGTGAAGAGTGGGCAATGAATGTAAGCAAGTGGTAGAAATGCTCCTGGGTGAGACCCCTCGGTCTGGAAGGCTCCCCTGCCTGGAGTCCCTTACTGCGACTGCTTGGGGCCATGCATTGAGATTTTCAAGGCAATTAAAAAAAAAACAAAAAAAAACAGAAGGAAAAAGAAAATGTTCCTAGTGGAGTGAATACTCTCTAAAAGAAAAACAAAACAAAACAAAAAGCCAGATGGGATTCTCTGATTTCTAGATTTAGTAGTCCAGTATGATGGAAGTTTAGGGAGAGCATCTGTCTGCCAGAGCAAAAGAAATGGAAAAATATCCTCTAGTAAATGCATCGGGCCCTACTGAGCAGGCAGCTGGACTTCAAGGGACTGCTGCCCCGAGGATTTCTGAGCAACTAATTACATAAATACCAAGACAGGTTGTCTCCCCCCGGACTAAAAGGTCTCTGGGACAATGAGGAGACTATGGCCCCCTTGCCCCCTTGTCATGCACATTAATGTCACTGGCCTCAGCTGAGGACTTGGGGTGCTTTGATGCCCAATGTGCTCAATTTGGTTCCAGAGATTTCCAACTGCTTGCACCTAAGCCCATCTCCTCAACAAACAAATAGCATCAAGCCACAACTCCCTAGCAGGCTGTGGACACTTAATTACCTCAACTCAGGGGTCTTTCCCGCTGTTGAGGACCTGGCAGATACTTGGCAGCATTAACATTCCTGGAATTGTATTTGGCTGGCCTTTGTAAGGGAGTTGAATACTGCCTCATTAGCTCAGGCTCGTGGAGCATTTGTGTCTCTGATAACAGTTTAATTATGGACATTGTTTACTAATCAGTATTACATTGACAGACTAGAGGGCTAATCTGAAGATTAACACAATAGCTTGTTTTTGGTTTACTCTTTCAGCTAGTGAATGTAAGAGTTAAACAAACCTGTTTTTGTAGCCTTTGTTTTCCATAATAAGATTGGAGGACACATTCTGAGGCATGGACATATTTAAGGGTTTCTACATCTCTCTTCTCCCGTTTAACTTTAATTTAACATGGTGTGATCCGAAGGAAGAAATGGCAGCTTTTGTAAATATTGAGGTTGTATAACCAAAAGATCTTTGGGACCAAGTGAACTTAGGACACTGTCTTGAGCCTTTGTCAATTCCCATAAAGACCCCAGGAGGCCAGCAGTCATTCGAGATTCTTGGGGATGGACTTTACAACATTTGAAAAACTGAATTAAAAATTTCCCTTAAAGCAGATTTGCTTTTCTTCATCTGTAGTTGAAGACTTCAATTGCTTCCGCTTAGCAGGTCGAGAACTGTGAGTACAAAGCCTGGAGAGAACATTCTTTCCTGGGGGAAGAATGGGTCATTCCAGATACACTCTGAAGCTTTGGGATTGATTCTGAGCTATTTGTATGAAAGTGTTTCTGTGATTAGAAGTTTTAACTAATGAAGGAAATAGCCTTGAGCATTTAAAGACTTAATACCGCCAACTTCTTCAATATTGGAGCAGGGTGGCTCTCTTGAGGCCCACAGGGCCCCTGATGCCTCCCCTTGTTAACAGAGATATTGGAATCATTCCACAGTCTTAAGCTTCAGGGGGTGTTTTGAGAGGAGGGAAAGAGTTAGGGGGGCTATGGAGGACATCATTCTGCAGATAGTTCTGAGCAGTGTTGTTACATAAATTACCTCGATCTGCCACCGCAAAGAGCCAAGATGACTATTTTAATGTCACTTCCTCTTAACTCCCCATCCAGGAGAGGTGCTAGATATATTAGGCAGAGGGCCAAAAGACAAGAAGCAAGAGGCGGAAAGAAGGAAAGAGAGAAGGGGAAGAAAAAGAAGGGAAAGAGAAGAAGGCTCACGTGGGCCTCGCCTTTGCGTCTCGGGCTTGGCCCCGTGAGAAGCCACATAGGCCTCTTCCATGGCCTTGTCCAGCATTATCCCCTGAAATTGCTTTGTTCCACTTAAAATAGCGAGTCTCAGGATCCCTTATTGGACTCAGCCAATCGACCTGGTGTGGTCCAGCTTTTAGAAGAATAAATCAATATTTTAAAGCCTGCCTGGATTTATGGTAAACACTCTCTCTCCATTAAAAATGGCCCACTTTGTGATTTGGCCCAGGGCTAGGATGGTGGCTCCATTTTGGAGACACATTTGCCTTTAAAACAACATGGCCGCAAGGAAATGCACCTCGCTGTTGGCTGGAGGTGTGTTTTCTTAGGAACTCCAGAGGAATTCTCTCTGAGTCACTTTAGCGGCTCTTCTGAGTCACTTCTGGGATTGAGAAGGAGAAGGACAGAGAAGGCAGCGATGAATGGAATGGCCTGAGTGAACTGCTGCATCCCCTCTGTGATCGGGCCTCAAGCTGCTCTTGCCTGCATTGACCCTGCAATATGTTCCTGACCTCTTCTGGCCTTGAGAAAGTCCTTAGAAGTCAGTCTTCCTATCTGCCAGAAGAGAGTAGACAGGTTTTCTGCTCACGCAAGAGAATGTTGAGAATGTGCATTGCAGGTGGCTCCCTAGCTTTTTAAAGGCCGATTTCCCAAGACTGCCAGGCCTCATTCCATTTAAGGCTGGTCCCTGGTGGACGTGACTCTGACTCTAGCACTTATACACTCTCCAGCCAGCAGGGAGGCTGTCTGGATCTCCTTACTTACTCATGGAGTACACATGGCATTTGGGGCTTCTTGAATCTGTGCCCTATCCCTCTTTCCTCTCTTTGCTTGTGATCCAGAATCTCCCCCACCCCGACCCCCAGTCTCTGGTAGTCTCTGTTTCTGTATCTGACTATACTCAGACCTACTTCAAAGGAATTTCCTACCTAGTGAGATTCCTCACTGCAAAGGTTTTCAGCTTGTGGTTCCTTGGAATCTGAATTGAATTAGTCCCTGGAGTTAGCATAGGTGCGTTTTGCATTACCATTTGTTAGACAAATTGGGACAAATTAACTTTTCCAAACCTCAGTTTCCCCAACCATACAACAGAGTTTGCCTTAGTTGTGACTAACTTCGTAGGGTTGTTGTGAGAATTAAATGAGATAAAACCTCTATAAAATACTTCTCAGGGCGCCTAGCACTCATTGAGTGTTTGGCGAATACTCTTATGATTATACAAGGAGGGATCCAAAAAACCTCAGAATTATCTTTTGGAGGATGGGCCCTTTTAGTACAGGTTTTCCCTGCTAAGTAAGTGTTCTAGGAACCCCTCGGCATCAGTGTACCAGCTAGCATTGTTGTGAGGGACTGCATTCGGCTTCAGTGAATTTTTTTTTTTTTTTGAGTTGGAGTCTCACTCCATCGCCCAGACTGGAGTGCGGAGTGCAGTGGCCGCTCCCGGCCACCGCAGCCTCGACCTGCTGGGCGCCGGCAATCCTTCCGCCTCAGCCTTCCGAGTAGCCGGAACTACAGGCGTGCGCTACCACGCCCGGCTCATTTTTGATTTATTGTAGAGATGAGGTCTCACCAAGTTGCCCAGGCGGGTCTCGAACCCGTGGGCTCAGGCAATCCACTCACCTCAGCCTCCAAGGCGTGGGATTACAGGCTGAGCCACTGAGCCCAGCTAGTGAATTTTTTTTTAAATGGAGATTTCTTTCAACACATTTGTCTATTTCATGTTTTTTCATGATCGGCAGTTTTTGGCCAAAAAATAGCATGACCCCTGTGCCCCACCCAATTTCAGTCTGAGTGACTTTTTTTTGTTTGTTTGTTTCCCTGTATGAAAAAAAAATCCCAAAGGGAGACATTGTGCCAAAGGCAGGGGTGAAACAAACAGCAGAAGCACTAAAAGGCATCAAAATTGACTAATTCAAAAACGATTTTGAGCAGTGGAAAAAGTATCTCGATAGGTGTATTGCATCAAACGGAGAGTGTTTTGAAGGTGACTGAAGTTTAAACATGTGAGAATAGATATGCAATTTTTTATAAATAAATTCCGTGTTTTGGGGTCCCCCCTCGTGTACTCATTAATATAGAAACTAGGATTATAGACTCTTAAGAATCCTGGGGCATGACTCATTGCAAAACCTCATAGCTGCCACAAGTGTCTGAGTCTTCAAAACTGGCCCCAGGCTGGACTCCTCCTGGCAGGTAGATCATGATGAGCTCATGGCTGTCTGTGCAGGAAGTCCATTGCTGGGTAAGGAAAGAGCTTGCCTCCCAGAGGCACCTGGGCATTCCTAGAGGGAGGATTCCAAATCCACAAGCCAGTCTCCGCCAGCTCTTTGGACCCAGGTTCTGAGGTTACAGGCGTCTCCCAACTTCTTAAACTATTTGAATAGCTACTTCCTTCTGCATCCTTGGACAAATGAAAAGCAGTGTACACACCGGGTTCTTTGGCCAGTGTTCACAACGTGAGCCAAATTCAGGGTGGAAGGTTAGACACAAAATAGCAAACAGAAGCAAGGCAGACAGGCACTCACACCTGGCCGCTGGGGATGAACAAAACAGATGCCCGGAAAGTATGGGAGTTCAGAGTCTTACAGATTTACCATTGTGACTCCAGCCCCTCCTGGAAGACTCTCCAAGTGAGAGAGTGCCCCCTTAGGATTGCTGGCGTGGTCAAGCACCTGTGTGAGGAGACACACCCAGCGGTTCCTGAGAGGACTCTGATTTATGGAGAGAGGGATTCTGAGCTCAGCTGCATTCTTGTGGCTGGGATCAAAAGGGCTTTCTTGCTGACCACAGATCACATCCCAGGAATCCTCCCTAGACAGAACATTCCTGAAAATGAATGTGGCCTTGGCCACAGCCCACAGGATGGAACAGGACTGGGAAGGGCATATCTGGAAAGATGACATTTTAATACTTTAAAACAAAGGTTTGTGGACACTCAGACAAGAGAACTGTAGATTTGGGAAAAGCTAGAGCCCTTCTCCTTTTTGCCTAAGCATAATCTCTTGAGTGGAAAAATGAGCTTACATTGAGTTTTCATCCTGGCAAATTACTTCACTTCTTTGAGACATAGTCTCCTTGTTGGTGAAGTGAGACTGTTGGATTAGAATCAGAGGAACCATTTTTAGGCAGCTTGCCACAGTCCTCACCATTCCATATTGTCTCCTATAGGGCTTGCTTCACTCATTCACAGTACCTCTCTGACCTCAATAGGAATTCGAATTTGCAACTTTTGGACAACCTTAGGTAATCTCTAAGCCCTCGCTGCTCCTCTGACTCCCCAGCTGTCGTGTTCTTGAAAATCACAGTTAAGAGTAACATATTTAGAACAACTACCTAGGCAGGATGCTTTTGTGTCATTTGGACCAAGGAATGAACGCAGCTGGGACTGGGAGGAGGGGTGTCTGCTGGTGGAGCCAAAGTCTGGCGATTCCAAGGCAGAGAGCAGTGCCAGCGGTAAGCGGGAAAACCTGCTGACAGGGCTGACATGCCCAGGATATTCCCCAGCTTTCTTTTCCAGCGTGCTTGCCAGAGTTGTCCTCCTCACTGGTTCCAGGGCAACTTGTCCCAGAAAGGGTCAGCAAAGTTGTGCTTTATCCTCTGAGGGAGTGTGGAGTCTGGCAGAGAGAAGAAAGGGATGAGGAGCGCTGGACTTCTGCCGGCCAGCACCGTTTAGGCGATTCTCAGTGATCTACATCTGTAATGAGAAGGAAAAAAAAGTGCTCAATATAACTGGAGCGTCAACCCCCCTTTTTGGAAGATGGAAGGGTGCTGTACCCCAAGTGAGCTGGTGGAAGGTGGAGGGGGTAGTCCAAGCCTTCCTTGGTTTTTATTCCATTCTTGATGAAGTCACAGCTGAGAATTTTGTTTGATGAAGAAGTCAATTACACCACCTGTGGGTCCACAGAGACAGCACCGGTCCTATGTAAAGGACTGTTAACACAAAGAGTAACATCTACATCTGGTTCATGGGTTCTGTTTGTGGCATAGTAGCTGAAAGTTGGACTTCGACAAGAGTCCCGTAGCTAAGGGGCAAGTCTACACTTTGGTTCATGAGAGATGTCTCTCCTGCCCTTCCTATCAGGCTGAGCTGTTGGTAATTTGTGCTGAGAACTTGCCTTTCCTGGTTCCCCAAGCGTGGGGCCCTAGAGAAGTGGCATGGGAGAGGAACTGCTAGAAACAGGGGCCCTAGGGGACACCCTCACCTCCAGACTGGGTTGTCCAAAAACAGCAAAGAGATTCAGAGATCAGTGGAGTGAAGCTGCTTTTTAAAAACGCTCTTGCAAGAACGGGTGTTCCTCAGATGAGCAGGCACACCGAAGCAGTCTTAGCTAGAGTATTTGAGTTCTACAATACAAGTCCCTCCCTTGTTTCCCCATAGACTGGGCACTTCCAGAGGTTACATCACTTTCCCTGACCTCACCTCCATGTCATACATTAATTGGGTTACCTGGTTAGTTGATTTGTATGTTCAGTCTACTAATTGGTTAACATAGGTATGACAGACTTACTTCATTGGCATGGCCTATTTGCCAGTTGGTTTACAAGATCTTGTTCTAATTGGTTCTCATTGAAGTTTAAATGACAAAGCCCACCTAAAGTAAAAGCCCACAAGAAGCAGGAAGTGACTCAGCAAAAAGCAGTTGCATACAGCTTGTGGCTTATCATGAAAATAAATCATCCTTTTTCTTACAGGAACTATAGGGTCATGAGAGTATCACACACTAAATGGCTCTTAGCTCACAATGTGGTATCCGAACCCCAAGAAAAGTAGTGTTCTGAATACTCAACCATTAGCTGATGGATAGGCTCTCACACTCAAGCTGGGGGCATTGGGAAAAAAACGTATGTCTCTACACCTCCCATTTTCCTTTTTTAACTTTTTTTTTTAGTTGGCGTCTCACTCTGTCACCCAGGCTGGAGTGCCGTGGCACACTCACGGTCACTCCAGTGTCGACCTGCTGGGCTCCGGCAGTCCTTCCACCTCTACCTTCCAAGTAGCTGGAGCTACAGGTACATGCTACCGCACATGGCTAATTTTTTATCTATTGTAGAGACGAGGTCTCGCTAAGTTGCCTGGGCTGGTCTCGAACCTGTGGGCTCAGGCAGTCCACTCGCCTTGGCCTCCCAAAGTGCTGGGATTACAGGCTGAGCCACCAAGCCTGGCCTACACCTCCCATTTTCTTACAGGGAATAAGTACATTTGCTTTATAGCCTTTGTCACAGATAGCTCATGGAATCAAGAAAGATAGTCTGTCTGTTTGAAAAGTTGACTCCAAGAGGTACTGGGAGAGACATATAGGCCCTTCAGAAGTTCTAGAGATCTTGTGGATTAGAGAAGATTCTTCCAAAGCTAAGAGTCCTATATCACTAGGGCTTAGAGAGACCCTGAATATAGAGGAATCTTTCACTTTCCTAATAAAAGGATCTTTAAAAAAAGTTACATTAGCTTTTAGGGACATTAATTAGTCACTGTCTTCTTATATACTGCATTTATTGGTGTAGTTATATATACTTAAAATCACCTATAATATAAAATTATTTAATTTAGAAGCACTGCATTGTTCATGAAACTACATACTGGGTGCCAAAAAAATGCATACACATTTTAAGCAATGTTAAGAGATGTTCCTCAGCCAGGAGTGGTTGTGTGCCTGTAGTTCCGGTTACTTGGAAGGCTGGGGCGGAAGGATTGCCAGAGCCCAGTAGGTCAACGCTGGGGTGGCTGTGACCGTGCCACTGCACTCCAGCCTGGGCGATGGAGTGAGTCTCCAACTCAAAAACAAACAAACAAACAAATAAATAATATATCTTTAAAAAAAGAGGCCGGGTTCGGTGGCTCAGCCTGTAATCCCAGCACTTTGGGAGGCCAAGGTGAGTGGATTGCCTGAGCCCGCGGGTTCGAGACCCACCTGGGCAACTTGGCAAGACCTCATCTCTACAATAAATAAAAAACTTGCCGGGCGTGGTAGTGCACGCCTATAGTTCCAGCTACTTGGAAGGCTGAGGCGGAAGGATCGCCGGAGCCCAGTGGGTCAAGGCTGCGGTGGCCGGGAGCGGCCACTGCACTCCAGTCTGGATGACAGAGTGAGACTCCAACTCAAAAAAAAAAAAAAAAGAGAGAGATGTTTGTCATAATCTAGACATTGATGGTAACCACTTTGAGCCCCTCTTGTAATTGCAGAAGTCAAATGTGATTTGTATTCATCTTTTTGAGTATTACAATTTTAATACAGTATTTTCCTTTCTTAAAATGTGCATACATTTTTTTGACACCCTCTTTATTAAAACTCTTCACCCATATCTGTGATATCCAGGCCTTCTTCTGAGCCCTCTAACACAATTTGACATAGCACATGGCCCTCACCTGTGTTTGTTTCAGACGCAACTGTGTTTGAATCTGTTTGTCCCAAGCCAGGGTTATCTATTTAGGGAATGATATTGTTTTTCCTTCATTTTCTACGTGGTTAGTTGTGATCTACACAATATAAACTTTATGACTTTTAAAAGTGCAATTAAAAAAGTTTCTTTGAAATGACATATAATATTTGTGATTAATCTGGATGAAATATGTTCGTAACTCTTTTTGAAAAAACAGTTTTATCAGGTGACTTCTAAAATATTCTAAATTAGTTTGATTGTGTTCTTTTAGTCTAATTGCTTATTTTTTAAATTAAATTATGCCATTGAGAGCATATTCCATAATATTAAAGGATATGTAACATGGAAGTATAAGCTGGGCTTGGTGGCTCAGCCTGTAATCCCACGCCTTTGGGAGGCTGAGGTGAGTGGATTGCCTGAGCCTGTGGGTTCGAGACCCGCCTGGGCAGTGAGACCTCTTCTCTACATAAATCAAAAAATTAGCCGGACGTGGTAGCGTACGCCTGTAGTTCCGGCTACTTGGAAGGCTGAGGCGGAAGGATCGCCGGAGCCCAGCAGGTCAAGGCTGCGGTGGCCAGGAGCGGCCACTGAACTCCAGTCTGGGCGACAGAGTGAGACTCCAACTCAAAAAAAAAAAAAAATAAAAAATATAAAAAAATTAAAAAAAGTTGGAAGTATACGATGTCTTCTTTAAGGAGTTAACTTTGGGTTTAAAAAAGTGCCTTATATTTGGATATCTATGCTAGTATATGTTTTAGCATATTTTGCATATATCTATTTTTTATTGAATTGGTTGACATGGTACTTTGCAGCAATTTAGAGAGAAATCAGGGGATTAACTCTATATTAAGATCCACAAATATAAGTTATATAAATTTACTACAGATGTATGTGGAGAAGAGTTTTAAATTCCATATAGGTCAAAATAAGTAAGAATATCCTAGTGTCAAAATATTTAGGAATTTGTGTAACACATGGCTGTTTTGCTTTCAGAGAATATTAATTTCTCTACTTGAAATTAATTTTGTGCAACATTAATCCCTTGAGGTGGTCTGAAAAAAAACTCCACGGCCAGATAAGGGTATATTGGGTTCTTTTCCTGAATATCTTAAATACACATCAGTCTGTTAGAAGCTCTGAAAGTCCTACAGGAAGTAATATATTTTTAATCCAGGAGTTCCCAAATAGATTCCATTAAGGAACCCTTTGTTCAAAGCAGTTATTAACATTTAACATTTTGTGTAATTATGGTTACCTGTGGCACCTCTCTCTTCTCTCTCTCTCTCTCTCTCTCTCATTCAAAAGCAGAGAGAAGAAGTGGGCAGGGGAGATGCTTCATAGAACCTGGGAGGGTCCCCAAGGTCTTGAGAGGATACATACAAGAGCTTTAAGGTACAGCTAAGGAAGAAGAGCAATGCACGAAGTTAAGTGTCAGGGGACAGTTCTCTTGATGGGGGGGCTATTATTTTGTAAGCCCCACGAGGGCATTTGAGTTTGCTAGACCAGGTTGCCAGAGGTGTGTGCATGGGCTCTGAGGCACCTCCTGAGAGTCCTGGCTCTCCTTCCTGACAAGACCAACAAATGCTGCCTTATTACCCCTGAAAGGGTAGGGCTATCCTGGAGGAGCAAAGATGCTAACTGAGAGGTGGTTTCTAGGGTCCCATGGGGTGACATGACTCAAATGATCTGTTAGATTTAGACCAGTCCTCCCATCAACTCCAGTCTTAAGGAAACGGTACCAGATTCCTGGAGAAAGGACATTTTGAAAATCTTGTTTAAATGCACGGCAGCCCTTTTTTTGTGACTTGATGAAAAACTTTAAGCCTTGCGGGTGGAGGGCCCTTCCTCACACACACAGCACAGCCACCATGGCAGAAGAGTGATTTGGGCGACAATCCTGGGTGACTTCACCAGGCAGGGAGTGGTAGACGTCCAGCTCTAGGCAGGAAGGGGAACATCCTGTGGGGAGCACAGGATGACAGGAGGTGAGTGGACTCCCATGGAGGAATGGTAGAACAACCAAGAGGAATGGCAGAATGGCAGCGAAGGAGCCCTGGTGAGACACCGGAAAGATGGTTGGGCAGGAAAGAAGGTGTCATGACCCGGACACACCAGATCCCACAGCATGTGCTTCTTCAGGTAACCATGAGACTGGCATATCTAGAGAAGAGTCCCCAGATGTCATCTGTAGGCCATAAAACCCCGGGGAACCTTTGCAAAAACATTCGACAGCACCCCGAAGACTTGGAATGAGTCAAGATGATGCCCTGAATTGATATTTCACAAACTACCCTGGTGATTCTGAAGTCTATCCAGGATGAGAGACCCACTAAGGTGGGGAAGCACAGGTTTTGTATGAGAAATAGTTTCTTTCCTGAACATTTACCATAATACGATAAGAAAGGGATTGGCAGTAGTGGGACACTGCCGAGGTGGGGGGTGGGGGATGGAGGAAACACAACATCGGTAAGGGTACCTGATCTCCGACCAGGCAAAGTGAGTACCAAAGGGAGATCCGAACTTTACCTGTACGATGTCTACTTGTATACCTAATCCTGAATTTTACTCATCTTTAAAATAAAAAAAAAGATTCTTGAATTTAATTCTCTATTGTGAAATAAATGTGGAGACATTAAAATACAGTCTCTTAAACTTACAGTCACTAGTCGTGTGTGAAACGCGGAGTCTTCTTAAAAATAATATAACAATTGTACTTGCTAATGAATGATGCAGAGTCTCTTATTCACACATTCGCTTACAGACCTGGGCTCTCCCTGCTCTTCACTCCCTCCTCTTCGTTTGTCCTTATTTGCGACTTTTCCATGTGCTCACCTGCCCAAGCCAGGACCCAGCGCCGATGTCCTTAGGGACTTTTGCCTGTTTGAAGCTTTTCTGCCAGACTACTCAGAAAAAAAATGATTATCTACACTTTGAAACTTACTATATAACCTTACTCTCCTCGTTCTGGAAGCCGTGCAGCTAGAAATAGTCAGAGGATACTCTTCTATTTTTAGTAACGTGGACGTCACTAGAGACCCAGATTCTATCTTCAGAGGCCAATGTCATGCGTGTCTTATCAGGCAAATCCATCTGAAAGGAGACTTTGACCAACAGGGAAAGCACTGCAAATGCCACACTCCAATCCGCCTGCAGTAGGGTAGTTCCTTTTTAGATTTTGCCATTTGCAATGGACAATGGTCGTATCTGTTCTGTGCCATTTTACAGAAATTTGGGGCAAGATGCTTCTGCCTCAGTTTCTCTGCCTTTAAAATGGAGGTAATAATAATTACAAAATATGAACGATCTTGCAAAGAAGCTGGTAATGAAAGAGTGACTGGTTCAACTGTAACTAACCCAAAATGTGTTTGCCATTTAAAATGGAAACCTGCAAAGAACAATTTGATAGTGACTGCATTTTCAATGAGTGGCTCGAGGTCACAGTTCATAAAATAGGCTTGCATCACTTGAGTCGTTTTCTGCAAAATTTGTAAACTGAAGGGATGGAATGCTCTTTGCTGTGTAAATTCTGCATCTGCTGTTTCTTACAAGTGCTTTCCCTAGGGCATGAGTGACTGACGCTGTAGAGCTAGTAGAGAAAACAGGTGTGCCTGTTCAGAGGAAGAAAGTAAGTGTATTTACGAAAATGATCATCCCAGCCCCCAGTCTCTCTCCAAGAGAGACTCACAATCCAGGCATCCCTGCGAGCTAAGCCAACTGGTACAGAGCTGATTCCTTGCACGGTTTTCCTACCTGTAGCCTGGCACATTCAGGGGAAGATTGACCCCTGTTTTCAGGATAAGAGATGCATGTTTGTTCTCAATAGTATGTAGGATTTCTTTTTCTTTTCTTTTCTTTTTTTTTTTTTTTTGCCTGTTAGAGTAGGAGGACTGTAAAAGCCTACCTGGACACAAGCCTTCAAAACTTGAACCCTAAAACTGCTCATTGGTGAGGGCTATGGTTTGATTATTTGTCCCCTCCAAAACTCATGCTGAAATTAACCCCCAATGTGGCAGTATTGAGAGGTGGGACCTTTAAGAGGCGAGACCTCATCTCTACAATAAAATCAAAAAAATTAGCTGGGCGTGGTAGCGTGTGCCTGTAGTTCTTGGAAGGCTGAGGCAGAAGGATCGCTGGAGCCCAGTGGGTCGAGGCTGCGGTGGCCGGGAGCGACCACGGCACTCCCGTCTGGGCGACAGAGTGAGACTCCAACTCAAAAAAATAAAAAAAGAGGTGATTGGGTCATGAGGGGGAGCCGTTGTAAATGGATTAATGGGTTATCCTGAGAGGGAACTGGTGGTTTTGCAAGACGAGAAAGAAAGACCTGAGCGAGCATGTTGCACTCTTAGCCCCCTCACCACATGCAAGAATGCTCTCACCAGATGTGCATCTACAGCCTTGGACTTTCAAGCCTCCATCACTGTAAGAAATAAATTCCTTTTAAAAAAACACATTGCCCAGTTTTAAGTATTCTATCATAAGCAACAGAAAATGCACTAAGACAGTGAGTAAGGCAGATCAAGAAAACTGTGTTTTCATTTCATTTTGAATCTATTTTCTTAAGAATCTAGAGTTTGGGGGATGGCAGGTCAGATCTAAAACAGAGGGGACCTTATGTTTACTCTTTTTTTTTTTTTTTGAGTTGGAGTCTCACTCCATCGCCCAGACTGGGGTGCAGTGGCCGCTCTTGGCCACTGCAGCCTCGACCTGCTGGGCTCCAGCGATCCTTCCACCTCAGCTTTCCAAGTAGCTGGAACTACAGGCACGCGCTACCACACCCGGCTAATTTTTGATTTTATGTAGAGATGAGGTCTCACCAAGTTGCCCAGGCGGGTCACGAACCTGCAGGCTCAGGCAATCCACTCACCTCAGCCTCCCAAAGTGCTGGGATTACAGGCTGAGCCACCAAACCCGGCTATGTTTACTCTTAAAGAAGCACAACACACCCTCGAAGGAATGCTGCCCAGGCAAAGCATCAAGGTCACATTGCCTTGAAGACAACAGGGACAAAGTTGTCTATCTGGTCTTAAAATCTGCAGGTTTAAAAACTGGATTTTATCAGCACTTAAGAACTCTTGAGGACTAATGCTCTCATGCCCTTAAAACTCAAAAGAGACTGTATAAACCAGAAATTATCTGTCATATTGACTGGACACTCTTGTTGGCTAGTTGGAATACTTGCATTAATTTCCAGCAATAAATAGAACTGTCAAGTGTACCAGTCATTTATGCCAGTTTGCCTTGCACTTCTCTCTATAGGAAGACTACGGAGGAAGCTGAAATACAATCAGAAGGGTGTGTGTTGAGCATGGGAAGTGAGCATGTCAATATCAATGCCAAGGGCATCAAGCCATATAACCTGATTTGTCCGCCTGCAACATCAGAATTCATGCCAAGCACACTGGATGTTTGAACCGAGGGTCAAAGCCCCCTCTTCTCTGGGTGGTGCTGGAAACTTCCGTCATATTTGAATTATCTCATTTTCCCCTGTATTCTGATGACAAATTCCTTTCCTCACTCAGTGTTTCTCAAATGTGTCCTGTAGTTCACTAGTCCTATCCGATTCTTTGGGGGGGAAAAAGGGGGGTTCTGTGGCTGAAAATTCAACTCCACACATTATCTTCGTTTTGTAGATATGTCATGCTCACTAGCAAAGTAAAAGTTCTGACCAATCCTTTTAAACTTTGTTTTCTCCAATATTTTTCAAACTTACTTGATTCAAAAATACTTTCTTTGTGAAATGTCTACTAGCTAGCATCCTGAGAAACTAGGTGTTCCACAGAATACTCTTTGGCAAAAGCCAATTGCTGCAAGTGCCACCAACTGAGCAAGAGGCAACCTCTCTCTCTTGTGTTTTGCCTGAATGACTCTCAGGGTTTTGTGTCTGCCTTATTGTTGTCTCCAGGTCCTGCTTGTGTGTAAAGACTGGAGACAAAAGGAACCAGGTAAACATAAAGGTCAATGTCCCTGGTGTGAAATTCCAGGAGGCTAGAATTGCTGACTTCTACATTTCCTTCTAATCCTAAACATTTGGGGCTCCAAAGACTGGGAAAAAAGCATTCTCTCAATGGGTTTCTTTGCTTCCCCCCCCCTTAGCAAATAGAGAAAGATACAATAATTTTGGATAATGGGAAAGTGAAGAGTTTGTGAAAACCAGTAATCACCGTTTAGTTCTTATTTGTAATTTTTTTTTTTTTTTTTTTTTAAGATTTGGGGATCTCACTCTGTTGCCCAGACTGGAATGCAGTGGCATGATCACTGCTCCCCATAGCCTCGACCTTCTGGGCTCAGGTGATCCTTATGCCTCAGTTTTCCTAGTAGCTGGGACTACAGGTGGGCACCACATCTGGCTAATTTTTTTTGTAGAGATGTGGTCTCACTATGTTTCCAAGGCTGGTCTCGAACTCCTAGACTCAAGCACTCCAAAAGTTCTGGGATTATAGCTGCTGGGCCCAGCCCTGTAAAGGCTTTTAAGCCTTAGGAGGTGACACAGTATAAAAGGCTTGAGGAGACATTAGAAAACCTGGATTCACGTCCCCAAACTTACCTATTACCTTGAGCAAGTGACTTCAACTCTCTGAACTTTAAATCCTCTTCGGCAGTTTAAATGGGGATAACAATGTCCTTGTAAGGATTAAATAACAACATTGATACTATGCAGCCGTGCTAAGTCTTCTAAATGCCTTGTTTCTTTTTCTTCTTCCTAAATAATCTATGCAGTGGGAACAGCAGAAACAGGAGCTAAGGCTAGGAGGTAAGTAGCCTGCTCAGGACATTCAGCCAGTCATGGGGCAGCTGGGATCTGAATTCAGGTGTGCCTGACTCCAAAGTTTATTTTCTTTGCAATGATGCTACATTCCGGAGCCCAGGGATTAGCATGTAAGTATTTAACACATATTTTACAATGTGATTGGTTTTCTTTTGTTTCACGTAATTAGCTCATTGCCAAATACTGGGCTGATTCATGTCAAATGTGAAACTGAAAATAGGCGGAGAAGCTGGGCTTGGGGCACACGCCTGTAGTCCAAGTTACTCGAGAGACTGAGGAAGAAGAATCGCCTGAGCCCAGGAAGTTGAGGCTGTGGTGAGACGTGATGGTGCCACTGTATTCCAGCCTGGGAGACAGAAGAGGACCCCGACTCTATTAAAAGAAAAAAAAAAAAGAAAAGAAAATCGGCACAGAAGATGACCTTTGAGGAAAAAACCTCAAATCAGATAAACCTTATCTATTGTTAAATGTCAATATTTTTGTTAGATCACTATTTAGAAAGGTCTACATGATGCTTGGTAATCATTGCACAGAGATTTTGGGTTTTTGTTCATATACCATTATACTGCATTAAATGCTGCATATTGGCACACTGGGTCATATTTATTTTATTTTAATTTTTTTAATTTTAAAGATGTGGGGTACAATTCAGGATTAGGTATATCAATGTCCATTATGCAGGTGCCCTTGTTAATAAGGTGTGTCCCCCACCCCTGGCAGTTTCCCACTACTGCCAATTCCTTTCTTACAGTATTATTATTATTATTATTATTATTTTTTGAGTTGGAGTCTCACTCTGTCACCCAGGCTGGAGTGCAGTGGCCGCTCCGGCCACCGCAGCCTCGACCTGCTGGGCTCCGGCGATCCTTCCGCCTCAGCCTTCCAAGTAGCAGGAACTACAGGCGCGTGCTACCACACCCGGCTGATTTTTCTGATTTATTGTAGAGGTGAGGTCTCGCCTGTCCAGGTGGGTCTCGAACCCACGGGCTCAGGCAATCCACTCACCTCAGCCTCCCAAAGGTGCAGGATTACAGGCTGAGCCACCGAGCCTGGCTTCTTATAGTATTATGATAGTTGTTCAAGGTCTGCTTATCAGTGAGAACATGTGATACTCGGTTCTTTGTCAGACCGTGTCATATTTTATAGTGAACCTTGTGGTGATTTCTTATATTGGGAGACCTACCTTTCTGTGGTAGAGCCTGAAAATTCATATCTCGGGCTCCTTGGTAGCCACAACTTTGGTTCTGTGACCACATGGCTCATGCAGGGTAGATCAAAAGGGAGCTAGATGAGGAGATGGCTACGTCTTCTGCTAAGGTCACGGTAGAGATAAGCGAAGGAGAGGACAGTGACAGAGTTCCTGGCCTCCTGGAGGGTCATAAGTACCAAGTGCTGGTGCAGTCACATTTTCCTTAGAGAAGCCTCCGTACTGTGGTTGAGAACCATTCCTGGCTATGTAGCTTCAGGGTTGGCTATCTGGTCCTTCTGGAAAATCTTCAGCTAACTAATACTGTTTAATAAATACTTTTTTTCCCCCACTTAAACTTGCCAGTGTGGATTCTGTTATTTGTAACCCCAAATCCTCACCGGCACTCCGTTTAGTTGCAACACCCTGAACATATGTGATGAATGGTTGCTGAATGTACAAATCGAGAGAAATTGTGAAACTGTTTGATGATGATGATGATGTGTGTAAGGGGCGAATCCTGATATATTTACTGATTTTTGGGCATTGATTTTGATTCCTTGGAAACTGTATCTAGGGGTTTGGTGTTGGGATGATTTTTTGTCTCTGCGGTGACTGCAAACAAAGAGAGCATTGTGGGAGTTAGTGCGTCCCTCCTTCACCTTAATTGTTTTGGGGGACTTTTACTGCAGTTACATGAATAAGTTTATACCAGTTTTTCCTCTTTTTTCATGAAGTAAACAGGTTTTCCTCATTTCTGTTTGTCAGAAGGAAATTTGGAATGTATGTGGCCTGAGGTTCACTTTTGAGTTAAACCTGACTTATTTTCTAGGGAAGAATCTAGCTGCAAGTAACTGCATCTTCTGAGCGACATTAAATTGTAAATTTCAGAGAGGCTCAGGGGCAGTCTTTTAACTTACCGTTTTGTATCATATTTTAAAATATATTTTACTATGTATAAGGAGTTATTTAGAAATTTGTACAACTTAGTAGTATGCTTTATAGTAGTTGCTTCAGGAATTAGCTCAGGGATATTAGATCTTTGTTTGAGAAAGAACAAAGTTTTATGCCTGAATATCTTACTATATTCCAATTATAAATATATATATATATAAATTAAGAGTTTTATGTGTTGGGTCAAATTTCCCCTTATTTTTCTTAACAATTTGCAGTTCTGTTTGAGCTTCCATTAGTTTCTTGGGGCATAGAAGAAGAGGTACTGAATAGAAATGCTATACCAAAGTCCGAATTTGAAATTCTACTCGAAAAGAGGCAGAGGGAGGCCAATGAGTGGCAAGGAAGGAAACTGGATGGTCACATTCCCACTATCCCTCACAGGGCCAAAAGGAAGACTTGCTTCCCTGGAGGAAGCCACCCACTCCTGCTCTGGTCTCCTCTGAAGCATGGCACCCACGATCTCCAACAAGACACACATCTATATGCTGGAATTTTCAGATATCCATCTTCATCACTTGTGTTTTTGGTTCAAACTGATGCTGATGGGAAATTTCACTAAGTAGTAACACACATGAAGTTGTTTTGTGAAGATAATATTTTCCCTGGGGCGGGGGGAGAGAACCGATTGCCTTTGAATCACACATTAGGATGCTCTTAAGGGTCTGGCTTATCTGGAAACAGGACATTTGAAAGATAACGTTGACACTCCATTTAAATCCTACCCCCAGCAGAGTCAAGTTTTTGTGGCACTTCTCTCTGTCAAAAATAAAATGGACAAGAGACAGCTTTTTGTTTTTAAAACAACAGCTGCTAAGCAACCACTGCTATCTACCTTTTGTTACCAAGTTTGGGGCTGATCGTCACCAGATAGGTATTTCCAGGAGCTCTCCCATGTTTTGGTGCTTTGATCACACAATAATCGTTGAACATCTGTCTATGTCCCCACTGACCCATTTGTCTTCTCGCATTTAAATCTGGCTGCGTGACCACAATTTTGTAATTCTGCAAGGGAAGCGTAATGGGAAATTGTGTATGGCTGTGCTTATATAAGAAGTGCAATAGAAATAAATACTAATGTATATTATTTCTTTCTTGGCATATCTGAACTAGATTCTTGTTCATCAGTTAGCATTTCTTTGGGTTTCACTTCTCAAAGAAGCCTAACCTGGCCAGCGGGTGTTGTAGAAACTGTGCTCTGCTTAACTGAGAATTAAGCAGCTGATATTTAGGGTTGGCATGTACAAAAGACATTAACTTCATCAACCGGGATTCTAGAAGCGTAAAGACAGCTATTGCACTAATACAATATTAAGTTTTGTTTTGCAGAAGTGTGTTCTCTTAGTAAGGATGAGTATGTTTGCCCTGTGGGAAAGAGTAGAAATATCCTTTTTATTTCAAGGCATTGTGTACTGGCACTTATGCTCTATTTTACATTACATAATAAACTTGATTTAAGGAATAAACTATTTATACCCCCGAGGTGATTGAAATGATGTATATAAGAAATTAAAATGTAAATTTTGCTATTTTCAGTCAAGATTTGGCTTTGCACTCTCTCTTAAACCCTGATTTCAACACCAATATGTGTAGATATATGTACTATTGTTGTACATGATATGATACGTAGTCAGCCCTCTGTAAATGAGGGTTCCACATCCAGGTATTCAACCAATCGTGGATCAAAATTATTTTTAAATAATTTGCCTGTACCGATCATGTACAGACTTTTTTCCTGTCATTATTTCTTAAACGACACAGTATAATAGCTATTTAAGTGGCACTTACATTGTATATTAGGTATTGAAAGTGATATATAGGACTTAAAGTATACAGGAGAATGTGTGTAAGTTACATGCAAATACACTACCATTCGATGTCAGGAACTTGAACATCCATGGATTTTTGGTATCCTGTGGGGGCCCTGCAACCAATCACCTGCAGGTACAGAGAGACGATTTGGCAGTACGAGGGGGACTCCAAAACCCTGGGGTTTATTTATTAAAAATTGTGTATTTATTCTTACATGTTTAAACTTCAGTCACCTTTAAAGCACACTCCATTTGATGCAATGCAACTATCAAGGTGCTTTTTCCACTGCTCAAAACAGTTCTAACCAATCACCCGCAGATACAGAGAGATGGTGGTATTTTCATGATGCCAGTATTTTAGTATGTATATGTTTAATCTATTTTTTGTTTTGGTATTTGTAGTTACATAAGTGTGTATACTGAAAAATTGTAATCATAACATTCTTGCAGTTTTGTAATTTATATTTTCCAGCTACAAAATATATTGCAAACATTAAATATTATTTTAAAAACATGATAATATTCCAGTATGAGCATGTGCCATACTTTCCTAAATGTTGGACATTTAGTTGTTTGGAAGTATATTAAAAGTGCAACTCTGTTAGGTTCTTGGAATAAATTCCTAGAAATGAAATTGGTGGGTCAACTGGTGTACATGTTTTCACATATGCGGGGGGGGGAGGGGAGCAAAAACCGAAATTATCTTTAAGAAGGCGAATCCTTTGTAGTACACTCAAAATTTGTTCCTCCAGATCAAATGATCAACCAAAATTTTAATTTTTTTAGAGTCAGAGTCTCACTCTGTTGCCCAGGCCGGAATGCAGGGGCATGCTCGTGACCATTACAGCCTCAACCTGTTGGGCTCAGGCAGTCCTTCCGCCCCAACCTTCCAAGTAGCAGGAACTACAGGCACTCACTACCATGCCCGGCTAATTTTTTGATTTACTGTAGAGATGAGATCTCACCAAGTTGCCCAGGCTGATCTAGAACCCTTGAACTCAGGCAATCTTCTCTCCTCGGCCTCCCAAAGTGCTGGGATTACAGGCTTGAGCCACTGCACCCTGCCCCCAAACCCTGGAAGTTTTGAGAAGGTTGCATCATGATTTTTAGAAGAAACATCCCGTGAGTGGACTGCATGAGCCCGCGGGTTCGAGACCCGCCTGGGCAGCTTGGAGAGACCTCATCTCCACAGTAAATAAAAAAATCAGCCGGGCGTGGTAGCGCACGCCTGTAGTTCCAGCTACTTGGAAGGCTGAGGCGGAAGGATCGCCGGAGCCCAGCAGGTTGAGGCTGCGGTGGCCGGGAGCGGCCTCTGCACTCCAGTCTGGGTGACAGAGTGAGACTCCGACTCAAAAAAAAAAAAAAAAGAAGAAACACCCCAAGCTCTGGCAAGCAGGTGACGGGTGGTCACACCATCACAATGCCCCTGCCCACACTGTGTTGAGTGTTCAGCAGTTTTTGACCAAAAAATCAGCATGATCCCCTTGCGCCACCCGTTCTATTCTCCCAATCTCACTCTGAGCAATTTTTTTTGTTTCCATGAATGAGAAGTCCTCAACGGGAAATGTCTCGCAGTTGTAGAATAGCTGAAACAAAAAATGGCAAAAGCACTCAAAGGCATCCAAATGGACAAGTTCAAAAATAGTTTTGAGCAGTGGAAAACACATCTGGAGAGTTGCATTGCATCAAACGGAGAGTACTTTGAAGGTGACTGAAGTTTAAACATGTCAATAAAGACACAACTTTTAATAAATAAATTCAAGGTGTTTTGAGGTCCCCCTCATATTGCCAAATTGCCTCTAAGAGGTTAGCTCTAAATTGATTGTATTCTTACTAGTATTGTATACATGTGCTGGTTTCTTTCTATATCTGTATATAATGGTTATTGGTACTTTTTCAGTTCTAGTCATTTCAACAAAAAATATCTTGTGTTTAGATTTGCATTTTTAAGGTGTGGTAGCCTCATTTTCTATGTTACGATTCCTAGAAACTCTGAGTACTTCCTACTTAACTTGCTTTAAAAGGAACAGTGTAGTGTTTTAAACACACTAAAAGTTGTGTGTGGAATGAAGCTATGGTTGAAAAGAGAATTCACAGATCTATGGATGCCCAAATGTTGAGATTTTTCTGTAATAAATACAAGCTGCTTCTTTGGTAATATAAAATGGGCCATTTTATCTAATATTCAGTCTTAACACAGATCTTAGACATGTATAGAATAATCTGCTAAGCTCAATGGAACATCACGCAGGGATTTATTGGGCGGTCACTTGAGATGGATCTATGAATTCAAGGATATGTTAAACTTGGCTGAATCCAGGTACCAGGGCGTGGTGTTTGAAAGAAACATAATGCCCACCCAAACATATTTCTGTGCTCCTTCTTTTGTCATAAGCCTTTGGCACTTACCTATATACACATGCTTTTTCAGGTTGAAGTAAAAATACCCACAAAAATGTTCAGATGTTTCTGGACAATACACAGGCAGAGGCATCTGAAGAACAGCTCTTCACTTCCTGCTGTTTCTACTGTGGCCTGAAAGATGGGAAGACAAATCTTCAGTTTTGTCAAATAGTGAAATCATTGTTTGAAAGCTAGAAAATGCAAACATGTTCTCTAAAAGCTGGACATCTGCCCCTTTGCTAGAACTCCGAGATATTAACCTGCAGACCTCAGCCAGGAACCAAACAGACATCTGCTGGAGCTGCATTCACCACTACTGGATTAAAAGGGACAATGCTCTTATCAAAACATACCAGCTCTGGTGGCTTTCCTTGATAGTTCCCTACTCCTTCACGGAAAGCGGAGTTTGTCCCTCCTCTGTGCACTCTTGAGCCTGTCTGTATTCTGGCATCAACTGCAATGCATGCCTTATAACTGTATCCTCACTTGTCTGGTCTGCCCAGACACTACACTGTGAACCTCCTTACAGCAGGCCTTTATGTCTCATCCATGTTTATACCTCAAGTACTCAACACAGTATGTCGTACATACAGGCACCGATCTGGGCATGATTGTCCAGTGATAAGGTTATCAGCCCTGGCCTTCTGAATGTTGACCAGAATGGCAGATTAGAATACCTGGACAGCACATGGTTTGCTAGGTTTGAGTAGTTCAGGGAGTCTGCTGTATTTCATCTTAGACTCAAATCTTGCCTCACCCTCTGCGATTTTGAGTTTTTGCAACCAGGGTTCTCAGCTTTGCCACTCGTGAAATGCCACAGGGGTTATGATTTTTCACAAAATCTCTACTGACGTGTTTGACAATAATAATGGGAAAGGAGCAGATATTATGAGAATCTGGTTAAAGATAATATGCAGTGCTGGCTATTAGTTTATCTGTAACCTCAAAAGATGGGGAAAGGACTATTTTAAGTAATAGCTAGCATTTCTGTTATTCTTTCTTTTTTTTTTTTTGAGTTGGAGTCTCACTCTGTCGCCCAGACTGGAGTGCAGTGGCCGCTCCCAGCCACCGCAGCCTCGACCTGCTGGGCTCCGGCGATCCTTCTGCCTCAGCCTTCTGATCTGTTATTCTTTTAAAGAGACAGCTGGGTGGGGTGGCTCACGCCTGAAATCCCAGCACTTTGGGAGGCAGATGTGAGAGGATTGCCTGAGCCCAGGGGCTAGAGATCAGTCTGGGAAATTTGGCAAGACCTCGTCTCTACAATAAATAAATAAATAAATAAAATATTAACTGCGCGTGGTGGTGTGCGCCTGTAGTTTCAGCTACTTGGAAGGCTGAAATGGAAGAATCGCCTGAACCCAACAGATCGGGGCTGTGGTGGCCGTGATTGCACTTCAGCCTGGGAGACAGAGTGAGACTCCAACTCAAACCACAACAGCAAAACAACAAAAAAATGCTAAAGATTACTGTATTCTTAGCACCCCAGAGCAGCACTACACAGGACGCCTCTTAAATCAGCTGGGGCATCTGAGTAATCTCATCAGTAAGTGCAGTACTCTTGTTCTTGTGAGGAACGCAAAATGCTTTTTGTGTAAACCCTAAAATTTTAATTTTAGTGTACCTGGGAAATGGCTTTAATGCTCAAATAAGCAATAAGGCAACTAAAAAAATTTGTGGATCATTTATTTCATAATAGATAAGGAATTTTTAGTTTGAATTAGCTTGTTCCAATAATACTTTACTTGCTGAATTCATAGGACTTTCATATGATGATTATTTTCTATTGAAAATAACCAAAGAAGATTATTCTTTTTTGAGTCAGAGTCTCACTCTGTCACCCAGGCTGGAGTGCAGTGGCATGCTACTCATGGCCACCGCAACTTCAACCTGCTGGACTCAGACAATCCTTCCGCTTCAGCCTTCCAGGTAGTTGGAAGCACAGGCATGCACCACCACATTTGGCTAATTTTTTTGATTTATCATAGAGACAAGGTCTTGCTATGTTGCTCAGGCTGGTCTTGAACCCCTGAGCTCAGGCAGTTGTCTCGCCTCTGTCTCCCAAAGTCCTGGGGATTACAGATTTGAGCCACCATGCCTGGCCACAAGACTACTCTTTACATCTCAGCTCAGGGAAGGGATTCAATAGATATGTATACTTATTTCAGAGTTTCAAACCTGTAAGCAAATTTATTTCTGAGTAATAAATATGTACCAGATGAATATGTCCCTCATAAAAGCTAACTAATATGGCAAGTTTGGGGGTTTTCTGACCATTTGAATAAAAAGAAAAAACCAGGGAGGAAGGCAAATTTTGTCTCCGTATCTACTTCTTATTTTGAGCAGGAGAATTCTTGACTCACATCAAATTACACAGGAAAAAATTCTGTTCCTCAGAGGATAGAAGTGACGTCACTTCACGTGTGTTTCTTATTTTGGTTGATAGACTATTAAAAAAATTCTAGTTTCTTTTCACTTTTGCATGTGCTTTGATTTTTGGCTCAAGCTTATACTACAGCTACTAAATTGTAACTGATTTTGTCCCTCCGTTTGGAATTCTGTCAGCTTTATTCATATGAACAACATCAGTTTGGAGGGATTTTTTAAAATAACTTTTCAGATTGCCATCCCATTTTTGCAGTTGCAAACTCCTGATGGAACTTTATGTACTCTTTTTTTTTTTTTTGAGACAAAGTAAAACTCTGTCACCCAAGCTGGAATGCAGTGGCACGATCATGACTCCAGACAGCCTTGACCTCCTAGATTCAGGCGATCCTTCCTCTTCAGTCTCCTGAGTAGCTGGGACTACAGGTGTGTGCCACCAAACCTGGCAAGTTTTTTTATTTTTTGGTAGAAATGAGGTCTTGCTATGTTGCCCAGGCTGGTCTTGAACTCCTGGGCTCAAGCAATTCTCCCGCTTCAGTCTCTCAGTTTGCTGGCATTACAGGTGTGAGCCACTGCGCTTGGCCCAGGAACTTTATATACTCCTAGAGATTTTTTGAGCAAGGGGCATGAGCGAGGGAAAGAGGAGAATAAAACTGGATAGAACTGATAAAGGATACCAGAGGATGCCTCAGTTATTCAGTAGGTTTGGGCACTTTTATGCCAAGGCATATTTTTAAAATTTATTTTACTTTTCTTTCTTTCTCTCTCTCTCTCTCTTTTATGCCAAGGCATATTTTTAAAATTTATTTTTCTTTCTTTCTCTCTCCCTCCCTCCCTCCCTCCCTCCCTCCCTCTCTCTCTCTCTCTCTCTTTCTTTCCTTCTTTATTTTGAGTTGGAATCTCACTCTGTCGCCCAGACTGGAGTGCAGTGGCAGCCTCGACCTGCTGGGCTCCGGCGATCCTTCTGCCTCAGCCTTCCAAGTAGCCGGAATTACAGGCATGCTGATTTTTTGATTTATTGTAGAGATGAGGTCTCACTGCCCAGGCAGGTCTTGAACCTGCTGGCTCAGGCAATCCACTCACCTCAGCCTCCCAAAGGCACGGGATTACAGCCTGAGCCACCGAGCCTGGCTTATTTTTTATTTTATTTTATTTTTTGAGTTGGAGTCTCACTCTGTCACCTAGACTGGAGTGCAGTGGCCGCTCCCGGCCACTGCAGCCTCGACCTGCTGGGCTCCGGCAATCCTTCCGCCTCAACCTTCCGAGTAGCCGGAATTACAGGCGCGCGCTACCACGCCTGGCTGATTTTTTGATTTATTGTAGAGATGAGGTCTCACCAAGTTGCCCAGGCGGGTCTTGAACCCGCGGGCTCAGGCAATCCACTCACCTCAGCCTCCCAAAGTGCTGGGATTACAGGCTGAGCCACTGAGCCCGGCCCATATTTTTTTAAAAAAGAGAAAAATAATAGCGTAAAATAACAAAGTATCTATCCCAATAAGTTTCTGATTGAGTTTTTCTTTACCTTTTAGAATGCTCCTCCCTTTTCCCCATCCCTGGCCTCTGGTCTCTCAATTACAACATCATTGTTCAAAGACAAAAATATAGAACACTCATTTGTATATTTGCAAAATTTTGTAAGGCATCATCAGTTATGGGTGTAGGCTGTTCACAAATTGCGGGGGGAAATAAACTAGTACATTTAAAAAGGGAGGGTTAGCCAGGCTCGGTGGCTCAGCCTGTAATCCCGCGCCTTTGGGAGGCTGAGGTGAGTGGATCGCCTGAGCCCGCGGGTTCGAGACCCGCCTGGGCAGCGAGACCTCATCTCTACAATAAGTCAAAAAATCAGCCGGGCGTGGTAGCCCGCGTCTGTAATTCCAGCTACTCGGAAGGCTGAGGCGGAAGGATCGCCGGAGCCCAGCAGGTCGAGGCTGCGGTGGCCGGGAGCGGCCACTGCACTCCAGTCTGGGCGACAGAGTGAGACTCCAACTCAAAAAAATAAATAAATAAATAAAATAAAACAAAAAGGGAGGGTTCTTTTCTGAATATAGGATTTGAGGCTACCCTGCCAAACATAGCCTGAAAGCCTGAACATGTTATAAATAAGGGAATATAAATATAAACTATAAAGCAATGTAAATATATAGCATATATTTCTATTATATATTTGTATATTTATACATTAATATAAAATAAAAAATATAAACATGTTAGAATAAGGGAATATAAATATAAACTATGAAGCAATATACCTATATAACATATATTTATATTATTTATATATCAATATAAAAATAAAATATAAGCATGTTATAAATAAGGGATTGGCTAAATAAATTAGGGTGCGTGTGTATTATGAGATGTTATGCAGCTTTTAAACAGAACAGTGTGATGATATTGAACCAAGGGAGCAAACGGAGAGGTCTAGATGGCCAGGCTGGATGTGGGGTTAGGAGCTGAGGCTGTGGTGCCCTGGACAGTGTGGGGCACCTCGGGGGGTAGTCGCCACATAACTCCTGTGTCTGACCCGTTCCATGTGAGAATTGCATACAGTGTGACTGGAACTTTTCATTTTTGAAAAAAGTGGGAAATATGGACTTTCATATGCCAGAAACAAATTTAAAAAATTTAAAAGGATTTGTGAACTATGGGCTACTAGTTTGAAACTTCTGGTCTATATATAATGACCTGAAATGATGCCTGAGACAAATTGCTATATGAAGAACAGCGATTCACAGAACAATACATGTAGCGAAATCTTATTAGAATGAAACGAAACACCCTCCTCTTTCACATATGTTTATACGTAAATATGTGCTTGTAGATGCATAGAAAAAGGTCTGTAGATTATTCTCCAAATTGCTAACTGTTGTTACCACTGAGGAAGGAGGTGTAAGGAGGTGTATTTTTAAGGAAGAGATTTGGATGCTTAAGCAATGTTTTTGCCTTTTTTCTATATATTTTTGTGTTGTTGGCACAGTATTTAAAATATAGTAAAAATGTTTTAACTTATTGTTTATGTAAGTAAAAACTGTTTAAAACTGGATTTTAATGTTCCATTAGCTTTTTTTCTTTTCTTGTGATAATCTTTTTTTGTTTTAAAGGATAGACCATAAACTAAGGAGAAAGAATAAAAACATTTGGGAGGGTAATTAATTATTTTGGACACAGCGTAGTCTCATTAATATCTTACGACATTGATAGGCTTTCAAAAACCATTGCTGAAATAGGACATATACTGCTGTAACAGACTTAATTTTATTCAAAAGAAACATCAAAGCCCATTTTTAGAATTTTAAGCGTATGTTGATTTTGTTTTTTCATTGATAAATTGATAACTGTAGGTCAATAAGTGTGTGCTTGGTCACCTTCATAGGTGATGCAATTCCACAGTCTTCATTCTTTCTATACCGTCAATGGTCAGAGACTTCCCTGAACTACAGTTGTCTTGGGAGAGATATGTTTTATTGATCAAGTATTAGATGGATAAGCCATTGTAAAACCATCACTACTACCAGAATGACAATTCAAAGTAAATAACCAGCTAGTTGTTGATTGCTCCATAATTATATATATAATAGGCTTCAACATTGAAAAATTATTTAGCAGAAAAGTTATTTCCTTGAATTTTCTAGGAAGAAAAAGAAGAGGAAAAAGCAGAGAAGAATAACAGAAAAAAGAGCCTTTATCATTTAGATGAAAAATAGTTGGGAGAACAAAACCATTTCTTTCCAATATGAGATGTATAAAATGGAAATACCAAATGTGTTTTCTTACCTCTCTGCATTTTGCAATTGTCCATATGCAGAGTTTCACATTGAATGATTCATAGGCAACATGGTGAAACGCTATGTAAGTTCATGCTGTATGTGAACTCTTGTAAATTGCAGTGCTGACATGAACTCAAAACCTTCACCATTCCAACTCATTGTTTGAAAACACATGTTTCAGGGCCAGAGTGTCCTAGACAAAGGTTGCTGCTCCGAATCCACATTACTATTGGTGATTTTTAAAAAATCTCCTAACAATAAAATACCTAGATGACGTAACAATCATCCCTCCGGTTCCTTATGCTTATTGTGCTGTGGAATTTCATTTCGACCTTTCCACAGTGAAAAGGAAAGTGAATGAAAATATACCATTCAAAATATTAAAAATGATCTGAGGGAGAGATGGAGGATTGTTTCATTACGCAGGGTTAACTGAATAAGGAGGAATAAAAGAACGTTGTTGCAGCATTTTATTACCCACTCTCCAGCCTAATGCGGTTGTGAGACTCTTGGCTAAACTGCCGCTTTATCTTAAATGAACTGCAGTATGTCGCAGTCCTGAAGTGTTTCGGAAGAACAGGCACTTCATTATTTTTGCAGAGATTACCTGCTTCAAGTGAAACCTATACGGAATCCTTTCTGACCTGTTTGGTATTGTGATATTGATAACCAGCCACACTTTCCAGCCCCTTATCTTGCCTTCTATGGGATAATCTTTTCTTCTGGATCTTAATTCTGCTAATAGCACCCTTGACTGGCTGCCAGACTACAAACACAGGCAGGTGAAAAATGAATGGCTCCAGCCTGACCGCTGATAACTTCCAAAGGCTTTTTATTCTCAGAATTCCCTCCAAAAAATACAAGATGACAGGATGCCTGTCAATTGCATTCCTCTTACTGTGTTCCTCAGCCCTCCCCACTCCCGGAAACCTCCCTCCCCATTCTTATAATGTATTCCTGTAAAGGAATGTCTAATTGATCTCTGCTCTATTTGCTGTTTCTCTTCGATGCAATCTTACTTTTGTTTCTATTTAGAAAGTAATATGTATGTGTTAAAGGTTGGAAAACTCACAGCCATTTATGAAGTGTACTTTATAAAGTAAAATTTTCTCTTCCTAATGGGTAATCATTGCAAACAGTTTGATGTGAATTCTTCCAGACCTTCCTACACACACATAAACATGTATGTCTATTTTTCTTTTTAATGACAACAAAAAATGATACCAAACTATTCAGGCTGTGTTCTTAATTTATCATGAGGATTCTGGTTTAGTACATGCAAATCTTCCTCATCCTTATTTAATGGCTGTAAGATATTCCATATTATACATGTAATGTAATTCATTTAATCAGTCCCTGTTAATAAACATGTTAATTATTTCCAGTGTTTCTTTATTTTACATGTAACACATTTTTACTTTCATTTTCTACTGCAGCTAACATTTTTGTATTTTCACTGTTGTTCAAGAATTACTTCTAGTTGCTTTTTTAAAATCCTCACAGTTCTTGTGTGTTTTGGCTTTTGTGTTGTTTGAAAAAACAGGAACACATGACACAGCTAAGTTAAAGGAGGAAATCATTTTCCACATAACTGATGAATGCATAGATTTACCTTCTGTGATTCTGAGGCTTCCCGTAGTTGAAAATGAACAAAACGAATGTGCACCCTAGTTATGCAAAACAGTTTTAGAAAAAAATACTTTCCTGATTTATTATCTGTGGAAATGAGTTATCCAATTCTAGAAACAAAAAAAACAGAAGTGGGTATTCTGTGAACTCAATATACTACAAGTATAGGACTTGAACTTCGAAAAGTGCTGAAAATAGCTTACTGCCTCCCCTTGCAGGCGCTCCGAAATTCCACAGCATGGGCAGCCATGGGCAACAATGGCTTGCTTGCCCCAGAGTTAAATTCTGTACTGTGGTAGGATTCTCGATGGTTCTGTGACTTTCAGGCCTGGGCTCTGTATCCAGCGATGTTGTGAAATCAATCCCAGAAGAAGACTCCTTTGGTACCAAAGCAGTGATTTAGGTGGAACATTTGAACATATGATTATAAGGTAAGTCCTACTAAGGGGGCCTGGCATGATTAGCTTTGCTGGAATATATAAAAGTATCAACTGTTCCTTCAGGGAAATCATTTTAATAGATAACAGCATGTCGTACAATGTTTCATCAGTGATATTTAGATCTAAATTAAGAGCAGTTGTGAGATGGGTTGCCGATTTTTCTTGTGATAAAAGGGAAATAGTTCAAGAAATATAGACCAGATGTTATCTTAATCTAGACCTCATGTAAAAAAGCACACTGTGGGACAGTAATAGTAGTCCTTTCTACCTGTTTTTAATTTTCCTACTCTCAGACACCCCCTGTGAAAAATAGATTAAACCAACACATCATTTATGCATCAGTGCTAGACTGGGGTTTACTCTGTATGGAATGTACAGACTGAAGTTTGTAGCCATTGGTTTTTGATAAATGTTTTAAAATGCTGGTTTGGCAGTAGCATTTAAGAGGAAAAAACCCTTAGACAGTCAATGGCTTAGAAGAAAAGTTCACAGTTTGAGGATAATCCATACTTCAATAAAGATTCTTAAATTCATTGCTCCTTGACTGAGCTACAAAATCTGTAATAAATTTGTATGAAGTCAATATTGGAAAAATGAGTAATAAGAAACTTCTCCCGACCCTGAAAAGCACTTCTGTTGTGTGTATGCACCTATGGCTATGTTTGCAACTGTTGAGTAAGGAAGCAAAGCGTGATACCCAGTATCCTCTCCCCTGGGGAGTTATGTGGAGGGAGTTGTCAAGGGTTCATTTGCAGAAGAGGGGCTTCTCAGTCATGTTTCCATCGAGGCCGTCTCATGCCTCTCACCTCACCTCATCTGTGCCTGGGATAGGCTGGGTTAATTGGGGTGTTGGAGGTTAAAATCTGATTCTAGGCAAGTCTGTGAAAGCTGTGTGCACATGACAGCTAGCCACAGGGCCTCTTAGAGCTGAAGGGGCCTGGCAGGTACCCTAAGTGAGAGAAATGGGATGGATGGAAGACTAGAGGGAGGAGTGGCGGCCGTGGTGACCTGAGTGCACATTTAGGGATGCAAGGGGCCGGGCGTGGTGGCTCATACCTGTCATCTCAGCACTTTGGAAGGCAGAGGCTAGAGGATTGTCTGAGCCCAGGGGTCTGAGACCAGTCTGGGCAACTTGGTGAGAACTCGTCTCTGCAATCAATCAAAAAAACTAGCTGGGTGTGGTGGTGTGTGCCTGTAGCTCCAGCTACTTGGAAGGCTGAGGCAGAAGGATCACCTAAGCCCAGCAGGTGGAGGCTGCGGTGGCCGGGAGCATGCCACTGCACTCCAGCCTGGGCAACAGAGTGAGACTCCTACTCCAAAAAAAAAAAGGGTGCAAGGGCTGTGCAGCTTCAGGTTTTGCTGTCATTCAGGTTTGCTGGCTAATGCCGATAGGAACTTGGATTTCTTGGTTCCTAGATAAATTGGAAATCCCTGTTTTAATGTAAAATCTTCTGATTGTTTTTATTGTGGTACAACATACATAACATCAAATTCACTATTTTAACCAACCATTTTAGGTGTACATTTAGTGACATTAAATACATTCACATTATTGTGAAACCATCTTCAGAATGCTTTTCATCTGCACCCGATCAACAGCTCTCCACTCCCCTGCGCCCCTGCAGCCTCTGGCAACCACGATTCTACTTTCTCTTTATGAATTTGACCACTCTGGATACCTCATATATGAAGGATCACACAATATTTGATCTTCTGTGACCCGGCTTACTTCACTCCACATATGTCTTCCAAGGTTCATCCGTGGAGTCGCATGTGTCAGAGTTTCTTTCCTTTTTAAGACTAAAGAATATGCCATTGTATTTATATACTCCATTTTGTTTTATCCATTCATCCACCCATGAACACTTGGGTGACTTCCACCTTTTGGCTCTTGTGAATAATCCTGCCAGGAATCTCCTGATTTATTTGTTTATTTATTTTAAATTTCAAAACAGAATTTATTAGAGAAAGAAGAGGGGGAAAATAGAGAGACATGCCAGGGCTGGCATGGGTGAGAAAAGCTCCTGATTTTTAAAACAGCATGCCGACTACGTGAAGGATGTCTCAAGGCTGGATTGTGGTCTTGGGTAGCCAGTTTGTGACCTGTGGCTTAGGATGAATATGTGGCAGCCAAATCACACTTTTCCTCAAATGGAAAGGGATATGAAAGCAACAATTTAATGGAGTCCCTGGTGGGCCAGAAGAGTTAAACCAGACAGGACTTCTATAGGGCAGAGGAGAGCTTGGTGCCTTGTGATCATGACTGCCTGCAGGTCGTGGTGGCATTCTGTTCTCTGCTGCCCATGGCAGGGACTGTGCCCATGGCAGGGACTGAACACTTAGGACAACGCCGTGTCCATCCCCTGAGAAGACCCTCAACTGCTGGCAAAATGCTTCATTGTTGTAATTATTATTATTTGTTATATTATTATTTTAAGGGGAATCAATGCTCTTTTCAGTATGTGATACTTCCATTTTAATTTCATGGCAGAGAAGCAAGTCTGTGCCCTAAGAAAAATCGGTCTTTAGGGGCTGCCCACCCAGCTGGTCCTCGGCAGGGGGCGTTGCTCCAAACAGCTTCCACAGGGATTACAACTCAGGATTTACATTTAAAAATAATTAACCTTCTGCTCACCAGTGACCATCTGAGGGCATGTGAATGACCACAGAAGAGATGGCAAACGCTTTGGAAAACTGCTCCTCCTTATCAGAATCTAGGCAAAAACACGGTGTTTGTCATCCTGAAGAAATGGGAAGACATGACTGCAAGTTTTCCTGACTCTAAATTACCTACAAAGATTCATCGTGATCAGCGCTGTTTTCCCAGGGCTGAGCACGTTGCTTTGTATACTGTGGGTGCTTGATAAATGTGTGTGGATATTGAACTTAACAACTGTATGCAGTTATTATAGGAAGCCCTTAGAAGGGTTTCTTTCACAAGTGATGAAAACAAAACGTGGGACGAAAAGTAGGTCTCAGTGTGTGTGTTTTAAATATTCTCTCTGAAATCGATATTTGCTTTTAAAACAAAGTTTTAACCAAAATTAGCTCTTAATGTCAAAAAGACCCCGTCAGTAGTTGCAGCAGGACATATAGGTTAATACCGAAAGAGTGTTATTAGTAATGACCAAAGACCTTTAGCCTCCTGTCCCAAATTCTGTTTTACTGTATAGAATGAGAACGTAAACTCTATCATGTTGGGCTATTTAGTAACTTATTAGTGCATTCGTCTTTTCATCATTTGACAGGTGGAAGTAGCAGTTCAGTTTTTAGTTTTAATTATAAGGGATTCCAGATGTCGAATGCTCCCCAAATTAAAACCAGAGCTGCTCGTATGTCTTTTCAAAGTAGGCTGACTTCAAGGTATCTGCTTTTCATTTCAAAATGTTATTAAAGCTATTACTAAGAAATTCATAGTCTTAGCCTGTTCCAATAATTGACACCTTTAAAGTGACTACACAGATTTAGAGTGTGCAGAAAAGTAAATTTGTCTTAGAGAATGACCCTAATCATCTATTTCCATATAATGGACAAATCAGTGTCCTTGCAATTAGCCTGGGAGTTGATGAATTAAGCTAAAGGGGGAGAATTAAGCTAAAGGGCTCCCCCTCCCCTGGCTCTCTTCTGTTTTCCTAATTAAACCGCACTTACAGATACTCGTGGTTTAGGAGTGAAGATTTAATGATCGGCCCTTACCTGAATTTACAGTTCCTCAGTTTTATTTTTGCCGCTTGCAACAAGCAGAAACATTTTCATGGGAAACAGTCAACTGAAGTTAGAAACTTAAAAAAAAAACGTACTTTGAGAAGCAGTCCTGGGGAAGTCCTGTCCCCAAGAACCTCCCAACACACGTTTCCTAGCTGGCTGCTCCTCGTATACCTGCAGGGGTGGCTTCTGAACAGCAGAGATTTTCGGTCATTAGAAGGCTAGCTGGCTGGGCCGGTACATTAGAGGAATAACTTGTTTGGTGTAAACTGAGCCTGTTTCTGAGGCAGAAATGTTAGGCTTTTATCCTCTGGAGTGTGATTGAAAGGGTGAGAAGTTAATTTGGCAGCCCGGCTTCTACGGTTTCATCATGCTTCTCCCGCGCCCTCCCCCCGCCCGGCGAAGCCCCGGGACGGCAGGGCCTCGCGCCTGCCCTCAGACAAGGCAGGACCGTGACCCGAAACGGAACCCCTCTCCCCAGGGCGCATTCGGAGCCGCAACAGCTTGGCTCAAGTGTTTCTCATGAACAGCCGTCCCGAGCACTTGATCTAAATCATGCCATTTCCTTCACAGCGTGGCACAGTTAACAAGTCAGTGCACCGACACAATCTACAGATGGCAGTTCAAAAGGTGCGGGTCCCCCCAGCAAGATGAAGGGCGGGCGGTTCCAGGGGGACGCTCGTTACGGGAAGGCGGCCGGGGGGGGCGCTCCCGAGGGGTGTGAGCGCCGCGCCGGGCTGCGGCCGGGGACCGGGCCGGGGCCGGGGGCGGGGGCGGGGGCGGGGGCGCGCTCGGGGCGGGGGCGCCCGCCCGCCTCGGCAAAGGCCCGCGTGGCTGCGCGAGCCCGGCCGGGGCTGGGAGAGCGGCGAGGCTGAAGCCAAGCGTGCACAGCTTTGCAGAGGAGGGCTGCCTTCAGCCCTGCCTCCCGCTCGCGGCGGGGTGGGGAACGCGGGAGGGCGTGCGGGGAGGGGTGGAGAGGGCCCGGGGGCCCGAGCCTCCCCTGCCCCGCTGCTTGGCAGCCCGGCAAGTGCCAGGCCATTTCCCCAGCAAAGCCCCCGGCATCAAAAGCGGCGGGGGCGTGGGGGGCCCTCGCGAAGGCACCAGCGCCCCTGGCCCCGGGCCCGCGCCCCGGGCCGCAGAGGGCCCGGCCTCCCCCCGGACCGAGGCCCGCGCCCTCCACAAACGGCCCGCGCGCGGCCGTCCGGCCCAGCCTCCGCGAGACGTCCTGGGTCTTCAGGCTTCCAAACCAGGCCTCAATTGGAACCACATTGCGGGACGCTTCTTCGCTCGCATTTGTATTACTTCAGTTACCGACTCCAGACGAAGTCCCCGGACTCGGCAGGGGAGGACGTAATATATGGGGAAGTCAGCGGAGAGTGCTCTCTCCCGGCCTCCTTCCACAGCAACGTGCACACGCTCTCCTCGAACTGGGGGGACGTGACCGCGAGGCCTCAAAACGGGGCTGGCCGGGCGGAGGGGCGCGCGGGGGCGCGGGGGCCGTTCCCGCCCGCGCCGCCCCCCTCTGCGTGTCTGCGCGCCCCGGGGGGCGAGCCCCGAGTCGGGCTGCGGGCGCAGGGCTCGGGTATCCGGCAGGTAACCATACGCCTCCCGCGAGGCTCCGCGGGCCGCGGGAGTCGTCGGAGGACGACTTCCCTCTCGGGAGACCCAAGCAGCCTCGCCTGTGTGATCTTTGTAAGCAAATCTCTTTGGGAACGCGCGGGAGGGCGCTTCGCCACGAGCGTCAGGGACGCAGGCGAGGGGGCCGCCGCTCATTTCACTCCGGGTTCTGCCGTGGAGACTTCCCTTCTGCACGTACTTTCCTGTGAACTTACGAGCATGGATAATATTCCCGTAGCTCAGAAATTCCAGCTGCAAGACCGCTTAGGAGGGTGTAGGTGGTTCGAGGGATACTACTTTTATTTTATTTTTAGTAGTAAATGGACTTTAATTTTCGTGTTTAGAGATGTGTTCCCTCAACATGTGGATTTATTTCCTCCATGATTTTTAAAAATTTTACTTTATTTTAAAGAAGTGGGGCACAATTCAGGGCTAGGTATACAAGTGGATGTCATACAGTTAAGTTTGGGCCTCCCTTTGGTCCCTACTTTGCCTGGTTTGAGATAAGGTAGAGAGATACTGCTTTTAAAGGCTGTACAGGAAGAATTCAAATTTACGAAGAGTGACTTTGAGGTGACTCTGTTGCCCAGACTGATCCGATGTTTACATTGGTGTTAATGCTCGTGCCAAACAGTTCCCACCATGATCCCATTTTTTTTTTTTTTTTTGAGTCAGGGTCTCACTCTGTTGCCCAGGCTGGAGTGCAGTGGCATGATCACAACTCATCACAGCCTCGACCTTCTGGGCTTAGGCAATCCTTCTGCCTCAACCTCCCAAGCAGCTGGGAATACAGGTGTGCACCACCACACCTGGCTAATTTAAATTTTTTTTTTTTTGGTCTCATGGTGTTGCCTAGGCTGACCTCAAACAAAAGTTCTGGGATTACAAGTAAGAAGCACCACGCCCAGCCTAGATTAAGTTGTCTATTTCCACAGTTTCTAATGTGTCCTATCGCAGTGAGTGGTGACTAAGCTCTATTCAAGTCCAAGTTTTCTACTGGGCAGTCCTCCTTCTCTCCCATTTTTATCACTTCAGCCTTCCCCTGTCCAAAGAAAAGAAGAAGAAAGTGAAGCTGAACAAGTCAAGTGTAGGCTAGGCGGCGGGGGTTTTAGGTGAGCAGCACCAGAAGATTTGGCAAGGGGCTTTCTGATGAAGAGCCCCCAGCACCATAATCAGGGGCTGCAAGCGTTGTCCTTAGTGGGTTTCTGAATATCCTTTCACACAAAGAGAGCTAGGGAAGTCGCAGAATGGGTGTCAGTGGGCTCATGCACTGCTGTGAGCTTTAGGGATTCTCCCGCAAATTTATTTCCATTCGCTATTTCCAAGAATTGGGGATGAATTTGGAGGGAAAGAGTCATATTTGTATATACCCCTGACTGAGCGGTATTTGTTTTGTCAGAGGCTCGCATTGCATCCTGTAACTTAGATTTGTTGCCATCAGGGAACATTTCATTTGCCATCTCCTCTCTTAATTTTATTTGGAATTTCCACTAGGACATACATGGAAACGGCCAATTGCTCCTTGCTTGGTGCTGAAGAGGCCATCGGCTTAAAGGACTGTGTGGACTCATAGGTGATGTCTAACATGCACATTTGTGAACATTGGTCAATGACCAGAACTGACTTTTTATCCCCATAGAAATGAGCAGAAGAATTGTGATCGTTGCAGGCTCTCAGAATTTTTGTTGGCGATTCGAATAACATGTGTTGGTTTGCTGTGGAAGATAGAAACAAAAATTAAATGTGTTTGTTAAAACCCATCCTTGGGAGGTGCCTATGGGGAAGACTACACAGAGCGGAATTTAGAAGGCAAAACAAAAGACTAAAAATAAAAACCAGAATTGGCATCAAGTGAGTTTTACTTTTTAAAGCATCACCTTAAGGGACTACGCAGTTGTACCAAGGATGCTGTTGTTGGTGAAAACATTCCCGGACACACTCATCTGAAATTACCTTCAGGACTGGTTTGCAGGCTATTCAAGGAAGCAGCTGATTTGCTTTACACTGTCACTCTTTTCTTGCCCACTTCCAACTCCATTACCTATCTCGACATTAATTTACCTGACTCATAAGACTTGATTCCAGTTGGGTGTTTACACCTGTAATCTCAGCACTTTGGGAGGCTGAGGTGAGAGGATCATTTGAGGCCAGGAGTTCAAGTTAATAATAATTTAAAATTTAAAAGAGAGAGAGAGAAAAAGACTTGATTCCAAATGAGTTCTCCAAATATCTAAATACAGCCTCCAAGAATGAACATTTTTCCCCCCCGTGAGACCATTCATTAAAAAGAGACCTTACCTGTGAAGGCAAGTCCAGAAGAGAACATGTATAAATGTTTTCAGCAGGGACGGCACCATATACTTTGTGCTATTAAAAAGCAAGTTCATTATCTTTTGAGCATACATTCTAGTTAATGAAGAAGCAAATTGTGAATCAAATGAGAGGGGTAGAATTCAAAACTTTCGGCAACCCCTGACTTCCCTCTCAGGGCCTTGTAGTGTTTGCTATACCAAGTGTGTTAGATTTGATGTGATTTCGGTTACAATTTTTTGTTAATAAGCACCAAGCTACATTGTATTTTTTTCCCTTATCTGTCATTGGCAAAGAAAAAAGAACTTTGAGAAACTTTGTGGTTGTCTTGGATTATTATTCACCAAAATTCCCATTCTACATTCCTCTTCCTGTGTCCTGTGACTTACCCCTGCCTTTGGTACATCCCAGTATACTTTTCGGATTCGCTTACTTTGAGCTTGACCGTGTGATGTGCTCTGACCAATAGAATGAGTATTTGTGGCTGGAGCAAAAACCAGTAGAACTGTAGGTAACTCACAGCTCTCATGAGACATGAGCAAGATAAATACATTTGTTTTAAGTCATGGATGTATTGAAGTTGTTTGTTACTATAACAAATTGCAAGTATATTAGAAAAATATATCTGCACAAGGCTGATAAAGCTTAAGTTAGTGAGGCCATAAAGAAAATTCCAAAATGCTACTCCATCCAAAGAATATCTAAGAAATTACATCCAGAACTCCAGAATCAAAAGGAGTTTAAACAATTCCGCAAGATGCCAAGTTTGTGCATTATGTTTATTGGGACAATACTCATATTTGTGGATAGAGGGCAGGCAGGGCATTTCCTATCATTAAAAATGAACAGGCAGGGCATTTCCTATCATTAAAAATGAACTGCACGGGCACCATGGCATATGCCTGTAATCCCAGCACGCATTTGGGAGGCTGAGGTGGGCAGATCGCTTGAGCTCAGGAGTTGAAGACTAGCCTAGGCAACATTATGTAATCCCACTACTTGGGAGGCTGAGGGAGAAGGATTGCCTGAGCCTGGGAGGTCAAGGCTGTGGTGAACTGTGATTATGCCACTGCATTTCAGTCTAGGTGACAGTGAGACCCCAACTCAAAAAAAAAAAGAAACGGAACTGCAAACATCCAGTTATTATATTTGATAAACAGATGTTGGCACTTTAATATGGTAAGCAGCAGAGACTAGCAATAGAGTTTACAAACCAGGTGGAGTGTAGATATCATAAGAGTACACATTACATGATAATTTCCAGTGCAGGTGACCTGAGTATGATCATCAAGTTGCCTATAGGAAGACCACATAGACTCGGAGAAAGCAAACATAAGTTCACCCTTTCCTGTGTTAAGGAGTAACTTTAATTCCTTGGGTTCAGAAATTGAATTGATGTGGGAATCTCTGCATATTTCTTTTGTCTTTCTTCCACCTCAGTCTGTCTTTTCTGATTCCAGTTAAGAAAAAGGGGCTACAAGTAAGCTATTGCTATGTTAATTTGTATTTTCAGTATTTCCTTGGGTTGCTTCTTTTTTTGTTTGTTTGTTTGAGTTGGAGTCTCACTCTGTCGCCCAGACTGGAGGGCAGTGGCCGCTCCCGGCCACCGCAGCCTCGACCTGCTGGGCTCCGGCGATCTTTCCGCCTCAGCCTTCTAAGTAGCTGGAATTACAGGCGCGTGCTACCACGCCAGGCTAATTTTTGATTTATTATAGAGATGAGGTCTTGCCAAGTTGCCCAGGCGGGTCTCGAACCCGCGGGCTCAGGCAATCCACTCACCTCAGCCTCCCAAAGGCGTGGGATTACAGGCTGAGCCACCGAGCCCAGCTGGGTTGCTTCCTAAAGACAGCAGCTCAAACTTCATTGAACAGATCTCTTAGAAGAGTGTACCAATTTTTTTCAGTTGTCCATGATGTGTTCTTGGGGAACAGTGAAAACCTGGGGATTTGAAACGAAGCGTAGCAACATCTCCAAGATTTGGTAGGTGATAGCTGCATGGAATTTCCAGATTCTTTCTTATGCCCTATCCTTCTCTTTCACAGGAAGGAGGCATATTTTCTCTACTCTATGGAATTGAGTCATTTCATGGCTACCAACCAAGTATTCAAGACTTGGCTGTTGAACCGGGTGTTCAAGATTTCACTGTTGGAGTTTAAGGAACCATCTCTTATAATTTGGCTATTGCTGGCTGAATTGAAGATGTTTATAGCTTATCTCCTGGTTTTTTATTTCTAGGTACCTCATAAGTAAGCCATATGAATTTATCATTTTGTAGGTCAAAATTGTTGAATATTGGCAATTTCATATGATTCAATCTGAACATCAAAAGAAATCCTCACACCTGTGTACAAAGAGGCAAACATATATATTGCAGTATTGTTTAAACAATTAATAATGGAAGACAAGCTGTCTATCAGTAGGTGAATGCATAATTAGAATATGTTATAAGGCTGATAAAGTGAGGGAACAATAGCTACATCTATTGATTAACTTATTATTAATTAATCTAGTGTGCTAGTCAGAGAGATATAATGATTAGTGAATTAAAGCAAGTTGAAGACATGCGCTATGATACAATTTATGTAATGTTTAAAGACACACAAAACATTGAAATACTGGTATGGATATATACATATATGGTAAAAGAATACAAATTTTCAGAGGAAACATCACTGATCAGAGCAGAGAGAAATAGGCCTAGAGAGGTAGCTATTATGTTTTGTTAAAAAAAAAAAATCCAAAGAAAACTTGGGGAAAAAAAAGAATTTTTTATTTTGGGTAATAGATCTAAAGGTATTTATACGATTATATTTTTTTCTGTTTGTTTTAAATATTTTATAACAAAATATTAATTTTTAAAAGCCTCTTGATAAAATATGGCTTACAAATCTATTGTTTTGGAGTCTTATTCTGAAAGTTAAAAGTTGAATATTTATTTTGCGTTACCTTTCTGCTGGAACAATCCTACCTCACCATGGTAGCAGATGGGTGCCTTAGGCTGATTAAGGGGGAAATCACACATGTGGAAATAAAAAATTTAAAAATCACTCAGGAGACTATCCTTCCTCAGAGTGAGGAAATCGTTTCTAGAATTTCCTGAATAGCAGATTTCTCCTCATATCTTATTGGTCAGAGTTTGGTTGCATGCATATTCCTGAAATATTCCTGTAAAGGTTTATGGATTCTTCTAGACTGGTTGAACTTAGTCCTGGACCATGTTGCCGTAAGGAACATGGTGCATTCACGTGCAGAGGAGTCACTTGCAGAGGCTAACTAATCAAAATCGGTCTGTCAGGAAGAAAGGAAAGAAAAATGGCCACTGGGTGGACAGCTAGCAGTGTTCTCCACTACTGTGACCTGAAATGTGTCTGGGGGTAATTAGTTCCACCACTGGCTTCATTTGATCACTCTTCACGTCTCCACACTGCCCACGATTGTATGAAGTAGAGTCTGTAGGCAGCGAGACAGCTTTTGATGGTCAATTTTCTGTGTCAACTTGACTGGGCCACACTGTGTCAAGCTTTATTCCAGGTGTTTCTGTAGGGTGTTTTCAGATGAGATCATCACATAAATCAGTAGATTTAGTATGCAGATTGTCCTCCCGTATATGGGTGAGCCTCCTCAATCAGTTGAAGACATGGAGAGAACAGAAGCCTGGCCCTTCCTTGGGCAAGAAGGAACTCTTTTGCCTGATTGCCTTTGATCTGGGACATTGTCTCTGAAAATTGGACTGCCAGCCTTCTATCTATCTATCTATCTAATCTATCAATCCTCTATCATCTATCTAATCTATCTCCCATCTGTCTAATTATCTATCAGTCATCATCTAGCCAACCTATCGTCTATCAACCAATCATCTACCCTGTCATCTATCTAGTCTATCATCATCTAATCTATCAGCTATCTATCAATCATCTATCTAATCTAGCTATCATCTATCACCTACCTATGCATCTGTCTTATCTAATCTATCATCTTCTATCTTATCTACCTATCATCTATCCACTCATCCACCCACCCATTCATCCACCCACCCTATTGGTTCTGTTTTTCTGGAAAGCCCTGGCTAATATGGTCTTCAAGTACCAATCTCCCCTAATATGCAGATAGTCTTCCAAAAGCCCCTTCTGTAGAGAAGTTCTGGGACTACCACTGCCTCTTGCCTGGCAGAGATTTCTTAAGCAGTAACTGAAACATTAAAAGCAAACAGAGCTTGAAGAGAAAAAAAAAATTCCTTTCTATAGAGGCATTAACATACTTATTTCCACCATTTTAACACTTTAAAAAATTTTCACCTTGTTTATGCTTTGGGAAATTCCAAGTTTTTCCTCAGGGTCTATTCACTTGCCCAATTTGAGATTTTAGGAATATTTTCAAGAATTTTCCAGAAAGTATTTCCATTTTGGCAGCAGCCATCTTTTCTTTTTTCTTTCTGTGAGTCAGATGAGACACTTGCCACATTCCAAATACTCATTTGCTTTGTGGATGTGCTTGTTGTTGTGGTGACCAGAAAATTTGTTGTCTGACAAAAAAACAGTTTTATTTAGGGGGGTGGGGATGGAGAAGTGAACAGAGGAAGGAGAAAGGCAGGAACTTAAAGGAAAGGGGTGGAAATCCATGGACTTTTGAATCTTCTGTAAAAGGAATGGAGGAGAGGATGGCTCCCGGAGAAAATTTCCCAGGACTTGTGCAATGAAATAGGGTCGCCAGTTGTCTTCTCCTTGATCAGTCACATGCCCCCTTCTTGTGTCTTTCTCCAAACACACATCCAAGCTAAAATCCAAGATCCGTGATCTTTTTCACTGGATACAGTTAGTCTCTCCTGCTATAGGGAAGACTTCTGATCTGAAACAAAACGAGTTCATGCCCTTGTCATTGGTTTTTTCTTTAACAGGACAGGCCACTCTAATAACAATTACAATAGGCCATCTCCCAAGTCAAGAACTAGGAGAAAAGTCTTCAGTATTTGTTTGAAAGAGAGAGGATAAGGAAAATTTCTTCCCTCTGGTTTTACTGGGAATTCTTATAAAATATAATTTAATTGAGAAAGCAAAAACAGCGTTGGTTCATTCCTCTGAAGTGTCATTCTTTCCTCATAACTGAATTAAGACGAACAAAACAAAATTCTCACTCTTATATTCTTAGCCCAGCCAAGAAACTTCAGCAGCCGCCCCCTTCCCCGGCCCCGCTTTACAAGATCCAGCGAGACGTGCTGGTGAACAGGTCAGGGCTCGGTTTTTACAGACCTGTTTAAATTTTGTTTTTGCTAAGTAGTGGCTCCATCTTGGCCAAGTTACTTAATTTCTCTGAAATTCAGACACCTCACATATACAATGGAGATAATGATAATATCTATCTTATTAGGTCCTTGTGAGATGTAGTATATAGTGTCTGTGACACCAACATTAGATATATGCAGACACATCTATATTATAATTATTATTTGGGTTTTCTTGGGAGTGCCATCACAAAGCCATAGTTTAACCCTGACTACACTCTACTTCCTGAGGGAGTTCAACTTTGAATGCAAAACTTACCCCAGGTTCAGTTTAAAAAATTCATATTGATGGATGGTTGCCTGAAAAATGTGGAATCTCTACTTTCATGAAGATATTCTAAATTCTACACCTGGATCAAGCCAGACCATTAGGGAGTACTAAATGAAGGTTAGTTAGATATTACTATGAGCAAATTGAAAAGAGGGCAGGAGCTTTGTCTGAGGTAGTCAGGTCGAAAGTGGAGGAGTTTAGTAGAGAAGTAGAGGAATGAATGTTATCTCAAACTTTCAATGTTGTCTATTTTGAGGCTGTGTATACAGTGTATTTGAGAAAGTCTAACATGGGGGTCATTGAAAAGTGAGAGAAGACAACAGAAAACAGACTTAAGGGGGGATAGTCACCTACTCTAAAGAAAAGCTGAGTATGAAAGAGACCTTAGTGGCGTAATATGTTGAACCGATTATCAAGTAACATTAGTCCAGGATAAGAAGCACACTGATAAAGAAACAGATAATTTTACATCCCTAGTAGGACCTAGTATACGCTCAATAACTTTCCACAAATGGTTGAAAGACACACAAATCCTTGCTAAAGACTCCCTAGTATTTAAAATGTCAAGTCTTTAGAAGAGATTGCTTTATTTTCATCTGTCATATCTCTTAGGGTTGTTAATTTTCTGCCTAATATTGAGTATAGAACTTTGAGTTCTACAGTTTGTACTATGGGGGGGGCCCAAAACCCAGAATTTATGTTTTAAAAAATTGTGTATTTATTCTTATGTGTTTCAACTTCAGTCATCTTCAAAGTACTCTTCGCTTGATGCAATACACCTATCAAGATGTTTTTTCCACTGCTCAGAACAGTTTTTGAACTTGTCAATTTTGTTACCTGTTAGTGCTTCTACCTTTTTTTGGTTTATCTCTTCCACATGGGCAAAACATTTCCCTTTGAGGACATTTTTCATTTGGGGAAACAAAATAAGTCGCTCGGGGTGACGTGGAGTGAATAGGGAGGGTGGGGCATGGGATCATGTCACTTTAGGCAAAAAAAAACTTCTGAACACGCAGAGTGGTGTGGGCAGGTGCACTGTGATGATGGAAGAACCAGTTTGCCACCACCCAGGATGTTTCTTCCACAAATCATAGTGCAGCCTTCTCAAAACATTCAGATAAAAACTTTGGTTGACGGTTGAATCTGGAGGAACAAATTCCAAGTGTACTACAAGGAGCCCACCCTCCTATTATAATTTGATCATTGTTATGATATTCATCTTTGCTATCTTTGATCACATTGGACCAAGAAGTTAATATTTTAAAAGAAGCAATTCTTCCCTAGAGGGTAACACGTCTAGATGGCAGTTGTGTTGATGTCACCAGGTGGAACACCGGGGCTTGAGAGAAAGAACTCAGCTGAATCTTAAATTAATTGAAGGACTTCAAACTCATTACAAATGTTGAAGGTTCTGCAAGAGCCAAAACGTATTTTGCCTCAAGCGCCTTCCTTGGACTTTCAACTCTGGCGCAGTTTAGGAGAAATTTAATCTGCATGTTTGTGATTCATTTACACTTCACTCATCCCTGTGTGGTTTCTCAGAGCTAGTTGTGCTCCGTAATCTTTGGAGCCTGTTTTTCTTTCGTACTTGGAAGGTGAGTTTTGCCCAGAATAAATGAACTCAAACCCCAAAGGTTCAGGTTCAGTGGCAAGCTCAGAACCCGTAAAGTTCAGATTGGTTCTACACTTACCAAAAATGTGTCTTCCTCTTATTCCTGTGGGTTTCATCTGACCCCTTGCTTTGGATTTTGCAGAAGTTTCCACACGCATGTCCCCAGGTTGATATTTGGCTATGCATTGTTGCATATCTCCCTTTCACAGCTGCTCCGCCCTCTCCAGAAATAAGAGCTTCTTACTCTCAAAAGACTGACTCTGCCATGACATCCTTCAATTCAGAAGTAAAATGTACTTCCCCATAGCCCCCGCCCCCCCACTACATCTGCCAAGGGCAGAAATCTTGATCTCAAACATACTTTTCTCCCATCTTTAAATATGTTTAATTCCTCTAGAAGGAGGCCAAAATTCAGTCCTCCACCCTGCTCCACCCCTTCCTAATATGCCCTTACTCGTGTACCTAGAAATTCCTTTCTTTCTCAGTATAGGAGTTTATTTCCCCTTTATGATCTTCCTAAAGTCTAAATTCTTGATCTGAATTGTGCATGCCATTATGTATTGGACGCATCCGCTTCCTTTAGGGGTCTCAACAAGGCTGATGCCCATTTTGCAGTCCCTTTGTAGCAGATGTGGTGATTGACATCGTAGTTGTTATTGTCTTCTTCTTCCTTGTGGGTAGTCTTGCTTTGGGTGGCCCTATCTTCTTCTATGCGACTTAAAAGTGACTCTTGATTGGATTGAACTGGTCACGATGATCCTGTTCTTCTCACCAGTGTTTGGTTTAGAAAGGGACTGGGTTTCAATGCTGTCCAAAGAGCTAAGAGGGCTGAATCTGCTGGGAGCTTCTGGGAAATGTTTCCTCACTCTTAAAAGGGGACCCACTGGAGAGACAACCTCTCTTTCTTCTACTGCTGCCTATTGTCATGTCTAGATGTTTCTGTGTCTGGGTGTGATATCTGGAACTGAGCCAGACATTCCGTGACCTGGGTATAGCAAGTCTGAGGACAAATCAACTTTCTAAGTCTTGGACTTGGATGATATTGTTGGGTCACTGAATTAAGCAGACCACTCTCTCTTAGGATTTGTTACGTGATATCATAACATTTCCTTGTTGTTCAGATCATCTTGGGAGGATTTTCTGTTCCTCGAACCTGAAGACTTTCTAGTGATTCCTTTTCCTTCCTGAATGATGTCCAACCACCTTTGGCTGTGAGAGGATCGGTCGTGTCTCAGGGTGCCAGCTTCTCCCAACCCCTTCATGCTCCTTTCTCCTGTACTTAGCCACTCCACCCTCTGTTTACGACAGCAGGGGTTATTCTTTCACTTCTAACCTGTTTTTCTGAAATTTCTTTTCTGCCTCCTGAGCCACTAAATCAGTTCCTCCCTTTAAATCTTACTGCAATAGCCCCTTTCTCGTCAGCGTTTGATTGGCTCCCTGTGATAGCTTGCATGAAGGATGCTCTATAAAAGTGAATTATGCTGTACTATGTTAAACTTCTCCGCCCTGAGGCCCAGTAGGAATCATGGGAAACAGATGAGCACAGAGGTCAGAGGCACAGACTGCAGAGGAAGCCTGTGGAGGGACGGCAGCACTGTGACCCTCCCAGGGACACATGGAAAAGCTCCAGTCGTCTCCAGACTCTCCAAGGTCTAAGCTAGAAGTAAAACACTAGTTTATGTGATGGCCTGGGGGCCCAAGGGATGGACTGAGGAGTTCCATCACTGTAGATCATAGAATTTTAAATAAGTGTGATATTCCAGAAGCTGAAACCTTCTTTGAAAACAAAACACACCATAAAAGCCCAAGAATGAGGTCTCTGCTGGATGTTTGCCAGGTTCAGCCTCTGTTTCCAGTCTTTCCCCGGCCTCCGAGAATCCCTGTATAGGATTCCAGGCAAGTTAAGGAGCCTTGATTCCTGTCCTGAACACTAGGTATAAGCTCTGATTGGACCTGCCATGATTGACTTATGGGAACGCATTAAAATCGCTGTAGAACACATAGGTAGCGCAAGGATGGCACGTGAAAGCATTTCCAGATTCTGATCACAACTTATCCTTCCACTTCTTTTTTCTGTGGCTTTTCTTGTTGCCTTGCCCCTGTTCACCTTTTCTTTTTCTTTTAAAGATTTGGGGTATAATTCAGGGCTAGGTATATCAATAGTCACTGTACAGGTAAAGTTGTTAGGACCTCACTTTGGCCCCCATTTCACCTGGTTTGAGATCAGGTACCCTTATTGATGAAGCATGCCCCACCTCTCCCCTGGCAGTTTCCTACTACCACCAATCCCTTTCTTGTAGTATTATGATAACGATTCAGGGTCTACTTATGAGTGAGGACATGTGGTACTCAGTTTTTTGTTTCTGTGATAGATCACTGGGTATTACAGACTCTAAATCCATTCAAGTTGCTGTGAAATTCGTAATTTTGTCTTTCTTCGTGGCTGTGAAATATTCCATTGTGTATATGTACCACATTTTTTTAATCCAGTCTACTTTCGATGGGCAACACGGTTGGTTCCATGTTTTTGTTATTGTGAATAATGCTGCAATAAACATGCACGTGCAGGTATCTTTTTCATAGAGTGACTTGAGTCCCTCTGGGTATATTCCCAATAGGGGGACTGCAGGGTCATATATAAGGTCGATTTTTAGATCTTTTAGGAATTGCCACACTGTTTTCCACGGAGGTCTCACTAGTTTACACTCCCACCAACAGTGTAGAAGTGTTTCCTTTTCCCTGCATTCTCTCCAGCATCTGTTGTTTTTTGAGTTATTGATGATGGCCATCCTGACTGGAGTTAGGGGGTATCTTGGTATAGTTTTAATTTGCATTTCTTTGATGACTAGTGACTCACCCACCTTTTCAAACTAATTTAGCACTTTGCATTTCCTGGCATCCTTTGCATTCTCCGTCTTTCTTAATTTGCTCACTTTATCTGGCAACTCCTCCCTATCTTCTCCTAGCCATCTTGCCAGCTTCAGACCACATACCGTTTCCTCCTTGTAACTTCCCTGATTCTCTCAGGAGGGAGCTTTGGAGTCATATCTGGACTTGTCTCTGATGTTTCTGCTGGACTGTCTGGGGATGGATACCTTTCTGAGTCTCGGTTTCTTTATAGAAAGACTGGGACAGGCCAGGTGTGGCAGCTCACGTCTGTAATCCCAGCACTTTGGAAGGCTGAGTTGGGAAGATTGCTTGAGCCCAGAAGTTTGACATCAGCCTAGGCAACATAGCGAGACCGCAACTCTGCAAAAAATTAAAAAAGTTAGCCAGGCGTGGTGGTGCACACCTGTCATCCCAGTTACTTAGGAGGCTGGGGCAGAAGGATTGCCTGAGCCCAGGAGGTCGAGGAGGCTGCAGTGAGCTGTGATCGTGCCACTGCCCTGCAGCCTGGGTGAAAGAGTGAGACTCTGACTCAAAAATAAAAAATAAAAATAAAAAAAGAAAGAAAATGGTTGAGGTTAATAATATTCAGGGCTGCAGTGAGAATCCATGAGCGGAACACACATGATCAAAAGTAGATTTTCTTCCTTTCTTTTCCTAACTAGGAGTGATTTTTTTTTCTTCTTTTGGTTCCCCCTACAACTTCTTTGCAACTCTGTTGAAAATTATATATAGACATATAGATACCCGTATATGTGTGTGTGTGTGTGTGTGTGTGTATATACATATATACATATATATATATATATATATATATGTTTTTTTGTTTTTTTTTTTTTTTTTTTTGAGTTGGAGTCTCACTCTGTCACCCAGACAGGAGTGCAGTGGCCACTCCTGGCCACCGCAGCCTCAACCTGCCGGGCTCCAGTGATCCTTCCGCCTCAGCCTTCCAAGTAGCCGGAACTACAGGCGCGTGCTACCACGCCTGGCTCATTTTTTGATTTATTGTAGAGATGAGGTCTCGCCAAGTTGCCCAGGCGGGTCTTGAACCCACAGGCTCAGGCAATCCACTCACCTCAGCCTCCCAAAGCACAGGATTACAGGCTGAGCCCCCGAGCCCGGTGAAAATTATATTTTTAAAAAGCTATTTGTTTATGAGCTGCCTGTCTGTATCTCATTTGCCGTCTAGCACCCCAATCTGCATATGAGATGTGAGATTGACAGTTGAGATAGTTGAGGGTTATTCTGGCGTTTATTTCCCCTCAGATCATTCTATTGCACCCCATCTATTCCTATAAGCCGGGTTGGCCATTCCAGCCCGTATGGCTGGAACTCATTAGGAGAGCCCTCTGGGCACCTGGGCTTGAGCACAATACACTTTCTGAGCTCTCCTATCCCATGTCCAGTCCTTCCTCCTCTTTGTCTTTCCCTCTCCCAGCTTCTTTTCCTGTTCTGGCCCGAAGCCAGTCCCTTGATCTTGAGTTGGGATTCTCCAGGCTGACCCACACGTGATCTCTTGGCATGGTTCCAGATTTTCACTCAGTCTCTGTCCCTTGTTTCCCCAAGGTCTTGCCGGATAAGGCTTCTAGAACTTAACCCTGATGTAAGCCTAACCCCTCTGCAGGTCAAGTCATCCCCTGGTACTAGTACATTCCTCTGGAGATAACAGCATGTATTTAAAGGATCCCCCCATTTTGAAGTTCATTTGTAAATATAAATAGAACCTTCCTCTAGACCATGTCATAACTAGAGCCTCCTCATGTCATTTTTCATGAGGAGTATCTTTTTCATAGAGTGACTTGAGTCCCTCTGGGTATATTCCCAATAGGGGGATTGCAGGGTCATATATAAGGTCGATTTTTATATATATATAAAAAAATATATATAAATATATATAAAAAATATATATATATTTTCAGTGTGATCAAAGGAACCATTTGCCACTCTCCTTGACTCTTTTTCCGACTGGTATGACATTTATTTTGGAGATTTAAGAGGATAAGTGTTTCCTAATTCTGCTAGTTATTTTTTTCATCTCAGACCATTTTGAAAACTTCATGTTGCTTCCTCCTTGCTCTGATCATTAGATCTTGACTGTGTTAAAAATAGCCTTCTCTCATCCAAGCTTAGGCAAATATGGGTTTTGATCTCCCAGTTTCTCTTCCGAGAAGGCCCATCAAGGTCAAGTGAGAGAGGTGGTGTGCTGTTTGTCATGACCTTGGGTCTTTGTGTGTGTGTGTGTGTCACACACACACACACACACACACACACACACACACACCGCTTGGCCTGGGTTAGAACCAACAATGACAGCAGACTTGGGAACACAGTTACTCGGGATATTGTTTCAACACAGGTGCCAAGTGAATCTGGTGAGGCTTAATTCTTCCAGTTTTATAGTCCCAGGTGAATTGTCCCCAATTTCTACGACTTAAAATGCTCTGTGATGGAATCCCAGTAATTCCTCTCTGTTTATCTTATCTGATTTAAAATGTTAAGTAAAGTTTCAGTTCCAACAAGTTACCCTCCTCATTTATCTCCGTAGTTATGATCCTGCTTGGATAGACTCAAGCACAATTACTCACATAGGACAACTTCATACCTGATCTAAACTACTGACCTATTACTTTGCAGGGACTTCCATTAAAAGACAATCATGCACCACATAATGACCTTTCTGTCAACGACGGACCACACGTAGGATAGTGGCCCCATAAATTGTAATGAAGCTCAACAAATCTTGATGATCCTGACCCCAGGTAAGCCTAGGCTAATGTGTGGGTTTGTGTCTTAGTTTTTAACAAAAAAGTTTAAAAAGTGAAAAAAAAAGTTTAATAGAAAAAAGCTTATAGAATAAGGATATAAAGAAAGAATATATTTTTATACAGCTACACAATGTGTATTTTAAGCTAAATGTTACTTCAAAAGTCAAAAAGTTAAAAAAAAAAGTTTATAAGCCAAGCATGGTGGCTCATGCCTGAGGATTGCCTGAGCAGTTCAAGACCTGAGGGGTTCAAGACCAGCCTGGACTACTTGGTAAGACCTCTTCTCTACAATAAATAAAAAAATTAGCTGGGCATGGTGGCACACCATGCCTGTGGTTTCAGCTACTTGGAAGGCTGAGGCGGAAGGATTGCCTGAGGCCAGCAGGTCGAGGTTGCTGTGGCCATGAGCATGACACTGCACTCCAGCCTGGGCAACAGAGTGAGACTCCTACTCAAAAAAAAAGTATAAAGTAAAAAAGTTACAGTAAGCTGAGGTTAATTTATTATTGAAGAAATAAATTTTTAAGATAAATCTGGTGCAGTCTAAGCACACAGTGTTTATAAAGTCTACAGGGGCGGGCAGTCGTATCCTAGGCCTGCACGTCCACAAACCCTCACTCGCTGAGTCCCTCAGAGCAACTTCCAGTCCTGCAAGCTTCATTCAGGGTCAGCACCCCATACAGGTGCACCTCTCTTTATGTTGTATGCCATATTTTTACTGTACCTTTTATATTTTTAGTTATGTTTAGGTACACAGATACTTATCACTGGGTTATAACTGCCTAAGTATTCAGCAGAGTAACGTGCTGTACAGGTTTGGAGTCTAGGAGCAAGAGGCCATGCTATACAGCCTAGGTGTGTAGGAGGGGTTTGTCTAAGTGTGCAGACTCTCTGCTAGTCACACAATGATGAGATCGCCTAATGACGCTTTTCTTAGAACACACCCGTCATTAAATGATGCATTATGTCAGCTCCCTTTCTAATGGGCTAGAAGGCTTGCTTTCTTTTCAGTTACTTTTTTTCAGTCACCTGTGGGCAGGGATGAAGTGACAGAAACAGCAGTCGCTCCGCTTTCCCTTGCTTTTGCCCCAAACTCTTGGCACAGGGCCCTTGGCCCCAGCAGTACTGTCATAAGTATCTCTGGGGATCCCTAGGGAGGGTCTCACACATGCTCACAGTGCGGCCCTGCCCATCTTGCCAGGCAGTGCTTTGAGCTGCTGGGCACTATGGTCTCCTGGCAGGTATTGCTACTGACTGCTAGACACCATGTCTGCCACGGGATGGGGCTGGGAGACTTCTATGGGTCCCAGGCACTGCAGGCTCCATAGACTCCATGGCTGCTTCTTACCTTCTCTTGGGGGTATCTGCTGAGCACCAGTGTCTCTCTTAGAGGAAGCAGTGGAGCCCTCAAATTGTCCAAGCTGTAAGATACTTGATTTTTAAACCAGGGAAGAATTCTCCTGTACAATTCACTCTATCAGAAGAGGTTTTGGGGGGGCGGGGTGAGAGATAATGCTTATGGAATTTTAAAGAATAAATAGTTCTTTCAGGATGAATTCCTGATCTCCCAATCTAAGGGTGGCTGGATCAGAAGACAAATTCAAGTGACAGGCATTATATTGCACCTGGAATTGCTATACGAAAACTTTCTATATTGTTAAATCTTCTCATGCCTGGCTTTTTGAAAACGTATGTTTAATAAAAGAGCTGTCCCAATAAATAAATACTTTAAAAAATTTTAGGACAATGCTTAGCACATAGTAAGCACTCAATAAATGTTTATTATGATTATAAAAAAATATAAAAGAGCTGTCCCGCTTATTGGTTCTCCATTGTACCGGGAGATTTTCAAGGGCAAGAAAAACCTAATTCAACGAGAAAATGTCTCACTTCCCATTAGAAGCAGCCCAGGGTCGGTAAGTTCCAGGCCCCGGTTCTTCCCATCTTTTTGCCCTGCCATCTGCCGCATTTCAGTTCTGTCCTCCGACTTTCCCTTTCTGGTTGCAAGAAAGTTTGGATTTGTGTGTGTGTGTGTGTGTGTTGGAGTCTCACTCTGTCACCCAGGCTGGAGGGCAGTGGCATGCTCCCAACCACCGCAGCCTCAACCTGTTGGGCTCAGGCGATCCTTCTGCCTCAGCCGATCCTTCTGCCTCAGCCTTCCAAGTAGCTGGAACTATAGGCAAGCGCCACCATGCTTGGCTAATTTTTAAATTTATTTGTAGAGGGGAGGTCTTGCAAAGTTGCCCAGACTGAACCCAGTCTTGAGCCCTTGGACTCAGGCAATCCTCTCACCCTGACCTCCCGAAGTGCTGGGATTATAGGTGTGAGCCACTGTGCAGAGCCTAGTTAGGATGTTTACAGTCATTGGACCCAAAGAAGAGACTGTTTCCTCCTAAATGTCTGTATGAGCAAGAACACTTTTCTCAGACTCTCCCTTACCACTCCCCCAACCCTTGGCAGACTTCTCTCATCTCATTGACCAGAACTGCATCTAATGCTTACTGCAAAACCAAGGGAAACTTTCTAGCAAGGGAAACGGGGTTAGCATGACTTGTTTAATGGAGCACAGGCTGTGTGTAGTGTATGGACTGCCCTAAGTAAATCTGAGGCTGGAAATTCTGGGTAGATGGTCAACAAAGTCGGCTACATCTAGGTATGACCAGCTATGACTGAATCCTTGTGCTTCCAACAAAAACAAATAAATGGAAAAGAAGCTCAGTTTTTCTCACACCCCACAGTTCTAGCTAAGTCCAGCAGGTCTCTTGACTTTCGAAGACCCAGAGGAATTGACAACTTTCACCTTCAGGTACTTTGAAAGATAATGCCCCACCAAGCTCTAGGGAACTCCGGAAGGACTAGGGGTGGTAGGTGGGGACTAGGAAGTGCTTGGAGGCTGCCAGGCTCCTGGAGGTCTAGTAAAGCCTGAGCCTTGCAGAGTTAGTGCTGGGACTGTACGTGGAAGCGACCGAAGCCAACCTGCCAGGAGGAGAGAAGACACTTAAGTGAGCCGCGCAGGAACGGGCTGTTACTTTTCTTTGGTTTATTGTCAGGAATCTCAGGGAATTTCTTTGACTTGAAAATAACATTTCTTGTACTGGAAATCGATGTTCTAGGAAGTACTTAAATATTTTTCTTTAAATTTTTTAAATTTTAAAGATGTGGGGGTACAATTCAGGGTTTGGTATACAAATGTGCATTATGCAGGTAGCCTTGTTGATGAGGTGTGCCCCTCCCTCCCCAGCAGTTTCCCTCAACTGCCAATCCCACTCCCTCTCCCCTGGCAGTTTCCCACCACTGCCAATCCCTTTCTTATAGTATTATGATGATTGTTCAAGGTCCGCTTATGAGTGAGAACATATGGCACTCTGTCCTTTGTTTCTGTGATAGATCACTGAGTATGATCGACTCTAAATCCATCCAAGTTGCTGCGAAGTCCATATGTTTGTCCTTCTTTATGGCTGCATAATATTCCACTGTGTGTATGTACCAAATTTTAAAAATCCAGTCCAGCTTTGATGGGCAGCATGATTGGTTCCATGTTTTTGCTACTGTGACTAGAGCTGCAACAAACATGCATGTACAGGTATCTTTTGGTAGGATGACTTGAGTTCCTCCGGGTATATTCCCAATAGGGGGATTGCTGGGTCATATGGAAAATCAATTTCTAGCTCTTTCAGAAATCACCACACTGTCTTCCAAAGAGGTTGTGCTAGTTTACATTCCCACCAGCAGTGTAGAAGCATTTCTTTTTCTCTGCATCCTCACCAGAATCTGTTGTTGTTTGTTTTATTAATGATGGCCTTTCTTACTGGGGTTAGGGGGTATCTCACTGTGGTTTTGATTTGCGTTTCTCGGATGATGAGTGAAGCTGAGCACTTTTTCATGTGTCTGTTGGCTGCCCGTATATCTTCATTTGAGAAGTGTCTATTCAAGTTTTGCCTCTCTCCTCACCACCTGTGAATTTCAACTCCAATGCTACCCTCTTCTTGCCCGAAACTCTCCTCTATGTATTGGATGAGCTAAGTTTGAGTTTGAGACTCACAGCAGGATTTTGAGATTCATGTGTTCCCTGAACATCAGGAGTTTTGCAATTTATTGAAGGTAGGGTATGCTTACATGAGGAATAGCTAGACCGAGTCAACCAGTGGATACCTCTTCATCATGTAACATGTACTGCAATCTGCTGTTACTCAGTAGACTTTTTACTAGTCTTCTAAGAGCTCACAGAAAATTGTGACTATGTTATAGTTCTATTTTATGACGTTGAACAGTATGGGCTTTGATGTGTGTAACAAACAAATACATAAACCAGGAAATCAGATTTAAATCTTGTCTTTACTCTGCTTTCATGGAGTGGCATTTAGAGTTAACAAACATGGGGTCTTGTATCCTTAACTGTAAAGCAGACGTTATTAATACCTACTCCCTCCCCCGCCCACATATCCTGTGTTCAACACACTGGCCACCTTTTCTTCCCCACCAACTAAATGCTCAATGTTCCTGCGTACAATGAGTGACAAGGAAAATGACCCACTTGATAAATCAAGTGCTTGCAAAGAAATCTGTACACCAAATATATTATATAGGAAAAATACAATTATATATTCATACATAATGAATCATGTTAACCTGGAGCTTTTATAATTTGTTAAATCCCAAGTTTAAAATAATGGAGTCAGGATTCTAGGACTGAAAGAGGCGTGTCCATGCCCTGGCCCTTCCAACACTGTAGTCAGGCTGGTCTTTCTAAAACTCTAATCCGATCATGTCACTTCTCTGCTCTCAACCCTGGAATGAATTCTCATTTTGCATTGTAGAAGCAGAAACGGATTCTCTTATTTACCCTTCTGCTAACTCCAGAACCTCGAGAAAGGCCTGGCCCACAGTAAAGCCAGTCATTGTTCCTAGAGAATGAATGAAGTCCAGACTTGCCTGGGTGCTCTCTCAGGCACCTCATGAGGGGTCCACCTCCTGCCTGCTGTTCTATCTCCTCGGTCCCCTCTCTCATGGCAAAACCAGATGTGCTCAACTACTTGCATTTTTACAAGAGGCCATGACTGCTCTCTTGCCGGGCAATGCCACCTCCCTGGTGTGCTGCTGTCATTCCCCGTACTGTCCTCTGAGAACACCGACTCCTGTTAGTCTCTCCTGGCTTGGCCTCAGGTGTCCCTTCTGCTGCTGTATGCGCTCATCCTGTGACCCCTCAAATGGACGAGGATTTGCACCCAGGTGCTCCCCTGGCATCCTCTGTTTATTTTTTTATAGAGCTGATGACAATCCACTGAAATTTCTGGTGTCTTATCTGTCTCTTCCATTAGACCGTAAATGTTGCAAGGGTCAGGCCTGTGTATTGATACCTAGTAGTAAGTGGTTATCGAATAAATACATAAATCTTATAATTCAAACCTTTCATGCTATTCTTGAGGAAACTGAGTGCCAGATAAAAGAGTGATCTGTCCAAAGCCACCAGCACTTTGGCATCATGGAAGCTGGGTCTTGAATTAAGCTTCTCAGCTGTCCAGTGTTTTCTTGGCTGACTTTCTCTAATACTCAGCTAACATTGTTCCAGAAACTGCAGGATAATTGTAATTTAACATTTGAAAAATGTGGTTTGGAACTCAAATAATTATACAATTGATTCAAAGTCCAGAAACAAAGGATTTAAAAAAAAATCCTCCATTACTTTAAATTACCCATGTTATTTTTTTCCTTCATTGTCCTGGAGCGGTTGAGAGAATGTGCCATGCTAGTGTGTCCCCTGCTGGAGGCCTGGGATTCTGTGTGACAGCCAGGATGTAACTCCATTCCGGCAAAATCTGATATTATCACTCGGGTTTGTGTTGCACTGAAGTTGGGACATCTTTTGCTGCAAGGATCCTGGTGGAAAAACATCGAGATATCAGATCCCTTTCTTCAGCAGTGCCCACTAACAGCACATGCAATTAAAATGAGAGCGAAAGAAATGTGGGATGGTGGAAAGAGCAGAGGCTCCGACCCCCTGAAGCCCTGACTTGAATCTGCCTTGCCACTTTGCAGCCTCAGGCGTTTGATTTTCTTTGAGCTTTTGTTTCCTCATCTGTAAAGCAGGCTAACTGGCAAGTTCATCTAAGCATTCGCATACAAGGGGGGAACCCCCAAACCTGCAGAATTATCTCTTGGAGGGTGGGACTCTTGGAGCACAGGCTTCTCCCTGCTAGGTGAGTGTTCTAGGAATCAGTGGCATCAGTGCACTAGCTAGTGTTGTGGTAAGAGGCTGAGTTTAGCTCCTGTGAAATTTGTTTTTTTAGAGACTCAGTGCGTTTGCCTGTTTCGTGATGGGTGATTTACACGACCAATGTGTAGCAGTCCAATGCACCTGTCCACACTGCCCTGAGTGTTCAACAGTTCTTAACCCAAAACAGCATGACCCCTATGCCCCACTCTCCCTATCCACCAGATCTCATCCAGAGTAATTTTTTTGTGTTTCTCCAGATGAAAAAGTCCTCAAAGGGAAATATTTTGTCCATGTGGAAGAGGTGAAACAAAAAAATGGCAGAAGCACTAAAAGGCATTAAGACGATGAGTTCAAAAACTGTTTTGAGCAGTGGAAAAAAGTCTCAATAGGTGTTTTGCATCAAACAGAGAGGACTTTGAAGGTGACTGATGTTTAAATGTGTAAGAATAAATACGCAATTTTTTAAATAAATAAATTCCAGGTTTTTTGGGGTCCCCTTGTATGTAAAGAGCCTCATTCAGTGTCTGGCTATATTAGGTCTTCAACAAGTGTTAGATCTTTTCCCTCCTTATATAGTCACTTTCCCAAATCAGGTTACTGTTGCAGAGCAAAGGGCTTCATTGTAGTGCTCAGCCTAGGAACGTAGGTGCTCAGTAAATACTGCATGATTAATGACTGAAAAGGAGACGCATTGTTACCGAATAGTTAAGTTCTTGCTTCGGAGAACATGAGGTTACAGTATCTTTTTGTCTGTTTTCTACTGGGATATGGGTCTGGGATGTGTTTATTCATGTCTTCTTTATCTTTATGTATATAAATGTATGTATATAAATATATATATATGCATACATACACACACTTTAGAAAGAACTGCCATTTGGTTTTATTATACTAATAAGGGAAGATATTATAGATCTTTGGGAAAAGGGCTAAAAAATCTCTCTCAACAGAATATGGATTTTTCCATACTACTCTTTGAAAGCACTTGCTTGACATTTAATTATGTACTATCTTGTATCTGTCCTCTAGTAACAAACTTGTAAGTTTCCTGAGACTAAGGACTGGGATTTTGTGATGAGGCTGGGACTTCTAAGGAGTGCAAAATGCAATAGTTTATGAATTGTGTGAGTCACAATTTCCTATCTGGTTTTTCAGATTCAAGAGCAGGCATTCTCTCCTTATTACAGAGGAGCAAACATTGAAAAACCAAAAACAAAAACCAAAAAAACACAAGCTCAGAATTGCATGAGTTGAATTACCGCGACAATCTTGGCAAATAGCAATTGTTCTAGGACATTGCCTTGGCAGCATCCCTTTGGGAAATGTAGGAGGCGTTATAATTTTTAAGCCAAAACAATGTGAGTTCTAATTTGTTCCTTTTCATTTAAAAAAAAATGAACGTGGAAAGGAACACTTCTGATAAGCAATGAGACAAAGACAGAGTATCAGGTGAGGGAGTAAAGTGTAGAAAAACCAAAATCATTTAGCAAATGGATTGAAGCTAGCCAGAATTTCACTACATTAAAAAACTTGAGCCGGGCATCACACAAAGAGATATGTGTCTTACTCTGTCTGTGGCGAAGGCCATTTAACACTGGGAATTTTTCCAGCAGTGTATTTCAATGACAGTAACCCTTCTTACAACATTTGGGGCTTGCCACTTTGAAAATCAATACCGTTCAGTGTCTACTGAAATTGCTCATTTGTTCTCTGTCAGGCGTATACAGGATGGCCATATAAATTATCCTCCACTCTGGGGCATTTTTGAGAGTGAAAGGGAGAGCCTTTAACAGTTGCACCACAGCCTGGGTAACATAGCGAGACCTCTTCTCGACGGAACATCAGAAAATTAGCTAGACATTGTGGCATGTGCCTGTCGTCTCAGCTACTAGGGAGGCTGAGGCAGAAGGATCTCCTGAGTCCAGGAGGTCGAGGCTGTGGGGAGCTAATTATTGTGCCACGGCACTCCAGCCTGGGCAACAGAGTGAGACCCCTCGACTCAAAAAAAAAAAAAAAAAAAAAGATGCACCAGGGACAACAGACATACATGGGGACCATCCTAAGAAAAGTCGAGAGAAAGATAATAGAAAGTAACAATGATAAAAGCATAGCTTCTCCTGGTGTATTTAGAGGAATGATTTTTAAGATTTATTTATGTATGTATGTGTCTATAACCTCAAAAAAAATAAGCAATCAGATTGTTTAGCTCATTGTGTCGATGGAATTGAGCTAAATCATCTGCAGACTCTCAGTTCGTCCCTTTGCAACAGAGATCTTGCAGGTCTATTGCTTGCATCAACACATTTCAATGCAAGGATCCCAGCGGGTCTACCCAGAAATCGAACCCACAATCTTGCTTTCATCAGCTTTGTTTGTAACCAGTTTTAGATTCTGCAGGACTCTATCAGTGGGTCATATGCTAGACTACAAGATCAAAGTAAACACGCAGAAGGTTCTGAGCTTTTTCTGTAAACCCCCGATTCTAGTCCTGTCTTTATCAGTAACCAACTGTGATTTTTGGCAAGTCACGTAACCTCTCTGTGTTTTGGTTTCCTTATCTCTAAAATGGGAGTAATACTATCTGATGTGCAGACCTCAAAGCTTTGTTGGGAGGATACAGTGAGGTGATGCATGGAGAAGCCTTCTGGAAAGTGCTACATGTACATGAAGTGTTATCATAGTAGGGGAGAAGGGGAGGCATGAGCGGTGAGGGGAAAACAGGGCTTTCAACTCTAGCTGGCCTTGCAGATTAGGCTTGTGCAAACAAGTGGTGAAAATAAAGCCAGGGAGAGGCATTCTCCTCTCTTTATGAATAGGAATGGGGAGACTGAGAAAAGTGAGGGCAGGAAATGTAGCCAGTGAGACTCAGGGAAGACAGGGTGGGAGAGCATATGTAAGTTCACACATGTTTGCCTTAGAGTCTGGCAAGACCACATCCGAAATGAACATGTTGGAAAAGTACCCATGATAGACCTGCGTTCCCAGGCTGTGGGGGTATAGAAAGTAGCTCCAAATTGAGACGTTGGCTTTGTTTTGCAGTTCAGTAGGAATCAGAACATCATACCTACCTTTCTTGTTGACATTTTGTCAAGATTAAACAAAAGCCTCTATGCCAAAATTGCTTTTCATGAACTATAAATTATAGCTAAAACAATAACATTACGTGGTGGGTCTATTGGTATTAGTCATTATTCGAGTAAGTCATACTTATTTTTTCTTCAAAATGATTATTGTATAATTTTTTTTTTTTTTTTGAGTTGGAGTCTCACTCTGTCGCCCAGACTGGAGTGCAGTGGCCGCTGCCGGCCGCCGCAGCCTCCACCTGCCGGGCTCCGGCGATCCTTCCGCCTCAGCCTTCCGAGTAGCTGGAATTACAGGCATATGCTACCACGCCCGGCTAATTTTTTGATTTATTGTAGAGGTGAGGTCTCGCTGCCCAGGCGGGTCTCGAACCCGCGGGCTCAGGCAATCCACTCACCTCAGCCTCCCAAAGGCGCGGGATTACAGGCTGAGCCACCGAGCCCGGTTATTGTATAATTTTTTAAAAATTATTCAGTTGTATGTGCTTATAAGGATTCAGATATACCAAAAAGCATAGCAAAGGAAATGAAAATCAAACATAATCCTGTTACCAAGAGATAAGAATTAACAATATTTTAGTAAACAATCTTCCAGATTTTTTTGGTGTTTGTGTATAATTTTTACAAATCAAAATGAAACCTTTAATTTTCCACTAATTTTTTAATTTGCCCACAGTTATTTGTCTTGGTAGATAGAATATCGATCTTTTTCATGTAGTTTATGCTTTCCTGGGGGGAATTCAAACAAATAAACAGACGATTGTTACCTAAAATGAAGCATGCTGTAACAGGGAAGCAATGAGTGCTTTGGAGCTCTCAAGAAGAGCATCTCTCCCAGGATTAGGGAGTCAGGAGAGGCTTCTTAGAGGAAGGGATATTTAAGTTGAGACCTGATAGGTGACTAGAGGTAGCCAGACTGTAGTGGGTGTTGCAGCATGCCACCCAGATGCCTCTTCACGGACTGAGCTACGTATTCCCCAGGGGCCAGCAGCATTGCCTTTGATGGTTCTCAGGTGACGTCCTCTCTAGAAATTGCCCTCTGCCGAAGGAAGTTGCCTTGCTCCAGGTTATCTCATTAAGGGGGCAGGCAGGGAAAAGGGGCCACCGTTTTGCCTCAATTAGGACAATTATAAAGGGCATCCTAGTTCCAGAGCTTCTCGTAGGTTCAGCTGAGACTGCACCTCTGTGGCAGTGCAACTTTTCCCTCTGCCCAATCTTCCACCCTCTTCTTCACCCGTGTCATTCCCAAGAGGACTGCCCAACAAAAACCCTGCACATAAATAAGCCCTCCCCTCACTGTAGGCAAAGGGTGGTAGCTGGGCTCGGTGGCTCAGCCTGTAATCCCAGCACTTTGGGAGGCTGAGGTGAGTGGATTGCCTGAGCCCGCGGGTTCGAGACCCACCTGGGCAACTTGGTGAGACCTCATCTCTACAATAAATCAAAAAATCAGCCGGGCGTGGTAGCGCGTGCCTGTAGTTCCAGCTACTTGGAAGGCTGAGGTGGAAGGATCGCCGGAGCCCAGCAGGTCGAGGCTGCGGTGGCTGGGAGCAGCCACTGCACTCCAGTGTGGGCGACAGAGTGAGACTCCGACTCAAAAAAAAAAAAAGGGTGGTCATTATGGAGCAGAATACAGGGAGGCTGTTTCTAAGAGATGTTCAAGGGCCTACGGGTGATGGAGAAAAGAAAGGATTTTTATAATGCACAGAATGTGTGAGTGAAGCGTGTAGAGAGAGACATGATTCCAGGAGAGTCAAGCTCTTGTCATCTATGTCAAAGATGGGGAGATCAGATTCTATCACAGGCTTGCTCAACCTGTGGCCCAGGACAGCTCGTCATGTGGCCCCACACCATCTTTTAACATCATGTGTTTATTTTCTTCATGACCCCATGCATAGTTCCATTTTTGATGTTCACAATCATGCCTTACTCATGACATCACCTTTTGGTGGCACACATATTTGTGAGTAGCTGTTTTCAATGACAAAGCATATAAAGAGCAAAATTCAAACAAACATTCCTGATGAACACCTTGAGAAGTCACTGAGAATTACAGTCGCTTCCACTGAATCAGACACTGATAGATTAGTTTTATAAAAACGAGGTCAAATTCCCACTAGTTTTATATTGTTCTCATTTTTCTAAACTTTATAATAAAAAATACAAAAAAAGAAGTCTTACATACAAATACTAACTATATTATATAATTTATGTGCAGCCCAAGACAATTCCTCTTTTTTTTTTTTGAGTTGGAGTCTCACTCTGTCGCCCGGACTGGAGTGCAGTGGCCGCTCCCGGCCACCGCAGCCTCGACCTGCTGGGCTCCGGCGATCCTTCCGCCTCAGCCTTCCAAGCAGCTGGAACTCCAGGCAGGCGCTACCACGCCCGCCTATTTTTCATTCTATTGTAGAGATGAGGTCTCGCCAAGTTGCCCAGGTGGGTCTCGAACCCGCGGGCTCAGGCAATCCTCTCACCTCGGCCTCCCAAAGCCGTGGGTTTACAGGCTGAGCCACCGAGCCCAGCTGATCACTGTATTTTTTTATCAGAATATTGGAGTGATTCATGACTCCTGCATGCCACACCTTTACTAAGTGAGTGACAAACGGTATGCTCCCCCCAGACAAGTCATGTAACAAACACCAGTGTCATAGCAGGACTGTGGGAACTTTAAGACTCTAAAGGGATTCAATCACAGTGCTTCTGTGTTTTTAAAAAACGGAGTTACATTGTTTTAATTATTTGATGAGCACCAGCGCATGCATGCCATGCCAGCAAGCACTATGCTTTTGCTGTGAGGGATTCAAAGCAAAAGCCCTGAGAGGGAGGCCGTGCCTGTCTCAATCATTGTTCTACCACTATAGGGCCTGACAAATAAGGAGTGCTCCATATATGAATAAAGGAAGGAGGGGTCTCAGGAACACGGGCAAAGTACCTTATCCTCAAGAATGTAAAATGGAGAGAGTAGTAGCTTCTACCTCTCCAGGTTGTTGTGAGAGGTAAATAAGATACATAGGTAAATAGTAAAAATCACATTTGCTCAAATAAAGACTAAACTTCTAGGGTCTCACTCTGTTGCCCAGACTGGAGTACAGTGGCACAATCACAGCTCACCACAGCCTTAACCTCCTGGGCTCAGGCGATCCTTCCTTCTCAGTCTCTCAAGTAGCTGGGACGACAGGCATGAGCCACCATGCTCAGCTAATTTATTTATTTATTTTTGTAGAGACAAGGCCTTGCTATGTTGCCCAGGTTGGTCTTAAACTCCTAGGCTCAAGCAATCCTTCTGCCTCAGCCTCCCAAAGTGCTGGGATTATAGGTGTGAGCCATCACACCAGCCTGATATCTATTTCTCTTGTTTATTCTTGACCTTGTAATATCACTTCAAAAGAAAACTGTGATTTGAAAAGCAGGTTAAAAGATTCATTCGCTTATCAATTTGTCCAACGAATAGTTTTTGGGGACTTCAAAAGTGCCCAATATGGGTTATAATAGTGGCAAAAAGAACAGACCCAATCCTTGTTCTCATGGTGCTCATAGTCCAGAGGGGAGTTATTAAGGGAAACAAAGAAAATCTCATGAATTATAATAACCTAAACAGTCTGCCATCAGTGAGAATAATAAAAGCTAATTTTGATATGAGAATCTGGTGATGCCTCTCAAAGAAGTGATCCTTGATTTGGGAATTAAGAATAGGAGTTTCTCGGGAGGCCAAGGTGAGCGGATTGCCTGAACCTGCGGTTTGAGAACAGCACAGGCAACTTGGCGAGACCTCATCTCTACAATAAATCAAAAAATTAGCCGGGCATGGTAGCGCACGCCTGTAGTTCCAACTGCCTGGAAGGCTGAGGTGGAAGGATTGCCTGAGCCCAGCAGGTTGAGGCTGTGGTGACTGCGAGCATGCCACTGCACTCCAGCCTGCGTGACTGAGACTCCAACTCAAAAAATAAAAATAAAAAAATTGCCAAGCATTATGGTGCACGCCCGTAGTTCCAGCTATTTGGAAGGCTGAGGCGGAAGGATCGCCGGAGCCCAGCAGGTCCAGGCTGCAGTGGCTGTGAGCGTGCCACTGCACTCCAGCCTGGGTGACAGAGTGAGACTCCAACCTCAAAAAAAAAAAAAAAAAAAAAAAAGAATAGGAGTTTCATGAAGAGTAGGGGGTAACACATTCCAGGCAGGACAACACTGTGCATAGACCCTGAGATAGGAAACAGCTTAGAAGGATGGAGAAAAAGCCAGTGTGTCACTGTAGCAGGAAATGAAGCTGGAAAGGAGGCAGGATCTCTCCAGACCTTGGTTGCCACCTGGTCTTCCTTTATGGAGGCTAAGGGGTGCACGAACTGCCGAAAATCTGACTGATCTCTTTCAGAGTTGAGTCCTTGATGCCTATGAAATGAGAGGAGAGGCAAACTGCGGTCTGAATAGTCACGGCTGAACCTTAGGAAAAGCTGACTGTTTTTTCCCCCATGATAAATGAAAACACATATAGCAAGATGCTTAGCTGTTTGTTGAGGGAACTAATGCATTTGCAGAAATACACTGCATATATTACTACTACCTTCATTTCTGCCCCTAAACAAGTATAACTTTTTTTTTGTCCTCCCCCTCCCTACAGCCTTTTTATTTTGCATTTGGCTGTCAGAAACAGTCAGTAGGAATAGGTGACAATTTAGAATTGAGATGCCGCAGCGGTTTCCCAGGAGACGCAGGAGAATGTTGAGTGTCAGAAGTGTTCGGGAAGTGGCTTGCGAACTGGATTTGCCCAGAGAGGCCTCCAGTTCCCTCTTGGTGATTAGAACAACCTGCCTTCTGGAATTCAGAATTTAAACAGTGAGATTGCCAGTGCTATCTCCCAGGATGGTGAAGGCTTAATTAGCATTTGAAAACGCTTTGAGATCTCTGGATAGAAGTGTTCTGGAAACATGAAGTGTTATTATCTTTGGAGTGATATAGGTCATATGAGACAGGAAGTGGCTTTGAAGAAAAGGAAAACCTTTCATCAGGCAAACTCCTTGGGGCGGTTTGAGCCTATTTTGAGTGACTCAACATGCCCGTGTCCTCTCTCCCTAGACCATGAATGAAAGGAATAACTTGTCCTACAGTTGAGCAACTGCCACCATCATTAACTGAAACATTTAGTGAGCTTGTACGTTAAACACTACAAATTACACAGAATCCTAAAGCATTTAGCACAGTTGTTCCTTAATAAGCATTGAATAAATATTAGCTGCTACTATTATTGTTATTGTTCTTGTAAATACAGTTTAAGATGTCTGGACATGTTTTCTCTGAACTTAATGTCTTTTAACCAAATAATTCAATACCTTCAGTGATAAACTAACCCTCATTTCATTTTCAAGACTTGGAAAGGAGTAAGATAAATGCAAACCTTTTCCGCGGAGAGCCCAATGTGAGAGCTGCAGATAAGGCTTGGTTAGTGTCTGGAACCCTTCCCAGCGGGTTGAGGACTTAGTCTTTCCCTTTCTCCGCAAGAAGGACCCAGAGTAGAAATTAGGCTTCCTAACTTGAGTACCCTGATGGCTCCCCAGGGTCTCCAGTAGACAGGATTTCAAAGAGGACACTTTAAAGTAGTTCCAATTTATTTGAGAGCTGAAGTGCAGAAAGCTTTCATCCTATTCCTTCTATTAACGTATATGTCCTCATAATACTTCCTGGACATGTAGAAGACAGGGCAGAGGTGGGGAGTTGGGGAACAAGAATAGGGTTCATCTGAGAAAAGTATATTTTTGAAGAATATATATATCAGATCAAACCTGCCACGTCTGTCGGTAAAATTAAGTTTGCAGCTAGATGAGTGGAGGGCTTTTAAAAAAAATACACTCTTGCCTCAAACACACACACACACACACACACACACACACACACACACACACATAGCCACATAAATGTAAACACATTTTAAGCAAGGAAAAACTGTATGAAAATGGTAGTACTCAATATATATCAAAAACAAAAAAGTTGAACACAACTCACGTTTGCCTTCTCAATTACAAGGGGTGCTCAAAGTGGTTACCATCGGCATCCAGACACTTCTGATGACCTAACAGTAATACACAGATAACATCTCTTAAAACGTGTATACGTTTCTGGGCACCCCTGGGATCTTTTTACAAAGAAATAATGCTTTGGAACATAGCACGGAAGGAAGAGAGAAACAGGGAAAGAATGCAGGCAAGTCTATAAACATCAGGCGACCGGAACCGGGGCGGAAGAGAGGGTGGTTGAGTCAGGATGGGAAGACTGGAGGCCCAGAGCTGGCTGGGATAGCGAGGCTAGGGCATGCTGGGAAGGCAGGTGGTGGAGCATGCCAGGATGGGGAGGATGCAGGGGCATGCTGAGAAGGTTTCCAGGACTGTTTATCCAGCTCCTGTGGGTAGGGAGGCCCTGAAGGGGAAGGCACACAGTCCCCTGGGGTCAAGCACCTAGCCGACCTAATTAAAAGCTCATTACACCAGCCCATCCCCATTAACAGGCTGACCCACGTGCAAATCCATCAGCACTGGAGTCTTCTCGGTTTCCCAAACCGGGAAACCCAGCTGCAGCCCGGGGCCTGGAAACTCCGGCCAATTCATTAAGATGCCCTCCCCGCCTGTGGCCATCAGGCATAGTTTCTTTCTGGATTATTCCACATTCCAGTAAATTAGCCCTTTATCCGCCCTGAAACATTTTAACAAAGAAAGCTCTCTGGTCATCACATGGGTAAAATAACAAGGGATAAAAGAACGTGTACTTCATCTAATCAGAAACAAATAACTCTAAATCGCTCTTGAAAATGCAGCCTTCCCTGTCCTGGAGCCCTTTCATTTCTTTTATGCTGGTGGGATTTTGAAATCCCCTTCCTAGGGTCAGACAGGTCCTACTCTTCTTGTTTTTTTATATAGCTGTTGCCGACCTTGACAGAGGATCTCAAAACTTGTTAAGTATAAAATTGGTAAATGATACTATTGTTTGGGAGGTGAGGTGGGAGCAAGGGGTTTATTTAGCCAAAAAAAAAAAAAAAAAAAAAAGGAAACCGCACCCTAACCAGGCTCAAATGAACTGAAATGGATCAAAGTAAACAGAGACGTCTAAAAGCTTTTGTAAGTTAAAAGTGGCTATCTGTTGCAGGTTGTGCCTCATTAACCGCTGATTGAAGCTCTGCTTGGCCCTCTGGGGTGCCTAACCCCCGGGGCCTATCACCAGAGGAACCCGGTTCGGAGCGCTTGCCTTTCTTTCCCTGTGCTGCTTTACGCAGCTCTTTGACCTCAATCTTCCCACGAATGTTTATCCTTCCTACCAGGCAAAGGGAGTAAAGGTTTGTCCTTGAGACTCTTGCTGGGAATCTCACTTCTAGCCAATGAGGAATTCCCGGAAGAGCGGAAAAGAAAGGCGTAGTCGTGGTATCTCTTCAGATTGACGCTCTGGAAGGTGAGCACACAGTTTTGAGTTTTGGTGCTGTCAAGAAGCCTCCAGGCGCAGTGGCTCATGCCTGTCATCCCAGCACTTTGGGAGGCAGAGGTGAGAGGATTACCTGAGCCCAGGGGTTCGAGATCAGTCCGGGCAACTTGGCTACACCTCGACTCTACAGTAAATAAAAAAACTAACTGGGCGTGCTGGTGCGCGCCTGTAGTTCCAGCTACTTGGAAGGCTGAGGTGGAAGGATCATCTGAGCCCAGCAGGTCGAGGCTGTGGAGGCCATGAGCATGCCACTGCCCTCCAACCTGGGCGAAAGAAAGAGACTCTCTTAAAAAAAAAAAAGCAAAAAACAAACAAAAAAAACTTCCACACAAGAATATGCAGGGGGAAGAGGCTACAGTTTGTTTTCCCTTTGGGTGTCAGCCTCATTTCCATATGTGAATGGTGAATGTCGAAGGGTGCCGATTAGGCCATATGCTTTAAGATATGGTTATCTCTTGGCCCTGGTGGTCCCGGCCTGCCACCAGGCCATTCCGTTGGGTCAGGGAGCTGAAACTGAGAGGCTGCCTAGGGGAGGCAGGGGATGGCAGTGGGGGAGGGCTGGGGGAAGAGGGAGGGAGGAGCAGGGCTCTTTGAGTAGGACCAGATAGGTCTCTGTGTAGAGTAATATTACAGCTCTTTCTCTCATAAACAAGCTGCATGCCTGCTTCTAAAGACCCATCTGGCATAGCTTTGAGAATGGCAATAATTACAAGCTGATGATGGACAAGGAAAAAAGCCCCGCTGAGCTAACTCATAAGGAAGTACAGGCCAGGACTGCAGGGAAATTACAGGCTGAAAACCTTTCTAGTTGAGGCCTTTTGGTGTTCTTAATCACAGACTTTAAATGTTGTAATAAACACTGTTGCATTTTATTGACCAACTCCCATGACAGGCAAATCTTTTTCATTTTATTTTATTTTTACCATTTGCTCTTTGGAAAGCTGGCTTGGCAGTATCTGCCTGGGCCGTGCCAATGGGTCTTTAGCTTTTCTGCTCAGAGGAAAATTAGAAAAACAGGGATGACTTTTTATTTAGTTCCTAGAAATGTGCAAAATTTTGTCTTAAATTGTTCTCTGCAGTCTATGGTTCAGACAGACTCCCAGGCTCTGTAGCTCTGTGAGATAATGGTCTGATTGTTTCAATCAAGAAGATGGAAGAGGAAAAAAAAAAAGTTGGGAAGAATGATCTATTGGCTCTGTATCATCAAACAGTGCTTATGGTATAGGAACAAGGAAAATTCCAAGTTGAATACTGCACTGTTAACCTATTGGAATGTTGGGTTCTGGCCTCATTTTAGAGATGGTCACTATTTCAAGGATGGACTTGATATTGGAAACATGATCCTTTTAAAAGTTTGGAGCCTTATATTTTATAATATGCCTAAGCTATTTTGTCTTCTCAAGCATTTTAGACCATGCAATGGAGCAAATACTTTTAGGAAATCTCCCTAGAAAGAGGAACACAGAAACACTGGAAAAGGAACTTACTCCTCTGAAACATTATTAACCTCAAAACCCATAGCTTAAGTGTCATAGCAAAAATAGTCTTGAATGTAACATACTACCAGTTGTCATAAGCATTTGATACCATAATGCAGAATTTATCTAATTCAATGTGTTATCAGTTTCCGTGAAAAGAATTTGACATTCGTTCATATGTTTTCAAATCAGAGGTTAGAAATGATGAAAAATCACATGAATCAGGATTTTCCTTGATGCAGTTAACTTATACAAGAGGATCCTTGTTCAAAATATACCTTTTTGGATTTTAAATCAGAGCACGTTAAGTTCATTATTTTTTAAGCACTAGATACTGCCTTTGAAAGTTATATTCACGTCTTCTCTTCTTTGCCACCATTTCTCATTCATATTCCTCAAAGACTTGTATTTTATTCTTTGCGTTTTCTATCCCAGATGGATTATTTCGTTCTGTCCTTCGCATTTGATTACTTGTTCAAGCACATAAAGTTTTGGGGTCTATGAAGTTAAAGCAATGAAATGGTTCCGTGGTGGAAATTTACCAACATAAACTCAGTCTCTTATCCTTTCATAAGCATGCTTTACCTGAAGCTCTCTTGTCAATGAGAAATGATGTCTTTATATCTGTCTCTTTTCCTATACAGGCTATAATTGTTCCTAACAAAAGAAGCATGAATTGGTGAAAACTATATATTAAATGCAAGACTATTTGTCTAGTTTTCATTAGGTTGTTGATTGAAAAGCCTCAATTCCTCCCTTTTCCCAAGGTACTCAGATATCCACGAAGTCCTCCTCGCTCACACTATCACATCTCTCACTGGGTGCAGTCCAGCTTTAAAGAATTCAACACTTCCCGGTCCTTAGAGGACTGTCAGCAATGACAGCAACCAGGGACGCTGACATGACTTATTGTTTACAAAGGATGAGCACAACAAGGCCTTTCGGATGGCATGGCAAGCCCTGTGCACTATTCTCTCCCTGTTTCTGGCCTCTCTGGACCAGCTGGCTTTGCGTGGCCAGCTAAAGATGCAACTATTAAAAGTTCATCTAAACACCAACAAGTCAGCAAACACAACAGCAGCGATAAAATAAGGCTGCTCAAGCTGCCTTTGTAAACAGGGGAAACAGAAAGGGAAACATGAATATCTCAGTCCCTGGATCCTTATACACATATCGTTTTTAAATGTACTTACAATTTGATGAAAAAAATCTTAGAATAACATTAAGATAAATTCATAGGTTATTATTATGGTCTTGACTATTTGTTCTTTTTCTCACTTTAGCATCCTTCACTTCTCCAGACATCCCAGTCAATGTTGTAATTAACTGAAGTTCAAGGTTTTTTGTTTTCTTTTAGGAATTCTAAACATACAGTTTTCTATTTAGAGCATCCAGGAATGTCTTGGACATTATTGTGCAAAGGCACATGCTTTTTCTCATTCTTATTTTATGAAGAGGAAATTTCTTTTCAGGAAGGGGACTCTGGGAAGTTGAAACTCCTTTCCCCTTTCCTCTGGCTGCCTCTCAGTGTTGAACACATGGAAAAAGAAAGGAAAGTTTCATGTGTTTAGGTTGTACTTGTATCAGCACTTTTGTTAAATGATATATGTCATAACTCTACCAGCTGCATGGGGTTTAGGGGTATTGTCTTCCTCAAATTCTTTGTAACTGATTGGGACAATGCTGTTTATCTTCTAAAGGTGTCAGACTGTTTCTCAAAATGAACTCTTCCAAGATACATGGCCAAAAGGCTTTTACAGTAGGCCCCCTCCCCCTTGCTCTTTCTTTCTTGCAAATTGCTGAAGATAATGTCTGCACAGTCAGTAAAGTAACTTTCTTAGTTTTAGCAACCTGAAGGGCACATCAATTTAAAAAACTGTAGCTTGCCGTTGACAGTTACAGAAAAGGGTTTCATCTTGAATATGAGGCAGAAGCTTCCTGGGAATGGGTCTCTGTTGACGATCTGCTCCACTCCTTCTGAACAGCTCTCATGAGACGTTTGCTGATTTTTACCAAAGTGCCTGTAGAATTAGCTCCACTCATAAATCACTGTTTCCTAGCTCTTGAGTCTCAGATATCTAGTAAAAGCAGCTGTTCCCTTTTTACAGATGGTGAAACTGAGGCTCTGGAATTCATCCAGCTCTGCGGAATACACAGTGGGTGATTTTATGAACTCAGGGCTGTGTGCTTCCAGGTAAGTTTTCAATGTTGCCACTCTCTCCTGTGTCAAATCTAAAGGTGGAGTTCTGACTGGGGCACTTGGGACGAAGGGCCTATTGAGACTCTGCCAGTAAGAAGCAGTGGCATGCAAAATAGCATGCTCACCACCGCTTTCCAGCGATAGGGCCATCTGAAAACACTCTAAATGAATTGAGCTATGTGGCTAGGCACTGATGCAAGGGAAGAGTGTTCACTCCAGGGCATTGTCGGAGCCTGTGGAATTAGCTCATATTAATGGTAGACAGAGGTAGAGTGGCTGCCTCTCTCTACCTCTCTGATATGTGGGAGGCGATTTCTATCCTCCTAGACAAGTTAAATGTATCTTGTGATTTTACAGGCTACTTAACTCTTACTGAAATACTTATATTTGGTGTTACTTATAGATGTGGCACAAATACAGTCCCTTCCATACATAGAGGTGAACCTGTTCAGAAAATTATCCAAGGAATCCACTGGACCATTATTTTAGGAACCATCATTCATCAATACCAGATACAGAGTTGACAAAAATTTGTGCTCATATGGGGTGCACTCTGTGACATCTCCACATGCAGATGGGATCCGCTGGTGTTACTTCTAGCAAAATAACCATGTAACTGGTAATCATCACACAGATGACTTTGTGGTCAATAAGGGCTCAGAAAACAATACGCCCCATCGGGGATGTAATTTTGTGCCTCTACCCTGCTTCTTCTCAAACCCAGTTATACCAACTGCTTATCATTTCTCCTCTGGTCTGACTGTGGCATTCAGATATTTGTTCAGCTCCAGTTTTATTTGTTTGTGTGTTTTTGTTTGATTTGGGCCTGAGCTTTGCGGGGAGGTGGAGAGTCATTGTGTAGTTTGAGCTCCTTCTGCTCATCCTCACGCATCTTGAATCCACGAGTCATTTTCATAGCTGGGTTTCTTTCTCAAGTAAATACACTGGACTGCCTGCCTAGCTTTTGCACAATTCAGGCTTCCCATCTGCAAAGAAATGAGACCCTGAGATCTGCGAACATACAAAAAGAAGATAAAAGCATTTTAAAAAATGTCTTCCTGCACATAGGCCTGCTGTATAATAAACCAGAACAGTGTAAGAACTAAGATGTTGTCAGAATGCCCAAGTGTCTCTGCCCTTTTATTACGTTCAGGGCGATGAGGTCATGACTTACTGTTTAGCTTATATGGTGCAATTAAGAGATTCATTTCTTAATGTGATTCATCTCAGGAAGGGTTGACTCAGAGAAGTTTTAGGGGAGAGGCGAGACTTGTATGAAGAGATGTTGGAAAATTATGATTTTCTTCCAGAAGTTTGAGTTCATTTTTTTATTTCAGGTGAGAATGAGGGCAACTACAATGAGTCTGTCTCAGGTTTCAGAGAAACAGGGAATTTGATTATGTAATGCTAATATAACTAAGGAGATGGTTTTGGTTTTTGGCTTTTTTCCCCCTTTGGAATTATAGCAAAAAATGTGAACTAAATATTTGTTCTGTGAAGACATCATTAGACCTCTGTGTGTAGACAAGTATAAATGCAACAGTATCTCAGATATTTAATAATATTTATTTATATAACTATATGGTATATATAATCTTTATATTTTATAGCACAGATAATTTTTAATTGTGATGTTTATCTGTCAATCCCCGACTGAGTTCTTTCAAATATACTGATACCTAGATGAGATAAAAGCTCAAGCTCACTGACCTGGAAAAATGGAGGCCACTGAATAAAAAAATCAGATTGTAAAATAACATTTACAGGATGATTTTATTTTGGCAGAAGAAAAAAACATATATATAATAAGTTGTTAGTTGTGGTAATCTCTGGGTTGTGGTGATATAAAGTTTCTATTTGTATTTTTATTTTCCAATATTTAAGATGTGCATGTGTTGCTTCTGTAATAATAAACACATAAAACATCCCCCTGAGATAATGTTAAAATATAAAAGCTAGGCAGGCAGTCCAGTGCATTTATAGAAATATATACCATTTAACTCCTTACTGCTGAAAATGAGGTGGCTTTTCCATTTGTTTAGGGTGGCAGTTCTCAATTACAGTCAAACCCTTCACAGATATGTGCCAACACAAAACTGTTGAGAAGCAATGGGTCAGACCATCTCTGTTCTTTTATAAAAGATGCATTCATGGGCCTCAATTTGGGCAGCATGTGCTCAAGTCCTTTCCTTTCTTTCGGGGCTTTCTTGATTACGATTCTTCATTGGTCTTTTTGTCCTGTTTTGTTTTTTTGAGTTGGAGTTTCATTCTGTTGCCCAGGCTTGAATGCATCGGCATGCTCATGGACACCGCAGCCTCAGGCTGCTGGGCTCCGGCGGTCCTTCCGCCTCAGCCTTCCAAGTAGCTGGAACTACAGGCTCGCACCTCCACACCTGGCTCGGTTTTTGATTTATTGCAGAGACACGGTCTCGCCAAATTGCCCGGGTTGGTCTCGAACCCCTGGGCTCAGAAAATCCTCTTGCCTCAGCTTTCCAAGAGCTGGGATTATAGGCGTGAGCCACCACACCCGGTTCAGTTTGGTCTTTAATCCATGGTCAGTTTTTAGTAAAAATTCCCAATTTCTGTGCTGGTCAATTCCCTATTCTGTTTAAGGCATTATAGTAGGCACCCAGGACCATTTTTAGAGGGGTAGACTACTGTCTCTATCCTTTAAGAGGAGATGGGAAGTTCTACAGTCATGAATACAAGTCAGATTGGGGCAAACATTGCAAAAAGGGGTTAAACAAAACGTTACCTGTGCCCTAAGGAGAGGGCAATTTATTTCGCCTTGGAGTCCAGTAAGGCTTCCTAGGGATGGAGACATTTGAATGAATCTTTAAAGGAGAAGCAAGATTTTGAACTGAGGAAGGTACAGGAAAAGTGCAGTTCCAAAAGTGTGAAAGCCCATCATATAACCAAGGAAAGGACAAAGGTGTACTCATATGAGGGCATCAGCTGGTGTGAGGTATGTGAGGATTAACGGGCAGGTGAGTTTCAAAGTTCAGAATACTTCCAGTTCATGAGGGACCTTGACCATTTGGACTTTATTCTAACAGAAGACAGAAAGCTAGGCAAAGTTCTTAGACTGAGGGTTCATAACTACTCTGTGACTGTTAGGAACCTGAACGACGACTTGGAGTAGAGAGAAGGCTGGTGGTGACAGGATTCATGGGCAGGCTCTTCCAGGGACAGGTGCAACACAGGCAGGAGCAAGGGAATAGCCAAGAGACCCTCTGAGGTGAGGACAGAGCGTGGTGGGAGTCACAGGGGCTTCACAGATGCCGTTGAAGTTCCTTCCCGCTTCAGGTGATTGGTGAGTGGAGAAACCGCCAACTGAGAGAAGGAACTTTAAGAGAAGGAGGTTTGAAGAAGACAATGTGTGTAAACAGACATCTTAAATATACTGTGATTATGCACATCCTTTCTTTTTCTTTTTCTTTTTTTTTTTTTTAGGAACTAGCTTGACATAGTCATTGTTTTTTGATACCATTATTAGAATTGTACCCTATTTTGCTTTACATTTAGGACCCTGACGCTTTCTGGCTTCTCAGAGGAGGAACACAAAAGGTATATCTGTTTTTTGCTATTTCTGAATACATTCCTATTTTACCATAATCTCAAATGCCTGCAGGGAGTATCTTTTAAAAAATATACATATATATATCTTATTGTAAAGATGTGAGGTACAATTCAAGATTAGGTATACAAGTGGTCATCATACAGGTAAAGTTTGGGTCTCCCTTTGGTCCCCCTTTCGCCTGGCTTGAGATCAGATATGCTTATTGATGTTGTGTCTCCCCCGCCCAGGTGGTGTCCTGCTACTGCCAATCCCTTTCTTAGAGCATTAAGGTAAGTGTTCAGGGTCCTCTTATGTGTGAGAACATGTAGTACTCAGTTCTTTGTTTCTGTGATAGGTCACTGAGGATGATCGACTCCAAATCCATCCAAGTTGCTGCGAAGTCCATATGTTTGTCCTTCTTTATGGCTGTGTAATATTCCACCGTGAATCTGTATCACTTTTTTTCTTAAATCCAGACCACTTTCGATGGACAGCGTGGTTGGTTCCATGTATTTGCTATTGTGAATAGTGCTGCAATAAACATGCCGGGTATCTTTTTTGTAGAATGCTTTGAGTTCCTCTGGGTACATTCCCATTTGGAGGACTACCGGGTCATATAGAGGGTCATTGTCTAGATCTTTTAGAAATCACCACACTGTTTTCCATAGAGGCTGATCTAGTTTGCATTCCCACCAGCAGTGTAGAAGCGTTCCCTTTTCTCTGTGTCCTCGCCAGCATCTGCTGTTGTTTGTTTTATTAATGATGGCCATTCTTACTGGGGTTAGGTGGTATCTCAATGTGGTTTTGACTTGCATTTCTCTGATGATGAGTGAGGCTGAGCACTTTTTCATGTGTCTGTTGGCTGCCCGCTTATCTTCTTTTGAGAAGTGTCTATTCATGTCTTTTGCCCACTTTTTAATGGGGCTGTTTGCTTTTTTCCTTTTGGCATGTTTGAGATCCTTGTAGATCCTGGATGTTAGGTCTTTGTCAAATATACAGATGACAAATATTTTTTTCCCACTCTATGGACTGTCTCCTTGCTATCTTGATGGTTTCTTTTGCTCTGAGAGTAGTATCTTGAGCCTTATGTGGGGTAGGCTTTTTGACCTCAATCCCCTTCTCTGACTGTGCTCTTGAGGATGAGGTCATTTGAAATCTTTGCTGCTGCTTATGGGATTCTGAGTGAGACGGAACTGGCCTTTAGAAAGGTAGAATTGGAGCCAGAATAGATTCTTGGATCATGTATCTCCTGCCGGTGACGAAGCTGCCAGACCCCATCCCAGTGGATGGAAATGGACACCAGCCCCCGAGGAAGTGATGGCTGTACATGGGCGTCTGCTACCCCGTCGCTTCCTCTCCTCCATGAGGAAGGAAACCGTGGGCTTTCCTAGGAATGTTTCTTGTTCTTTTAACACAAGGGAACGAAGAGTCTTGGCCTTTGGAGTTTGGATAGTGAAGCTGGAGAGGTTTCCAGAGAGCAGACGGTTCCCATCTCTGAACTGTTGTTACTTTCTTCCTCCACCCCCCTTCCTGTGCTGTGCAAGTCATTCCGTCTCCAGACTTTCAGTATACAGTGTTAGAACGTCTCAATGGAGCGCTTGGAGCTCAAACTCCCACAGGTCTTCAAGGTGGAGAAACCTCAATGGAAGGAAGGAATTGTGCCACTATGATTTCCTCCCACAGATGACATGTAATCTATATAAATATTCAGACTCTATTAGATTTGCTCACTGTAGATCCAGTGACAAGTCCTCTTGAAAACGTGTAAGGAGAAATGCTACCAAAATTCCAAATATCTACTTTTAATCTGATCACGCCATGCTGATGTTTGTAGTATAAATCTGGTTTACGATTAGAAGTCTCCAAATCAAACACAAATCCTAAGCAGGAAATTCAGCTCTGAATCTCTGGAAAATAGTGTGTTGTGAGTAGATCCATCTAACTAGAGTGTGAACTTAAGGGACCGTATGCTTTATCTGAGCACTAACAATGTATTCAGGCCATTTGGGCTCCCATTTCTCACCCAAGAAAACTGAGAACACGATTTCTCCCTTTTAATTTTTTTCCTGCTACCTTGTGGCACAAAATCATTTCTCGTTTCAGTTCCGGCAGCAATGGCTAAGAGAAGATAAATCTTCAAAGGGGACACAAATAAATATATTGAGCCTTTCCCACCGATGGTAGTCAAAAACATGTATTAAACAACTACGGCATACCCATCACACGGATGGGTGCTGTGCAGCACAGAAAGAAGAAACAAGCCCTGCAGGGGCTCACTGCAGACACTTGTCTGAATGAGGGAGAAGAGGTCTGGCGCCCAGGAAGGGAAGAACAGCGAATCTCATTGCTGGGCCCAGATCCTGAAGGCCCAAGTCAGGGAGAAATTGTCAGGAAAAAAGCACACGTTTGGCTCCCTCCCATTTCAGAGACTTACTCTAAGATGGAGGTAGCAGGAGGGGAAGGATCGGAATGAGATGGCAAAGTGGCTTCTCTGCAGTAGGCTGGTTTCAGTTCTCCACAGGAATGCGTTTGAGGGCAGCAATGCCAAGGGCAACTCGTTTGTTTATTTTTAATGTTAGATTCTAAGCACTCGTGAAGGCAACAATCCTTCTCTTTTTGTCTTTTGTAACTCTCCGTGGGCAGTAGGCCGTGCTGGGGTCCAGTCCTCTCCAGACACCTCCGTGGACACGAGTATGTTGAGAGAGCCGTATCCTCAGCCACACACGTTTTCCTTGTCAAGCCCTGCCCGTCCCACCCCACTGACACTGATAGTCCTGGGAGCCGATCCTGATGCCAGCCTGGATGTGAGTGTACTTGCTTGAAGGGCAGCCTGGGCTAAAACTTGACCTTTGGGAGGAGCTCTGGGAGGTGGGAAGGGGAGCCTGGGGCTGCCAGGGAGAGAGAGATTTCCTGGTTGTTGCTGTAGGGAGTCTGTTTACTTGCCTTCAAGGGTCACAGCCATCGGAATGGGCGTCCCTGGCTCTGCTCTTGGGTTTGGTTTCAGAGGCCTAGTCTTGTGGAATTCTCCTCTCTGTCAGCTCTCCCCTTACTGTCAGGCATGGGCCTTTTATTCCGTGGTGTGGCTCCAGCCTTCCTGGAGAACACTGCAGCTTTTTTGAAGAACAGCCATGGACAGGCTGTTTTCAGTGGAGTTTACTGTTGTTGTATAAACCTTCATTTAAAATGGACTATAAAGTGTTTCTGAACCTGCCAAACACGCATTAAAATATTTTGCTCCATTTATGCCTATGTGTAACATTTGGTTTCTAAAGAGCTTTAATCAGTAATCTTCAAGTAGGAAGTTATTCATCTTTATTGCCAGTTGGTTCTCAGTGGTGGTCGTGGCAACAATCTTTTTATTGCTTCTGTGTTTAGTTGTTCTTTGACATGATAGAAGTCAGCTGCAGTTCAATGAGCTCACTATTTGTGCAACTTAATTGCTTGCTTCCTTCAATACATACTCAATTTTTCCTTTTATGAGCAGGGCTGTTGGAAAAATTAAGCTTAAGGATATAGCCATCCACTGTTAATTAACCTCCTTCCCAAACACATTAGTAAAATAGGTCAAATAACTGCTGAGTGCTAAGTGTACTGTTACTGAGGTTCTCCTCGACTGAGAAGTGAATCCTATATAAGTGAACAAATGTTGGAGCTTTGAGCATTTTCTGGAAGCTGTGATGACATATGAATAATGCTTTATAACAGCATTCCCTGCTGCACCATCCCCTCTAGGTTGAATATACTGTTCGACTTTGTCTGGCACTACTATATAGTTTGTTTCATCAACTATACATCAACATGAGAAGAAATTTAAAAAAAAACTTCTTTGGTTTTTTTTTTTTCTTTCTTTCTAGGTTATGCTTGTTTTTTAACATAAATTCAGCTTTCCATTTCAATAGTAGCCACTGCTGTTATTTTGATTCACAATTCCTAGAATAATCTGGATATTGTGAGTATATATAAACACTTGTGATGAGTATAAAAATATGCTCAGTGAGGGAACTGATCTATCAAAATAGATTTATATAGAGCTCTTATAATTCCTCTCCATGTCAGAGTTATATTCAGATGGAAAATCACTTTAATTGCAGTGGTGAGGGACTGATTGGAGCTTTGCCAACTTGACAGAAAATATTTTGAGGTTTATAGACTTAAAAAAAAAAGATGTGACAGTTTCTGAATTTATAGAAGTCAGGAAAACGTCAGAGTCCGGTTTGTACTTTTAGAAAGGGTAACACAGATGCAAAGAAAATGTAAAAGGGAGAAGGTGCCAGACAGAACTAAAGGTGAACATTCATGATCTCTGTCCTCGATTTGCAGTTCCATGTTTAGCCTTTAATTGGAGATGGGGAGGGGGTGCGGGGGAAAAGAAAAACCAGCCAACAACCCCCCCAATAAATGCTAAACTTATAAACACAGAAAATTCTTTTCTTCAAAATTATTATTCAACTCTAACTTAAATCTTGCAAATAGGCAGATAATTTACATTTCTAAATTTCTAAAGTTGTCTGTCTGAATGAAATCACTACCATATAATGGTTAGTCTAAGACTCTTCCAGGTCCCCATGCTTTTGTGCCTTCTGGCTTGGGCATATTTTCTGCTTTGCACTTACTGTTATTGAGAAGCTTGCAGTACCTTTTCTCCGTTGTCACTTCAGAATATCCGCCACACAGAATTGATGTTGAAAAGGTGACCTTTGTGCCTCTCAGTTGGCCTACCTGCTGAAGAAGGATGATGGCCCTTTGCCAGTCTAGACGCCAGGGGATGGTTCAACTCTTAGCTAACGCCTGTCAGCAGCCTCAAGGCAATAATGTCTTCACTGGGCCTTGCCTTGTCTCCAGATGAAGCTTGCAGGGATGGCCTCATTCACATTCGTCAGTTGTGAGCTCTAAATGTTATCCTCTCTCATCTTTGGCCTGGCTAAGTCCTGAGATGCAAATCGTTGAGTCATTTGAAGGGTTAAGTATGGGAGGAGGGTCATGCATTCACACTTGCTGTGGATGCTCTAGGAGGATGGTCTGGAGCTGTCCTTCCCAGGGCTGACCCTCAGACTCTGGGTGGGGGTGGGGTGCGGGGAGAAATGATGACTTTTGGTCAAGAAAGAGCTGCTATGGATCAAAGTCAGAGGGCTGAGTTAAAGCTTTATTCCTATCCAACCAATTTATGATGGCAAATTTCCTCTCTCTTGAAAGTTGAAGATAGTGGTCCAGGAAAGAAAAAATATGAAAGTCTAGGATTGATGAAAACAAACAATTTTGGAAACTTTCCAAGGCATGCGGTCTTGCTAGTCTTTTTATTTTATTTTTTATCTCACACAGAGCCCTATTGCCAACCTCCAAGAAGCGCATTTGCAAATGTTAGGGTTAACCTGTTTCATGTTGCCTTTAAAACAGTCAGACTTTTGCCTCAAGAGAATATACTGGGCCCTGTTGACCCTCCATGAATTGGCATCTTGCACATCCCATGGGTTGTCTACGGTTTAGAAAGGGTATGTCCCTGTGGCTTTTCTGGCAGTCATTGATAGGCTTGAATTCAACAAACCCTGGAAAGCCTACCCTGGAGCTGCGAGCATGCTTCCTCTAACCAGCAGGTGGCACTGTGGATACTACAGTGGTGAAGACCCTGGGTACCGGAGGCAAGGATAACGGGAGAAGGGGTGATGCATGAGCAGATCTAGAGATCTTTGGGGGGTGAGCAGGCCATCTCAGAAAGCTGTAAACCCGCCTCCAACTGTGGACAACTGCCATGGGTTTGCCTCACTAGAATATTTTCTCTGACTTTTAAAGTCTTCTTTCCAGCTGCATCAATTGATAACTGTTTAAATTCTACTTATATTCTGTTGCCCAAAAACAAACTCGAAGGGAAGACTTTCAGGGAATTTTAGAAGTCAACATTTACTCATATCTTCAAACAGCAGTGTGTAAAATAGGAACTCAAGCGTGGTGTATGTAAAATATAAAGGTAATTTCATGCTTATAGAATATTACCCTCTTGGGAAACAGGTAATTTGATTTATTTCATGATATTAAAGAGATAGGACATTTTCCTGACCTCCACTAGCCTCTGCACTTTTTGTTGTCTATGGGTCTCTTTTCTTTTAAAAATTTACTGGAAAGAGATTCTGTCCATTCATTGTTAGATGGTACTTTTTGTGTAGATAAATTTTTACTTTGGAAGTTCATTGTAGTGATGCATTTAGGTAATCAAGTTGAATTCAGAGATGGCAACGGTTATTTGCCTCCAATTGGAATCTTTCTGAGGTAGTAGAAATTCTCGAGGCTGGTGTGTGTCCCCTTTTTCCTGAGACCTCAGATAAGAACTTCTTTAGTGGCTTAGACTAGAGGTAGAGGGAGGTCCTGAGGAAATGCAGTTTCTCTCAGTCCGTGTTTCCTAGACTCAGGGCTCTTGGAAACACTGATATTTCTACAGAGGTGTGGACTTCTTCCTGACAAATGATGCTCTCTGGGGCACATGTTTTGACTGCTTTTTTCCCCTCTGCCTCCAGGAGTAGAAAACAACTGTGTCCCAGTGATGGTAGAGCCCCCTGTTCTAGGGGAAAGCCGAGGGGCTTGTGACCATGTAGAAGATGGCTCCAGGGATCAGTAATGAGCATCACAGCCCCTACCTGAGGATAGAAACTGAGCGTGGAAGTAGGAAGAGGAGCAAAGAAGCTAGGTTTAGCACAAAGTGGCAGAAATCAAGATCTGAGAGTGGCAGGTCAGGGACTCAGGGGTCAGTTTTAGTGGTCTCAGACTCTCGCTTAAGGCCAGAACCTCACACGTTCCAGTGTGTGCCGTCTGGTGGGAACGGAGGCAGGCATCTGACTGAGTTCCTGCGGGAGGGTGCTGCAAGTGGTCTCTCCCCATGACTGGAAACTCTGACCAACCCGGGGGACCTGGAATGGAAACCAGCATACTGCATGTTCAGAAACAGGGGCATTTCTGATTCACCAGGGCAGGCTCCTCTCTTATTTCTTGGAACAGCATCCCCTCTTCTGAGCCTGGAGCCTGGAGCCTGGGCAATGCTTAAACGGCAACAAGGAGCGTAAGTTTCCTGTCACTTCCTCTCCGGCAGGTTGTGTGTGCAGACACTGGCTCCCATACCCCGTAATTACTTTTTCACATTTTTTAATATAGTAACACATGGTTGGGCTTGTGGTGGGGGAACCAAGTGATGCCTCTGGGCCACGAACACTATAAATAACTCCAGGGATTGTTTTATATGGTTAGGGGAGGAAGCCGCTTCTTTCTTCTTTCTTAAGAAATAGCTCCAAGCAAAGAAGCAGGATTTAGGAACAAGTACGTTTTATTTTCAAGAGCCCCTTTGCTTTTTCTATTCCTCTGTTGATCAGAGATCTTATTGGGAGTGAACTGTCTTCTTGCCAACCTGTCTTACACCACTTTTCTTTTCTTTTTTTTGAGTTGGAGTCTCACTCTGTCGCCCAGACTGGAGTGCAGTGGCCGCTCCCGGCCACCGCAGCCTCGACCTGCTGGGCTCCGGCGATCCTTCTGCCTCGGCCTTCCGAGTAGCCGGAATTACAGACGCGCGCTACCACGCCCGGCTGATTTTTTGATTTATTGTAGAGGTGAGGTCTCGCTGCCCAGGTGGGTCTCGAACCCGCGGGCTCAGGCAGTCCACTCACCTCAGCCTCCCAAAGGCGCGGGATTACAGGCTGAGCCACCGAGCCCGGCTACCACTTTTCATCTTAGAGTGGCGAGGGCAGCCATCTTGGCATAGTGAGAAAAGTGCATATACTTTGTTTATGAGTGTGCACCTTTCAGCTATCAAGTTCATTCTCCAGGATTAGCTTCTGACTGCAAGTGCTCTAACAGGCACCCTGTACAGGGGAATGTAGGGGAATGTGTTAATTGAAGACCCAAGTTCTTGGAAAAGATTTCAGTAAGGAATCTAAAAACAGTTCCTCACGCCTCTGACAAAGTTTGAAAACCATCTAAGGCAGCCTGGTCTTAGAGCTTCCTGGGAATATAGATTCAGGACATTTATTCAGGACATTTGTGCTAGAGTCTAGCATTTAACCATCTTCATTGTCAAGAAGTCCTTCCTTTTAAAAAATTTCCTCTTGCAAAAGGAAACTTCATTTTCCTCCTCTCCTAAAAACGCGTTCCTGTAGACAGTGGTGATTCCTTCATCACGAGGCTTGACCTGTAGGGCCGCTGGCTGGTATGTGCCTCAGATGTTGTACTGGCATCACTGATGAGTCACAAAGAGACTGCTGTTGGCTTGCCGTTCTCAACAAATGATGCTGCTTGATAATTTTATTTAATCTTCCGAAGTATTTTACATTTTTTGCTTCTTATTTATTCAGTGGAGGTTGGCAACAGCTGATTATGATCACCTTTCAACAACTCCCTTTTATATGTTTCCATGGCCTGGTCTCTAAACTTGCACATAATTTAATAATTAACACCTAAATAAGATGAACACCACTTTCCAGTGAGTAGAAATCGAATGGGAAAGTGCCTATGGCAAAAATACCCCCCAAACACATTCTGGGTTTCCCTGGAGTCTGTGTGTTTTAGCCTCGCTCACGTTTGGACAGATTTGCTTCTCACAAGTCTCTTCTGAAGCAGAGTGAGTAGTTTAGAGGGAGCTTTGCATTAACATGTATCTTTCTATTATATATTTGCATTACAGGAAGGCAAAGGCACCAGCCCAATGAGGGGCATACAAAGATGATCACAACTGTCCTAAGCACTAAAATCCTTTGTTTCACCCTTAGTGACATTAATTCACCGAAATAAAACTGTATTTGTAGGCAAGCGGGACGCATTTTACTTCTTGCATCCTGCGTAAGTACTGAAGAGTCAAGTTGGGCCCAGGGACAAAAACGGCCGTGATAGACAAGCCTGTGGGACTGGGCAGGGGCAGCTGGGACACTTACCCAGGGGGAAGTACGAGGAAAGCCAAAGTCCATAGTCCTTCCTTGGCCAATAGTTGCCACACTCACGGAGCACCAGGTTTCTAACAAGAAAAGATACACGTTTCCCCCTCTTGTGAAAGGAAGCTTCATTTTCCTTCCCTCCTGAAATGCTTTTCCTGTAGACAGTGGTGAGTCCTTCGTCCGAGGGCTTGACCTGTAGGGCCACTGGCTGATGTGTACCCCTAACATGATGTTTGCGTCACTGATGAGTCACAAAGAGACTGCGGTTGGCTTGCCATTCTCAACCAATGATGCTGTTGGATAATTTCATTTTAAAGACATCTTGAATGCTGAGAATCTGATAGGGTGTATGTTTGGATGTGGCACATTGGTAGCCACAATATCTGTCAAAAGGAACTATGACAGATTAAATAGCAGAGTGCTTTTCTCTCATGATGCAGCAAGCACTTTCGAAGGAAAAAGCCTGTATTGTTTCCTGGGCTTCATGTCCTGAACTCCTACACGAGTCCTGTAAGATGAGGTGAGCTGGCACCAGGACTGCAAGTTCTTGTTAACCACACATTCCCAAAAGGCTCTGACACAAACAATCCCTCTTATAAGGTAAACTCTTTACAAGTCATATTTGTACCTGTTCTCTGCTGCGCTACATTTTGTGAGATGGCTACGTACTTATTTTAGGGAATGGCGCGTCGCCAGAGTCAGAGGTCTGCCTGCTGAAGTTTCAATAGCGCTCATTATGAAGGAGAAGTTTCTATTCCCACCCCTGGAAGGAGAAAGCCACTCACAGATAAAGTGTATGATACGATTACGTTGCTTTAGATAGCCACAAGTATGACTTCCGACAGGATAAGAGATTGTTTTCTGTCTTGAACATACAGGGCTTGGCTCAGCCTTTTAGAGAAGAAGTGGTGGCGTTTTTGAAGGCCGCTCAAGCGGTTTGGAACCTGTGGGAGCATGAGCTTGCCATACAGATAAAAATCAATGCCAGTTTCAGCTACCGTGGCGATGGCAGTGAGAGTAGTGGGGCCTTGGGAGGTGGAATCGGGGGCGCACAATGCCCTTGTGACTCTGGCAGGTGATTCAAAAGACTTGTGACTAAACTACAAGCAGATCAGGATCTGTCAGACAGTTCTTGTGCTCACCTCGTTAGAATTTAGCTGACTGAGGGAGCTAGGATCTTCATCTCATCGGAAGGGTGTTACCATGAGGTAGATGTACTTTTAAATAGTCAGGCAGGAGTGTTAGCCATCAGTACTTGACTTGCTGGAGGGAATACAAACAGGAAACTTATAGGACGGATGAGAATTTAATGAGCTAAGTTGTAGAAAGGAAATTAAGGACCTGTCCTGACACCTGGAGTGCCACGCAAGCATGAGTCCTGTTGTTTTATTCGTTTACCAGCCTTGTGGAAAACCAGATTCAGGCTAACACTCTAAGGTGAGTGACGCTGTGATTATCAAAAGTAAGACTTGATAGTTCTTCCTTCCTGATACTTTGACCAGTGGTTAATAGGTGGATTATCAACTACCACATAAAATCCAGAGGGAGAAAGTCGGAGTAGAACTGGAAGATTTAAAATAAGTCCAAAGGCTGGGATGGTGTTTCCACATACGTGTGCATGTGTGTGTGTATGTAATCAAAAAGAAAACTTCAATTCATGATTAAAACTTGAATGTTTAGTCTTTCCCAAGAAGCATCTGAGAGATCAAAGGAGGCCAGATGTGTACAGCGGTCTCCTCACAATGTAATGAGATGAGAGTTTTTGATGCTTTTTGTACCTTGAGACTGGTAGGTAATAGCAGGGACCAGGGTAAGTATAAGAAAAACAAAAACAAAAGCAACCCCAGAAAAACCAAGGGATTTAATTTCTCCAACTTTTCCACTTCTGTTCCTGTGGCAGCTGATGCTCCCACCCTGCAGAATTGTGTTCTGTTGACTTCTTCATACTGCCGTTGCTGGCCAGGGTAAAGCAGGGCAGGCAGGCCTTGGGTTTATGCACACTTGTGCTGGCTCAGTCTTAGTACTCAGCAGACACTCAGAGTGGTAGTTCTTCAAGAAAACACCTGTGTTTTTAGTGGTCGTGAAGAAAAAGCTTATTCACCTCTTTAACTTGCTATCTTCAATTTTCATTCCTTCATGAGAGATGTAATAAATTTGGGAACTCCCCTCTTTGCTAAGTGGGGATGTGATTACCCAATTGTTGGCAAAGTGCTTGGGATTAGCCAGATGGAAATGCTATTTAAAAGCCAGGTATTAGGGTTTAGCCTTTAGAAAATTAGAATATCCTCAAATGAGCTTTATTTGTGTTTCCCTGAAAGTCCTTGGTATAGGAAGTTGCCAGTGGAGGAAACGCAGCTCTGGGGTTTCTGAGACTGTCTGTGAATCTGGGTGGGGATCAGAGGCAGAGTCACCAGCCAGGGGCTTGGCCAGCAAGGCTGCCTGGTACCTTTTTCTGGTGTTAGCTCTCTCTTTGTTGTCCAGAACTAAAGCTGGCATCCATACAGTTAGGTCTGTATTGCAGGCAGGGCTCCCTCAGCACCCTGTCTGTCTGTCACATGATAAGACCTTAGGGTCTTATCAGGGTGGCTCTCTGACCTCAGGGAATCACGATATCCGAAACCCCTTGGCTGTGTGGCTGTCTACATGCTATTATGAGCTGGGTGGAACCCCCATGAAATTAGCTAGGCAGCTCTCAGGCTTTTGTATTTCATCTGCCTATTTTTAAAAAGGGGATCTTGCTGGAACATCATTCTTGTCACTTTCCATTCTTTCTTTAAACTTCAGCCCCTGGAGTTTTCTCTGCGAGAGGCAGAGACGCCCTCCCTGTTGTGGGAAGGGTTTGAGAGCTCTGCCCTGCTCCAGGGTTACAGCAGATTTGCTGTGTTGCTGTTGCTTTCTTTTCAAAGTACCGTAGGTCACATGATGCCTTCCAGGCCCAGATGGGGAGATGATGTGGATAAAAGTATTTAGCAAGAGATCAAAAACTGGGCTGCACTTCTAAATGGCTTGCCTTTTAGAAAAAACACATTAGCCTCTCACCCAGATGTGCTTGTGGGTAACTGTCAATACGGCACGCAGGTGGCATGGTTGTCTTGCCATTTACTGCCTGATTCTTGGGCAACTGCTGCCAGCCCTTCAGAAATAGGAAATGACTAATGATGTGGTGGAAATTATGAACCAGGATTAATAAAACTTGAAAAGGAACAGTCTTTAGTGTTTGATCCTCCTTAGAGGAAGTTAAGTCTGAGTCCTAGATTCTTTTCCCTGAGGTGTTCTTCTGATTTCTTCGGATTGCTGGGCTGTGGTGGGGGTGACATGAGGGCTCAGAACAGAGGACCAGATGGTGCAGGAGGCCAAGCGCTGCTCCCGTCCCTGAAGGTTCAGACACACGCACTGTTCTGCCGTCCATCTGTGAGGAGTCCAGTTAAAGGAGCCACAAGCAGAGAAAAAAGATTTAATTCCTAAACCTTGAAGTTACAGGCGTGATCCTGAAGGACATTCTGGAAAGACTTCACTCACTACCTGAGTGGTTCCTGTGCTTTCTCATTAAAGACAACCGTCGGGGTCTGTGTAGAATTCAGGAGGTTGACATTTTTCCTTTCAGTTTGGAAATTGTATGGCTTTTCCTTAAGGTCTGTGGCCAAGCATCCCTTCACAATGCCATAGGCCTGTCTTCTGGTCCTCTTTCTTCTTCCCCTCACAATCTCAGACTCCTTTTTGCCACTTGAGAATATGCTTTAAGCAAAGGGAGACATGTCCATTTTTTTGTTTGTTTTTTAGATGGTGGAGCAGGTTAAGCTAGTGCAAGGTGTAATGAAAAGAAAACCAAACTCTGAATGGGGAGGCTTTAGCCTTGGGCCCCTTTTGATATTGTGGCCTCAGAAGTTCCTCCAAGCTCTCTGAGCCCAAAGGTGTCGCTTTCATCACGATGGGTCTTAATCTCAGGTATCTGCTAAGGCCTCTTTCTGCTCTTGTTACAACGCACCACGGGTATGATATTTCCTCTGAGCCCATCGCAGTTCCCTCGTCTTAACTGTGGTCTCTGCCGGGTGCGGTGGCTCAAGCCTGTCATCCTAGCACTTTGGGAGGCCGAGGCAAGAGGATTGCCTGAGTCCAGAGGTTTGAGACCAGCCTGAACAACTTGGTGAGACCTCATCTCTACAATAAATCAAAAGATCAGCTGGGTGTGGTGGTGTGCGCCTGTAGTTCCAGCTACTTGGAAGGCTGAGGTGGAAGGATCACCTGAGCCCAGCAGGTCAAGGCTGCGGTGACCGTGAGCTTACCACTGCACTTCAGCCTGGGCGACAGAGTGAGACTCCTACTGAACAAAATTAAAAAAAGACGATGGTCTGCCCAGGAGCATGCTCAGTACATTCCAGTTGAGTAGCTTCATGGACAGGTCTCAGAGCAGTGGTGAAACATGGCCAGTTAATCAGCAGAGGGTAAACACAGGTGATTCCTGTAGTTGTAAGGCTTAATATTGCTGCAGATGAGCTAGTTAAGAAAAACTCGAGAAAGTATTTCTAAGGCCTCTAAAGCCAAAGTAGCTCTTGAATTTGTTAAGACCAAGTGAACCACAAAAGAATCAGGCTAAACTGACCACCTAAAGTGTTTGGTGACTCAAAGCACCCCTAAATCTCAAGTCTAGTTCAGGGTTGCCAGAGCATCTCTGTGGTTTGGCCGGGTATGGGCATGTGTGCCGGCCTGAGTGCGCGTATATAAGAAAATGTGTGTGTGTGTGTGTGTGTGTGTGTGTGTGTGTGTGCACGCACACACACACACACACACACACACACACACAGAGATGTGCTTGAGTGAGAAGTAAGAGATATGTTGTGAAGAAGGTGAGTGGTTTTCACCTAATTTAAGTAAGAATATGGAACTCAGGAGTGAAGTTAGAAGAGACAAAATTAGCATATGATCTCATTCTCTCTACTCAGTATGTCCTTCTGTCCTGCTTAAGGCTTTATAAAATCCTTAATGCAGATAACAGTTGCTAACGTTTATTAAGTATCTACTGCCTGTCAAGCAGTCTTATGATGATGTACTTAAGCCTTTCTGTGCCTCAGATTTCTACATATAAAATAGAAACAATCATAAAACCTACCTTCTAGGGTTGCTGAAAGCATCCGATGGGTGAATATGAGTAAAAAAACCCCAAAACTTAAGGTTACTAACAAAGATGAGCTAAATAGAAATAGGGAAAATCTCAGACAGAACCTGGCACATAACGGGTGCTCAGTCAGTGGTGGCTGTTATCCTCATCCTCTTTCATGCTCAGGAAAACAGGGTCTCCGAGGAGTTCCATGTCGCCCCTGAGCCCCACACCTGGAAGGAGCTGAGCTCAGGAGCCTGGCCGTGGAGCCAGAAGCTTCCAGCTTCCCATGTGGGTCTTCCTCAGAGTAACTGCCCCTTTTTACCAGCTGGACACTTGAGGGCTTTTGGAAAGCAGTTCCTTCAGAGCTTGGTCCTCTAGGGAGATGGATTGAAAACCCCATCTCCCACTTCATGGCTTTTCCAAGGTCTTTGCTCTGATTCCACCTGAGGACCGCAAAGGGCCTGGGGCAGTCATCTCCCTCCTGGCACTTCGGCCAGGTCTGAGAGGAGGGCTGTGTGTTTAAAATAAGATCCTTAAGCTGCTTTTGGCTCTCATTCCCAACATTGCGTTCCTGCCGATTGGCTTTGTACTACAATGAAAACAAATGCCTTTAAGCAGGATTTAGTGGGTACATGGTAGCTAAAATAGAGAGTATATTTTCCTCCTACCTTGTTATGTTAGCTATTCCATTACAAAATAAAAAGATTAAAATAACAACAAATGGATAGAACAGAAGTTGAAAGCCCAAATGTCAGTGGAAAACACAGCATCTCATTTAACAAATACTTAGATGTATTCTCTAATGGTGGAGCCTTGCCCAGTGGATAGACCTGTAGGAGCTGCCTCAAACTGAAGGCCCTCTCCCTGGCTATGGGGACGTGGGGCATGATGCTAGGACTTCCTAAATCGATCCTGGCGAGGAAAGATGGGGAGAGAGTGAGGGGAGGGGTCTGAGCATCTGTCCACTGTGTGGGGACCTGGCTGCAGAGGTGGATGGGCCTCACAGGGGTGCTCAGAAGGATTACAGGACCAGCTCCAGAGGTGGGGGGGCCACCCCCAAGATGGGGGCTGAGGAGGGGAAAGGGCTGGTCAGAGAAAATAGCACTGTGTGGTGGCTCACACCTTTTCTCCCCTTCCTCTTCTCCCCAGGAAGTCCTGAGAAATTTTTCTCAGAGGAAAGATGGTGAACTGAGCTCTGAGGGCAGCCTTGAATGGGAAAGTGTGCCCAGGAACAGGATAGAAGAGAGAGTGCAGATGGCACTCAGTTTGCCAGACAGCCAGACCTCATCCTACACACCACTGGGTATGTGTGCACAAGCCACCAGTCTTCTTCGGGACCTGCTAGCAGGGCTTCTTTCAGGTCTCCTGGGCCAAGAGTCCTCATTCCCTCAGTAACCACGAGTCTAGCTCTGGGCACAATTGGCCCTGACAGCTGAAACTTCTGCCCGGTTTGGCTCTGAAGCCCTGCACTGCTCTGGCTCTGTGCTCTGGAGCCTGTCTATCTTGCCCTGGGTTCTGGCCTCCCATGACCGTACTTGGCTAAAAGGCCAGCCCCTGGGTTGCAGTGCTGGACCAGCAGCGGCCCTCAGCCGCCGCTTTGCAGAGGTTTTCTTCCTTCCTTTTTGTATTGTTGTCTTCAGGCTGGCACTTGAAGGAGCCCAGCAGGCCATTGCAGTCACACAAACAAAGATCTTTTAAGAGAACAATCATCATTTGTTCCCAGTTGGCATTTCTGGAGGTTTAGCAGGATAATCTTGGATGTACGTCAGCAAGCATGAGCAGGAATCATCTTAATCCTTAACAAGGCATACAAATGAATTGGGGCCACGTGAAACGTGTACAAAGAATTTTTCTTTCTTCTTGCTCCTCCTGAATTCCAGCTGTAGGGGCTTGTGTAATTTTTGCTGGGGGAGGGGGGGCTTCCTTTTGATCTAGCTGCCTGGTGCAGAGATGGGACCCAAGGGCTTCAGCATGGGGATCCTCTGGCCACTGTGTTCTCTGGGACACTCCTTGTTCCTGAAGAGAGCTTCTGCCCCACCTCCCTGTCACATGTCAATTCCCTGGGGTCTCAGACTCTTCCAGCTCTTCTTTTCAAGTTCTGACTTGAGTTTGCCTCAAACTCAATGGATTTCTGATTCCATTGGATTTTACAAAGGCAAACAAACTCCCCAAGTGGAAGATGCCTCCAGCTCTTTCCTCCAAAAGGGGAGAGAATAGTAAGGGTGTTTGGGAGTCTATTCTCTGTAGCTCCTTCCTCTCCCAGCCTCTGCTAGTTGACGTCCGATCTGTCGGAGGAGAGAGAAGGGACCGGGGGAGAGGTGTCGGATACTGCCCCATCCCCTTCCAAAGCGAAGTGCCATGATTTTATTTATGTGGACAATTTTGATACAGTTTGTATTCTCCAAGATTTTTTCCCTCCATATTTAGGCAAATTATTTTATTAAATACAATTATAAGTTTTTTAAAATTTAGTAACTCTTTCCCCCAACCAGTTTTCCTTTGAAGACTTGCTTTTTCTCTTTTTTTCAAATAATTAAGTGAACAATATGTATAAGCATTTGCATATTTGGCAAAATCTGTGACATAACCATTTTTTAGTCCCTAGGGTGAAATCATCATAGGTTTCATGATAGAATCTGTAAACCCCCAGTCTATGCACTTCCTCGGGTGGCAAATCTGTGGTCTTTTCTATGGTAAAGTTAAGACCCTAGGTCTAGACTCCTGGTTCTGTCATTCTCTCTCTACACTATCATTGAGTAGAAAATGAGAAACTCTATAAACTGCATCTTTCTTTTACATTTTCCTCTAACTCTTCTCAATTCTTAGTAAAACTTCTAATACTCCCAATGTTGTTTTAAAAAGTGAATGATCTAAACAGATTTATTTTTCCAAAACATAATCACCAATTATCACTTTGACATTTAGAAAACATTTACTGTAACTGTTTCTAATTAGCTATAAAAACATATGATTTTTATTTCATCTTTGGACCTCTATCTAACCAGAATCACATTGAAATTTGGAACTGGGAGGCACTTTAGCATCTAGTCCTGGGATGTCAAATATGGTTCAACTTGTTTGTTGACTCTGATCTATTGGGCAAGACTGGGAAATACCACTTACCTCTAGTCAAGATGACCATCATCAATAACTTAAAACCAACAGATGCTGGAGAGGATGTGGGGAAAAGGGAATACTTCAACACTGTTGGTGGGAGTGTAAACTAGTGCAACCTCTATGGAAAACGGTGTGGTGATTCCTAAAAGATCTAAAAGTTGACCTTCCATGTGACCCAAGAATCCCCCTTCTGGGAATACACCCAGAGTAGCTGAAATCACTCTATGGAAAAGATACCTGTACATACACATTTATTGCAGCTTTATTTACAGTAGCAAAAACATGGAACCAACCGTACTGTCCACTGAAAGTAGACTGGATTAAAAAAATGTGGTACATATACACGATGGAATATTGCACAGCCATAAAGAAGGACAAAAGTATGGACTTCACAATAATTTGGTTGATCTTGGAGTCTATCATACTGAGTGAGCTATCACAGAAACAAATAACTGAGTACCACATGTTCTCACTCATAAATAGAACTTGAATATCATAATACTGTAAGAAAGAGATTGGCAGTAGTGGGAAACTTCCAGGGGAGGAATTGGGGGAGGGGGTATACTTTATCAATAAGGGTACCTGATCTTAAACCAGGTGAAGTGGGGACCAAAGTGAGGCCCAAACTTTACCTGTACAATGACCATTTGTATGCCTGACCCTGAATTGTACACTGCATCTTTATAATAAAAGTAAAAAAACAAAAAACAACAACAAAAAAACTGACTGTCTGGAGAGCTGTCTTGAGAATAACGCTGAGGCCAGGTCTGGGCTTGGTGGAAAAGACCCTTAAGATCAATTAGTGATATCTGTAAGAAGTATGGGAAGAAAGGACCATAGAACTGGTGATATTGTTTGAGACCAGTCCGGGCAACAGTTGATGAGACCTTGTATCTACAATAAAAATCAAAAATTAGCTGGGTGTGGTAGCACGCATCTGTATTTCTGGCTACTTGGAGGGCTGGGTGGCGAAAGGATCGCTGGAGCACAGCGGGGTCGGCGCTGGGGTGACCGTGAGTGTGCCACTGCCCTTCAGCCTGGATGACAGAGTAAGACTCCAACACACACACACACACACACACACACACACACACACACACACACACACACAAGAACTGGTGATATTTATCTGATATTCTCAGTTCTAATTAAATGCTCTTATTTTGTAGTTAAAGAAACTAAAGTTTTGAGCAATAAAGTGACTTTCCCAAGACTATCCAGTAAGTTAACAGAAATCCAAGGTCTGGAGCCCACTGTGATGGGAAATTTCAGTAAACACAGAAGAATGATCTCCAACTCGTTCGTTTACTTTTTCAACTTTCGTTCCACAGTCTTGCTACAAGGGAAGTAAAGGTTTAAAATGCATAGATATTATGCCACCGGGACCAACAGTACAGTAAATGAGACACTGGCAGGTAGAACATTTTTGAAATAGAGAAAGCAGGGAGAGAAAGTGTATAATCAAGAATATAGCAAATCTTTGTCCCCAGTTCCTGGCCCAGAGCTTCAAAAATCCTTGAAAATTCTTGAGTGTCAAGAGTGACTGTTACGCTAATAAGGTGGCTCATTGTGGGCCTCAAGAAGAGAGTTTCAGAATGGGGGCTGCTATCAGAAAGACCTAGCACAGGATTTGAGGGTTGAGACTTTGGGCCAGGCCAACCTCCAGGGAGGAGGGAGGAGCTGAAGACTGAGTTTCATGGCATGGGAAATGAAGTGATCAACTGTCCTTACTAATGAGACCCTGGTATAAACTCTGGACCCTGAGGTTTGGAGGCACTTCCTGGTTGTTAGACACAGTGATGTGCGAGGGGTGTGACATGTCCTGCACCTGGGACCCTTGAGGACTTCTGCCTTATGTGTGTCCTTTATATTAACGCAACAATGGGAAGGATAGTGCTCTCAGTGAGCTCTGCGAGTCATTCTAGTGAACTAGTGAGCTTGATGGGGACTTGTGGGAATCCCCAAATTTGTAGTCAGCTTGTCAGAGGTGTAAAAGGCCTGGGAACTTCACTGTGGCTGGTGCCTGAAGACAGGGCATTCTTGGGGAAGACTAAGCCCTTAAACCTGTGGCGTCTGAGGGGAATTCTGGGTCGTTGTGTCAGAACTGAATTGCAGTTAGGGTATATATGGAGAAGGAGATGCAGGCTGAGGGGAAAATCAATCAAAAGTGAGCCAGTGTGTCCTGGAGAACCTCCGTAAGGCTGTTCTTGAGGCATCAGGAGCCTCAGAAGAGAGAGGGAGAGGGAGAGGGAGGCTGAACAAAGAGACTGGGTATCCATGACATTGCTTTCCTTCCCTTCGTGCAGGCAGCCAGTCTATTGCTTCTCCCTGGTACATGAGACCCAGAGTTTTTTCTCTGGAGAAAATGAGTTGGAAGATTTTTAGACATGGGATTACAAAGGTCACTAGAGGGTGAGGTATGAGATTGAAAACTGGCATTGAGTGGAAGTCTGTACAGTGAATTCTGGGATTCTCAGCCCTCATGTTTTATTCTATGCACAAAATACCTAAAGCTTAGCTTGTAACGACACTCTCCATAATTCCTATCCTCAAGATGAGTATGGAGAGACTGTAACAACCCTAGGAGTAAAACCTAATTCTGATATATGGTGACTTCTGAAACAAAAAGATGAGCCCACCCCTTGGTCAACATTAAATGAAACCCATTGAATGACAAACCCCATTCATCTTCTGAGGACTAAAAGGTCCTTTATTCTTAAACATGAGAGACGAGGAAGTGAGAAAATGAGAGACCAAGAGAATGACAGATAGTGAGACAGTGAGAGCAAGAGGGTGGGGGTGGGGGGGGGGAGAGAGAGAGAGAGAGAGAGAGAGAGAGAGAGAGAGAGAGAGAGAGAGAGAGAGAGAGAACTAGAAACAGGAAGAATTAGAGCAGCAAAATAAAATTTCCCAAAATACCCTCATCCCAAAACTTTAATACTTCCAGAAAGATGAGGCAGTTTCTCAAACTTTTATAGAAGTTTCTTTTATAAAAGAACAGAAAACAGTAAAAAGAGAGAGTGAGGGAATAAAACAGTCAACCTCAGACAAGTTATTTAACATCTCTGGGACACAGTCTCCCTAACAAATAGAATGATAATAGTACCTGCCTCTTTTGGAGATTAAATAAAGTAATATATGTAAGACACTCAGACAATACCTGGCTTATAGCAAATGCTATTATTAGTTATTAAAAAAGGGCTCTTAGAGATTAAAAAGAATTGAAATATAATATTGATATGAAAGAGTGGCAGATAGATTTGAGAAGATGTCTCAGAAAGTAGAACAGAAATACAAAGTAATGGAACATGGGCAAAACAAGATAAAAGCAGAGGCTTATTTCGGGATATCAAGCCTAGTGCCTGAACAAGTGCTAGAGAGAACAGAGAATGCAAACGAGAGAAGATTGCTCAGTCAATACTAGAGGATTTTACAAAATGGAAAGTCACAAATTTCTACATGGAAAGCACCCTCTTTCTTCAGAAGGTGCTGGAGGAATTACCTTAGCAAAACAAGGGAGTAACCAAGAAAGAAAAGCCCGAGGAAAAGAGGTAATGGACTCTCAAGAGAAGGAAATCTAGGACGACAGCCATGCAGTGAGCCAAGAGAACAGGACCTACATGAAGCTGGAGGGCGGGACTCTTGGGAGAGGCAAGGAATGGGGAACAGAGCTGACTGTACATTTACGCATTTGGAAACAAACATTTGATGGACCAGTTGGAGCAAAATGAATAGTAAGTACATGGAAATCTGAGCAGATAAAGATGAGGCACATGTTAATTCCAGGAAAAACAAGCAAAAAACAAAGACAGCAACCAAGTAAACCATTAGGGTCTGCAGTAAAAATGTCCATGTGGGCATCAAAACAGAAAACAATGGGTTGACTGAACATTCTGAGGAAACGATTGGGAGGATACATTGAGAGGAAATGGGAGTGTTCACATTACAAGAGAGCTAAATCCTCGTTGACCACATTAAGAAAATAATGGTTAATGCTTAAAACATGCAGATCAAAAAATATCAGCATAAGCCTTTTATTTAGTAATGTGGTGCTGAACTGCTGCTTCCAGCCAGGATGTAATAACAGGGATCAAATTTATCCTCCTGCTAAAACAATTAAAAAATTGGGCACAATACATGAAAAAACATGTTTCAAAATATTGGGACTCTGGCAAGGAAGGACAGTGGTCTCTGAGAAAGAGATACCAAATGAGATGAGTCCTGTGATTGATCCAGATTACTACCCTGGGAGAGATTTGAGGCCATGGGTGCGGGTGGCGGGGGATCCCAGGTGGACTCCCTGAGTTGAGACCACGGAACTGGGAGGAAGCCCGGGGTGGCTGGAGTTCTCAGGACAGGGGACCAGAGAGAGGCAAGCTGCACAGAACGAGGGCTTCGGAGGTCTGCATACGTTCCCTCTGGTCTTTAGCTAGGTACTGACCAGCATCTGCACGTAAGTGAGTGGACTAGGGTCGAGGGGAAACCACTGAAAAGGATTAGGGGGAGTGCTACTCAGAGCCATGTCCAGAAAGACAGCGGAAGCGTGAGCGTTTGGAGGCGTGCAAGAAGTAACAAGGCCCCGCGTGGACTTCCCCTGACGGAAACTGCCATGTCTGGAGATGAGAACGAGCCAGATGGGACTATCAGAAGACGAGACGTAACTGAAGAAAAGATTTGTGAACTTGAAGACATAATCATAAAAAATGTCCAAAATAAACACAAGGAAGAGAGGGGGAGAGAGCGGGGGGGGGGGGCGAGGCAAGAAGGGAGGAAGGAAGGAAAAGGAAAAAAGAAAGAAAAGTCAAGAGAGCATCTGTGAATCTGTGAGCCATGGGGTGGCATTAAGCGGTGTCATATGGCTATAACTGTTGTCTCCGAAACTGAGGGAGAAAAATATGTGATGACATGATGGCCAAAGTTTTTCTCATTTGGATGAAAACTATAAACCCACAGATCCAAGAAGCTCAACAAACCCCCAACACAAGAAACATAAAAATAAACTATACTGACACACAGCACAATACAACTGTATAAAACCTGCGATAGCCGGGCTCGGTGGCTCAGCCTGTAATCCCGCGCCTTTGGGAGGCTGAGGTGAGTGGATTGCCTGAGTCCGCGGGTTCGAGACCCGCCCGGGCAGCGAGACCTCATCTCTACAATGAATCAAAAAATCAGCCGGGCGTGGTAACGCATGCCTGTAATTCCGGCCATTTGGAAGGCTGAGGCGGAAGGATCGCCGGAGCCCAGCAGGCGAGGCTGCGGGGGCCGGGAGTGGTCACTGCACTCTAGTCTGGGCGACCGAGTGAGACTCCAACTCAAAAAACAAAAACAAAAACCTGCGCTAAAGAGAAAGTTTTAGAAGTAAGGAATAAAGTTCCAAAAGACAACCAAAATAATTAAAATCAGTTGCCTGTGGGGAATAGGATTGCGGGGTAGGGAGAGAGACAGTAGAGAGTGTGACTGTTTTTCATTATAAACCTTTTTAATACTGCTGGCTTAGTTTTTAAAACGTGTGCATAGTATTTGAAAAAATAAAAACAAGCAAGCCAAAACCTCCTGTGATTAAAATACCGACAAAGTCAAGTTGGAAGACAGAGATGCAGCCAGAAGCTTGAGGCATCTCCCTATAAGCGTCACTACTGCAAAATAGAGATGGTCACCAGCTGTTTGAGGATGGAACAGTATGAACTTCTCACTTCCACTTGTTGGTGGACATCTTCCAGCACTGTCATCACTTCTATTCTCTTCTGTCATCCTTCTTCAGGAACCGGGGAGAGCGTCAGTGGGGAGAGGCCTTACTCTGGAAGTGATAACAGGACTGTGGTTTCTGAATAGAGATGACAGAAGTAGTAAATGACAAAGCCATTATTCTGGGCTTCTCCCTATTTTTGCCTGGATGACGTCAATAGTCTAAATATCCTCTCAGGCTCTGAACTGGCCTGCCTACACTCCATCCTTCAGGTTGATCTTTATGAAATCAACCTAATCCTGTTGCTCCCTGCTTAAGATCTGTTGTCTTTGGGAAGGGTCTGTAGTGAATGGTCAGCCGTATTGCACATTTCCCATCCCTTCCTACTGGGCTCTCAGATCCAACCTCCTTGAGCTATTTTCAGCACCATAATTGTGCCCGGGCTTTTTAGATGTGCTTTGCAGAGGTTGTTACCTCCTCATGGAAGGCTGTCCCCTTACCAGTCCCTCCATACCCATCTTCTTTATCTTGTTAGTATGACTGCTTTTCAAGTACAGTGTGCTTTCTTAATGACCTGTGTTTTCCTCATACATTATTCTTATACTTTATTGTCATTGCCAGCTCATATTAATGTGCCTCAAAATGAGTCCATTAGGGTCACTTAAGCATGAATTTTTTTAGGTGCCACACTACATCTGCAAATGGGAATCCCCGATGGGAGGGTAGTTTAGGAATCTTAATTCTGACCTAGCACCTTCGCTATTTTTTAGGCCTAGTAAAATTAGAGGACAACTGATTTGTCAGAAGACATGAACTTGCCTTTTAGTCTTTTGTCACCAGAGCCTGCCGCAGTGATGGGCTTAGAGAGGGTTCCTGTAAATATGGAATGGATAAATGAGCAGGGAGTTGAATAAACGGTGGGAAGTGGCAAGTGGGGAGACATTGGCATGACAGATGCATGATGGACACGGAATCCACGATGGGTCTCTGCAGAAAGCGAGGGCGGATCATGGTTTGATGTCACTGGACACCAGAGGGAGGAGTTTGAGATGAACGCCTTAGGCAGTAGGGGTGCGCTCCAAAGCATTTTAAACACGGCGCGGAAGGAAAACTGTCCAGAAGCAGCATTCAGTGCCTTTGAATTGAAAGAACTTAGAGGCAGAAAGGCCAGGAGAGGAGGGAGAGGCAAGAGGAAGCTGGTGTGGACTTAGTTTCTGAGGAACCAAGGACTTCATTTTTGAGGAACAAAACTCCTACACATTGGTAGCTGATATTATCTTGGGAATGGAGGCAGAGGTGAAATCCAATCGGAGTCCAAGATTTGAACATCACATGTCCAAGGAAAATAGTGGTGTCCACGGCAGGGTCATGAACATTGGAAAATGAACTACTGAAAGCAGAAACTGAGTTCCATTTTGGACTGCTGAGTTTGAGGACAAGGGCTACAAGAATGCTCTGCAGCCACTCATGAGAAAAACATTGAGTGCCAAGTAGGTGGGGCCTCTGTCTTTGAGACACGTCTAGCTTTGTCTCAAAGAAGAAAGGAAGACGGGAAAATGAGATGTGAAATGGTAGTAGTTGAGTCAGTATGTATAACACGGATTAAAAACAGACCCAGGGGAAGAGAAGAAGGACTTGCTAATTGAGAAACACAGAAAAGACTTCATAGAGGAACTTATATTTGACCTGGTCTTTGAAGAGTGACCAGAACCTTATCTGAAGGAAAAGAGAAGGAATACCATTCCAGGGACACAGAACACAATAAGTAAAGCTGGGGTGAGGGGGCATGAGGTATTTGGGAACAGGTATGTCCAGTGCTGTTAGAACTCAGGCTACAGGTAGACAGAGTGCTGGGAGATAAGATGAAAGTCGAAGCTGAGGACAGGTGATAGGAAAACATTTAAGCCACACTAAGGAGTTGGGATTTTTTCTTGTGGACAATAGAGTTTCCACAGGTTTCCAAGCAGGGTGTGGCATAATTAGGTTCTCTTATTGAAGGAAGATAGGTTGTTCTAGTAGCAGAGTGGAGGCTGGATTGAGGGAGGCACTCGAAGTTTTTCTCGTGAGTGGCTGCAGAGCACTCACATAGCCCTTGTCCCATAACTCCTCAAACTTAGCAGTCCAAAACAGAACCCATAGTTTCTGCTTTCAGTAGTTCCTCCCCCAGTGTTCATGACCCGGCCATGGATGCCACTGGTTTTCTTGGACATGTGATATTCAAATCCTGGACTCCTCTTGGATTTTCACCTCTGCCTCTGTTCTCAAGATTGAATAGGGACTGGCTGGTAGTAGGGAAAGCGCTGGGAGCTGTTGCAGGGGCCTAAGACAGTACTAACGGTTCCTGGCCATGGTAGTGGTGATGGGGATGTGGAGGCTGCATTTGATGAACAACCAGAAGGAGAGGGGCATGGGAAAGATAAGGGGAATCAAAGATAACCCTCAGCAGTTTCTAACTCTGACCTGGAACTGATGCCTTTTTCTGTAACAGATACGTAGAAAAAGAGAATGTTTGCAATGGAAGCAGTGAGGTCTGATTTGGACATTGTTATGAAATGAATTGTTTTCCCCAAATTCATATGCTGAAGTGCTAGCCCCTGTTACCCCGGAATGTGAATGTATTTGAAGATGAGGTCTTTAAAGAGGTGATCGAACTAAAAAGAAACTGCTGGGCGGGGCTCTCATCCAATATGACTGGTGTCCTTATAAGAAGGGGAGTTACCAGAGGCCCTTTTGTGCACAGTGAAAAAGTCTGTGAGGACACAGTGGAAAGGTGATCACCTGCAAGTCAAAGAGAGAGGCCTTGGGAGAAACCAGACTTGACAACAACTTGATCTTGAGCTTCTAGTCTCTAGAACCGTGAAAAGTACTTTTCTGCTGTTGAAGCCACCTGAGTTGTGGTACTCTGTTATGACAGTCCTAGCAGACTTAGTCTTACGTGCCTTCAGGTACCTTGGTGGAGATGATTGTGGACTGTTGGATATAGGGCACTGGGAGAAAAGAAGAAAAGTCTGGGCTAGAGATTAAGATTTGAAAGTCATCAGCAGATGATGGAAACAGACTACTTTACTGCTGTGAAATCTGACTTTACTGCTGTGAAAGGAGTTGTCAGGTAGAGAAGAATCTTGGGGAGAAGAGACTTGAACCCATAGCTGGAGGATACAGAGATATGGAGAAAGAAGGCAGGAGAGGGTAGTTTCTAGAGCAGAGTGAAGGGTTAGCTTTGGTGAAGAGACTAGGAAGAACTAAGACAAAAGTAGGGGCTACTGTGTGTAATTTCAGGTGTCAAGGTAGGAAAGCTTAAGAGAGTTCAGTTTGCGGTGATACTGTTACAAGACAGCTGATCTGGGGGGTTAGGAACAAGTGCTTCTGTTGAACATGCAGCCACAGAGTTTGATTTTCTATCTGTCCTTTCTAGCCATTGAGAGCTATATCCCAATGGAATGAGCATTTTTGCAACATGGGTCAAATTTATTTTGAAAATCACATCTGGCATATGCATAAATACTATATAAAATCTGTGTATAAATGCAAACCTATCACATGTGCACTTTTTCTGACATGTTCCTTTTTATTATTTCTTTTTTCAATCCATACCCGTCTTCACCCACAACTACCACCCCTACTCTGTAACTCACAAAAATGACCTGGTTTGTAATCATCCATATTTTTTTCTCCATGGTTTTACAATGAAATAAAAATATACATACACATACAGACATATATGGTTTTTAATCATTTTAAAATAAAACTAGGAATCCAGTTTTCCACATCTTTCTTCTTTCACTCAGGATACCTCGTAATTTCACTCAGAAATCCCTCCCAAGTTACCTGGTAAATTTAATTTATGATGTCTATGTACATCATAAATTAGTTTAATGCTTACCGATGGAAATTCATTTGGTTTGCTTGTTTGTTTTATCTACTACAAAAATACTGCAATCATTGTCCTTACATATTCTTTATTTTTTGAGTTGGAGTCTCACTCTGTCACCCAGACTGGAGTGCAGTGGCCGCTCCCGGCCACTGCAGCCTCGACTTGCTGGGCTCCGGCGATCCTTCTGCCTCAGCCTTCCTAGTAGCTGGAACTACAGGTACACGCTACCACACCCGGCTAATTTTTTATTTATTATAGAGATGTGGGCTCGCCAAGTTGCCCAGGCGGGTCTCAAACCCGCGGGCTCAGGCAATCCACTCACCTCGGCCTCCCAAAGCGCTGGGATTACAGGCTGAGCCACCGAGCCCGGCCCCTTAATATATTTCTTTTTTGTGTTGGTGCTTTTGATAGATTTCAAGGAATAGTATTACTGGGCCAAATGAATATGTCTTTTTAGTTTGAATAACTTTTGCCAGGCTGCTTTGTTAAAAGGGTCTTAATATTTTCACCAGCAAAGTCTGGGCACATTCTTTTCTCCGTTAACCTTGGGTATGATATAACACCTCTCTTAAAGTTTTCTATTCTAAGAGGTATAAGTGATGACCCATGGTTACTTTAATTGCATTTCTCTGACTGTTGAATATGAGAATCTTCTTATTATATTTGTTGATCATTTAGATTTACTTTTCTGTGATTTCTGTCTATTTTCAGTTTATACTGTCTTTTGCCATACAGAATATAGATCTACTTTTTCTTTTATATATCAAAGTTTGCAGTGTTGGTAAAGTCTCCCTAATCCTAGATTGTATATGGTGTCACCCGGATATTTTTTCAAATTTTAATTTTTTCCCATTGAAGTCTTCAATATATTTGGAATTTGTTTTTGTCTATAGAAGTATTATGTAATTTTTTCATTTTATATATTGAGTCAGTTGTGCCAGCACTATTGGTAAAGTAATTCGTCCATGCCCCCTGAATTGAAATACCATTGTCACGTATTAAATCCTCATGTCACAGGGATTTATTTCTGTATCTCAGTTCATTTCTGGTTATCTGTCCCTATGCCCACATCATGTTGACTTGATTATAGTGGCCCTGTATTACGTTTTAATAGATAGCTGGGAAACCAGTCATTGTTCCTTTCACACCTTTCTTGGCTATACTTGGGCATGTATTCTTCCATTTATCTTTTTTAAAAAGCTTTATTGAGATATAACTTATATACTAGATCATTCACCCCATCAATGGGGACTGAGCAGAAGAGAACTCCCACATCTTAGTCGCACTCTCCCAGAACTCAGCCTCGACAGAGGCAGCTGGTGCAGGAGGAAGAATGCTGCCATCCTGTACCTTTTGGGAAGATGGCCCCGACTGTGAGCGCAGGGATGCGGGAGAGCCCTGTTCCTAGCTGCTTTAGTCTGCGGTGGAGTTTCTGTTCTCTGAGCTTGGAGTGGAGGGAGCAGTTTTGGTTCAAATACCGTAGATTCTCCTAGTTATTAACAAAGGTTGGTAGATTTTCTTGAATAAGTATTTCTTCATCTACTACATGTTCTTACGCCCATTTCCAAACACTTTAATTTTTTTTTTAAATTAGTTTTTACCAGTCTTACCGGGACACAGGTGTATGTTGCTTTGTGATGTCATGCAGACACTGAGCTCCTCCATGTATTCCTTTGTTTATTTTTACAGAGACAGGGTCTTGCTCTGTCACCCAGGCTGGAATGCAATAGTGTGATCACAAGTCACTGCAGCTTTGAACTCCTGAGCTCAAGCAATTCTCCTGGCTCAGCTTCTCAAATAGCTGAGACTACAGGTGCATACCACCACACCTGGCTATTTGTTTCCTTTTTTGTAGAGACGGGGTCTCAGTATGATGCCTAGGCTGGTCTTTAACTCCTGGCCTCAAGTGATCCTCCCCCTTGGTCTCCCACAGTGCTGGGATTACAGGCATGAGGCATCACACCTGGCCTCCTTCCATTCATTCTTAAAGATAATTTTATCCAACCAAAAAAAAAAAAAGCCTGTTAGAGATTTAATTTGAATTAAATTGCACAAGAGCGTGGGGAGAAGTCACTTTTTGTGATGTCTTTGTACCTAAAATCATCATGTATCTTCCCAATTGGGCAGATCCTTATTTACATCCTTCAATGAGACTTTATAACTTTATTTACATTGGTCCTTAGACGTTTTTTTCTCACTCATTCCTCAGTAATTTAAAATTTGGTCACTATTGTGAATGGAATATTTTCTCATATTCTTTAGGAATTTATTGCTAGTTATAAATAAGAACTATTGATTTCATATATTTATGTTATATTCAGACATCCTATAAAATTCTCTTACTAATTCTAGAAGTTTTGTTTGCTGGAATCTTTCAGGGAAATATATTTTTAAAATGCAATTCAACATTGACTCAGCAAAAGTGTAAAAATTGTGTCCCAAATTTAGCAGACAGAATTATTTAAAGCACTCGATAGAAATCCTAGCACACAGTAAGTCTTTATTATATGTATATGTGCAGCTATTGTCTGTTTGTCTGTCAGTCCCTCCCTCTGTCCATCTATATTTTGAAGCAGAATCCTGTTCTCTTCTATCCCATGGGACTGCTGGTTCTCAGTGAAGAACTGCATCCAAGCTCTGCAAAGCGCATGGTGGCTAGTGGACTGAAGTATGGGATCTTATATATTGGAGTTACTTGGCAGTTAGCCCTTCGTACAAATCTTCTCTTGCTGCGGAACAGATCACCACAGACCCTAGCAGCTTCAAACACCACCAATTTATTATCCCATGGTTCTTGCAGCTCAGAAGTCTGGGCACAGCTTAGCTGGGTTCTCTGCTCAGGGTCTTGCAAGGCTGAAATGAAGATATTGTCCAGGCAGTGTTCTATCTAGAGACGTGATTGGGAAATAATGTGCTTCCAAGCTCATTCAGTTTGTTTGCAGTACTTGTTTTCTCAGAGCGGTATAGTTGAGGTCCCTATTTTCTTGCTAGCTGTTGGCCAAGGACCATTCTGCATTCTCAGAAGTTAGAGACACCACTGTCAGGTCCCTGACACAGAACCTCTCACAAATCCTCTTATCACATGGCAGCTCACTTCTTCCATCTCAGAAAAAGAGTCTTTCTTGCTTGGGTTCTCCAACTCCAGACCTTTTTATAAAGGGCTCGCCTGATTAGGTCAGGCCTACTCTGGATGAGTTTCTTTTAATAACTTGAAGTCAACTGATTTGGGAGCTTAACTACATCTGCAAAAATCCCTTCACCTTCGCCACATAACATGGTATAATCTGGCAGTAGCATCTTATCATTTCTGCCATATTCCATCAGTGAGAAGCCAGTCACAAGTTCTGCATGCCTTCAGGGGAGGAGATTATACAAGGGTGTGAGTGCTTGGGGGTCATCTTAGAATCCTACTTACCATGCCCTACAAATTAGTTTGCGAGGTGCTCACCCCTATGCCCTTGTTGACCACTTGGATAACAGAGCTTTCATAAAGATAAATGAATGAGAGGATGATGGATGCTAAGTAAGCTCTTTGGAGAGAGAAGGCACACAGCTATGTGGCGAATGTTACAAAGCAGCCTCATGAGTACTTTGCCTATACAACATGCCTGAGTAGACTGAGAAGACTTTGACTTTTTTTTTTTAGGTGGTCATGTAGATATTGCTAATGTTAAGTAAGAGGAGATCTTGAGACATAGTGTGGGACATCAAAAATCTTCATCTAGTTGAAATAAGTAATGGTTATTGACCAACTTTGAAAACTTGTCAGGACGCTTAGGAAAAAATCCTTAATTTTAAGAGATACCATCGTCTGAATGTGGGTTATGAGGATTTATGCTCTAGTTCACAGGATTCCTTGAAGTTTCTCTAGGCCATATTGAGAGGAGCCTCTAAGTACTAGGAAGTGGGTGCTATGTATGTACGCAGAGGGAGAGTGGGGAGAGAGGGCTTGCTTTTCTCAGCAACCGATTCTATTCTCTGTTACTTCAAAGTTTCAGGAGAGAGGACCCTCAACAGAGAAAAAGAAACATAGAAAGACATTACTTCAAATGAAGTGTAGGAATTGTCCAGTTTCAACTGCTAGAGTATTTAAAGTACAACTTAAAAAAAAAAAAGCCAAGGACTTGATTTTTTCCCCTACTCCCTACCTCTAGGCATTTCTTTATACATGAACTTCTGGGGTTTTATATTCCAAGATTACCTCCAGATGGTCTGAAGTATTCTCTCTCAGCCATTTCCCAGTGGCATGTCTTTTCTTACCTGGGGAGAGGTACCACAGAGATCAATGCCAGAGGGCATTATTGAAAACATTGACCCAGAAGGCACACTCCAGGACACTGGAAGCATCTGCTTCACAAATGTCAGGCTGGGGGACATCACCAGATGTTAGTGTTGAAACACCATTTAGAAGACAAACATTGACTCCAGGGGCCAAGGGTCACCTAAACAAAGAGCCAGACTGGCAATGAGGCTCAAAGTGAAGGTACAAAAGCTAGATTCATGTGGCCATGACTCTGGTCTAGCTCACAGCTCCTTAGACTTTGCAGGACTGTAGAAACTTTTTGCGTTGTCATCTCTGGCTTGGATTCCAAAATAATTTTTTTTTCTTTGAGTAGGATCTCACTCTATCATCCTCCAACTACTGGGCTCAGGGGATCCTACTGCCTCAGCCTCTCGAGTTACTGGGACTTCAGGCATGATGATACCACACCCGCTGATTTTTTGGTAAAGTTCTCACTATGTTGCCTAGGCTGATCTTGAACTCCTGGGCCCAAGCAATCCTCCTGCTTCAGCTTCCCAAAGTGCTGGGATTACAGGCATGAGCTACCGCACCCAGCTGGCTTCCATATCTTCTCTGGAGTAATGTTGACTGGGGAGAGAGGACAGGGGAGGCAGGAAATGACAGGGTAGGCACGAATTTAACAGGCAGACAGGAAGATAATTTCTTCTTAGTGTGGATCTTGGGGTTCATGAAACATAGTTCAAAAGGCACTACACTTGAAGGGTTTCAGGGTGTCTCACCAATGGCAAAGAATGGGACAAGGTCATTCCTTTTCTTTATGCTCAGAGGGATACCCAGCTAGCCTTTCCAAGAGTGAAAAGATGAGTCCTCCTTTGCCTTTTGCTCTCTGTGTTTATCCATATTATTAGTTCTATCCAGTGTGGAGGCCAGAAGATTGTGCATGGGTAGGCAGGACACATGTTTTCACAGCTCCTTCTTTTTATTCTGCCCTGATTACACATTCTTTCATGCTTGTACATTTTAAGTGATGCTCGCAAATAAGAACACCATGGAATATTTATCTGTGAGGTTCAAACTGAGGATGGGAGTTGGGCCAAGATGGAGGCTAAGTATGGAAAGAGAAGAATGAAGAGGGGACTGGCCTGCCACTTCTTCAGCCGTATACGTTTAAGACACTCAGAGGGAACAGCAAGATGCTGGCTTCATTATAAAATACCTGGACCATCAAGCTAGGAATCTGGAGACTTTTGTTCTCTACATCACCAAATACTTTAATACATTGGGAATGGTGAATATCAAACTATCCCAACTTAAGTATTCTGTTCTGTATCTGGGCAACACTCTCCCCAAAACAATCTTTGATGTACAGCAGATTTGTAGAGAATTATAAAAAAAATTACTCACCCGTTAAACATTTTTCACAGACCTGAAAAAGAGTATGAGGTGGTAAAATCAATAAAACTGGCATTCTTCTTCTTTTTTTAAAAATTCATCTGGCACACATTGTTACTTGGCCCAGGTGAGAAGACTTGTTGGAGTGATGACAGCATATGTGAAATGTGGTCCATTTCAATAGAATATCTTTTTGAAGAATCTTGGACTTTCTATTTTTCTTCTTCTTTTTTTGCTTGAGAGAAAACTGAAAGGTTTAACAGTTGTTGAACTTTCCAGGCACATAGCACCAAGTCAGCGGACTTGAGACCAAAAATCTTCACATTTTGATGGACTTCACCAAAAGAATTAAGTCACAATGAGTTGCTCTATTCTGGGCCTTTGATGGCAGGGTTGATTCAGCATAGATGACTCCAGCCTGTTTCAGGATGACTAGTGGAAGCTGGAGAAAGATCAGGAACTGTTTACTGAGGAGGGTACAGAGCCAGCATCTGTGGGCTCTATCAGGCATGCAGGGCCCTTGCAGTCGCTACTTCAAAATGCAGAACTGCCTTGTCAAAAATGAGTAATTTGTGCTTCCAGAGACCCAGTTCTCTGCTATAAGCCAGAGAGGAAGTTTACCTGTACGGTGTCCATTTACCCATTGTGGCAACCAGCAAACAAACAAAGCCAGTTTTTCATGGGAAATGGTCCCTCTTCCACTGTCAAACCATAAGTTTGGGTGGAGCTGACTCCTCTGCATGCTCCTGGATTGGTCACCCAAGAGATTTCATCCCACTGGACAGCGATTGGCTCAGGGATGAGCATGTAACCAATTTAGAGTGAAGGAGACTCAGTTCTTGGAAACAGCCTGGAAAGAGAGAAACCCTTTCTGTGGAGGCGGTTGTGAGGATAGGAAGGACCAGGTGCTTCTGGCTTCTGTCTTGCTGCTCTACTGGGGGAGCCTTTCTGAGAGTGGAGCCAGAGGAGACGAGAGCTCCACCAAGACACAGAGAGGCAGTCCCATGGAAAGCTGTTTGAGCACCTGGATCCAGCCATGACTGAGACCACGATACCCTTCCATGTTTTCCTTTGAGTCAATAAACTCCTCATTTATGCTTAAGGCAATTTGAGTTGTTTTTATTCATTTGCAACAAAGAAAGCCTTGAATTAACACATGTCCAAGCAGGGGGGAGAAACGAGGCCTTCTTTTACCTTTACCTTTATTTCAGACATGCTCATCTATTTTGTTTTTTAAGGAGACCCTTTATCTCCCTTGATAAAGCCATATCCAGATTCTCTGAAATTATCATAGCAGAAAGGTCTTTCCATGGGAGGGCTCTTGACCCCCCCAGATTTGTCTTCCCCTTAGTGATTTCTTGTCATTACACATGAAAAACCCTTCTCTTAGTAAACATGTGTCCAGGCTCTGCAAGGTTGGCAATGGAGGGAGAATCTCTCCGTTGGAGAGACCAGCTGGACCTCAGAGCCTCAACGCCGGTTCCCCTGATGTTTGTCTTTCGGCGATGTTATTGAGAGTCAACATGTTTCCTCACAAGCTTATGCTGAGCAGATGAGGAAAAGGGGCCACCCGAACCTCCTGCTTCCCCTGACCTGCCTCATTCCCAGCCAGCGCTATGTATACAACGGCACAACCGTTCCCTTCCCTCCGACCAGAGCAATGCCAGGGTGGCCAGAAGGAGCAATGGCTGCAACAACACGCTCCCGTGCAGCCCTGCTTCCTTCTCCCCCCTGCTCCGGCTCGGTGACCTCTCCCTTCAGATCCTTATTGGGGGTTTATGGGCACAGCTTGACCTTGAGACCATTTTGATGATTAAAGTGTGTCTTCCGACAAAGCTTTGGAAACATATTCCAAGACTACATCATTTTCCCTGTGGAGTCCCTAAGCAGAGTATTGCTCCATGAAAGAGATTCTTGATAAGATACCATCCTCTGCACTTTAAAGTGAAATTGTCCACTTTAAAGCCACTGACCACGTTAGTACAGCCTCATCTGGCAGCCCTAACACAGGGGACATACTATTAAGATTTTTACGAAGAAGTTGCCAGGCTTTGCTGACTATTTTGGAATCAGAATTTCTGCGGTGAACTCAGTTGCATGTTCTTTGAAGAAGCTCTGAAAGTGGTTCTGATGGACAGCTAGATTGAAAACTACTGGACCGAAACCTCAGGTCTTGGGTCGGGGGGAGGACTTGGAGAGTTAAAATCCTACAAAGCTGGTTGTGAGCTCACTTCATAACAGGTTGATTCTTGCTTTTACTCCCTCCTTGTCTTGGTGGCTTATGGCTGCATGATAAGCTACTCCAGTATTTAGTGGCTTAAAACAACAGAGATTTGGAATTTCTCACAAGTCTATTGTCTGACAGCTCTGCTTCACAAGATGTCGGCAGGGCATTGGGAACAGCTAGAAGATCCAAGATGGTACCCTCGTGGGCATGTAGTTTATACTGGCCTCTGGCTTGGAGCTCATCTCCTCCACATGGGTTTCTTCCCATGGCTGCATGGATTTACTTACAGTATGGTGGCTGGGTGCCAGAAAGATGCATTCTATGAGGACAAGCCCCGTTGTTCAGGGGCTCACCAAACTTTGCCAAAACTCGTCACACAACCAAGCCTAGAGTTAGTGTGAGAGAAGACATCACAGGGGCTATGAACGTGTGAAGCTATGGTGAGTAGGGGCACCAAATCTCAGTCTGCCACAGAACCTTCCAGTGCCTTCATAGTAAAGGTGCTGAGTGGTCCAAAGACATAAGCATATGGAAGTGGGTGATAGTTTATCACATTTCTTATTGTCTGAGAACTTTGTTGTCTGCTGCATTCTGCTTCCCAGGCAATATCCTCCTCATCACTCTTGAGCCATGCAGAGTCTCGGTCTCCCCCTAGGATGTGTTATTACTTATTTTGAACCATCTTATTTCAAGATTTACTTCCCTACCTCTCCCCAGAATATAAGAACTTAGGGTGAGTTTCTAAACCTGCAATGGTTGTTGTGAAATACTCCCTTTCATGTGGGCAAATCAACAAGTATTTTAAAACACAGATGAAAAATATATTTATTCCACAGATATTTCCTCAGTGCTGACCATGTGCTTTATGCTTTCTCAGATCTTTCTCTTTCTTCTCTTTCTCTCATAATAACATACAAGGATGAAATAAGTTGCAATATCGGAATATTTTTACCTACGACCAAAAACACTGGTTACTAATCAACCTGTGCCTGATAGATGAATGAAAAGCTAGTTTTATTTGCTGCCCACAGAAACTCAAGTGACCAGACAAGGTTACCTGTTTGAGAAGACACTGGTGCTTATCAGGTGCAGATCATCCTGTGTGAAGGCTCGTTAGAGAGGAATTTCCACAACTGTTGTGTCAGAGGATGTGATTCTCAGGAGCTGATGAGTGAGGAACAGGACTCTGAAGTTTACTCTGAAGGGCAAAACAATGGCTTAAAATGAGTATGGGTCACCAGAAGTCAGAATAGTCTGGCTTGGAGGAGGTAGAGACTGAACTGATTTTGAGCAAATGGTAGTCTCTCCCTAGGGAATGAGATCAAGTTAAAATACATTGTATATAACCCTTCTCCCAACAGTTTTATCCTTACAATAAGAGAGAGAGAAAGGAGGGAAAATGAAGGCATTTTGAAACTATAAGGATGTCTTCAAGGGAAATTAAATTCTAGAGAGTTGGGAAAGGCTATTAATACCATTATCAGGGCTACCTTCTACCTTCCTGAATAATTGCCAAGCCAAGACCTTGAGCAATGAGGCTTCCACAAGTGTAGGGCTAAATACTCCAGCTCCCATATGCTCTAAACATTACCATTTGCTCAATAGAGGCCTTCAATAGCAAGTTTGCTATTCCAGAGCTAGTATCTAAGGAGTTGGTCAATCAAAATTTGGCAGTCTTGAAGTAGTTTAGTCTTTCTAATTGTTAGTTTCCAGGTAGCACTAATTGCCATTCCATAACTCATCAAACGCTTCTTTATCCAGTTGATATATCACTCACACTCTCAAAAGTTTATTTAAAGATATGGATTATTTTTCAATACAGCCTTGGAAATTAATGTAAGATCTAATGCAAAAATGCCTTATGTTTCAGGTATCATTTGCATATTTAAAAAATTTGTATGAGTTTCCTTAACACAGGTCTAGGTCCCTGGGGAATCACGAGACATTGCTATGTCCAGTGATAATCCTGCCATTATTTCCTGCAGACTCAAGGCCACAGAGAGCTTTTCTAAATTTGATGATAGATAATTTATTTACATGTTCATTTCCTTCACAAGGCCAAGTTGGTTGTCCTTTGTGGTTGAGGGTGGTTGTGGTAGAGAGAAGTTGGTATTTATCTTTTTTCCCAGTACCTAGTATAATGCCCTGCACATAGTAATTCCTAAAGGTGCTTAGTGAATTAACATACTTTTCCAGCTGTAGCTTCCTTTTTCTGCCTTCGCAGCCCTATAGTCCAGTCAAGCCATGAACATATGAATGCATTTGTGTGTGTTTATATATTTAAAAAACCATCATCTCTGTATACTTCAAGGCTCTAATGCAATCTTGTCCATAAGGTCATCTTTCATCATTTTTCCCATTCCTAAGCTGGAAGCCATCTCTACTTAATGGCTTCTAAAGCATTTTATTTGTACCTATCTTTTGGCATTTATCATTATTATTTTTGTATAGTTAGTAATTACTTGTCCATCTTTACTTCTATATTTGATGGCAAAATTCTTGTCCAAACCATTTTCCTCTCTTCTTAATACAATATCTTACATCTAGTAGGACTTCAGTTAACACTGGATGAATGGATACATGCAAAAATTACAACACTGTTAACTGTGTACTCGAATCCTTTTCAATTTCTAACTGCATTTGAAGTTCTTAGGAATATAAGACACAGGCCACGCCGAGCATATGGGTGCTATGTATTCCTACTTGGTTTTGCCTAGATGTTTTCTAGTTTTGTTTCTCTACTGACCGAAGATAGAAAGTAGAAACCTCAAGAATTCTCTTTACCATTTTTCCTATGACGTTGAAGATAGAACAGGCTGAAAACAATCTCCACCTTGTATTTCTTATTCTGGTTCCTCACTCAGAGCTGTCTCTCCAAAGCATCAGGCACTTTTAATCACTATCTCAGTAAGCCTCAGCCACAGTTAAGGTAAGAGAAGTCATCTGAATAAAGATAATTAACACTGTTGTTTGTAACAGATGCTCCAACCTTGGTAAGAGATTTCTTGACCTCTCTGGCCATGTGTGTGTATTTGTGTCTGTGTGTGTGCATTGTGTATAGAAAGTGATACAATTTACTTCTAGATTTTTTAGTACATTATCTATGGTTTTCAAAGAATGTTAGTATACACCTTTAATATACATATACACATGTTTAAGCCACCATAACTCCTGTGGATGGTTTCCTGAGCTGCCCATTGCCTGATCACATTTCTAGTACAAAATAATCTTTGGGTAAAAATTGTGATCTGTTTCATTGCACAGTGGACATATGGGAACCTAGTGAAACCTGAAGGAGACTTTGGGGTCAAATCCATTCCTGGGGCACTCATGTGTAGATCCTGTATATGTGGCTTATACTGAGTAACCTGTTTATCATTTCTTTGTATAAAGCATATGGCAGCCAGTTGTCTTGTGCCTTTTTCAGTTGTGAACACACATGGCAACTCACTCTCTGGATTTACAGATGTGAGCTGGCTGAAGCTGAAATACTATTGTACAAAGCAGTGTTTTTCTTTATACTGCCCCATGGTAGTTCTGCCCATGGCCAGGGGGTATTTTTTTTGTTTTTGTTTTTCTTGATTCATATTAAATTACTATTACTTGTTTGTTGTTTATTCAGAGCAAAGGCATAAAGAGGCTTCTATTTTGTAGCGTGATTTCTATAACCACTCTGTGAAAATATTAATGGGACTTTGTTTTAGGGCATTAAAATGTGATTCTTCAAAGAAACCCGATAACTGAGACATTCATCTTTTTGTTTAAAAGATAGCCAGGCATGGTGGCTCATGCCTATAATCCCAGCACTTTGGGAGGTCAAGGTGAGAGGATTGCCTGAGCCCACGGGTTCGAGACCAGCCTGGACAACTTGGCAAGACCTCATCTCTACAATAAATAAAAAATTAGCTGGGTGTGGTGGCATGTGTGTAGTCCCAGCTACTTGGAAGGCTGAGGTGGAAGGATCACTTGAGCCCAGCAGGTTGAGACTGTGGTGGCCGTGAGCATGCCACTGTCCTCCAGCCCAGGCAACAGAGTGAGACTCCAACAGAAAAAAAAAAAAATATATATATATATTATATTATATATATTTTATATATATATATATATATAAAATGAGGGACCAGTTAGCTGTGAACTTAATTATCTCAAGAAACATTACCAGTTGCTCATTAGAGGACTTCAATGGCAAATTAGCTGTTCTAGAGCTAGAATCTAGGGAGTTGGTCAGTCAAAAGTTGGCAGTCTTGAAGATTGTCAGCTAGTGGTTTTGTCTTTCTAATGGCTGGTATCCAGGTAGCACCATTCTGTAACTTGTCAAGCACTTCTCCTTTGCCTGATTGATATATTAATATCACTCACACTACCAAAAATATCTTTAAAGATGCTGACTAAGAAAAAAAGCCAAAACAGAGTCTTGGTAATTAATGCAAGTCTAAAGCCATAGTCACTTATGTTTCAAGTCTATTGAAGTATGTTCGCATACTTAAAACATTTGTGTGTACTCTCCCAGACATCATTTGAGTGTCCTTATACATAAAGGGAGTGGACAATGGTGTGCTTATGAATGTATGTACATAGACACATATGCACATACATATATATGTCATATGACTGTGACAATGAGAACTCATAGGAGTTGGGTCAGAGCTTACTAGCTTGTTGCCCCTTTGTGGAAAAAGGAGCAAATCTAATGGCAGATATGAATCAGAAGACCATAAAATTCAGATTCTTGTAGGTTTTTATCTACTAATAGCCAATCTAGGGGACATTTATTTTCTGGGCTCTAATTACTCCATTTCAAAGTAATATTTAATGATGAAAAATAGTAAATGGCTAAAGTGGCATATAAGCATTAAACTCTATCTGAAGGGTAATCAACTTGGTTTCTTTATCTTGAAATAAACCAAATGTCACAACAACATTTTGGGCTACTTTAGAATATAAAAAGACCAACAATGGGAAATGAATATCTAAAGGCATCATTGACACATTTGTGTGAAACAAACACGGTTAATTGCTCTCTAAATGCTATTTACCTAAAGTGAGTAACACAGACAGGACAAAGCAGGCAAGTTGAAGAGAGTATTATTTTATTTAGAATGAAAATGAGTGTGATATGCACATGTAATCAAATATAAAAACAAGGAGCAGAGAAAACCATCACCTCACTGTTTGGATAAGGAAAGCTGGACTTATACAGAATGACCCTGGAAAAAATATTTTTGAGGCCCTCTTATTGCACAACTTATATTATGCATATATGATACCATTTTTAATACATTTATATAAATCATATACAAGCATAGCTCAGAAATATTGTGGGTTTAGTTACAAACAACTGCAATAAAACAAAATTTTTGCCTTTCCAGTACACATAAAAGTTACGTTTATACTATACTGTAGTATATTAAGTATGCAATAGACTTATGTCTAAAAGCAATGAATATACCTTAATTAAAATACTCGATTGTGAAAAAATGCTAATGATCATCTGAATCTTCAGCATGTCATCATCTTTTTGCTGCTGGAGGGTCTTGGGCCACAGAACGGATGTCGTGTTAATTGGCATGAAACAACATCCATCTCTTTATACCTATTCTTCAGGGCTCTTGGGTGAGCAGGTATTGCCAATGAGAAGTGAAGTTTTGCAAGAAATCTTTTTTCTTCTTGAGCAGTAGATCTCAACAGTGGGCTTACAACATTCCGTAAGCCATGCTGTAAACAGATGTGCTGTCATTCAGGCTTTGTTTTTCCAGATAGAGCACAGGTAGGGTAGATTTAACCTAATTCTTAAGGGTCCTAGGATTTTCAGAATGGTAACTGAACACTGGCATCAACTTCAAGTCACCAGCTGCATTAGCCCCTACCAAGAGAATCGGCCTATTCTTTGAAGTTTTGAAACCAGACATTGGCTTGTCCTCTCTAGCTAGGAAAGTCCTGGATGACATCTTCCAGTAGAAGGCTGCTTCCTCTACATTGAAAATCTGATGTGTCCACCTCCATCAATGATCTTGGATGGATCTTCTGGATAACTCGCTGCAGCTTCTCCATCAACACCTGCTGCTTCACCTGCACCTTTATGCTATGGAGACGACTTCTTTTCTTAAGCCTCATGAACCAATGTTTTCCAGCTTCAGACTTTTCTTTTGCAGCCCCCTCACCTCTCTCAGCCTTCACAGAATTGAAGAGAGTGAAGACCTTGCTCTGGATGAGGCTTTGGCTTAAGGGAAAGTTGTTGTTGGTTGGTCTTCTGTCCAGACCACTCAAACTTTCTCCCTATCAGCAACAGGACTGTTTCACTTTCTTGTCATGCATGGGCTCACTGGAGTTGCACGTTCAATCTCCTTCAAGAACTTTTCCTTTACATTCACAACTTGTCTAACTGTTTGGGGCAAGAGGCCTAACTTTTGACATGCCTTCCTCAATAAGCTTAATCATCTCTAGCTTTTGACTGAACGTGAGAGATGTACAACTTTTCCCGTCACTTCCCGGAGGCCATTGCGGAGATATTAATTGATATTGTTGTTTATTAGGGAATAGAAAGGGCCAAGGAGAGGGGGAAGGATGGGAGAACGGCTAGTCAGTGGAGGAGTCAGAATGCACATATCATTGATTAAATTTACTAGTCGTCTTCTGTGGGTGTGGTTCATGGCACCTCAACAATTACAATAGGAGCATCAAAGATCACTCATCACAGATTATCATGAGAGACAGAGCAATAATGAAAAGTTTAAAATACTGTGAGAATTTCCAAAATGTAACACGGACATGAAATGAACACATGCTGTTAGTAAAATGGCATCAACAGCCTGGCTAGCTGCAGGGATTCCACAAACCTTCAATTTGTAAACAATACAGTGTCTGTGAAGCACAATAAAGTGAAGTGCAATAGAATGAACTATGCCTGTGTGTGTATAAAGGGTTGATATTTGAACTAGACTACTGAACTTGCTCTAGGCTGTTGAACTAGACCATGTTGCCTAGATTTCTTTTACTGATGTTATATATAAATACATATGTTCTGCTGAAACTCTAGAATTTACCTTGGTGAAAATCTCTCTTCATTCTTTATTTACCTGCTACTTTTTCTTCCCTCTGGTGATGACCACTTGGAGCAGAATAGATTCTTGCCTAATACAGAGAAGATACCAGATTTGGCCTCATCTCAATTTTCTCAGAGGCTACAAAAAGATTAGCAAAAGACAGTAATCTGAAGTGTGGTGTCAGAATTCATTAATTCATCTAGGGTAAACCAGTTCTTTGATAGTAATCCATGTTCACTAGAAACCTAGATACAATATGATCATTCTGCAGAGCACTGGGACACAATCCAGTGTCCTGGCAGGCTTCCAGAACAATCTTTCAAGGCCAGAACTCGCTTCTCTTTATCATTGTGGTGATATGGAGCACCCAGGTTCCAGGGTGCAAAGGAGGTGATGGATGAGTGGGCGTTTACTACCTCAGAAAAGTTGTGGAGAAAACCACTTTTTGGACAACCTCCACCCCTAGAGAGGAAGATAATACCTGCTGATAGAGACAGGTGTACTCTATACTTTATTATGAAGAAGTCCCTTTCTGGAACATTTGCTAAGGTGCCCATCATTATAAGTTTGGATTTTTTCTAGGTGACGAAAATGAGATTTGTACCAATTTCTGAGTAATTATTTTGTTCACTTGGCTAAGGAGTTGGCATGACATTTGACTGTGTTTATGGCCACAGTTATCTTTTTCCCTTATGACTTCTGGGCTATAATTAGTTGGCCTTCTTCTATATGCATCTACTTTCGCTTTCTTCTTGTTGACCATGCTCCAGCCACTTGAGCATTCATCCTGTTGTCTGAACAGACCAAGCTTGTTTCCACCAAAAGGCCTTGGTACTTGCTGATTTCTCTTTCTAGAACACTCTGTGCTAGAGGTGCAGAAGATGTGTTGCTCCTTGACGTTCTTGTCTCTAAACACACTCCCCCTCTACATACCATCCACTCAATTAGCCTTCTCTCTATCATGTCATCTTATTTTGTTTTATCACTTCCTAAAATTAACTAACTTCTGTGAGCACACATATATTGGCTGTCTTTACTGATAAGGGATGTCCGCTGTGTACACCTTTGTGTCCAGAACTCCTAGAACAGTGAGTGGTGTACAATGGTGCTCAATACATGTCAATGACTAAACTGGGTTTTAAATTAATCTTCAGCTTACAGAGTTCATCCCTCCCTGAGTAAACCTGCTTCCTTATGACTAGAGGTTGGCAGCTAAGCATTCCAGATTAAATTATTGGTGGCAAGCCGGGCTTGGTGGCTCAGCCTGTAATCCCGCGCCTTTGGGAGGCTGAGGTGAGTGAATTGCCTGAGCCCGCGGGTTCGAGACCCGCCTGGGCAGTGAGACCTCATCTCTACAATAAATCAAAAAATCAGCTAGGCATGGTAGCACATCCCTGTAATTCCGGCTACTCGGAAGGCTGAGGCGGAAGGATCGCCGGAGTCTAGCAGGTCGAGACTGCGGTGGTCGAGAGCGGCCACTGCACTCCAGTCTCGGTGACAGAGTGAGACTCCAACTCAAAAAAAAAAAAAAATTATTGGTGGCAGAGCAAATAAAACAATATTTTGGCTGTTTTTCAATAATGTTGAGAATGGTCACTGAGAGGGTAGGAAAGGAGTAAAAGAAAGAAAAATGCGTTTAATTATGAGGTACTAGGGAATTTCTTGGTTCCATCTTCCTGGCTGGCTTAGGACAGATGTTTGTTGGAATAGAAACTGCCTTATTTATCCCCAAGCTGTTTGGTCTTTTCTTTTATCATGAGTGGGCCTTTGTGTAAGGAAGGAACTGTAAGACTTCCTGCTTACTCCAGCATAGACATCTGTTAGTCAAACAGACATTTCTCCATAGACTTCAAATGACTACTTTCTTCTTGTATGAACGGAAATACGCTGACTATAAGGAGGCCAAGGAGAAAAAAAAATTTCCATCGGATGTCCTTATAAGGAAAGCACAAGACGTGCTTATAATGTGCAAACAACTATTACTCTGGAAAAGAATTATTAACATGTACTAACTTTGATAAAAATAAAAACGAAATCATTTCCATCGATACAAGCCGTTAGTTTTTCAACTGGGATATTCATAAACTTCAATTACAAAATTAATGACAGATGCACAAGAAGTCTTATATCTGGCTTCCACATGCATGCACTGCAGTTAGCCCTTTTTAATGCCCATTTTAAGACTTTTCCTCTTTTATAGGAATAAAGTAATTTAGAATCGATAAGCTTGTCCTTTTTACCTATGCAGTTTTATAACCTTCTCTGGTGTAGACAACTCATTCCATCTGAACTGTTTGCTCCTTGCTTTTTCACTCCTTCTTATATCTGTCCCCAAATACTTCATTTTCACCAGGATTGTGGTCACGAGACACCCTTTGTAAAAAGTGACTAGGGGCTTCTCCTCCAAGATCATGTTTTGATAAACAATGACATTTCCTGTAGAGCTACATAGTAGAATAAGGATAATACAAATATTTCGTTCTTCAAAATTTTTTCCATGTTAGAAAAACTTGATCTTAAAAGTCACATGAAACAGCTTTCAAACATCTTTTTATTCAGCAAGTTAAATAAGACTTCTGGTCTGGAGAGAGCCAAACTCAATTGCACGAGAATCTAACTGAGGGAAGAGAAACTGGAAGATGTTCCAGAGGCTGTAGGAGCCATGCTTTGTGTCAGGTGGTACACACCAAGGGACAGCACTGAGGCCCGTGCAGAGAAAACTGTGTACAACTCACCCAGACAATGCAATAAGGAAGACTTGTGCCTCCGTTTTATGACCTCTTGGAGATGTACGAATGGAGAGAAAATGATTTAGAGATTTATGTCATCTAGGATAGGGGTGTAGTGGCGGAAGTCCTGGAAAACCTGAGACTCTCTGTGGCGAAGTCACTCTAGTCTGTGACCCTCCCTGAAGTTACATGCAGAATTGGGTGTGCATTTATGCATGTTTAGTTTTCATTGGTAGGGATGGAAGGGCAGTGTTCAATAGCTTTTGTTTGGTCTTCATAAGGGTATGTGACCCTAAAAAAGGCATAAATCATAGCAATGGAGCTTCACCAGTATTTCCTAATCACTTGCTTCATGGGATTTAATGTACTACGTGATATATTAAGTCCTCGTTATGTCAGATGAGTTTGGGAAACACTGTCTCATGTATTTCATTGGATATTCATAATACACATCAACTTATTAAAGGCTCTAAGACATCCTGCAGTAGAGAAGTCTGATTTGCTCTATTTCGCTGACATTTTATTTAACAGTGAAGGCCTGTGTTTGTAGAATACCTATAGACATCCCATAGGCCCTAAGGTTCCACGGGGCTAAGTTTGAGAATGCTGAACCAGATTACGTTGTCCAGATTCCCTGCCTTTCCATGTTAAGAGCTCTTCTTGAATGCCTGTTGAAAGGTTCCTCATCGTGTATTCTCAGATGGACCTTGACTGATTAGAAAAACTGTAGAGTTTGAGGAAAGAGATCTAATTACAGGTCTATATCTAGAGACAGGCCATGTAATTAATCCGCCTCTGGATACTTGAATTATCTCTATACACATCACATAGAATGGTTGTTTTCACAGCTTTTTCTTTTTGAGCCAGGGTCTTACTCTGTAGTCCAGGCTGGAGTGCAGTGGTGTGATCATGACTCACTGCAGCCTCAGACTCCTTGGGCTGAAGTGGTCCTTCTGCTTCAGCCTCCCAAGTAGCGGGACTACAAATATGTGCCGCCATGCCCAACTAATGTGTTTTTATTTTTTTAGACACAAGGTCTCGCTATGTTGCCTAGGCTGGTCTCAAACTCCTGGGTTCAAGTGATCCTCCTGCCTTGGTCTCCCAAAGTGCTGGGATTACAGGTGTGAGCCACTGTGACCAGCCTGTTTCCACAATTTTGAAATTCCCTCCTCAGCAGAAAATCCACTAACGTCAAAGCCATCATGCCAATTCCAGGCTAGTCTATTCCTGTTCGGGTTCTTTCTCTAGAGATTTTTCCATGTTCAAAACGACGACCCCTCAGGCATTTGAAGAAAGGCAGCAACCATCGATCTTCTTGAAGTCCTGGCTTCTCTAGAACAACCTCCCCTCCTTCACGGTGCTTCCTGATCTGGGGCGCCTCACACCCGTTACTCTGACTTTGGTTTGTCCTTCCCCGAGTCTCACAAAGGCATTCTGCCCACCCAGACAGCATGGCCAAGGTAAATGCACCTTTAGTTGAAAGGGAACATCCTCTTCAGTGTCCTTTTCAGGAAAACTCACACATGAGTGTTTCCATCTGGTGTCTGTGGCCACAGCCCTGTGCTCTCGGAAAATGAGGCCACCCCTCTGCAACTGGGTAGGCAGAGCTGCTTTTGCATGACTTAGCCCTGCCTTGGCCATGGTTGGTGGACTCGGGGTGGAGATCTGATGCAGCTGGGCCAATTGGGTTGTCCTTCCTGATGATTGGAATTGGGTAATGTCGATCCTATTCATTCTCTCTTAGAACAAGAGGCTTGTGTGGTCAGGAGCTGTGGAGGCAAACAGGTGCGTGGAGAAGCTGACATAGAAGGATAAGTCAGATGTGCAGGAGATGCAGAAGTGTGTGTGTGTGTGTGTGTGTGTGTGTGTGTGTGTGTGTGTGTGTGTGTGAGAAAGAGAGAGAGAGAAAGAGAGAGAGAGAGATTGAGAGAGAGAGAGAGAGACAGAGAGAGAGACAAATCTAAAAAGTCCTCAAGAGAATTCCACAAAGAAGATAGTTCTTATCCTGTCTTCCTAGAAAAAAATGAACACTATCCAGGGAGGAACTGGATTATTGAGTTCTCATAATCTGTCTTTTTCCTTCAATTCAGTACCCTACCCACCCTCACTCAATTTATTAATTTGTTCTAGTCTTTGTTTATGCTAGCTCCTCTTCTAGAATGGCCATTTCCTATCCTTTCGGTCTAATTCCTACCTGTCCTTTAAGGATGCGGTTCAATTAGTCATTCTCTGAAACTTTCCTAGAATACTCAATAAATACTTGTTGAGTAAGAATAGATAATCTGATCAAAGAAATAGGAGAATTGTTCCATAAGTAAGATAAAAATCTATTTTATCTATATGAGAAGAGGAATCGATAACTCAATAACAACGGATACACAGGATTATTTCACAAATTAGGCTAAAGCTATCACTTTCTATTTTTACACAAACCAGTGAGGCAGAACTTACATCAAGAATGTTTTTGAGCCATAGAGAGAATTTCTCAACTTTTGTGAATTCACTTCTAGAATAGTTTTTTGAGAGATTGTGGACTTTTAAAATTTCTTGTAGAGATTTGAAGTAGCTAGCATCTTCCTGGAGTCCCCCCTCTTTATTTTTTTGAGTTGGAATCTCACTCTGTCACCCATACTCACAGTCACCACAACCTCCACCTGCTGGGCTCAGGCGATCCTTCTGTCTCAGACTTCCAAGTAGCTGGAACTACAGGCATGCACCACCACATTTTTGATTTATTGTAGAGACAAGGTCTCGCCATGTTGCCTAGGCTGGTCTAGAACCTGTGGGCTCAGGCAATCCTCTGGCCTCTGTCTCCCGAAGTACTGAGATTATGGATGTGAACCACTGCAGCCAGCTTCCTGGACCCTTCTAAAGATGTGACTTCTTATGTCCCTTTCTAGCTTTTAGAAGTCTCTTCTTTAAAACTTGGTGCATAGAAGATGTTTTATAAATATTTGTTGAATGAGAGAAGGAACGAATGAATATAGCAGGAAAGAGGCTGCCAATTTGTTTTGGAGAAATGCTTTATCTGCTGGTTAGAAGAGAGACCAAATATAATCTGATGCATAGAAAAATGCACAGAATTCCTTAATAGAGTTTGGCAATGAAAACAGATTTAGAGTTGATACAGGGACAAGCAGGCCTGATGCTTAAATGCATGAGCCACTAAAAACAGCCACCACATTCCTGAATTGTTGTGCTCCTTGGCTAGGGAAGCAGCATTCCAAAATCCCCAGAACACATCTCCGCCATCGACCAGGGAGCCAGAGTCTCTGCTATCCACCGTGGTATCATGTCATGCTGAATATGTGAAAGGAGAACAACTACCTATTTATCTTTCTAGTTCATTTAGGACCCCTGGCGCAGTGCAGAGAGCAGGCAGCCCACCTGAAGATTAGTGTGAATCTAGCTCCATGGCCAGATCTCATAAGGAAGGAAGACAGAAGGAAATGGAAGCCCACGTCCATCCATCAGTTAGGCAATGCTCTGTCGGGAGAAAGTGAGAGGAAAGTGTCAACCACAAACATCCCCTTGGAGTGTAAAGGGGTACAGACCCCAGGGCCATGGGCAGAATGCCAGTCTGAAACCAGGGGCTTCTCAGATCTGCCCTGTGGACGGGAAAGGATCAACATTTCTGGACAACGTGTTGAGATTACTGACTGGGAATAGGATGACAAGGATATGAAGTGCACCTCACCCTGCTCCCACCCTATGGGTACTAACATTGAGAGGCATGCTGTCCTTGGCTTCTCAATGGTTGTTAATGAGCAATGGGCTCAGATGATTAGGCCAGCGGACGAAGGTGATTCTCATGAGAGGAAGGCGATTTTTTCCCCACTCCAGTTGGTGTTTATGCTTAGTTGTCTGAACTAAGTTAAATCCTGGCCAAAACAATCTGGATATGCAGTTGAATGATTTATGAGTGACTTGGGAAAGAAGATGATGGCAAAGTTATTTCTAATCTTTAGTTACAAAATAAACGTTCCTTCTTTCATTTCCCTCACTCAAAGGTACTCTGGTGTGAGCAATTATGCCAACTTCCAAAGTGGTGAGAGGGAGTGGAGGTGATTAAAAACCTTTCCTTTGGAATTCTCTGCAGACCCCGCTTAGACACTGCAGACCTTCCTAGCCTCCCCCTGTATGAACCTAGTCTCCAGCCTCTTTTCTTATTCTACTTGCACTGTGGTCTTTACCTTTGATATCTCAGGACTTGCTGTTCTGTTACCTATTTGGGAAATATCTGAATTTCTGTGAGTGCTAATGAGAAACTTTGACTTTAGTGATTCTTGTGCTTCTCTGGTTAGAGTTTTGTTTAATTCTGCCAACTGAAGTATGTCCGAAGTACAGTCCAGCTTCTTAGTTAGGTCAAGTGCATGAAATTAATCAAATACCAAAGAAGAGATCTACGCCCAGACACAGCAGGAATGCTCCTGACAATTGAAGGATAGAAAAATCCCATTCAAAGGGATGATTTATCAAGGAAACATAATGAGGAACGGAGAGAGGTGGGATAAGAGAGAATTGAATTTCAAAAATTAAGTCCTTTAGACTACACGAGAATGTGAATGATAAAGTTTGTGTGTGTGTGTGTGTGTGTGTGTGTGTGTGTGTGTGTGTGTGTGTTGTTCTGCTTTGCTTTTCTGTTTGAACAGCCAGGGTTACTTCTTTATAGGTCACCTCTCTAGTGTCATGAATATCTCAGGTATAAAGCTATAAGTAATGTACCCATTATGAAGAACCGAATTGAGAATATCTAAGCAAGACAGTTGTAGGTGACTTTCAGAGTTACCTGATGGCTGGCATTCTGTTTCTTTAAAAAGAAACTATTCTGTGGTTATTTGGTTATTTTCATGGAGGTGAAATTTAAAAAAAATAATTATGCTTACAACCCACAGAATTCCAAGTCCATCCAAATGCAAAGAATGTCCATTTTGTTGGGAATTATATCCTCAGGACCAACTATAATGCCTGGCTCATAGCATATGCTCATTTATTACATATTTATCATTAATATTTATTAAAATAGTGCCTGATTCCATAAGTTTCATAAAGCTATAAACAATTTCAAATTAAAAACACAAAATTTTTATTAGTAGTTACTAATATATATTTGATAGATTTAGTCCTACATAGTGAATATATGTGATAACCACGTTGATTTTCATATATATTCATGGGAATCCATTGCAAGACTACCAGGAAAACCTCACCAACAGCTGTTTTTGCCATTCCAAAATTTTCTCTTTATTGTAAAACATATGTAGTAATGTTTCTTTTGAAATGAGCCTTTTGCCAGATGCAGTGGCTCACACCTGTAATCCCAGCATTTTGGGAGGTGGAGGTGAGAGGATTGCCTGAGTCCAAGGGTTCGAGACCAGCCTAGGCAACTTGGTAAGACTTCATCTCTACAATAAATTTAAAAAAAAATTAGCCAGTTTTAGGTACTTGGAAGGCTGAGGTGGAAGGATCACCTGAGCCCAGCAGGTCAAGGCTGCGGTGGCTGTGAGCGAGCCAGTGCACTCCAGCCTGGGTGACTCCTACTTAAAAAAGAAAAAGAAAGAAAGAAAGAAAGGAAATGAGAATTTAATCTGTACTTGCCTATGATAATTTTAAAGATTAGTCTATAAAATTTGGCTATATGAAATAAAGATAGTTTGGATATTGATCAAACAGTGCGTTGTATTTGCCTTCAGATTTATGATAATCTTCATGGAGTCTATGTTGAGACAAACTTGAGAACTCAAATAAACCTTCTTAAATTTCGAACAGATTCAGAACTTAATTGTTCAGAGTGTTCATTATCTTTTTAGTAAGGCTTTTTTTTTTTTTTTTTGAGTTGGAGACTCATTCCGTCGCTCAGGCTGGAGTGCAGAGGCAAACTCACGGCCACCCCAGCATCAGCCTGCTGGACTGATGATCCTCTGTCTCAGCCTTCCAAGTAGCCAGAACTACAGGCTCACGCTACCATGCCCAGCTAATTTTTGATTTATCGCCAAGTTGTCCGGGCTGGTCTCGAACCCTCGGTCTCAGGCAATCCACTCGCCTTGGCCTCCCAAAGTGCTGGGATTACAGGCTGAGCTACCAAACTGGCCTTTTAGTTAGGTTTTAAAAGTAGAACCTGATTTTGAATAATTCCTTGAAAATGTTTTAGAATGTAGATGTTTCTTTTGTTTACAGAATGGCTAAATTAATGAATAGAAAACAAGTCAACAAATCAGAGAATGTGCTGATTAGCTCCTTGATGCTATTAGAAGGCCAGGAGCAAAAAAAAGAAAGGCCAGCAGCTTTATAAACCATTAGTGACAAGGAAAAAAAAACAACAACAAAAAACCAAACACATTTCTTTCAAGTCTCAATAACTTCCAAAGTTTAGACCAATCACTTCTGTTAATTATCAGTAGTAGTAAGTAACACATAGTAAAATTATTAAGCATGAAAGACAACCTGGATATGTTTAGCAAAGTAATTGCTGAAAGGAAAGCTGAATGAAAAATTAAAGTGCTACATTAAGCCTCAAATGAAATCCATAAGCCTTGGTCAATACTTTTGCTCACTTTTACTCATAACTTTTATTATTAATGTCATTGTAATTACAAATGTTAGCCTGCTTGCTGGGGGCAGGGGCTTGAAAAAAAGGGCTGACTTTTAAGAGTGCAACATACTAATAAAACAGAACATCTCACAGATCTCTGGATATAGAGCTGCAATGCAAAAATTATATAAGGGACGGATTTTTCTTTAAAAATAAAGACAAATCAGCTCAAAACCATACCCAGGCACACATAGAATAACGATACCAACCTGATGGTGTCATGTCAGTTTTAACAGTAGCTCTAGAATTGCTTATGTCCCATACAGGTTCACATTCAGGTTCAAGTTCAGGTGGAAGCAGTGGTTTTGGGCAATGATTAGTGATCAGGCAGACTAGGCATGAAACATCACTCAATGTGCACATTCCTTGAAGAAGTGTAACCACATGTACTGTATGCAAAAGAAAGTGAATGTAACATCATTAAACTCTCAAGCCAGGTTTTTATAATTCATTCCTATCTTTAGCAGTTACTGAGATATGTGTTTTTTAAATGTTCCCCTTTCAATATGCCTTCTTTTGAGGAAAGATCAGAACTCAGTCATGCTACTTTACTTATTAATTTTTTTAGTATTTACTAACTTGTTTGCTGATAACAAACTTTTATAAAACTATATTTCTAGAATTTATCTTTATATGAATTAAAAAATATCATTTTGCTCTCTGGGATGTGAATTTCAAAGCAAGTAAATTTTGCTCATTAGCTGGCAAAAAAAATTGCATGCGGTGTACACACATCTCTTTGGTAAGATTTTATCTAGAAAATTAGAAAATGTTAATTATGTTCAGAATAGATAATTTTAACATGAGTACGTTAATAGCCAAAACACAAAATATTTAATATTATCTATTTATTAAATTAAAGTTTGGAAAATGATAAATCATCAAGGTTGTAGGTCTCATGGTGCGCCCTTCTGGTGGTTTAAACAAATGTAAAAGTCTCTTTTGAGAGATTATTGTGAATAAATAGGTCCTGAACTTATTTCATAAAAAAATAATTTAAAACTGGTCATTTACATGTTACTTTCCCAATTCTTCCATTTTCAAACACCGTTTTCTACCTGTGATCTCAAGTTGGACTTAAACTGGGAAATGGGTGATAGCTGGGGCCCCTGATTTCCTGTGATTCCCTACCCTCTAAACAGGGGAAGCTAGTGTTTGTCTAGAAATGGCAGTTCAAATGTAAAGTGACAGGCATCCTGACAAAGGTATGGGAATGATGCCTTAGAATTCCTTATTTCCCCACTGATGGGATGGAATTTGTACCAAGTACCCATCCAGTTCTCTCTCACCACCAGACTGTCTCAACCTGGGCCAGTTCTGAAGACTTCCATTTGGCCTAGGTTGATAATCAAATGCAAAGCTCGTTTCCTTTGAGTACACAGAGCTTGGCAAGAAGGCTTTCCCAAACCCTGGTTTCAGAAAACAGGTGCTTATAATATCCACATTGTTTATGTTTTTCATAATTTCTTTGTTTCTTCTCCTCCCCTAGTCCAGACTTGCTAATCCCCAGCATTTCTACTTTCCTATAATGGACAATCGTAAATTTCCAGAGAAGTAAGGGTCCCTGGACCTGAAGCACAGTGCCGTTGTTTGTTCAAGAGACTGGGCCAAATGCATATCAAAACATGGTTTATGGCCTTCATTTGGCATTGATTTGTGCTACAAAGCTCAGAGTATCATTTCCTCCAGAAGGCTTTGCATTTTTAATGAGAGAAAATATTTCCAACTACAGAGTTCTTGAAGAACTTTACATTGCTTAAGTTTTGAAAACCAAAACCTTTCAAAATAAAATGGCTTCAAATGTTTCTTTGCATTTTAAAACGTTGTATTTAAATAGAGCCTGGTCTTTCCAAGGAGTGTTTCTTTACTAACAGTCACTGCTGGTGTTTCCTAGGGGATATCTATGAAAGAGAAAGGGGAGAGTGAGAAGTAACAGGCTTCAGAAACCTTCAGATCACAGTGCAGGTGGCACACCTAGACAGGGAACAAGGAACTGAGAAGGATTGAGCAGGACAAGCCGCAGACTGTCATCAAAGCCAGGCTTCAAAAGTTCCTCCACTCTCAAATGAAAAGCACCTTTCTTACCATCTGTGAGAAACCTCATCTGTTAGGAGGGAAGAGTTCTTGGGATGTTCAGGCACAATTCAAAAGTTTGCAAAGGCGTTTCTCTAAACTCACAATCTCACCTGGACTTCTTCCCTGAAATTTGAAGTTTTCTTCCTTTTCCAGCCCGCTCCTAATTAAGACAGAGATGTGAGGAAAGTCAGTGTCCATCAATTGGAGGATTTTGGTGTAAGATGATCTGGCTTGGTCATTTCATTAGGGAACCCCCAACTGTCAGAATTTTAGGCCTTTTCTCTTGGGCTACCCTATTTTCTCAAAGAAGAATCTCCATTCTTTTCAGGGTGCTGGGGGTCATGTAGGGAGAGAGTGCATGTTTGACTATCTAGAAGTGGAGAGTGGATTTTCACTATTCAGTAATTAGACTTTTACTTAATCCCCCATTTTCAATCTGGTACACCTTTTCTCATCTGTCACTCCTGAATCTGAGGCTTTCTGGTTCATTTTTTCTAGCATGGAAAAGTTTTCTGCTCAGATGGGGAAGAGACTTCTAGCTGCAACAAAGAATGAGAAAGTTGGCCTGTGAATATAATTTCTCCTTATAGCCGGGCTTGGTGGCTCAGCCTGTAATCCCGTGCTTTGGGAGGCTGAGGTGAGTGGATTGCCTGAGCCCACGGGTTCAAGACCTGCCTGGGCAGTGAGACCTCATCTCTACAATAAAAATCCAAAAATTAACTGGGCGTGGTAGCGCACACCTGTAGTTCCAGCTACTTGGAAGGCTGAGGCGGAAGGATTGCCGGAGCCCAGCAGGTCCAGGCTGCGGTGGTCGGGAGCGGCCACTGTACTCCAGTCTGGGTGACAGAGTGAGACTCCAACTCAAAAAAAAAACAAAAAACCTTTCTCCTTATACAAACTTTGAATGAACTCTATTTTATCTTTTTATTATAGAATATTTCCATTACTATTTATTTATTTTAAAAAACAGTTTGATATATTCCATTTTTTCAAGAAAGTAGAGAAAAGCATGAGTATGATAAGGAGAGAAAAGGATGGCATATATTTTTGAATGCTGTATCAAGTTTCTAGAGATGACAGTGTAGTATCTAAAATGAAAAATACACCGAATGGGAAGTAGAAGATAAGTAAGGAAATAGAAAACTTGAACAACATTGTCAGCAAACTTAACCTAATTCACATAAAATCTCCTATTTCCAAGTCCACCCTCAATTTCAGAAGTCCCAGTGTTTCTCATCTCTAAAATTTTGTTGCAGTTATTTTCTCTTCCTTTCTCTGCAGGTGTCTTTTGGGGGCAGAGGTATGTGTATGTGGGGAGAAGTAAGGGCTTTTATTTCTTATTTTTTGAATCACGTTAAAAAAATTTTTAGTTGACACACAATAATTGTATATTTATGGGGCATATAGTGTTAATGTGATACATATAGTGTATAGTGATTAGCTCAGGGTAATGAGCATATCCATCACCTCAAACATTTATCATTTCTTTGTGTTGAAAAATTTAGTATCTTCCTTCTAGCCATTTGAAATCTTATAATATATTAACTACAGTCATCCTACAGAGCTATAGAACATTAGAATTTATTAGAATTTGTTTCCTTTGACAAATCTCTCCCTATCTTTCCCTCTTTCCCCTACCTTTCCCTGGCTTTCTTAGTATCCTCTGTTCTACTTTTTATTTCCATGAGGCGATTTTTTTTAAAGCTTCCACTATGAGTAAGAACACGTGGTGTTTAGCTTTCTGTTCCTGACTTATTTCACATACTATAACATCCTCCAACTCCATCAATGTTGCCATGAATGACAGAGTATCATTCTTTTTATGGCTGGATAGTATTCCATTGTGTATATATGCAACGTTTTCTTTTTCTAGTCATCTGCTGTTGGGCACTTAGGTTCATTCCATATCTTGGTTAACGCGAAGAGCCCTATGCTAAACGTGTGGATTGTCTCTTCTGCCTGCTGATTTCCTTTCCTTTGGATAAATTTCCCAGTAGTGGAACTCTGGATCATATAGAAGTTCTGTTTGTAGTTTTTCTGAGGAAACTTTATACTGTTCTTCACAGTGTTTGTGCTGGTTTACTGTCCCAACAGTGGTATATACACATTCCCTTTTCTCCACATCCTTGCCAGCATTTGTTATTTTTTTGTCTTTTTGGGAACAGTCGTCCTGACTGGAGTGAGAGGATACCTTATTGTGGCTTTGGTTTGCATTTCCCTGAACTCACATTCTCTTTGTTTGGACTTAATACTTGCTCTCTCTGTTCTCCCCCTCACCCCCCTTCCCTTTTTGGGTGAGGCCTGGGAAGCTCTGGGGGGGCCTGTTGGGCAGCAATCATCCCTGCAGGGCTACAGGGAGGAAGGAGTCAGCTCTTAAACTTTAAATGATGTGAGGCTTGGGAGATCACATCTAGCTCCGTGATTTGACCTTGAAGAGAATGGAAAACTGTGGATTTGCTGAGGATACATCGAATTAACTCTAGACAGCTCTCACTTCAAAGCACCTGACTTTTTATCTTGTAGGTGAGCTAATTTTTTGAGTAGGACTAGACTGTTGTGGTAAGATGATCAATAAACCATCAAAAAAATGCTAGGTTGCTTTTCTTTGGATATATAAAAACCTCCTGAAAATTCAGGTATCCTTTAATAAATGGTAACTTCTTATTCTAGTTGAGTTAGAAGACTGGTTATGTATGTTGGGGGATTAATTAAATATGCAAACATATTGAGAACAATGATGGGAGCTGTTGATATAGAGAAGGAGAAAGCTAGATTGAGTCCTGTGTTGTTGGGCTGGAATTAGAGGCATCTGGTTCATGATTCACAATAGATAGTGCTAAATATAAATAGATGTGAGTCTATGTGCACACATGCACATTTCAATAAGATAAATAAAAAGTCAAATGTGCATGTAACTCTGTGGTGTGTGTGTGTGTGAGTGCATGTGTATATGCTCATATTTCCTAGCTCTATCTACTGAGAGGGGCTGGGAGCAGCAGAGCCCCAATAGTACAGGGTACATTTAGGACCTAGACTTTGATTTTATAATACCATTCTCCATTACAAGCAGTCAAGAGTCTGGTTGATTTTCAGTCTGGGCATATAATAAATATATACATAAAAGGAGTCTAGAACATCTTTTGATATCAGAGGGTGAGGGAATTGCAAGGAATGCTGGAACATAAAGAAAGGACACTGAAGCCAGCTTGGCTGGGCTCCTGTTGGCCAACTCTGGGACAATTCAAGCATCAAGATAAATAACAATAATGAATTATAACCCATTAAATAAAATATGAATCCACCAGCCCATGCTGACAAATAATGAATAAACAAATGGGGGAAAAGAGCACTCTTACGGTACAATGGCAGCTAATAAATGTAGACGGCATGATGGAGTTAGAAAAACACCATTTGGCAATTGTCATAGCAATGATTCTGGCAATAAACATCAGTGGCTGCTGGAACTGGCAGACAGGAATTTCATGAGAAATGGGATATTTACTTAGTACCGAACTGTCTCCCTACAATATGTTTTAAAATCATAAGCATAAAGAAAAAAAGAATAGCTTTATAGTAGAGAAGTCCAGCAAGGACCACTTTAATCAAGTGATCAAAGTTAATAGCAGTAATGAGGCAAATTAAAATTATGGACCACCCAACGGGATGCAGTAAGTTGTGTATTTTTTTGTGATCTATTCTTGCTAAAAATCATAATCTGAATTTAATCATAAAGAAACATTGGACAGACTTATATTGAGGAGCAGTCTACAGAATAACTGTCTTGGACTCTTCTAAAGTGATAAGATCATGTAAGTCAAGGAACAACTGAAAAGCCGTCTCTATATTAATGGAAACTGAACAGAGATGATTCTTAAGTGCAACATATGGTCTTGAATTGGACTTTTTGCTTTAAAGCAATGGTTCTCAAAGTGTGGTCCCAGCACCTGCAACTTCAGCACCACCTGGGAACTTGTTAGAAATATCAAACTTTGAACCTCATGCCAAACCCACTGAATCAGGAACCCTGGGTTTGTGCCTCAGTAATCAATATTTACTGATGCTTCCCATTGATTCTGATGCATAGTAAAGTTTGAGATCCATTACCATAAAGCACATTGTTGGGGCAATTGCTGAAACTCTGGAAGAGACAAAAATAATACATCAGTGTTAGTTTCCTGCTTTTCATGTCATCGTTTGTAGGAAATACATACTACATTATTGAGGGGCAATGGAAAGTTATGCCTGCAACATTAAATGACTCCAGACTTAAAAGTTCTTTGTAGGAAAAGAAATCAATATATGAAAAAGATACCTGCACTCATATGTTCATTGCAGCATCATTCACAATAGCAAAATCATGGAACCAACCTAAGTGCCCACGAACAATTTCCTGGGTAAAGAAAATATGCTATCTATACACCATGGAATGCTACACAACCATAAAAAAGAATGAAACATGGTTGGAGCTGGAGATCATCATCCTAAGTGAACTGACGCAAAAACAAACAGAAAATCAGACACTGCATGCTCTCACTCATATGTCGGAGTTAAACGGTTACAAAGATGGAAGTAATAGACACCAGGGACACCAATAAGGAGAGATATGGGAGAGGGATTAAGGTTTAGAAACCACCTATGGGGCACAATGTTCACTATCTGTGGATTGGGCCACCCGAGAACCCAGTCCCAACCACTATACAATACATCCATGCAACAAATATGCACGTGTACTCCCTAAATCTACAATTTATTTTATTTTATATTTTTTGTCTTGAGTCAGAGCCTCACTCTGTTGCCCAGGCTGGAGTGCAGTGGCATGCTCACCACCACCATAGCTTTGCCCTGCTGGGCTCCGGCGATCCTTCCGCCTCAGCCTTCCAAGTAGCTGGAACTACTGGTGCATGCTTCCATGCCCGGCTAGTAAAACTACAATTTAAAAAAGTTATTTGTAACTTATATATGTGCAGCTCTTCATTGTATTTAAAAATGCTTCAAGATAAAAAAAATTTTTAGTGGGGAGGGAGCTAAGTTATATATTTACCGTATTAGGAAAAAAGGTTGAGTCATAGTCACTCTGACTGTTTTTATGTAAGTCACATGCGGCACAAAATACTAAGGCTGTATATTCCATTACATGTATGGTTAAATCTGCTGTGGAAAACAGTTTATTCTCCTTAGAACCATCTGTGTTTATTTTCAGGTTGAACCAATCCTAAGGTTGCTAACATTCTTTAAAACCATGTTGATGAATGACACAATCTCTGAATCACATCAAAGCCAACATGGTTTCTTCAAGGATTCCATATCAGTGGAAAAACATTTCTGTTGAATAGCATCTGCCTTGTCCATATGTGGAAACAGTCAATACATGAAGCTGAAAAATAACTGTTTTCAAATAATTGGCTAGATGGCATACACAGCCCCTCTTTCTCAGCGGCATTACTAATTGCCTGAATAGAATCCATGTTTAGACTCTTTCCCTCTTTGCGAGACTTTCCATTGCACACAACTACAGAACGGCGAGAGCAAAATATAGCCTGAAACAAGCACATATGTTGGATTAGATTCAAATATGCAGGGCTTTATCTAGAAGGAAAAATCCTTTTAGAGTTAGAGGGGAAGTGAATCATGCCCATGGACCTTGGCTAACTAAGCAACACACAAACATTGATGGTTGTTGGTTGTTTTTCTATTCCTAGTTGTCTACTTTGAAGCCACTGCACAACATTCAAATGCCCAGTTCCGTTCTTCCAGGCGTTTTAGGGTTTAAGCGTTTGTTCTGAGATGATGAATGGAGAGTTCCTTTCCAACTAACGAGTGTTCCTTCCCCAGTCATAATCCTTCTGAAGAACCGAATCTGATCAGTTATGTCACAACTGAGGAAGACAACATTTGTCTTAACCAAGTTTATTTAGAACATCCTGTTGCTAATGCCAGCACACAGATTGGGCAAGTTCCACCAAAATAACTTTCAGATTATTTGTACTCAATTAAATGTTTATTTAAAATTTCCTTTCGGTTTTTACTGCTGTAAATGCATTGTTCATTTTTCACATACCAGGCACTGTTGTTTAGTCTCAAGGGCATTACTTGTTACAAATTTAACAACTGTGACATATTAAAAACAACATTTAGGGAAGAAATTAGGGTTGAGAGGATATGACCAGATGTTTCCGTGGTGTTTCACCAAAATGTCACTTAAATGCCAACAAGATTCTAAAAGGAATTTTTTCCCCAAAGTCTCTTGCTGCACCCATTTAGCTGACCCCAAAATATGTTGCTATCATTGTTATGTTAGAAATCCATTTAATTTTCATTTTAACCGTGGTTTTCTTGAGGGTACTTAAAATCCTCCCATTGCCATTTTTTCTTTTATAAATCCACTATGATAATAGAAAAAATTGTAGCTTTGCCACTTACTACCTTTGTGACCCAAGTTTTCTTATGACCAAATTGGATATGCTGGCACTCACCTATGATTGTTATAGAAATTAAATGAGATGATGTATGTGGCAGTTTTAGCCCAGTACCTGGCACATAATATTGACAGTTTAATAGTGTCATTATTATTATAAACAGTGCTATTTATTGACTGACTTCACCAGGATACAAGCAAAAAAAAAAAAACCTCCACTCAATGTCCAGGTGCCATATTGATTCAGAAGAAAGGAAGTCTCTCCTGCACGTCTCCCTAAGGCTCCAGTCTTTGGTTGAGATTGTCAATTAGCACTAGGAAAAACAATCCCATCTAGAGGAAACCACAAAAGAAAATCATTATTATTTTCACATAAAAATCGGATAGTAATTAGGTTACAGCTCTCTGAGCTGAAGTCTAAACTCAAGAGCATGTAGGATGAAGCCTGTAGGTAAATTCAGCAGAACAGAGACTGTCTGGACCCAGGCAGAAGACTCCAGATTTGCTTTCCTGTGGGAATTCTGTTGATTCAGAGGGTTAACAGAACTTTTTAACAGGAGACTGGGGTCCTGGAGTTTTCATGATTTGGTTCACATTCAAAAATATACAAAAACATAAAAGTCAGTGAAGCAAGTGCTGTGAAACAGAGGTTTTTCAGGGAAAAGGGATAAGCTTGATCCAAAAATATTTTGGAGGGTGGAGACATTCCAAGCATACCACTCCATGCCTGTGCCAATGGAATGCGGGCACAGCACAGGAACAATGTTCAAGGCTGGAGAGCTTTAGAGGACCAGGGAAATTTTGAGTGAAAACACAAAATAGTGAAGAATATCTGTCTCCACTCCCACCCTTGACACACACACACACGCGCGCGCACACACACACACACACACACACACACACACACACACACACACACTTTCCCCACTTACAGGTTGAATTGTAAATTCAAAGTGAATTTTAGGTTCACCAATATGGATTCCAAAATTTGAAGCCACATAGTTAAAGCTGTGTCATGCATATGTACAGCTCTACTCTGTTGTCATACATACATGCTGAATTGGAAGGAGAGATTGGGCAATTATTACATTTCAATCCCAAACTAGAAACAACATTTTGTCTCATTCCATTATCTTTGACTCTAGGGGGTAAAGATGCCATAATGAAAATGTTTCAGTTTTAAAATAAACATAAATATGATTAGCTTTTCCAATAATCATGAAAAGAGAGTAACTTCTAGACACGGAGGAATGTATGTATTCCCATTAACAAATTCCTTGAATAGCATGTGTGTGCTTATTGTCATGGTAGTTGTCTTTTCCTCATTAGTGTTTGTGGTCCTTCAAAACTTGAGGGAACTTTGATTTTTGAAAGATTCTCCCATCATTCCCAAGAACTATATTGGCCTTAGTCTGTGAGCATGGTTGTGTCTGTTTGTGGTAATTCATCTTTATTCTTCTCTGTAGATAAACAGAAGAAATGCTAGGGCTCTTGGATATCCAAAAAGGCCTGAGAATTTTTCACTACAAATTTTAGTCAAGTCCTTTCCAAAAATACTTTGCCATCTGCTTTTTTTTTTTCCCCCCTAGTTGGAGTCTCACTCTGTCGCCTAGGCTGGAGTGCAACGGCACGCTCATGGCCACCCAATTGTCGAACTGCTATGCTCCTGTGATCCTTCCAATTTAGTCTTCCAAGTAGCCGGAACTACAGGCGCTAGCACACCTGGCTAATTTCTTATTTATTGTAGAGATGGGGTCTGGCCAAGTTGCCTGGGCTGGTCTCGAACCCATGGGCGCAGGCAGTCCACTCACCTTGTCCTCCCAAAGTGCTGAGATTACAGGTTGAGCCACTGAGCCTGGCCGCTATCTATTTTATTGAAGACACATTCCCTCTTTTTCCTTGACTTTGATAATACAGTTAATCAAAGAAGAAGAGGATTCAGTTTATGCAAAAGATCCACTCAGGAGGTTGCCTGGAGATGAGATAACTATTTCTCAAAGTGGGTGCAGCTTAGCTTAATCAGAGTCACCTAGGGAGTTTTTAATACTTCAGATTCCTGGGCCCCAATGCAGCCCTACTCAGGCAGGATCTCCCAGGGTGGGACCTGAGAAGCTGCATACTTAATGAGCTCTGCAGGTCATTCTTACACATCTTAAAATGTAAGGGTCTCTTCAAAGTGGATATTATTAGTTCTGGTCATAAAAGACTGTAGTGCCTTCGCTCAAAAACTCCAGTTTTGGAGAGAGGGTCAGTGGCACATTCCCCTCGAAAAACTGCCAATTGCCACCAAAGAGCAAGTCATTTTCCCTTTCCTCAATGCTTTCTCCTGGCTGTATTTTACTCCATAGCCTCAATCCTCCAGCCTCCTTCACATTTTATCTTATTCTTAATAAATATCCATTCTTCCTTTGTTCCTAGTGTGTCTGTGTTGCTGGTCTGTGACCACGATCTACATTTTCATGTACAAAAAGTGATACACGAGTTCTGACAATTAAATTCACAAACTCATCCTGGGAAAAGTGCTCCATACTTCATTACTGAATATCACTATGGTCACCTTCGAAGTACTTCCCTTGGGAAGTTATGCACCGACGCCAGTGCCTAGTCCACCCATCAAAGCAATTGTGGAAATTTTTCTGGAATGGCCATCAGACCTGTTGTCATATCACCCTTGATATCCTGAATGTCATCAAAATGTCTTCCTTTCAATATTTCCTTTATCTTCGGGTAAAGGAAAAAGTCACTGGGGGCCATATCAGGTCAGTAGGAAGGACATTCCAACACAGTGATTTGTTTACTGAGTAAAAACTCCCTCACAGACAGTGCTGTGTGAGCTGGTACATTGTTGTGATGCAAGAGCTCCTTCAGGATCATTTTTGCACATACCTTTCTCAAGTCAAGATTTTCATTTGAGATTTTCCTGTTTTCCTATTGATGTTTCTTTGGTCTACTATGCTTCTGAGAATGTCAGCCGATGATTTTTATGCACAATTCAACAAATCTTTGCAATGTTTTCATCAGTTCTGCTCATTACTGGCTGTCCTCTTTTCATCAGTGATGCTTTCTCTCCCCTGAGATAAACATTCAATCCATTTGTACACTGCTGTTTTCTTCTTGGCATTATCCCTATAAACTTGGACTAACACGTCCCTGATTTCACTTCCACTCTTGCCAAGTTTAACAAGGAATTTAATGTTTGTTCACTGCTGTAATTCAAGCTCTGGCATTCTTGCAACGGCACACAGAAATGCACAACAACAATAGTGAATGCCACTTAGCAAGACACTGCCACATGTCAACACAAACAGCTGTGAGACACTGCCATACCCACGTTATGAAACCTTACTCAGCTGTTTGTACATGCTGCCAACGTAAGTGCCCGGTGGCAAGTTTGTGAACTTAATTGTCACACCTCGTACAATAGCAGCTGTCACCTGACATCATGTGGTGTGGGGCAGATCAGGTTCTGTGACAACACTTTGAAGGGCCTTGGTTCTTGAACTTGACTTCACATTAGAGTCACCTGGATTTTAAAACTTCTGAAGTTTGGGCCACATCCTAGGCCAAAGTCATATGAACTGCCATTGGTAAGACCCAGATATCAGCTCTCTGGTGATTCCACTGTGAAACCAAGGCCAAGAACTACTATCCTGTGACATCTCTAGAAAGTGAATTGATGACTTTAGATCTCTGGGGGAGATCATCAGTATTTTCTTTTATAGACAAGACTTTTCCTATCTGTAGTACACTCTAAAAGACAAAGAAAGTTGAGCAGGACTTTCTTATAGAAACTTGTTCCTAAGAGAGAATTTTTGTTTCTTTAGAGTATCAACTACTATCCCAGGAGGCTCACTGTGGAAAGCCACAGTTTGAATATTGGAAGTGTTTAAAGTGCACATCTGTAGACTTACCCACAATATATGTCCCCTGCCCAGCTGTGAAACTCGCTTACACCAACACTTCACTTAGTCTGTTTCAAGATAATCTATGAAATTTATCAGACTTTGGCTCTTTGCTGTCTTCTCAAGAGCCAGTAACAGATCTCCAGTGAACTGAAACAGGGAAAGTTGTTTTAAACCATTGACTGCTTAATAAATTAGCGCTAGACGGCTCTTAGCCTAATTTATCTCTGAGAGTCAGTTTCCCAGGGTATCAGAGCAATACCACAAGAAAAATTATTTCCATTAAACACCACAAAAATGTCTTTCCTGTGATACTTCACTGAAAGGGTGACATGTACGAGATTCTCAGTCACAAAACAGGAAAGAAATGTTTGAAAGTTAAATTAAAAAGTAAAGCACAGTTAAGATTTTATTGAGCTTAAACCCCATTCCTACCCCCTCCACATATAAATCTGTTCTGTGTTCTGTGTCTCCCACTCAGATGGGTGATAAATTTCGGATGCTAAATTCTTATGTCTCTAAAAATAACGTTTACCTAAAGTGAAGGGCAGCATCTGGGTCCACTGGGGGAGTGTGATGTGGCCTTTCAGGTTAATTATTTGTGTGGTCAGAGTAGATTTCCCAGCCCTGAAAGTGATACCAGCTTTGTTTCTCTTGGCCCCTGCCCACCACAGGTAGAGTCCTGTCCCACTGACTTTCCCATAGACTGCTGCTCTGTGCAGAATGTTACCGTCAATGCCCTGACATCGAGAAAATGGAATATGTCCCATCTGCTGCGTGAGCTGAAGGACCTGCTGTCTTTGGAGGCCCTTCTGCTACTGTAACGAGGGATGGGTTGAAGAGTCTCCTAGCACTGTCAGAGTGGGTGCTGTCAGAACAGACCCATGGAGTCTAATGCCCCCAAAAGAGTGTCTTTCTTTGCCTTCACTGTGAAAGGATGTGGCTGATGGTCTAGACCAGAAAGCGGTTTGAGACCACATGCATCTTTATGGGCTGTCAAACAGGAAGACAACAAAGGGGCATTAGATTGATCATAATAAGAATTCTTCATCCACCTTTCCAACACTCCAGTCCATATTCCCAAACAGGCTGATACCATGGAAAAAGAAGCCTTAGGAAGGAATGTGGTGAGAGCAACCAGCTGTTCAGGGCGATCTTGGGAAATTATGGCCTTAAAAAAATATGAATAACATTACAGACAGTCTTGAAATAAATTTTGGAAATCTCTAGATCTTTGTATAAATTTGAGTCCAAACATTTTCATCCACAACATAAATGTTCCCAGGCACTGACTCAAGACCTGGGAGTTATCTTTTCGGTTTTCTCCTCTGCCTACCAAATTCTGTTTGTTATTCCTTCTCTTCTTTTCCATTCTCTTGGCCACCACTTCACTTTAAGACCTTATTGCTTCACGTTACTCTTTTGGAAATGACTTCTTAGTCATCCCCAGACAGACCTGCAGCCTTTCAAAGTGCAAGAGTGTTCTATACACTACTAACAAACAATCTTCTTCTTCGATTATTGTTTGGGTATACCACGTCTCCATTTAAACTTTCCCAATGGCCCTCTCATTGACTACTGAATAAGATTACGGCAACTTATCTTGTTGTTCAAGGCCTTCTACAATTTGGTTCCAAATAATGCTTCCTGTCAATATGCTACTTCCCATGTTTCAGCCGAACGACACTCTTCATTCTTTAACCTCATCGTGCCCTTTCTCACCTTGGGGTATACCATTCTCTCCATCAGGACAGTCACTTCCTCTCATCCCTTCTTGATAAAATCTTGCTTGTCTTTCAAAACCCAACTTAGAAATCCCCTCTTTCTTCCATAAAGTCTTTTTGGGAGGCAGAAGCTTTTTTGGCTTTCTTGTCCTTGAGCATTTGATTGGGCCTACTCTGAAGTCCCCAATTATTTAGATCCCTTATTTTAGCTGTCTCAGGGGTTGTAATTTCTGGAAGGTATAACCCACGACCTCGTGTTCACCATCATGCCTTGTACGTGTTAGGTGATGAATGAGAAAATGAAAGAATAAAAGTAAATACTAAAAGAATAAAGGTAAATACTACCGTCTCCCCCTCCTAATCCTTAAACTGTAAAAGTGTTGCATGGAGAACAGCCCCCGCAGAGATCTCTGGAACATCTAATTTGAGGGCAGTCACTGGGCCTAAGGATGCATATTAGTGACGAGGAAACCTTGGCATGTCTGAGTTCAGGCCAATTTATAAGGATCCTCTATGTGTTTAGAGCCTTATCTGAGTGAATGAATCCTCCCAGGTCTTTGGAATCTCTGGGATGAAAGGAGACAGAGGTGTGGGCCTGTCATCATAAAACATGTATTTTTTTTTAATTAACCAAAGATTGCGTAACTTTCCGAAAATTTGATGCTCAAACCTGGCAAATATGTGGTCCAGGTGGCCTGGGAGCGATCTAAGCAGGTTGACCTTTGGCTTGCTCTGGAAACCTGGCTACAAGACTTGGGCAGATTGTGAGTTTATTGGTTGAAAGGCTCAAAAGGCAACTTAAAAGAAAAAGTACGTCAAAGAATTGAGATGGTGCAACAAATTCCCAGTCCTGGTCAGTCTGTTTGCGTCACAAGAGGGCTTAATACTGGAAAGAATAGATCCTTAGACACTAACTGTGTTTTCTTAGTTTATTTTTGCAAGCAGAAATAAAATGTGAGCCATCACATTTTATACAAAACGGTTACGCATAATAGCAATGTAAATCAGACCCTTTGTTTCTGGTATTTGTCACAGTACGATGACTGTGTGAGCGGTAAAAAAGTGAAGAAATTGTCCAAAGGGTTTGACAGATAAAGGTAAGTTAACTGGATTATTTTGCCATTAGGGCGTTCATCTGTTCACTCGTTCAACAAGCATTTATTGAGCACCAGATGAGTTAAGGTAATCCTAGCAGTGTAACAAGTAAGCCCTGAGCTTAATGTAATAAATACCTATTTCCCAGACATATTGGAGTCTATGCAAGTGTTCTGATGTGGTGTCCTTCTTTGTCATCTTTGAGAAAATGTCTCCTTTCATCAAGGCTATACCCTCTTCTAAGTCTTCAGAATTCTTGCATTTAGATACCAATGGGAAAAGGGACGGTGAATATATTAGGCAGGGTTTCCAAGAGAAACAGAACCCATAGGATATATATAAAGAGATATAAAAAGGAATTGATTGGGGGGATTGGCTCATATGATTATAGAGGCCTAGGTGTCCCATGAAATGCCCTCTGCAAGTAGAAAGTAAAGCCGATGGTATAATTTAGTCTGAGCCTGAATTCCTGAGAACTAGGGGAGCCAATGGGGTAACTCTCAGTCTGGGGCCAAAGACATGTGAAAATGGGGAGGCTGCTGGTTAAATCCTCTGATCTGAAGGCCCGAGAACCAGGGCAGCTTTGGTGTCTGCAGGCAGGAGAAGGTCGATGTCCCAGCTCATGAAGAAAGAATTCACTCTTCCTCTGCTTTTTGTATTCTTCAGGTGGTCTTCAAAGGACTGATGATGCCTACCCTCTTTGGTAGATCTTTTCTCAGGCTACTGATTGAGATGTGAATCTCTTCCTGAAACACTCTCACAGACACACCCAGAAATAATGCTTTACCAGTTATCTGAGTATCTTTTAACACAGTCAAGTATACACATAAGCTTAACCATCGCAATTAAGGGGCACAGCCCCTTTTTAACCATTTCAAGAGGGACACTTCTACTCACATTCTCTTTCTGAGGACATGTGTTTTCCTTCACCTCCATGCAAGGGGATTGGGAAATACAATTCCTGACTTTGTAGTCTCTTCCCAGCATTAACATTTCCTTAAGGAAGGGGAGCAAAAAATTTTGATGGTCATCTAAATCAGGGCTTCTCAAACCATCTGTGGTGAAGGACATAAACCATAATCTGATAACTTAGATAATCTATAAAAATAAATTACTAGGATAATAAACTAAACCAAAGATATACAAATACAAGTCCAGTTTTTAAAATTCTTAGGTTCAGCAGACATGAAATCACTTTATCAAATTGCTGCAGTTTTCTCTGCTTAGCTAGAGGCACCACGCACAGTCTGGCATCATCCTTGGAACACGATTTGAGTACCCAGCTTTGGACCCTGGAGTTGTATTCAGTAGAGAGCATGGAATTTTTATTCTCATGTAGAGAAACAGACAATAAACAAATAAATAGATAATTTTAGGTCATGAGAAGGCATAAGGAAGATATACGAATGGCAGCATGTGACCCAGTATCTTTTGGAGAGACCTCCTTACAATCAACCTATGTAAATGTGCAATTTAATTTAGTATGTTCACAGATATGTGCAACCACAGTCAATTTTAGAATATTTTAATCACCTCAAGAAGAAAACTTGTTCCTTTAGCTATCAGCTCTCTACCCTCTACTGTCCCTAGTCCTAAGCAACCACTCACCTACTTTCTATCTTTATAGATTTGCCTATTCTGGACATTTCATATAAATAGAATCTTATGACATATGTTCTTTTGTACTGACTTCTTTCACATACTGTTTTTAAGCTTCAGCTTTGGACAGGATTTGGACGTTCAAGCCTTCAGAACTGTGAGAAATAATGTTCTACACTTTATAAATTAGTCAGTCTGTGGTATTTTGCTATAGCAGCACAAAACATGCTAAGACACCCAGCGCCATTTGTCGAAAGATAATTTTTTCTCCAAGAAATGGTCTTGGCAACCTTGTCGAACATTAGTTGGTCATAGACTCGATTCTGTTCCATTGCTCTACGTGTCTATCCTTATGCCAATACGACACTGTCTTGATTACTGCTGTTGTGTAGTAAGTTTTAAAATTCAGAGGTGTGAGTCCTCCAACTTTTTTCATCTTTTTAAAGATGGTTTTGGCTGCTCTGGATCCTTTGCATATGAATTTTAGGTTCAGCTTGTCAACGTTTACAAAGAAGCCACTTGGGATTCTGACGGGGATTATGTTGAATGTATGGATTAATTTGGGGAGCAGTGGCATCTTAACAATATTAAGTCTTATGACCGATGAAGATAGCATATTTTCATTTGTTTACATCATAAATTTCTTTTAACAATAATTTGTAGTTTTCAGAGTATAAGTTTATTTTATTTTATTTTGTAGAGATATGCTGCCTAGGCTGGTTTTGAACTCCTGGGCTCAAGCAATTCTCTCACCTGGGCCTCCCAAAGTGCTGGGATTACAGGTATGAGTCACTGTGCCCAGCCTTCAGAGTATAAGGTTTACATTTTCTTTGTTAAATTTATTTTTAAACATTTTATTCTTCTTGATACTATCATTGCTCTTTAATTTTATTTTTGGATTATTACAAATGTATAATTTTTATATATTGATTTTATATCTTATAACCTTGCTGAAGTCATTTATTTATAGTAATAGTTTTTTAGTGGAGTCCTTAAGGCTTTCTATATAGAAGATCATGTGATTTGCAAATAGAGATAGTTTTACTTTTGCTTGCCAATCTGGATACTTTTTTCTTTTTCTTGCCTAATGTCTCTAGTTCAAACCTCTAGTACAGTGATGAATGGAAGTGGTGGGAGTGGACATCCTTGTCTTGTTCTTGAGCTTAGGAAGGAAGCATCCAATTTTTTACCATTAAGTATGATGTTTGCTGTGAGTTTTTATAGATGCCTTTTATCAAGTTGAGAAAGTTTCCTTCTATTCCTAGTTTGTTGAGCACTTTTATCATGAAAATGTTTTGGATTTTGTCAATACTTTTACTTTGTCTATTGAGATGATCATGTGGTTTTGTTTTTTATCCTTCTGATATGGTGTATTACATTAACTGATTTTCAGATGTTAAACCAACCTTGCATCCTGAGATAAATCCTAGTTGGTCATGGTTTATAATTCTTTTGATGTGGTGCCAGGTTCAGTCTGTTAGTATTTTGTTGAGAATTTTTGTGTCCCTATTCAGAGATATATTTGTGTATATTTTTCTGTGATATCTTTGTCTGATTAGGGTTTCAGGGTAATTGAGGGTTTGAGTGAATTTGGAAATGTTTCCTCCTCTTGAATTTTTTGAAATGGTTTTTGGAAGAATTGGTATTAACTCTTCTCTAGGTGTTTGGTAGAATTCACCAGTGAAGCCATCTGGGCCCGGACTTTTCTTTGTGTACTAATTTAATTTCTTTACTTGTTATAGGTATAATCAGATTGTCTGTTTCTTGTTGAGTCAGTTTCTGTAGTTTGTAACTATCTAGGAATTTTTCATTTCATGCAACTTGTCTGATTGATTAGCATACAATTATTCATTGTATTCCTATATAATCCTTTCTATTTCTATAAGTTCAGTAGTAATGCTCACTCTTTCATTTTTGATTTCAGCAATTTGAATTTTCTCTAATCTTTTCTCAATCTAGCTAGAGGTTCATCAGTTTTATTAATCTCAAAGAACCAGATTTTAGTTTCATTGATTTTCTCTGCTTCAGATGTATGCTAACTTAATTCCAGTGAGATATAGAAACATTATTTCTTTATACTTCTATTCCGGTTTCCCTTTTTTGTTATACATATTATTTGTATGTGTATTATATTTGTATTTCTTATATTTATTAGTTATACATGTTACTTCTATAAGTGTTACAAACCTAAAAATACATTGTTATAACTTATTTTATATAATTTGGTGACTTTTAAAGAAGCTGAAAGAGAAAAGGAGAGCAAGAATATATTTATAACTTTTGTTATATTATTAACCTTCTTATTTACCATTTTTGTTTCTCTTTGGTTGCTCCTGTAGACCCAAGTTATCTGTAGTCATTTCTTTAGTATGATAGAGTTTTACTTCCACTTATCTCCTTTGTGCAGTTATTGACAAATATATTACATTTCTATATGTTTTGTTCCAACAATACTTGTTTTAAACTTACTGTGTTATACAATTGTTTTTTAAATCAGTTAAGAAAAGGAGAAAATACATATTTATATATTTTTTTCTAACTAGAGAATTACCTTTACTGGTGTTGTTTGTTTTTTGTATGTGGGCTTGAATTACTGTCTGGGGTTTTTAACCTAAAGATATTTCTTTAGTATTTCTTGTAACTTATGCCTGTTAACAACAGATTCTCTCAGCTTTTGTTTATCTGGAAATCTATTTCACCTTCATTTTTGAAAGATAGTTTTATAGGATAAAGGATTCTTGGCTGACATTTTTCTTTGAGCACTCTAAATATGTTATCCCATTACCTTGTGGAGACCATTTTTCCTGATAAGAAGTCAGCTGTTAACCTTATTGGTGTTCCCTTGTGTGTGAATGGGCTAATTTTTGCTTTCTGCTTTCAGTATTTCCTTGTTGTTTTTGACTTTTATCATTTTTACTACAATGTGTTGATTTGTGAATTCCTTTGTATTTCTCCTACTTGGAGTTCATTGGGCTTCCTGGATGTGTAGATTATTTTTCAACAAACTTGGTAACTTTTCAACCATTATTTCTTTTAATGCTTTTTTGTCATTATATGTCTTCCTCTTTTTCTGATACTCACATTATAAGTGTATTGATATCTTTAATGGTGTCTCACATCTTCTGAGACTCTGCTTTTCTTCATTGTTTTTTTCTCTGTGTTCTATCTCAAATTTGTGATTTCTTTCTTTAGCCAGTTCAAATCTACTGTTAAGTTCCTCTAGTAAATTTTAAAATTTCAGTTATTGTACTTAAGTCTAGAATTTTTTTTCTTATAATTGATCTTTATTGATATTCTCTATGTGATGCAACTATCATCAGACCATCCTTTACTTCTTTAATTATGGTTTCCTTTAGTTCTTTGAAAATATTTCTAATGGCTACTTTGAAGTCATTGTCTGTTAAATTCAACATCTGGTTGCTCTCCCAGGCAGTTTCTGTTTCCTGCATTTTTTTCTGATGTGTGAATCACACTTTCCTGTTTCCTTGCAAGTTCCATTTTTTAAAATGGAAACTGGACATATGAGATAATATATTGTAGCAACTCTGGGTACTGATTCCCCACTCTAGGGCTTATTATTGTTATTTGTTTATTTATTTAGTGACTATCTGGATTTCTTTAGTGAAGTCTATTTTCCTCCAACAGTGTAAAAAGCCTCTGATGTTGCTCCTCTGGGGGCACAGCCTTGGGTATGCCAACAGTCACACTGGGATGAAAGTAGTTTGGGCAGGCTTTTCTTTGATAGTCTCTTTCCCTGACCACACCCAGCTATTAAGCACCACTAATTCCCAGCTGATTGCTCTATTGTTTTCAACAATATCATGGGGGCATAAATTGCTTTATAAACTTTAATTCAATTAAATTTAGGATCCTTTGAAGATGTAGTTGCAGAGAGCAGTATTTGGCATTTGTTCTGACTCTAGTTGTTCTTCCCAATGATCTCTTTCCCCAGTCCTCTTCAGAAAACCAGCAACCTACAATTTGGCCTGTATCTCCAGTGAATTTATCAATCTCTTCCCAATTCCCACTAATTTTGAGAGTGCCCTCAGGGCTGAACTTCTCCACACTTTGTTTCAAATGAAGTAAATTCCTTGGGGAAGGGATTTGAAGCTCTCTGTTTTATAGCTTATTTCTCCCAGGCAACATCTCTGAGCCATGGCTCTATCCTGGCGTGGGGATAATAACGTAGCTCTTTCTGAGTGACAGCCTCACTTTTGGAGCTGAGTGCTCAGTGGATGAAGGTGGCATCCCCTTGTAAACTTAGCTGGCCTCCCTTGACATGGAATCCCTGCCCTACAAGCTGCAGAAAGCACATTCAGAACCTCGGTATTCCCCAGCGTCACCATGTCCCCCATCCCAAGAGTGGAGTTGGGCAGAAAAGGGAAGCTCCCACCTCTCAGTTGTATTATCCAGGAACTTAGCCTCCGCAACAGGTAGCTGTGGAAAGATGAGCATTGCTGACATCCTTTCCCTCCTGGGAAGATGGTTTCTGATTGGGAGTTTAGGGAAGAGGAAGCCTTGTACTCTTAGCTATACCAAGCCTGGGGCAGAGTTTTTGTCCCACTGCTATCTCACTCTTGCAGTTCTTACTGAGTTTTAGCAGATTTTCTTTTTTCTAGATTAGAAAATATAGTTTATTTAGAAAGCAAATTAGAGTAAGAGAGAAGAGAGAGAGAGACAGTAGAGAGATTTGCCTCCCCAGGGTAGGGAAGGTGAGTAAATTTTCTTAACTAAGTGTTTCTTCATTTGCTGTATGTCCTTAGAACCATTTCCTTTAAGTGTTCACTTTTTTCCTAATTATAATTTTCACCAGTTTCACTGAAGAGTGGCTCTATGGAGGTCCTTCCACTGTCATGCAGTAGTGGAAATCTTATATGTTAATTCTTTCATTTACTTACTCATTCACCCACTTTTAATGAGTGTATTATTGTCTGATGCTATGGTAGGAGAGGGAGATAAATGATGAATAAAATAGATCTGGAACTTGCTGTATCATGGGCAAGTCAGACAAAAATCAAAACAAAACATGAGTAGAAGCAACTTGACCAAAGTGCCCATTAGATTTTGGATGAATGATAAGTGAACAAATGGATTACATTTAATAATTTGAAGGAAATCATGCCTTTTGAAGATAAAACAGCTAGAATCACACAGCTTATAGTCTGGTGAAGAAGAGAGAAAAGCTGGCACAAAGATTGGAAAATAGAAGGATGATTTAGGTTAGGAGAAACCAAGAGCTGTAGCACCTGCGATCTTGGGATGAAGACTTTTAAAGAAGTGATTAACATCTGCTTTTGCCACTGTGGCTGACATAATTCAAAGCAAACACCCTCTGGAAAAAATAATTTTGCACTCTTTAGGAAATATTGCTTACATATAGCATACAACATACAGTTTTAACCACAATAAAGAGTCAATAATTACTGAAAACCTACTATATTTTGGACATTTTCATTTAATTCTATCAACTTCATTACTGTGATCCATGGTTTGCTTGTCTTTAAAGTAGGCTCATACCTATAATTCTAGCACTTCGGGCTGCCGAGGTGGGAGGATTGCTTGAACCTAGGTGTTCGAGACCAACCTGGATAACATAGTGAGATTTTTATCTCTACAAAAAATAAATAAAAAATTAGCCAGGCATGGGGACGTGTACCTGTAATCTTAATTACTCAGGAGGCTGAGGTAGAAGGATTGTCTGAGCCTAGGAGTTCAAGGCTGTGGTGAGCCATGATTGTGCCACTGAATACCAGCCTGGAGGACAGTGTGAGACCCTAACATAAACAGACAAACAAAAACACCAGGGCTACTAATGAGTGATTGAGTGACCAAGTGACGATTTGCCCCCCTTCTCCATCAAACAGCACCATATTGCCAACTGTTCCTTAAGGTGTGTGCATTTTAAACATTGTTTGAACTGGTGGCATTTTGTGGTCTAGAAGTAGAAAAGAAATATTGTATACATATATAATTTTAAATTATTTAAGAAATATATTGAATTACATAGCCATGTTTCTTTCTATTGTCTCTTCCCAGTTCAATGAACATTTGTTGAACACTTAATATGTGTCATGCAGTATGGACAAAATAAACATGATGGTGCCTTGCTCTCAAGAATTAGATACTCTAAATGGAGTAGATATGGATAGATGGATAGACCAAATTGGTTCTTATTAAAGATTAATACATTAAAGGCATTTCAGGAATAAAGACCAGGACTTTTATTCTGGGAAGGAAGGATTTGGCCACAAAGTAATCCCCACATCTGAGCCACCCAACATAGCACTTCCCTTGGTCTTGACAACCCTAAGTGCAGTGAGCATCTTAAAGATGGAAAGCTTATTGCTTTTTCTAAGTAATATCACTTATTTTTTGCCTACTGAGAATTTCTTCTCCCTGTTTTGAGCATTGTTCACTGTTCTCTTTTCCCATGTAATGTGGTATTAGTGAGGCTGACAACTGTTTCTGAAATGACAGGAGTTTTGATCGAGGTCCTGTTGCTTGTTGCATGGAAAGCCCATCATTGAGACAATGTATTACCCAGGAAGAAGGTTTGTAATTGGGCGATATCAGCCAAGGAGAACGGGAGGTCAGTCTCAGGTGAGCTTCTTAAAGATGGAAAGCTTGTTTCTTCTTCTAAGGGGTATCTCTCTCTCTTTTTTTTTTTGCCTACCTAGCATTGCCTTTCTCTACTTTGAGTAATTGTACACCATGTTCCTTTCACACTCAGTGTGGTACTGGTGGGGCTGACAACCTCAATACCTCCTTTCCTTCCTTTCTCTACTCAGCAAGGGATGGACATGTCACCAAAGATAGGACAATCACATATTCCTTCTCAAAAATTTGGATATTGACAAGAATGATGCTTATTGAAGGCTGTTGAAGGAGACACTCTATGGCCATGCCTCAAAGACATTGTGATATTGTAAAATATATATTTGGCCTTTGTTTTGTTTCCTGGCATACAACTCCTAAAATCCTTGGACTCTCCAAAGTGATGAGTGGGGTTTTTTTTTTTTTTTTTGCAGCTAATGAGTTGACTGGAGGCTGGCAGCCCCTAGGTAGCTTCTGGATGGAGGCTGGTCACCAGAAAGACAGAGAGAGGATTAGAGTGTTGAGACTTTCAGCTCTACCTTCCAGTCTTGTGGAAGGAGAGAGGAGCTGAAGGTTAAGTTGATTCACAATAGCTAATGATTTAATGGCTCATACCTACATAATGAAGCATCCATAAACCAAAAGAACTGAGTTCAGGGAGCTTCTGAATAGCTGGACACATGGAGAGTCCTGGAGGGTAGGGAGGGAAACTGTGCCCTTCCCACATGCCTCACCCTATGTGTCTTTTCATCTGTATTCTTTGTAATATCCTTTATAACAAACCAGTAAGTTTAAGTGAAGTATTTCCCTGAGTTCTGAGAGCTGCTCTAGAAGATTAATCAAACCCAAGGTGGGAGTCATGGATACCGCAATTTATAACCAGTGGGTCAGCACAGGTAAAACAATCTGGAACTCTGGGTACTGCCTGTCCCCTATGGGGTTTTTTTTAAAAAAATATATTTTATTTTAAAGATGTGGGGTACAATCAGAATTAGGTATACAAGTTGTTATCATACAGGTAAAGATTGGGCCTCCCTTTGGTCCCCACTTTGCCTGGTTTCAGATCAAGTGTCTTTTCAAATAGATTTTTCATTAAAAAAAATGAGTTATTTGCTATTTTATTAAGTCTTTAGAATTCTTTGTTTAGTCTGGATACAAGTCCTCTGTTTGACTTCTGGTATAATGCAGCAAACCCAAATCTGAGAGGGCTTGCATGTAATGTATACTTTTCCCAAAGAAGTCACCTAGAGGACCAGCAAGAAAAGACATTGGTTTATTAGAACTTACAGGAGGCACTGATGGCGGCTAGTCAGTGAAGAAATCAATGCCTCAAGACAGAACAGCAAGTAGTTTTATAATCAAGCACATTAATTATTCAAATTGCTATGTGGTATTTACAATTACATTGATTAAGAATGACACCTACATTACTTGATCCGCTGTACCCCATGACTCCTTACTGGGAATATGCATTTCCATCAGAGACCAGCCTGGGACAGAGGGCGGTCCCTGAGGGAGTGGGGAGTAAAGGAGCCAGGCATGTCGAGAAAATTACCCAGGTCTGGACAATTCCTCACAGCTGGGTGGTGTACATTGTCTCCCTAATTGTGACTTGTCTTTTTGTTTTCTTAATGGTATCTTTCAAAAAGCAAAGTGTTTAATTTTAATGAAGTCCAGCATATCAATTTTTCCTTCACTGCTTCATGTTTTTGTGTAGCTTCTAAAATGTTTTTGCATGCCCTAAGTTCACAAAGATTTTCCCATGTGTTTTTTTCTAGAGCTTTTATAAGATTTCTTCTTGAGTTTTATCATTTTTGGTCTTACATATAGGCCATTGATTCATTTTGAGTTAATTTTTATGTATTACGTGAGATAAATATTTGTTTTCTATTGCCAAAAATATATTATGTTGACCTAGTGCCATCTGTTGAAAAAAAATCTTTCCCAATCGAATTCCCTTGACATTTTGTCATGAATCAACTGACTATATATGGGTGGCTCTCTTTCTAGGTTCTCTGTTTTATTACGTTAACCCATATGTTTGTCATTTTTGCCAATATCCGACTGTCTTTATCACTGTGACATTGTAGTCAGTCTAGAAATAAAGTAAGGTTGGACCTCCAACACTGCAATTACAAAATTAAAAATTACTTTGAGTATTTGGGATCCTTTGCATTTTCATTTTTAAATTTCTTTTATTTTTATTTTTTATTTTTGAGTTGGAGTCTCACTCTGTCGCCCAGACTGGAGTGCAGTGGCTGCTCCCGGCCACCGCAGCCTCGCCTGCTGGGCTCCGGCGATCCTTCCGCCTCAGCCTTCCGAGTAGCTGGAACTACAGGTGTGCACTACCACGACCGGCTAATTTTTTTGATTTATTGTAGAGATGAGGTCTCACAAAGTTGCCCGGGCGGGTCTCGAACCCGCGGGCTCAGGCAATCCACTCACCTCGGATTACAGTCTGAGCCACCGAGCCTGGCCTCCATTTTTAAATTTCTACAAAGATGCTGGGATTTTTATTTCAAGTCCACTGAAAAAGTTGTAGCACAATCTGGGAAGAGCTGTCATCTTATCAACTTTGAGCCTTTCAATCCACAACCATGGTACAACTCTCCATTTACATTGAACTTTTCTAACATTTCTCAGCAACATTTTGTAGTTTTCAGTGTGGAGGTCATGCACATCCTTGTGAGGTTTATTTCCAGGTGTTTTTGTTTTTATATTACTGAAATTGTGATTTTAAAGAAATCTCGTTTTCTGAATTGTTGTTCCTAGTATCTAAAAATGCAATTGATTTTTATATATTAACCTTTCACCTTGTGACCTTGCTAAATTTGTTTATTATTCTAGTAGTTAGTTTGCAGGTTCCTTAAGACTTTTTACACACACAAAAAATTGTATCTGAAAATAGGAACAGTTTTATTTCTTTCTTCCCATATTTGGGCCTGTTATTATTATTATTATTATTTTAATGCTTTATTTCAATGGATAGGTCTGCCAGTAAAATACTGAATAGAATTGGTAAAAAAGAAAAATCTGTTAGCTTTCTGGCGAATACTTCTTTTCTTTCTTTTAAAGCTGAGCTCCTCAAAGAATAGCTACATAACCACCGCGTGCTTCCTATTCACTCTAACGTGAGCATCTGTCTATAGTACTCTATTAAAACCACTTTGTCAAAGGTGCTAATGACCTATTTATAGCAAAATCCAACAGGTCTTTCCTAGTTCTTTCTTTCTTCCCCTTCCTATGCATTTATCCTGGTCCTTACAGCTCTCTCATTTCTTGGTTCCAAACTACTTACTCTGAATATTTGCCTCTTAAATTGTTTCCTGATTGACACTTTTTCAAGCAATTCCCAATTGCCTACCTCATTTCACTCTGCTTTCCTGGGGGCAATTGTATTTGCCTCCCAAACTGCAACTCAACATGAGTATTGATGATTTCTAGATCTGTATTTACTGCTTTAATCTCTCTCAACCTCCAAATCTAGCTGCCTATCTAGCTAGAATATCTTCTGTTACAGTGTTCCATGGACACCTAAAATTCCACATGTATAAAATCTAGCTCATTATTTCTTCCTATGTTCAACGGGCATTTTTTTCTGAATGTTTGAACACATAAGCCAGTAGAAATCTTCCAAATGCACAAAGATATTTAATGACAATCTTTGCCCACGGTATTCCTTCTGGTTGGAATGTTCTTCTTCCTACTTTTAGTCTGGCTCATATCTACAACTCAAGTCATTGCTACTAAGAAATCTTTCCTAACCAGCCACACTCTACCCTAGCCAACTAAAATTGAACTCTGTGCCTGGTGTAGACTTCCTTCAGATTATCTGTAATATCTTTTTGAGTTACGTATTTGTTTATATGGCTGTTTCTCCTACTAGATTCAAGTACCTATAACTTGTTTCATTTGTTTTTGTGTCCCCAGGTCCTGCCATGGTGCTTTGCCCTTTAGCAGGTTAAGTATCTGTGGTTGTGTGAATAATACAAGAAGGCTAGTGAAGTGTATCAATCTAGATGAAAAAAATTAACATTATGCTACACATGTGGAAGAAAATTGTGGTGACAGAAAGTGGATGAAAGTGACAGAATCTCTGAAAGAGGTATGCTCTGAATGCTTTTCAGTTTTTCTCCAGAATTTTCCAGGGAAGTGGATAAATGCCTCTGGAATCCAACCATTCCCTGCTCTAATTTGGTGCTAAGCAAGAAAGTAGATTATGATTTAGCTTCCCATTTATATCTGCCTACAGAAACAAAGTGAAAACAAACAAAAATGGACCTATTAGAAAAATTGAGAATCCAGCCTGCTGAGAAGTCATCATTCTCGTTTTAAAGGAAGTAATTGGCATTTGACCTCTTTGGGTTTGGTTAGAATAAGTTGACCTCCCTAGATCTTACCATGTCTAGATAGCCTCAAAAATCTGGTTTGGTCTACAGAGCTAATCTCAGACCCTGGAGCAAGGTCTTTCCTTGTTACCTGTCAATATAGCTCACCTGTCCCAAATCAAGTCACACTTCATGTTCTTCATGAGGCTTTCTAACTAAAGAATTTACATTATGTTTTCATCAAAGAATTCACCAGGAAAGGCTTAAAGCTCATTTGAGTTCTGCCTAATGTCATATAATGGAATTATCTATTATGTCTTCTCTAGCATTACTGTTGATAATGAACTCCCCTAAAGTTAGAATGAAATATGAAAAGAAGTGAAAATGTGAAGGATGGGAATAGTTAGACATGTGAAGCCCAGAAGATACAGCTATAATGTTGGCTATGAAGCTGTGGCTGAAGACAGTAACAGCTGGGAAAGTAAAGAGACCCTAAAAAAAAGAAGTGAATAAATGGGGGTATAGAAGATTTTTTAAAATTCAGAGTTGATGAGTTGTCACGTCATTTCTCTCAGCTATAAAGTATTTTTTGTGTGACCTAACAAATGCTGAAAGTCAGTTTTGACAAGGCGTCTTCTCTTCTAAAGGCATCATACCAGGTTATATAGAGAAGGTGCTTTTTCTCGTTTGACTTCTAACCCGGCAAGAAATAAAATTCACTTACTTATTCAAATATATATTAAACCTACTGCATGCTGATCAGGGTGCCAGGGACAAGGGACATGACTCTGAGTAGGATGGACAGAGAAGTGGCCAGTAGGTCAAGCTGACAGACACTACTTGGCATGAAAAATATGAGGAAATGTAACACATATCTGGTATTATGAAACCAAAGAGGAAGGGCGTCTTTTGGCAGCTGAGAGAGGTTTCCCAAGAGAAGCTCCTTACTGGACTGGAATCTCCAGGATAACAGGACTTTATCTCTCTTGTTCATTCGGACATCCCTAGAACCCAGAGCAGTGCCGAATGTATAATAGAAACTCACACAAATGAGTTGAATTATTAAATTCACCAAAACCCATCTTTTCCTCATTTACTTGAATGGGGATTGTCTTCCTGGGAGATGCTGTTCCTAATCTTTGATTCTTAGTATTTCCTTTTGAACCAGGTAAAGTGGGGGCCAAAGTGAGGTCCAATCTTTACCTGTACAATGACCATTAGTATACCTAACCCTGAATTGTACCCCGCATCTTTAAAATAAAAAAATTTTAAGAAAAGCATTTCTTTATGAGAAGAGAACAAATTTATCTAGAAGTACTGATTAACCAATCTGTCATTTTTCTTGCCCTTAAAGTTTCATAAATGTCAAAATTTTAGTGTAAACTCTTAATAATAACTACAGCAAGTAAAGTCAATGAAATGTCAAAAAGATATTGAGCCTCTTTTAAAAATTGAGAAAACAATTTGCAATAGGAATATCATGGTACAACATAAAATGAAGTTTTAACAACTCAAGGAAGCAAGTGCCTGCTTCCATTTGCACTCTTTCACAGACTAACTAGTGTTTTTTTTGTTTTTTGGGGTTTTTTTTTTGAGTTGGAGTCTCACTCTATCGCCCAGACTGGAATGCAGTGGCTGCTCCCGGCCACTGCAGCCTCGACCTGCTGGGCTCCGGTGATCCTTCCGCCTCAGCCTTCCAAGTAGCCGGAATGATAGGCGCGCGCTACCACGCCCGGCTCATTTTTTGATTTATTGTAGAGATGCGGTCTCGCTGCCCAGGCGGGTCTCGAAGCCACGGGCTCAGGCAATCCACTCACCTCAGCCTCCCAAAGGCGCGGGATTGCAGGCTGAGCCACCGAGCCCGGCTCTAACTAGTGTTTTAACTAGATATTTACAGAGAGGTGAAATGCCTAAAGATCATTGGATTATTATTTGCAGCCACTTCTCTGCACCACAAAGAAATTAGCTGCCACCTCTTCTATTCTGGTGGCTAAAGTGTGGAAAGGGCGTTGGGCAGGGGAATGAGGACCATGGTGGAGGCCCCATGCGGCTGAGCCGGGAGGCCCACGGGTTCCCAGGGAGCTGGGCCATGCAGGCCACAAGGCTGGATGGAGGCGCGGAGGCCATCCCCACGGAGAGGCTGGACAGCCTGGCCTGCTTGGCCAGCTGCTCAAGGACCACAGCAAGGCCCAGCCACTGGCTGTGTGTCCCGGCCATGTGGCTGCGGTCTACAGGTATTGCCATGTGCCAGTACCCGAGGAACTCCGGAAAGACCGGTGACCTGGACCAGTGACCCCGGTGGGGGAAGGCGTGGAGGAGGGCAACACAGCCCCTTTTCCTCTCCTTGGAGGTATCTGCAGTCCGGATCATGCCTTTATGCAAGTCTTGACCCAGGTGTGTGGGGGACCTCTTACTCTCACCCGTGCCACTCTCAGCTCCTGGGGTGGTTCTCTGAATGTTGAGGAGCTCCAAGAACCCTGGCCTCACTTGTCCTTGGTCACTGATGGAGGACCCATCGGGGATGGCCAAAGCCCCGAGTGTCGCCTTGGCTTGACTGTGGTTTATATATCTGTGCCTGGAAAGTTTGGCGTCACTCGTCCAGGCTGTGCCCTGGAAAGTGCCACAGCCATCCCCCAACAGAAATACTGGCTGCTCCCCTTACAAGCATCCTGTTTATGGAATTTAGGGAGGGAAGGCCCAAGAACTGGTGCTGGATACTATGGGTCTGTCTGCTGGTGACGGATGAAGCCTCATCTGCAGAGGCCACTGGAACCAGTCACTGGCCTGGCTCTTTAGGCCACTTGTCTTTCTGAACACTGTAGACTAAACCCCAGAAGCTGCTGGTTTAGCCTCAGACCTTGCAGAAAGCTGGTATTTATTATTTATAGTTTCATATATCAGCCCAAAGCTGAATGGGGTGGCTAAGAACATTCCTAGAATGGCCTTATTCTGATGTTTCTTCTCTCTTTTTTTAATTTTCAATTTTTTTTTTTTTTTTAGTCAGAGTCTCGCTTTGTCTCCCAGGCTGGAGTGCAGTGGCACGCTCATAACCACCCCAGCACTGACCCGCTAGGCTCAGGCGATCCTTCTGTTTCAGCCTTCCAAGTAGCTGGAACGACAGGCGCACACTACCATACCCAGCTAATTTTCTAATATATTGTAGAGATGAGGACTCACCAAGTTGCCCAGGCTGGTCTCGAACCCCCGAGCTCAGGCAGTCCTCTCGCCTCGGCCTCCCAAAGTGCTGGGATTACAGGCTTGAGCTACCATGCCCAGCCTTTCTTTTTTTTGAATTGAGAAGTAGTTTAATAACCCAGAGCTAAAATCTGGTAGGTGATGGCACATAGGGTTCAAACCAGCTACAAGTGCTGGTGCTGTTTAAAAAGCCTCAGGTAGCCCAAGGCAGGGGTTGGGCTCCTGAAGCTGGAACCAGATTGGGATCAAGACTGTCAAACCACAGGCCAAAGGTGTTCCTCTGAACCAGCAGGGCTGTGGTGCGGTGTGTTGTAACTGCCTGGTGCGGAGAGTAGTCATTTTGGCCTGACAGAGACCATGCCATAGTGAGCAGAGAAGTTTGCTCAGGGGGCGGGGGTCCAAGTTAAAACATATGTCTTTTAGGGTTTTGCTAGAGGGAGAAAGGGGGGAGATATTACAAAATAAATCTTTACTATCCTTTTCATCCAGTGACTTTTTCCTTATGTATTCATAAAAAGTTACAGTTAATCATACCCATATCCCCAGAATACCTTCATTTAAGTCCAGTGTTGCTCAGCAGCCTGTTGTCTTTACTTATATGTGTACCACGGGGTGCCAAGTGTTAAGCATAAGTGTTCTTGGGCATTTGGACTATTTTTCTTTAATATAAAGAAATGCCACTATTAAACACACACACAAAAACAAAGTTTGGAAAGAAGACAAATCAATGACTTCAAAGGAATAGTCTTTAGATGAAAACGTCCACAGATAGTGAGAGGCGAGTCAACAAAATAAATTTCAAATGGGAAGATTCACCACTTTACTGCTTTAGTATCTGGGACAGGTCAGTTCTCAGTCTATTTCCTAATTTATGAGATACAGATATCGTGATTCTTGCCCAACCTCATGGCGTTTCTGTGAAGATCAAAGGGGATCCTATAGGTAAAAGAACTTTGAAAATGGTAAAAATCAGTCTGAGCATTAACTGTTACAATGATCTTATGAATGGAAAATGAAATCTGAATTGCTGACCACGAATGTGGCATGAAATGAATGATCTTCAATGTTCCATATTTGGTTCAGAGCCCTTGGTTAGTTCACAGTTCATCACTTAAGATACCGAAAAGAATCTCATGCTAAGTAACAAGAGTTAGGAATTGGATAAAACATTTTTTTTTAAAAAGGCTAGTTCTCAGATTAGTCTAACAACCAAAATCATAAGCAAATATCCTTTCAAAGGATATCCTTTTAATGATTTAGGAAGCTTTTTAGGCTCTCTGGATTTCTCATAGTGGCTAATGTGGAAAACTCACTTACCCAAGAGGCTTGGTTGACTAATTAAACAATCTGCACCAATTTGATGACCACAGCTGTCTAAATAAAACCTGCCTCAATGGAAGACTCAGAGCAAAACTGGACATGGCAGGAGCTAAGAGGAGAATCCAATCCAGGGAAGACAACCCAGCCGGCCATGTTCCCTGAGTGTTTGAGAAGCAGCATCCTTATAAGACTGAAAGGGTTTATTTGAACTAAAACGGAAAGAGATGAAGTATCAGTTACCACTAGCAAAGGTGATCTTTATCTGCCTTTGTTGACCTGAGAGAAAGGGAAGGAATCTTAAGAGACCCCAGCAACTGCAGGCTCCCCACAGAGGACATCATCCGCACATTTCTGACACTTCTCGGATTTTTTCCAATGTTACCTTATGTTAGAAGAAGTTGCCGTTGAGAGTCAAATGCCCTCCCATTCGGGTGACCCCGTGTAGGTGTTGCCGACTACACTGCCCTCAGCAGAGCCAGCACTTTCCCCGTCTGCTTCTGGTCAAGGCCAGTGCTTGCTTTGTGAATGTTTTGTGGTCCCCTCCTGGCTTTATTTTCTCGAAAGGCTCTCTCCCAGCCCCTGTGAGCCCTCGCCCTGAGAGATGGCTAATGTGCTAATTACCACGATCCCAAAAATGTAAGCTGTAAACAAATGAGAGCTGTGTTTATAATCAATCAGTTTTATGACCTCCTGATGGTGATGATCTCCGTGGCGTTTACATGGGAAGACCGCACAGCGTTCCCGGCAGCTGGCCGCTCATATAGCGTTAAGCAAGGGACGATGTGGCCCATTAATTGTAGAATTTGCTCTGAAGGGAACGTGACTTTGGCCAAATGGCCAGTACTGGGTCTCAGGATTGCCAAGTCAATTATTTTCAAAAATTTTAAAATCAGCTTGGATGATTTTCAAATAATCTGTGGTTTGGGGGCTTATACTTCCCCCAAACAAAAAACCAAAAATGCATTCTTGAGCTGCAATTTGATATGTACATGATTTGAAGACAGCAGTGAGATGCTAAGCCCAAGGAGAGACAGGAGCAGGCTTGGCCTGGATGCACAAAGAAGAGTTCATCCCCTCTGACCTGGCGAATGCCCTTCGGCACTTCACTCTCTGCCCCCTTCTGCATGTTTCTTCACCTGAAGCCTGAGAGAGATGCCCTGGCAGCAGATGTCTGAAGAACACTTGGGGATCATAAGACCAGGAGGATTCATGCAAAGTCAAAATATCATAAAACGTGGCAAGAGAAATGTTTACACCAATCTGTGGTTTCTGATCAAAGCCTAAATTGCTGGGTTCTTGAACGAAAACTTCTGGCTGCACATGTAAGATCTACAACTGTCTTTGGCACCTATAAAATATTATTTGTGAGGTGCCAAACAATGTCCCGGGGGTCTCCAAAGCCTGCTTCTTTGGCACCAAGATCCTTCATTCTGAGTCATGCCAGTGTGTGGAGATGTGGGTGCATGAACTTTGGCTGCATTTAGGATTTGTTAACAGAGCAAAGGATTTGCCAGTGAAGCCCCCAGTGCATCTTGCCCCAAGCACCTCGCCCTTATAGACCCCTGGGAAAACCAGGTTCATCTGTTTCTCATTCATTTACACTTTACTCATCAAAATGTTGGTTTTGGTTGGATTCCTTTGTTTTCATTTCAAGAAATCTTTAAGAATCCAGAGTGGGGAAAAGATGGGAAATTAGCTAGAAGTGCTGATGACCCTAAGTTCTCTGTCCTGTTTCGAGCATTATTTTTGGTCCATTGTATAACAAGCCTTTTTTCCCACTCTCCCTCTTACCAGTTTGCTTAAGTTAGAAAGAGAGAGAGAGAGAGAGAGAGAAGGAAGAAAAATAAAAAGCAAGAAAGAAAGCAGTGAGGGAGGGAGGGAGGAACGGAGGGAGGGAAGGAGAGAGGAAGGAAGGAAGGAAAGAAAAAGAAAAAAGAAAGAGAAACAAGAGTGAGAGAAGGAAGAAGGGAGGGAGGGGGGAAAGGGAGGGAGGGAGGCAGATCTTCACTTCTGTCACATAACCAGAGATTTGGAAGTAAGCTAGAATCTGCGGGGTTTCATAAGGGGGCAGTCATAGGATCACAGACTTTGTCTTTCCTTTCTCTCTCTGACGTTTAGAGACCATTGCTTTTTCTTAGGTTCATGAAGGTGATTGAGTGACTGGGAACTGTTTATCCCCATCAACTTTAGGGAATAGGGAGAAAGAATCTAGTATTTTTTTTTTCTTTCCTTTCCTTTGTCAAATACTCTTGAAACTATGAATATCTGTGAGCTGCAAGAAAAGTAGATGTAGTTTATTTTCTGGCTTTTTGAGGAGTTTTATGTCCCCTTGAAGCAGCTTTTTCCTTTAGCTTTTATTCAAAATCAGTATCTGCAGGCATTTAAGCAAATTCCTCCATTGCTTACAGTTGTAAAGTTGCTGATCTTTGGAAGTAGAAATAAAGTTAGATTACATTCTGTCTCCCTCACCACCAGAAAAAAGAGAGAGAATTCCCGCCGATTCCATAGTTTACACATTCCTGAATAACAACCGTAATCCAAACGTGGTAGAAAGGTGAAGAGAAAGATCTCATTTAAAGAGTGCATTACTATTGATTATGTATTATATGTACTGTATGATTTTAAATATGGTTCTTATTTAAAGAGTAAGGAATTTACATTGTTGGGTTATACCTTTTGATAATGGCCATCTCTGGGTGCTATTATTAGGTATCTCATTAACATCTTTATTTACATGTATTATGTCTAATTATGTGACAGGTGCCCATATAATTTGGCAAATTCATTTCCATTTTACCTAGTAATGACTTTTACTTTTGTCATGGACGCCAAATGGTAGAAGATCAGTATAATTTGCAAAATGTGGCTAATTGGACAAAAGAAACCTTGCTGTTATTATGGTACTTAAGACATTCCAGGATTACCACTACAGCTTTATGTTAAATACCATATTCAAGAGGATGGCAGCCTGGCAATGACATTGAAAGTCTGTGCTTTGGGAATCGGATGTACCTGGGTTGAAATCTGAGATCTGCTGCTTAGCATTAGCTAGGGCAGGTTATTCAGCCTCTGCGTCCTCATTGACATGGTAGGGATAATAACAGCGCCCAGTCTAGTAGTAAGCTGAGAAATGATTTCAAGTTGCCAGCCTGAGTTGGGAGGAGACACGCACCATCAGTCAGTCCTCAGGAGCTGGTGTACCCTGCTTCCAGTGCTCCCCTATAGCACGCGGATCTTAGGACTGTTGGGAGGGTTAAGTGAAATATAGCATGTGCTGTGCTTAATATTGTTCTTGTGTATATACTGTATCTTCTTGGTTATAAGAGGCATCAAAGTTAAGAAAAGCCACCATTTAAAAATAGATTATGTATATATGTATAAACATATCTGTATGTGTATGTAGCATTAAGTCATAATTATTAGATGTGTAGTTAGGTAGACAAAGAAATATACAGAATTCAGGAAGCATTCTTACTGCTGTCATGCTTAAACACTTCTATGCTTTTCATGTCCATAATTTTTTTTGTTTGCTATGTGAGTGAAATTTGTACATATGCTTTCAAAATGCCCTAACTTCCTTTTTCTCTGCTTTATATGAATGATTTCTGAACTGTAGACTGGGTATTTTTGCTGGATCATCAACTTAAAATTCAACTTGGAAATATATTTAAAATCAAATCCCAAGTCCCACTTGCCGGAAATTCAATAGTTGTAAGAGAAATTTTTTTTTTTTTGAGTCAGAATCTTACTCTGTTGTCTAGGCTGAAGTGCGGTGGCATGATTGCTGCTTTATCTCCTGGGCTCAAGTAATCCTTCTGCCTCAGCCTTCTGAGTAATTGGGATGACAGGGGAGCACCACCTCGCCCGGCTAATTTTTTAAATTTTATTTATTTATTTTTGGGGGCGGGAAAGATGAGATCTCAGTCTGCTGTCCAGACTGTTCTCAAACTCCTGGACTCAAGCAGTCCTCCGGCTTTGGCCTCCCATAGTGCTGGGAGTATACCCGTGAGCTATCACTCCTAGCCATGCACCACCATGCCTGGCTGAGATGAATCTTAAGAATCAACATTTTCTGCCAACTGTGCTAATTGCTTTATAATGCAATGTTTGACAATCAAAAGGTTTTCTTTAATTGCATAATGACCAAGAAAGCTGTTACTTTATTCTAAGATAAATTTTTAAAAGGAGAGCATTTTTTAAAGTTTTTAATTTTTCATGTAAGCTGAAACCATTTATATTGTTTTACTAATCTAAAATCTACATATTGTATTTTAATTGGTAACTTTGGGATTTTAATTTCCTTTTTAAATAAAATGTTTTTCACTGAAAAATATAGATTATAAGGGAATATATACTTATTGATTGTGTGTTTCCTGTCTCAGAAATGAAAAGATAAAATGCTCATCTTAAAATTGAGGATATAGTGTTTACTCCATACCAGGTACTATGCTAAACACCTATCATAGGTAAGAAGCCTGGACCACACATGCTCTTGACTTGTGGATACATTTGTTTGCTCATTGAATTAGAAGTACTGGCTCGAATGTGGACATCCTGGACCTTCTGACTCTTTACTAAAAGTTTTACACCTGCCTGGGCTCAGTGGCTCATGCCTTTAATCCCAGCACTTTGGAAGGCCAAGGTAGAAGGATCATTTGAGGTCAGGAGTTCAAGACCAGCCTGGGCAACATAGTGAGACCCTCATCTCTATGAAAAATAAAAAATAAATAAAATAAAGAAGTTTTACCTCTAAAAAATTTCTCTGTCATAACTTGTCTTGCTTTCCTAGGGCTAGCATAAAAGAATACCACAGTCTAGCCTGGATTGATGGCTCAGCCTGTAATCCCAGCAATTTGGGAGGCCAAGGTAAGTGGATTGCCTAAGCCTGAGTGTTCAAGACCAGCCCAGGCAGCCTGGCAAGACCTCATTTCTACAATAAATAGATAAATAAATTAGCCAGGTGTGGTAGCATGTGACTATAGTTCCAGCTATTTGGAAAGCTGAGGTGGAAGGATCACCAGAGCTCAGCAGGTCGAAGCTGGGGTGGCCGTGAGTGTGCCACTGCATTACAGCCTGGGCAACAGAGAGTGAGATTCCAAGTCAAAAAAAAAAAAAGAATACCACAATCTTGTGGCTTAAACAACAGAAATTTGCTTCTCATGGTTCTGGATGCTGGAAGTATAAGACTGAGGGGTGGTTTATCCTGAGGCCTCCCTCTCATTAGCTTGCAGGTGACTGTCTTCTTGCTGTTTCCTGATGTGGCCTTTTCTCTGTGTGCATGCACCCTTGTGTGTCTCCTTATACAGATACCAGTCCTATCAGATCAGGGCTTCAACACATACATATTAAAGGAACACAGTTCAGTCCATAGCATTTCTCTTTAGACTGTGTATTAGTTTCCTATGACTGCCATTACAAATTAACACCAACTTGGTGGCTTAAAACAATAGAAATATATTCTCTCACAATTCTGGAGGCTGGAAGTCCAAGGTCAAGTTGTCATCTGGGCTCTGCTCCTTTTGAAGACTCTGGGGGAGAATCCTGTCTCGCCTCTTCTAACTTGTAGTGACTTCAGACATCCCTTGGCTTGCAGTCTCATCACTCCAATCTCTCCTTCCAACTGTAGATGGTCTTCTTCTCTTTTTGTTTTCTACCTTTTTTTTTTTTTTTGAGTTGGAGTCTCACTCACTCTGTCACCCAGACTGGAGTGCAGTGGCTGCTCCCAGCCACTGCAGCCTTGACCTACTGGGCTCTAGCGATCCTTCTACCTCAGCCTTCCAAGTAGCTGAAACTACAGGTGTGCGCTACCACACCCGGCTAATTTTTTGATTTATTGTAGAGACGAGGTCTCACCAAGTTGCCCAGGCGGGTCTTGAACCCGCGGGCTCATGCAATCCACTCACCTCGGCTTCCCAAAGCGCTGGGATTACGGGCTGAGCCACCAAGCCCGGCCATCTTCTATCTTTTTAAATGAAAGTTGTCCTTGGATATAGGGTCTACCCAGCTAATCTAGCAAAATATCATCTAAAGACCTTTAACTCAATTTTATCTGTAAAGACTCTTTTCCAAAATTTGGTCATATTCATGGGTTCTAGGTGGACATATATTTTGGGGCAGGGGGCACCATTCAATCCACTACAGGCTGATTAATTCATCTAATAAAATGCGTGGAACAACCTATTAATTCATATCATAACTAGCTACAGTAGTAGTGCCCTTCAGTAAATAAACTATTTGAGTAGTCTTGCTTTTATAAGCTTTTCACAAAACCAAATCTGCAGATACTAACTGTGGCCGAAACAGTGACTGCCAGAGACATGGACCCTCCTTCTGTTATGTAGAGTTGCAACTAAGTTGCAGCTGTCCAATTGAGGACTCCATCTCCCAGGTCTGTTGAATTTTGGTGTAGTTGTGTGATAAGTTCTGGCCAACGGGCTATGAATGAAAATACTGTATGTCACTTTGGGCCTTGCTCAAACTCTCCTTGCCTTTCATGATTATCCTACAGAAGCTGGACAAAGATTTGTGCCTTCACAAGACTAAAGGAGGCCGGATGTGGTGGCTCATGCCCATAATCCCAGCACTTAGGAAGGCCAAGGCAGGAGGATTGCTTAAGCCCAGGAGTTTGTTACCAGCTTGGGCGACATAGCAAAACCCACCTTTACAAGAAATCAAAAAAATTAGCTGGGCCTGATGGTGTTTGTCTATAGTTCCAGCTATTTGGGTAGCTGAGGGTGGAGGATTGCTGGAACCTGGGTGGTCGAGGGTGCAGTGAGCTATGATTATACCATTGCACTCCAGCATGGATGACAAAGTGAGACCCCCATCTCTAAAAATAAATAAATAAGACTGGATACCTGAGTCATCACTTGGAAAAGAGCTACTCAGAAGAGATGCCCACCAAGGAATATCCTCACAAAAATTTGGGTAAGTAAGAAATAAACTTTTACTATATAAAGCAACTGAGATTTGAGGATTATTTGTTATAGCTGTTAGCTTATCCTGACTAATGCTCCAGCTGGCACTTCACGATGTGTGCACAATAAAATGCATTTTATAGCTAAATTATAACATGAACTTGTGAGACAGCCACCACATTACCTTGCCATGGTAGGAACTGGTCACAAAATAACACCGGCTAGAAGAAATGTTTGGCTATTTGAAATGGATTCTGATCTAGAGATGCTATAAAGAAATGTTAAGCATTCTGTATAACCTGTCCTAACTTTCCCTGGGAGGTAACCAAGAATCAATAGAAATATTGAAAGATTATTTCACAGGGAGAATTTCATAATTTGAGGAGTAGTTACAATACTGTGGAAAATAACCTAGCTTTTAGAGTCAGGTGAATTTATGTTTTGAATTCCTACTATGCCACTTGTGCCGTGTGACTTGTGAAAATTATCTAATATTTCTATGCTCTAGCTTTCATATACAGAAATGAGAAAAATGGCACCTAATTTCACACATAGGGTTATTATGAAGATTAAATACAGTAATGGAACATTGTGATTACTTAGCACATGACTCGATTACTGATTATGATTGCTTCAGTGCTCTTATTGCTCTTCTGGTTACTGATTGTGGCATACGCTTTCTGGAAATACCTCAGAATGCTACTATTTCCACCACCAACTTCTGATTTGGCTTGATGTTTGCAACATCTAGATTCCCAGACACAATCATGTCCACCAGTGTGTCGTTTGAGTTTAAACCATCCGGAAGAGGCTCATTAACTTAGCTACCACACCCAAGCCTATAAGCCATCAAGAAAACGGCCAGCCTAGCCAATGCTTTGAACTGAGTGGGGAAAGAGACTGACCCTCCAGAGTTCATGGTAATGTAGACACCTAGGGCTCTGAAGCAGTGCCATACCATCTGTGGTGGAGAATTACAAACACATTAAAATCAACTCCTTGTGTGCTTCTGGGTTCTGGTAGAGACAGAGCACCTGATCATGGAACTTTGAGTGCTCAGGTGGCCAGAATCATCAGCCTTACCTGAGTTCTATTAGACCCACCATGTTGTAAGTCGGGATCCCCAGTAACAATCCAGATGGGAAGCAGAACATTGGGGCCGGAGCTTGAGCAGGGCCGGAGGCTGCATAAATTGGTGGCTTGTGTAATCCACCACTGTGGCACAGTTTTCCCCCTTGAAGACCTGGGATTAGATACATATGGTCTCACGACCAGCTGACAAAAGAAGCCAAGCTGTGTTGTAGCTGTGTTGCTTTGGTGCATGAACCCGTATGGAGAAACCCTTATGGTGAACACAGCTTTGGGGAGTGCAGCCCCTCTTCCTCTTTGTGTGATAAGAGAAGTGATCAGAGGAAGAATGCGTACTGACTTGTGGGCACTGCAAATGGGCAAGGATCTGAAAGAGAATGATGAGAATGTTGGGAACAAGCAGGCGTGGGACAGAGGAATGCGGATGAACCTTTGCAGGTGGACATTAAATGGGAGGAGATTTGTACTGCATATTAGTGTTCTTGAACATTTACCATGAAGAATAAAGTCAATGGAATGACCTGGCAAGTTGGCGTTACCCACCCTTTGTCATTGGCTACCCCAGGGCAGGCACATGGCGGCACGGACAAAATAGCTATGGTGGCAGAAATGAAGGCTATGCATAAACTTAAGAATATGGCTTTCCACTCACTGAGACTGATGTAGCTTTTGCTGCTGCCAGAAGTCCAACATGACTGCTACAAGGACTGACAGAGAAACAACCTTAAGGTCTGGCTCAAGGAGAAACACCGATCACTTTATGCAAAGTGGTTATATTGGACTCCTTCTACATTGGATTGATCTCGATTAGGATTGACACATATTTTAGGTATAAATGTGCCTTTCCTGACCACAGGACTTCAGTCAGCTCCACTCCCTGAGGGCTTACCGAGTGTTTGATCCACAGAAGAATCTTGCCAAGCAGCATACTGAACCAAGGACCATATTTACAGCAATGGAGGTGTGACTGTGGCGGTGGGGGAGTGGCATTATCCTCTTCTCCTATCACGTACAGCATCACCCAGAAGCTGCTGGTCAGGTGGTGGGAGGCAACAGCCTTGGGTGGTGGGAGGCAACAGCCTGAGGTGCCAGCTTTGGGCCCATACCTTGCAAGGATGGGGTGTCATCTTTCTGGAGACAGCATATATCTTAAATAGTGCAATGACTACCATGTGGTTCTGAATTCTTAATAGGTGTGATACATGGGTTCAGGAACAAAGGGGTGGCCCTACACACCATCAGCCAGTGCAGGATTATAGTATCAAGAGACCATCAGTCAAAGAAAAGAGTCACTCGTGGCAGGGCTGATGGACCCCGGTCAGCAGGGACAAGAGGCACTCGTGACAGGGCTGGTAGACCTTGGTCAGTAAGGATGAGTCACTCGTGGCAGGGCTGGTGGACTCTGGTCATGAGGGAAAAGAGTCACTCGTGGCAGGGCTGGTGGATCCTGGTCATGAGGCGGTACAGATATGGGAAAAAACACCTGCGGGTCCTCTGAGTTGTCTATTAGGACTCCCCTACTCTATTTTGTTAGTAGATGAGCAAATTCACAGTTGTATCCTGGAAGGACATGGTGATAAGGCTTTTGGGTTTGACTAGGGTTGAGGATAGTCCCTTCCCTTCTTCCAGCCAAGCAAACCACCTAAATCAGCAGAGATATCAGCTGAGAGTATGGGGGAATCAAACTGGGAAATATAGGACGAAGGTGAAGAATGTCAGTTGCAGCTCCGTGACCAGCTGCAGTGGTTAGGACTGTTGTCTGTCTGGTTAACCATCATTCTGTAAGTTGTTTGTCTGGTTAACCATCATTTTGTAAGTTTCCCCAGAAAAAGAAAGATGGGGTAAATTTAATAGAGAAAGGGAGTTAATCTGTGTAGCACAAGGTGTACTCTCATAGATGTTGTGGTATGCCACCTGATTTTCCACATCCACTTAAAGATTTAGGCACTCATTTCTCCAGCTGTGCCAATGCTACCTGCAAATAGGTCACAGCTGATTTCTTCACCAGGTATTGTCTCAGCTGAAGAGAACTACCTCTCCTAGGTCATACCCCTTCTTGAAGTAGCCTATATTTAATTGCTTGTCAATATAAGGGTGCAAGACACACCTTTGTAGCCTCTGAAGGGCAATCCCAGTTTTGGAACTCCCTATGGGATCTGTTGAGGTCTCTTTTGCAATTACAGATCAACTTCCATCTTTGCTTGAGCCCACTTCCCTCACTCCTTGTCACTATTTCTGAGAGTATTCCCATGTGGATGTGACCAAGAGCACAAAAATCTCCATCTGTGTTTCCCAAGGGAACCTGACCTATGACAACCATGCTCATAGGAAAGTTAAGAAAGCACAGATAGACAAAAGAAGAAAAAAACTTCTATAATTCTATCACCGGTCTATTCATCACCTTGGTGGTTAATTCTTTTCTAGGAGTGTATATACACTGTATAAGTTTTTGCTTTGTATAATGTTTTTACCTTTTAAACTCTGTATATTGAGACTATCTTGTGTCATTCCTCTATAACATCACTTTTAATGGTTGCTTAATTTATAATATGGATGCACCGATATTATTGGGTGGTCTCTAATTTTTTCATTACTCTCTGATAAACAAATGCTGTAATCATTGTCTACCCATCCATGGTTATTTTCCTTTCTTATAAATACATTTGTAAATATTTCCTTATTTATAAATGTAGAATTGTGTATCAAAACTTATGGAGATAAGACTATGTAACTATATATTTAGGTTTAGCTCTATAATCTAGGTATTGATCTATAGATATATTTAAAATCAAAACTGTACATGATCAATTCTTTAACATATGCTCCATTTTGATCCTCAGCCCTCTAGTACTGGCGTGTAATGTGTTGATTAAGTTGATTTTGCTACCGATTGATCCATTCTAATCTTTTACAAAGTTTGCAGGTCTCATTTAAAAGGTTTATTTTATTTAGGGGCTTTTATTCCCAGTATTTCATTGGAATATGGGGATATCAAGGCATGCAGATTTCTTCTCATTTTTTAATTGTTTATTTCAACCAAATGACAAACTTAAGACCCTATCCCTTTGTGGCATATGTTAACTCCTAGTCCCCACCAACACCCTTTGCCTCTATGCTATTTAAATAATCTCTAAATGTAAAAAAAAATGGCCTGAACTGTACTACTGTTCCCCAGAAGGGACAACTGGGGGACATGAAAGAGTGGAGAGGGACACACTCAGCCAGAGGCAGCCCTTCATTCCGATTAATTGACTTCTTGGAGGAGAGCATCCGTAACTGGTTTTGAGGTTGTTTCCACTGCCTTTGAAGGACAGTTGAAGTGCTCATCAAGATGTGCCAAATGTTTATCGACTGCCTTTTCGGATGAGTATCTGTTTTAAATAAGGGAATTTAAAGGGGCCTGTAACTCACGTAAATTACACCAAGATGGGAGGCTGGAGACAGGATATAGCTTCCAGTTGAAATTCCTTGATCTCTGGTTTAGTCTTAATTTTATAGATAACAAAAGCCATCATTTGAAGAGCTTTAACCAGTTGTGTTCAAATGGTATTCAGATGGGACACAGGCTGCAGGCTATCCCCAAACCTGTTGGTTCTGACTCATTTTCTTCTTAATGCAAAGGTTTGATGTTTGTTGGTCCAAAGAGCACATGTGGCTTGTGGCTTGAAAAGTCTCTTGAGCTCCTCTTTGGCCAGGAGAAAAGTAGGACTAAGAGAATGCCACACCCTCATTGTTGGTACCTGAACACCACGGTGCTGTCTCATGAGTCTAGAGAACTCGCCATAGAATTTTGGGGAGAAAATCCCTCCTTTTCTCCTCTTAGGTGAAGCCCAACTCATACTTTGCTGAGACTGGGCTCTCAATCCAGACACTAGATTTGAAGCTTTAGTGAAGTACACACTTGGCTGAGGCACTCGGAGGAAGCTGGGTGACTCCGAGATAACAAGGGGACTTTGTGATAGAAGATAACTGATGGATCAGTTATGAGAAAGGAAGGCCTGACCCGGCATTGAGGGAAAAGGGGCCAGCCTGAAACTTCACTGTACTCTGGCAGTAAGTGAGGAAGGAAAGACTAGTAGATAAAGACAGTGAAATCATGTCTAGACTTGTGTCTGTCACTCACTAGGTTTGTGATCTTGGACAAGTCATTTAATTTTCTAGGCCTTCGATTTTCAAATTTAGTCAAGTTAATTCAGACAAGAAAAGCACTAAGATCTTTTTCATTTTAAGTTCAAAAATTTTCTGATTTTTTTTCTAAGAGTATGCTCAAATTATCTCTCTCTTTTTTTGTCTTTAAGGTTTCAGGCAATTTTCATATTTGAACATAGACCTTTGTTTTCTTTTGTCTCTTTTCTTTTCTTTTTTTGAGTCAGAGTCTCACTCTATTGCCCAAGCTGGAGTTCAGTGGCATGCTCACAGACACTTTAGCCTTGACCTGCTGGGCTCAGGTGATCCTTTCGCCTCAGCTTTCTTATGTAGCTGGAACCACACAAGCCACCACACCAGGCTAATTTTTTTTTTTTTTTTTGAGTTGGAGTCTCACTCTGTCGCCCAGACTGGAGTGCAGTGGCCGCTCCCGGCCACCGCAGCCTCGACCTGCTGGGCTCCGGTGATCCTTCCGCCTCAGCCTTCCGAGTAGCCGGAATTACAGGCACGCGCTACCATGCCCAGCTGATTTTTTGATTTATTGTAGAGATGCGATCTCGCTGCCCAGGCGGGTCTCGAACCCGCGGGCTCAGGCAATCCACTCACCTCAGCCTCCCAAAGGCGCGGGATTACATGCTGAGCCACCGAGCCCGGCTCAGGCTAATTTTTTGATTTATTGTAGAAATGAGGTCTCACCAAGTTTCCTAGGCTGGTCTCGAACCTCTGGGCCCAGGCAGTTCTCTCACCTCTGCCTCCCTAAGTGCTGGGATTACAGGCATGAGCCACACACCAGGTTTTCTGTGTCTTAAATCTTAACAACTTAGCTCACTTTTAAATGCCTGCTTGCTTCTATTAAGATCTTCTTCTTCCCTTTACTGCAAACACCTATGGACATCACCCCTGTCACCACAGTGTTCAAAGCCCACAGTAGGAAGATGACAACTGATCAATGCAAGCCCTTCGTGATGTCCATTATTTCAGGCTTGCATTGCCTTATTTCAGGCTTCCCACTATCCTAACAACTGTTTCACATCTTTTCCTGTCTCTCCAAAACCAGCAGACCCTCCCTCATCCTCACTCTCAGCTGCTGAATCTGCTTCCTATTTAACTGAGAAAATAGAAACTGCCAGATGAGCATTTACGTACGATCCCATGGCCTCATGTGCCCACGCATCTATGTCTTTACCGTTCTATTCTGCTCTCCCTCCTGTTAGGGTGGATGGGTCGTCTATGCGCTTACCTAAGGTTATCACTTGTGCTTGTGCACTAGATCCGTCTCCTCTTGCCTGCGCTAGAATATTGCTTCAGCACCTGTCCCTCCCCCAATTTGCATCTTCAAATGTCCCTCTCTAATGGGTCATTCCCACGGCATACCAACACGTTGAAATACTGCCATCTTAAGTGGAAGTTCTCTTGTTGTTCCCACACTTCTCTTTAACTACTGTTCTACTTCTCTACTGCTGTATACAGCAAGCTCCTCAAAAGAGTGGTCTCTATTCACAGTTCCCAATTTACTCCCTTCCGTTCTTTTGTAAATCCATGCCAATGACTTCCTTGTAGCCAAATCCAGTAGTTGTTAGTCCTGATCTTATTTGACCTATCTCAGCATTTCATCCAATGAACTGTTCTTTCTTTCTTGAAATGTCAATGTTTTGTTGTTGTTGTTGCTGTTGTTTTCACCCACTTGGGTTCTAAGACACCTTCCTGTTGCCATCCTAATGTACTTTCTGTGCCTTTTCATTCTCTTGCTGGTTCCTTCTTGTCTCCTCAACCTTGAAACATCTAGCTGTCAAGAGTACAGTCCTTAGACCTCTTCTCTCTCCTGTGCGGACCCACTTCTTAGGCAATGTCATCTAGTCTCATGACATTAATTTCATCTCTACTCTTTTGACTCCCATATATATATCTCCAGTCCAGAAATTTCCCCTTACCTTCACACTCAAACTCAATGTCCATACCTCCACTCCCAATTCCTTCATAGACGCTTGGGTACATGAGGCAGTGGAATCATATATAAATGCTCTTCTGATGGCTTCCATATTCTCAGCAAAATAGGAAGCAGATTCATCAGCTGAAGGAAGACAGGAAGACAGGAAACAATATGAAACAGTTGCCCAGGAAAGTAGGAAAAGCCTGAAATAAAGCAATGCAAGCCTGAAATAATGGTCATCATTTTAAATCCATGCCTCTCAGGTAGCCTCTATCTCAAAGTAACCGGTAGCTTCACTTCTTTATTTGCTCAGGCCAAAACTCTTGGAGTCATTTTTGAATACTTACTTATATTTCATTATGTTGGTGTTTCTACCTTCAAAATATATTGAAACTTCCACCACATCAGCCTCTCCACTTCTCGTTTCATGGTCTCCCTGGTGTCCTTGCTTTTGATCTTGCCACCAGTTATGTTATTAACACAGCAGACAGCACAGTCGTTGCAACTTTAAGACAGATTTTGTGACTCCTTTGTTCACAACCCTTTAGTGTTTTTTTTGAAATCTGACTCAGAATAAAGCCCAGTCCTTACAATAGCCTACAAATGCTCTGGATAAGTTTTATCACCCTTTCTGCCTCTAACACCTCTCTTGCCCATCTTCTACCACACTGCCTCTTGTTCCCTCACTCCAGCTCCGCTGGCGTCCTGACTGTCCTTGCTCTGGTGTCTTTGCACGTGCTATTCCCTTGGCTTTTCACGTTCTTCCCACAGGTAGCTACAAGGCTTACAATTTCACCATGCATGAAGTAGTCACCCACCTTGCACTCCTGTTCTTCCTACCCCATTTATAAACCCTTTCTTCCTAACGTTGATCACTGTCTGACACATAGCTACTTAAAATTTTTTTAAATTGTCAAACTTTTCCCACTGGAGTGTAAACTTTACAAGGGCAGGAGCTTATTCTGTTCTGTTCATTACTGAGTTTCCAGTGCCTACACCTGGGCTGAGCACACGGTGAGTGCCAATATTTATTTGTTAAATAAATCTGTGACTGAATGAGGACTGTCAGTCTAGTCCCATGGGTTTTGGAAAAACTGGATTGGGAGAAGTAAGAAGAAAGATCTAGGGGCGTGATCCAGCTGGAAGCCATGTTACCAGTATGTCATCTGTAAATATGCTGAGTCAGGGTGAAATTGCCCAGCTTAGCTAAAAAACATGACAATGCTGAAACTCAGGAAAGTGAGTTCTCGTGTCGTTGGTTTGATGAAGTAAGGCAGTGATGTACAGAACTTGAGTCAGGTGGAATAGAAGACTTTTCTGCTCCAGTTAATGGACTTTCTTTCCTATTGGCCATGCCCTTAAGTGTAATCTAATAAGATGCATGTGCTAAGAGATTGCTATATGAAGGTGCTTCTCCATTAGCTTTTGTGTGTGTGTTTGTGTGCACAGCTTTCCAATGAGATGCCAGATGACAGAAATTTAGAAACCACCACTCCAATCGAAATCTGTGGTCCATTTGACACAACAACCACTTGTCAACAGCAGTCCCCCCAGATTAGGTCAAAGTAGTTATGGATACTTGATAGCACATTGTCATTAGTAGAACTCAAACTAGCTTAAACAAACAACAAAAAAGTATTTATTGGCTCAAATAACTTGGAAGTTGAATGAGTATTTTTAGGTATAGCTAGATTGAGGGACTCAAATGAAATAATAATTTTGTAAACATCTCTTGGATTCTTCTTTCCTAGATTGGCTTCATTCTCAAACAGGCTCTCTATAAATGATGACAAAGATAGCTTCAGGCAGTTCCAAGCTTATGCGGTCCTCAGCCCTACCACAGTTCCATGAAGTTGGCAAGGGACAGGCCATAAAAAAAAAAAAAAAACCATAGCAGGGAAAATCAAAAAGTAACATTGCCACTCTTCTCTCATGACCATTTGTGAAGATGATTTATTCAAAAATTTTTAATGTGTTTTTATTTCCTTGAAGTCAATGACATAGATTTTGTCTTTTTAAATTCAGCTGTCTTTTATTACCCTGTTTCTTAGAACTCCATAATGTTTTGTTTCCTCTGCAACTCTTTCTGGCATAATGTTATTGTTCCTTGTAGCATTGATGAGGCTTTGGAAACTTTAGACTAAACACAATGGAAAGGCTAGTAGCCCCTTCGGTGCTGCTGTCAACGACTTGATGAAAATTATATGTGCTGGGACAACATCTCATGCAAGCAGTGTGGTCCTGTCCATTGAAACAGGCTTCACACCATCCATTCGCCAAAGGCAAAAATCAGTCAAATTCTGCTCCAAAGTGACATGCAGCTTGAGAACAAACTCATAATTTAGGAAATCAAAAGGTTCGGCAGACATTTCAGTAAAGAGGTTTGGGACGGGTCATTGTGAGCCCTTTAACACGTGCCTGTACCATTGCTTCCTTAGTCTGCTTGATCGAGGGAACGGGATGGGAATCTTTGCCTTGCTCTTAAAGCAGTTGGGTCTTTGCCATCAGAAAGTCACTGTTCTGCTCATCCCTAGTGAACTCTGGATGAAGGCTCTCAGATGGAAGGTCAGGGAACTTGAATTCGAGATAAGACAGGTCAGGGTTCATAGTTGCAAGTATCAAAACCAACTGTGCAAATTTAAGTTGAAAAGAATGTACAGTTTGACAATGTGGGGACTCGGGGCACTGATCTTCTTGTAGTTGAAAATCCACACACAACTATTGACTTGTAAAAAATTTAACTACCGATAGCCCCTGTTGGCAGGAAGCTTAACAGATAACACAGTCAATTCACACATATTTTGTATGCTATATGTCTCATATACTGTATTATCATAGCAAAGTAAGCTAGAGAAGAGAAAAATGCTATTAAGAAAAATCACAAGAAAGAGAAAATATACTTACTGTTCATGGAGTGGAAGAGGAATATCATATGGGTCTTTATCTTCATCGCCTTCGTGTTGACTAGGCTGAGGAGGAGGAGGAAGAGCAGAGGTTGTTCTTGCCGTCTCGGGGGTGGAAGAGGCAGAAGAAGTGAAGGAGGTAAAGGGGAGGGCAGGAGAGGCAGGCAGATCGGAGGTAACTCTTCTTGAAAAAAATCAGCATATGACTGGACCTGTGCAGCTCAAACCTGTGTTTGAAGGGTCAAGCGTGTAAGGAAAATACTGGGTACCCCACAAGGTCACTGGGATAGATGGAGATCCGGGTCCAGAAAACTGGCAGGACATAGGTGTGATGCATTTAATTGCATTCTCCCCCGCCAAATATGTTGAACTCCTTATCCCCGATGCCTATGCAGGTGACTTTATTGGGAAATAGCGTCTCTGAAGATATGATCCAGTTCAAATGTGTCAAATTGGATTAGAATGGTTCCTAACCCAGTGACTGGTATCTTCTTAAGAGGAAGGAATGGAGCTTTGCACAGAGACACGAAGATACAGTAGAAGAGACAGGAGAGAAGGCATGTGAAGATAGAGGCAGAGACTGGAATTTTGCTGCCACAAACCAAAGAATGCCAAGGATTGCCAGCAACCACCAGAAGCCAAAAAAGGCAAAAATGTATTCTTTCCCAGAGCCTTTGGAGAGAGCATGGCTCTGCCAATACCAATACCTTGATTTCAGACGTCTAGTCTCTAGAACTGTGAGGAAATACATTTCTGTAATTTTAAGTTACCCAGTTTGTGGCATAGGCATACCTTATTTATTGCACTGTATTTATGATACTTTGCAAATATTACATTTTTTTTCACATTGAAGGTTTGTGGCAATCCTACATTGAAAAAGTCTATCAGCACCATTTTTCAAACAGCATGTGCTCACTTCATGTTTCTGTGTCACATTTTGATAATTCTCACAATAGCTTAAACTTTTTCATTTTTTATTATATCTACTACGGTGACTTGTGATCGGTGATCTTTGATGGCACAATTGTCATTGTCTTGGGCACCACAAACTGTGCCCATATGAGACTGCAAACTTAATAAAAACCATGTGTTCTGACTGCTCCACTAACCAGCCATTCTCCCTCCCTTTCCTCAGATCCATTCTGCAGTCCATGGATCAAGGAGTAATTTTGACTTTCAAGTCTTGTTATTTAAGAAATACATTTTGAGGCTGGGCACAGTGGCTCATGGCTGTAATCCCAGCATTTAGGGTAGCTGAGGTGGGAGGATTACTTGAGGCCAGGAGATTAAGACTAGCCTGAGCAACAAAGTGAGATCCTGTCTTTACAAAAAAATAAACAAATCAGTTGGGCATGGTGGTATGCACCTGTGGTTCTAGCTACTAGGGAGACTGAGGAAGGAGGATGACTTGAGCCCAGGAGTTTGAGAGTGCAGGGAGCTCTGATGATGCCACCCCAGTCCAGCCTGAGCCACAGAGTGAAACCCTGTCTCAAAACAAACAGGCAAAATACATTTTTTAAGGCTATAGCTGACACAAATTGTGATTATTCTGATGGATCTGGGCGAAGTCAATTGAGAACCTTCTGGAAAGAATTCACTATTTTAGATGCCAGGATGAATATTCATGAGTCATGAGAGGAAGACAAAATATCTACATTAACTGGAGTTGGGAAGAAGTCGATTCCAACCCTCATGGATGACTTTGAGGGCTTCAAGATGTCAGTGAAAGAAGTAACTACAGATGTGTTGGAAATAGCAAGAGAATTTAGAATTATTAATAAGTGGAGCCTGAAGACGTGACTGCATGGCTGCAACCTCATGAGAAAACTTGATTCAATGAAGAGCTGTTTCTCATGGAGGACCAGAGAAGGTGGTTTCTTGAGATAAAATATACTTCTAGTGAAGATGCTGTGACACTGTTGAAACGACAACCAAGGATTTGGAATAGTACATGAACTTAGCTGATAAAGCAGCAGCAGGGTTTGAGAAGATTGACTCCATCAATCTTCTCTCTGTGGAGAAAATGCTATCAGATGGCATCGCATGCTACAGAGAAATCTTTTGTGAAAGGAAGAGTCAATTGATGATGCAGACTTCATCATGGTCTTATTTCGGAAATCACCACAGCCACCTCAGCTTTCAGGAACCACCACTCTGATCAGTCTGCAGCCGCCAACATCAAGGCAAGACTCTCCACCAGCAAAAAGAGGATGACTTGCTGAAGGCTCAGATGATCATTAGTATTTTTTAGCAATAATGTATTTTTATTTAAGATATGCACATTTTTAAAGACATGATGCTATTTCACGTGTAATAGATTACAGAATGAGTAGTGTAAACATAACTTTGACATACATTGGGAAACCCAAAAATTTGTGTAACTTGTTTTGTTTTTTTGTTTGTTTTTGCGATATTCACTCTATTGTGATGGTCTGGAACCAAACCCACAGTACCTCCAAGGCACTCCTGTCCTGTGTCAAGGCAGTGGAAGGAAACTGATGCAACAGGGAAGCCAGGCACCAGGCCTCAGGCACCATCTCATCCAGGTACTGTCTGCAAATATAGTGCCACAGCTGCCTCTGGTGACTGATGCTGGTGCCACTGGCTTTGCTCCCTTTTCTCTGTCTTTGGGATGAATTCTTCACTCACCTTGGTATTAAAGTTCTGGGCAGGAGTGCCTGACGGCTGATGTCTGGGTCACCTGTCTGGCCTGGATGGGCTGACAAGAGAAGAGAGAAAACAAGAATCTGAGTTTGGGGAAGCTACACAGCGGGTTCTTCTCAAAGAGAGAAAGGAATTTCAGATAGGCAAGCACAGAAAAGTCACTGTGATATATGAGAAGAGAACCCCCCCAAAAACTGGAATTATCTTTTGGAGGGTGGACCTCTTATAGTACATGTTTCCCCAGCTAGGTAAATGTTCTAGGAATCCATTGGCATCACTTCCAGCTACTGTTGTGAAAGGCTGTGTCTGGCTTCAGTGAAATTTTTTTTTTTTTGGAGATTCTTTCACCTCATTTGCCCATTTACGAGTGCACCATGCTGAGTGTTCAGCAGTTTTTGACCAAAATGGCATATCTCTAGCACCCCACCCTCCCTATTCACCTGATATCACCCCAGCAACTTTTGCTTCTCTGATGAAAAAGTCCTCAAAGGGAAACGTTTTGCTGATGTGGAAGAGGTGATGCAAAAAATGGCAGAAGCACCAAAAGGCATCAAAATCAACAAGTTCAAAAACTGTTTTGAGCAGTGGAGAGAGTGTCTTGATAAGTGTATTGCATCAGATGGAGAGTACTTCTAAGGGGACTGAAGTTTAAATAGGTAAGAATACATGTACAACTCTTATAAATAAATTCCGAAGTTTTCCTGGTCTCCCTTGTATACTATATGTAAGAAAGCAGCAATTTAAAATGTGGTTGGTTTCAAATAATAGTAATAGTGATATTACTGAAACTCATGAACGATTTGCTTTTTGACATGAACTGGAGGGACTGCAGCTTTATCCTTGAATATTCTTTTCGGTCCCTGCTAGAAGGCCAGGAATTGAGTCCGTTTCCATGGCTCAGACATCGGCATGTCTCCATGTGTTAGACATCACTACAGAAGGCTATGTGGGAGTATGTTGATGTGAAGGCAGACTCGTGAAGACAGCCTCTGCATCAACCTTCTCGCGCCTGGGCCTTGTCTCTGCCCTTTACTAGCTGAGTGACTTGGGTCCTGTTTTAACCACAGTTTCCCTGTTTGTCATATGAGGGCGATGATACCTAGATCATAGGATTGTTCTGAGGATTAAGGGAATTAAGCCACATAAAGCACTTAGCACAGTGTCTTTGTATGCAATAAGCACTCAATCAACGTTAGCTATTATCCCATTGCTACTATCCCCTTACCAAGTTCTAAGCACTGAAGAGGTTATCTTTGTTCTTTCGTGGTAGCATTTCTGAGCACAAAATTCAGTAAAAACCAAAGAGAGTATTCAAAGAGGAAAAATGGGTACTTTTATTTTACCATCTGTACAAAAAAAGACAGAAAGAAAGAAAGAAACTCTGAGTGTATCACCCCTTTTATCCAGTGCCAAGCAACACAGATGAACCCAGGCCTCCAGGAATGTGGTTACAACGAATGCTTTGCACAGATTAGATGTTCAGTGAATATTTACTGAGTATACTAGGCAAGTCAAGCAAAATGCTCACACTGCCCTCTCTAAGGTGCCTCAGTTGGTCTGCCATAGCCCTGTCTCTTTCTGAGGGTTTCTTACATATAACTTACACTGTCGCCTAGGATAAGTCAAGTCCTAGCCAAAGGTAGTCAGTCCACGGTCTCCTCAGAGGTGGCTTTGTGCAAACACAGAGTCCTCCAGGAGTAGCCTATAGTGGATGGTGACTGATTGAACCAGTCAAATCCTCTTCTAAGGAATGCAAACTTGGACTTGTTGAGAGGGTCAGCAGCGGGCAGTGGGGACAGAGAGAAAAGGTGTGCAGAGCCAAGTCACCAGTTAGCTGAATCCACAAGCAGACACTTGAGGCAGGGAGAGAATTAACAAGTTGGTTCCTTGTTGGCAGCAGGGGCAGAAATAAAGCCAGGCATGCTGAGCCACAGGCCTCAGACCAGCGCTGTATATGTCTCACTTAACCCTCACAATAGCCCAGTGAAATAGTTGATGTCGTTATTGCCACTTGACACTTAAGGACACTGAGAGTCCTGCAGTTAGAGGTGGCCGAGTTGGGGCTTCCATCTGGACCAGACTAGAAGCAGAGGCAGAGCAGCTGAATCAGCACGGAAAACACCTGTAGCTGGGCGGCAGCGAGGCCACCCCAGTGGTGTCTCAAGCCACCTTCCATGCCCGTTCTGCTGGGAGCTCAGCTGTGACTTCACCATCCCTGGCTATGTGTCTTTGTAATAAATGAAGCATTAAGAAAGGAAACTTGATGAGTTCTTTTTCCCTAAAGCCTCCCTATTCATAGTGGGATCCAGAAACAGTCAACCCAGCCTCACCTTGATGCTCGTTAGAGGTGCAGCATCTTGGGGCTCCCCCTCAAACCTCCTGAATCAGAATCAGAATCAAATCTTTTGACAAGATCTCCATGTAATTGATGTGTATGTTAAAAGTTGATGTACACTTTCCTAAAACATGGATTGTTAAACTCAGCTGCAAGTTGGGAGTTTAAAACCTACAGTTACCTGGGTTCCCACCCCTGGGTCCCATTGATTTAGTGGGTATGGGAGGTTGCCTGGGCTTTTGAAAGCTCCCCGGTAATTCTAATGGTACAGCAAAAGTTGAGAATCAGTGCTCTGAGACCTCTAACCAGTGTGTGAACACATAATAAACAAGGGCTAAAATGTACTCGGAATGAAGACCGAAATCAAGACTGTTGATGGAAAAAGGGAATACAGATTGGTTCACCACATCTCAGATGACTTGAAGCTAGAGAAAGATGGAGCACAGAATAAAATGAGTGCGGTGAAATTAAACTTACCACAGATGACCACGTCAGCCTTCCCCCGCCCCGCTCCATGCCTGCTGCTGGGGACCTGACTTGCTCCTGGTTTTTCCTTCTCATACATAAAAGTTCTATGTCTGCTGCGCTTACATCATGCAGGCTCATGAGAGAGGAGAGGAGGAAGGTATAAGGTAGTGACCAGGGGGGAGTGTTAAAAGTTTGTGGGGTAGGTTTGGAAGAGAGTGATGTTGATGAGTGTGGGTTTTGAGAAAACTGGGGAGAAGATTTAGAAAAATACATGACAAGAGTGGGGATGTTAGGGATTAGTCTGTTTAGCATCTCTTAAGAGATCCCAAATAAGCCCATTGAATTTTGTTTCATTATTGTGGTAAAATATATATAAAATAAAATTTACCCCTTTAACCTTTTTCAAGTACATATTTCAGTGGCATTAAGCACAGTCACATTGTTGTACAACCATAACCACCATTCATCTCCAGAATGTGTTCATCTTCCCCAGCTGAAACTCTACCCGTTAAACAACAGTTCCCTGTTTCTCCTCCCCCTGCTCCCATAACCATTATTCTACTTTCTTTCCCTATGAATTTGATTATTCTGGGTAGCTCCTATGCGTAGGTTCATACAATATTTGTTCTCTTGTGTTTGGCTAATTTCACTTTACGCCTGAATTTCTTATAGTTTCTTCACCCCTCAGATTGTCCTTTTAAAAACACGACTTATTTGGGGACAGAACCATATGTGTCTTGGCTTTATTAGGGTTGCATCGGTGTAACGATGCTTTTCTTGATGAGAGTTGAACTTAGGAGATGATCCCAGGAGACAGGCTAGCCTGAACATAAAAATAGGCTCAGAAAAGGTTGAGATAACCTCACTGATGACAGACACACAGGCTTGTCAAGGGAAAGCAGATTCTAAGGTTGACAGTTCGTAAAGTTGCTTACAATTGCTCCATCCAGTTCCCTAACAGAGGCAATAGGTATTTCTGCTTAAGAATGGGCTACATGCTCTTGATTGTTCTGGTTTTCAACTTCTTCTAGAACTAACATAAAATTTTAAATAACATCGTTCCCTCTTTCTTGGCTATGGGGATGTTGATTCGTTTTTGGTAATTAACAAAGGAGTTACTGTAGCTGAGAAGATTTTTTTAAAGAAAGAAATCTGCTCTAAATCTCATGGGTAGGCCTTCCAATCATTTCTGAAGTGACCACTTATGCTTTATTCCATGAATATTGAAAAACAGGAAGCTAATAGAGGGACATTGCCATTTTCTTTCATGGTATTTTGGAACGTTTGTGATCACCCTGTAAGACCACTCAGGAAATACTCCAAATAAATTGTCATGTACTGGTTATCTGAACTCGGAGAGGTCATTTAATGTCTTGACTGTTCATTTTCTTCATTTTGGAAATATGAGTAGCAATGCCTACTTAAGAGGATGGTGGAAAGAATTTAAGGTAGACAGTATTTACATGGAAGGCCCTCAAGATAGTTACCATTACCCGTGTTGATTGTATACAGTGGTAACATATCCTTTGCAGTCATCAACATATCTGGTAAAATATCAAATTCATTGACAACAAAGCTCATAGGTATTGTTATACACTATTTCTATTCAGATTAGTAGCGTATTACTGTCTTAGATTGAATTCTCTAGAAGCAGAGCGTGCGATAGGGATTTGGCTGCTTTTCAAGAAAACCTATAAGGCAATGAGAGAAACAGGATAGGGTGGAGGGAGGAGCCAAGCAAGATACGGTTGGATGCTGAGGGAAAGGGTGGGGTGAGGGTGGGGCGGTTTGGAGTATCAGTTCCACCTCAAGGTCATCCCAGGCAGCAGTTCAGGCTTTCCTTCTTTATGAAACCACTTTAGGACTCGAAACATTTCGTGGAGAGTTTGTGGAAGCATCAAAAATAACAATTTGCTGTAACATCTGTGCCCTCTACCCTTATTATTATTTATTAAAATTTCATTTTAGATTCAGGGGGTATGGGTGCAGGTTTGTTATGTGGGTATATCGGATGATGCTGAAGTTTGGGCTTCTATTGAACCTGTCACCCAAATACTGATCCTGGTGCCCCAGTAGTTCAACTTTTGCTCCCCTCCCTCCCTGCCCCCCTTAGGAGTTCCCAGTGTCTGTTCCCATCCATTCTTACACCGATATGTACCCAGTGTTCCCATCCTTACACCCATGTGTCCACTTTTAAGGGAGGACATGCAGAACTTGGTTTTCTGTTTCTGTGAAAATTCACTTAGAATAATGTCCTCTAACTTTAAAATGGCTATGCAATAGAGTTTCTTTAATCAACTCAGTGATGATTCAACCAAATTTGCCCAACAATTATTTTTTTTAAAAAACATTTCTTTGTTCATGAATTTAACTACCACTTCTTAAATATCTGTTAGGTGCTTAAAACTGTACTAGACACTAAAATCATGGCAAAATGATAAAAAGTACCAGTGGATATTTTTGTTTGTTTGTTTTTTGTTTTGTTTGTTTTTGTTTTTGTTTTTTTGAATTGGAGTCTCACTCTGTCACCCAGACTGGAGTGCAGTGGCCCCTCCCGGCCACCGCAGCCTCGACCTGCTGGGCTCCGGCGATCCTTCCGCCTCAGCCTTCCAAGTAGCTGGAACTACAGGCACACGCTACCACGTCCGGCTAATTTTTTTGATTTATTGTAGAGATGAGGTCTCGCCAAGTTGCCCAGATGGGTCTCGAACCCGCGGGTTCAGGCAATCCACTCACCTCAGCCTCCCAAAGCGTGGGATTACAGGCTGAGCCACAGAGCCCGGCTGAATATTTTTTAGCTACTTAAAAAATAACCAGTTGAAAACAAAATAGCAACTATCATTTTTGACAGACTTTTCTATAAGAAGTAAGCAGGCTACTAAATACAACTTGGAATTTAAACTGTATTCTTAAAAACGGTTGGTGTGAGGGTTTGTTTATATTTGTCTTTTACATAGCTAGCTGAAACATTATATGTAAAAGTGGGACTCTGTTCCTGCTTCAATCTATTGCTGACTGGACATAAAATCAGGGAAAATTTGTGGTAGTTGAGGTAGGGCTTTGGAAATTGGTAAATTGCAAATACACCCTTTAAAGTTAATCTAAAAACAAGTGGTAGCTTAACATAAATACATCTAACTCTAACATCTATTGAACAATAGATACTCTGAGACATAATAATAAAGGGTCTTGCAGGGGAATGCAAACAACTGACATTTTTTATTTCAACTCCTCAAGTTCTTGTCCTTGAGTGTATTTGATGAGATCAACCAGAGACACATGGAAACAAAAGCAAAAAAAAAAAAAAAATCCAAGAACCTCCACTCAGATGGTCATCTTATTCCCTAGTTCACATTTAGGGTTAATAATTTTTGTATTCCATAGGGGCAAGGTGAGAAATGTGTGTCTGTCATGGTGCTTTGTGCATAAGCTGCAGAAAGGAGCTTTGAATAACTCCAGCAGAGGGGGAGTTTATCAGAAGGATACATGATAGTCCTTAGAATAAAAGAGAAAGCTTAGACATCTGGCTTGGAAAGAACAGAAACTGTGACAGAGGAGTCTCAGGATCTAGGAAACAAACACGAGTTGGTGTCTCCTTAAGAAAGTCTCTCCGAGAATGAATCTTCATTTGGTACTGGAGTCTCTACATTTGACTTAAGATGCAAATCTCAGGGATAAAGTTGTCTCATTGGCCTAGTGAGAGGAGGGCTGGGCATATTCATTCATTTACTCATTCAATCAACAAACATATCTCTGGTTCTTTTTTTTTTTTTGAGTTGGAGTCTCACTCTGTCACCCAGACTGGAGTGCAGTGGCCGCTCCTGGCCACCGCAGCCTCGACCTGCTGGGCTCCGGCGATCCTTCCGCCTCAGCCTTCCGAGTAGCCGGAATTACAGGCGCATGCTACTACGCCCGGCTAATTTTTTGATTTATTGTAGAGATGAGGTCTCGCCTGCCCAGGTGGGTCTCGAACCGGCGATCTCAGGCAATCCACTCACCTCAGCCTCCCAAAGGCGCGGGATTACAGGCTGAGCCACCGAGCCCAGTTTATCTCTGGTTCCTGATTACTCCATGCCAGGCACCTGAAATGTACAACTTGACTGACAGCCCCAGCAATCACAATGCACTCTCAGTGAAGAAAGGATGATTTCTCCAGCGGAAAATCAAAGTGCAGATAGAAAAATGGGAATGGTTGCAGGATGTTCAGGATGGTCAATAAGCCTTCCAGGATGGTTACCCCTTGGTGCAGACATTTCTATGCTTGCTCTTTCTCTGAGAAACATTAACTTCTCTGTTTGAACTTGTTCTTGCATGCTAACTCCCCCCATGCGAACACCACTCTGAAGCCAAGCAGAACCTGGCTTGACGTTCACCTGGCTCCACCAGCCCTTCGCCCACACTGTGACTTCCTCCTGCATCCTGGACAGGCAGGTGATCCCAAGGGCCTGATGAATTTTGACTCAGTTTCCTTGTTTCTGCCAAACTGAGTTATAGAATCTGTTTCCCCATCTCTTTATTTTTCTTTTTGATCACTGCCCTTTTCTGGCCCACATGCCTCACATGCACATTTATCTCAAGGTTCCATGTGGTTGTGCAATTCTCGGTTTTCTTCTGTTATAGGTCTAATTTTCCATGCCATCCATCTGACGAGAAGGTTGTGTTGCTGTGTGTCCCTTAGAGGATCTCTCTCTCTCTCTCTGCTTTGTATTCCCAAACTTAATACTGGTTCAAATAGAAAGCTGTTTTAATTGCAAGCAAACATAAGGAAATCACTATATTACCTGAACACAGCACAGCGAGAACTAAAGTAGGAAAACATGTTGGCCTTTGGTTCCTTCCTAACTCATACCAGTAGTCTTCATTGCCGTAGCATTACTCAAATGTACCTTGTTTATTTGTTCATTCAGTCATCCATTCATTTTTATTTATTTGTCAAGCATTTATTAGCCGCCTAGATCTGCCATGTATTCTTTCCTTGAATGGCGTGTGGTTGGCTTTAACATGAACTTAGAGAAAAGAAGGGTAAGGCAGCTATTTCCATGAGGTTAGCATAAGCTGGTCAGAAGGGACCAGAAGGGAATTTGTGTCGCAATTTCTATGAGAGTCTTATTCTTTGGCTTCATGTCTTGGCATCATCTACAGCTCCTGGTCCTGAGGGAAAAGTCAAAACAACCTTTCATCCCAGCAGCAGACAACCTATTCTGCCCCAAATTGTTCCCACCTTCTGGTTTTCTGAGCAAAGAAGGACTTTGTGGACAGAAGTTCAAGTACCCCTGAAGGGCATGGGGACTCTGCTTGACAGGAGCAGGGATGGAGTGGTAGTATGATGGAAGCAGAACCCATCCGACAATTGCCTCTTGACCTAACCTGCTGTTTGTGTTTGGATTCTGTTGGTTGATCTAATAATCTTTAGAATGCTTGTTTCCCTTCCACACCAGGATCAAATCTAGGGTCTAGTCTTGCATTTAGTTGTCATGACTCTCTTGCCACTTTTGATCTGGAACATTGTCACAGCCGTTCCTTGTCTTTTATGACACTGACATAATAACAAACACATTCTTCATCACCACCCCTGCCCCCACTGTTTTTAAGAAAACATTCCTCATTTTGAGTGAATCTGCTATTTCCCTGTGATTAGATTGAAGTGATATAGTCTAGGCCAGAGAACTGCACAGGTGTGCTGTATCTTTCTCAGGGTGACATGTCTATCTTTCACCAGTAATGCTAATTTGATGACTTGGTCAAGGTGTTGTCCAAAAGCCTCAATTATATAATTATTGCAGCTTCTCTCGCTCCCACTGTGAAAACTAATAAGTAGTCTGTGGGGAGACATTTTTAAATGATGCAAATATCCTGGTTCTTAGCAAAATTTTCTTGTAGATGTGGATACAGCATTCACTGATGGCTCTTATTTGACCCAGTCTTTACTATCATGGCTGCAAAATAATGGTCTTTCCACTCCTGCACACATTCCCTCCACATTCACCAGTCAGCTGCAACCCAGGGCTCATCCTTTTCCCCATTTATTCATCATTTGCTATCCATTGTGGCAACTTGTGAGTTCTTTTTTCGATGGTTTATAATTCATTGCTGTACTTACTTCTTTTAGTGCTTAGATTTATATTCGCGTGTGTGTGTATGTGTGTGTGTGTGTGTGTGTGTGTGTGTGTGTGTGTGTGTGTGTGTTAGACAGGGTCTCATGCTTACTCTGTTGCTCACACTGCAGTGCAGTGGCATGATCACAGCCTTGACCTCCTGGGCTCAAGCAATCCTCCCATCTCTGTCTCCTGAGTAGTCAGGACTACAGATGCGCACCACCATGCTCAGCTAATTTTTAAATTGTTTTGTAGAGACAAGGTCGTGCTGTGTTGCCCAGGCTGGTCTATATATTATTACCATATATCAATGTAATTATATTACATATATTATAATATATAGGCTATGTAAAATGCTAGGGAAATGCAACCTGATACAACTTACGCACATCCAATCAGATTACAACCCCTAAGTCTTCTGGAGCCACCACCATGTGTATCTGGCATACAGAAGACATACTTAGATGTGCATTGATTAGAGCACATTGAAAACTGCTAACAGGAGCTGCCTCGAGAGAAGGGGACTAAGGGACAGAAATTTGAAGCTGAAGAAAAATTTAGTGTTCACTTTTGCAATATTTGAATTTTCTAAAAAAGATACATGAAATAAATTGCTTTAAAAAAGCTTGTTTCTTTGATGAGCCAGTATCCGCAAAGCCAGATGAACTTGGAACACATTTTGTTTTCTCAATCACTAAACTTCTGATTTCCATTTGAAAGTTTTCAAGGCAGACAATCTTTACTATCTAAGTAGAACTGTTTGGTGGCCAACCTTCGTTTGAGCCTATTTTTAAGGCAGGCTTGCAATACCAGTGGCAGATTTCTGGTCTCTGACCCTCAGTTCTCAGATTTGGAATGTGATTTCCAGCGCCAGTGTTAATACAGTGTAATTGCTGTGGCAATGTGGAGCTGCCTCAGTTGTACGTTTCATTCTATTCAGCTGGGAGGTAGGAGACTGCATGTGAGGTTATTAGATCACATGCTCATTTCAGCTGTTTTCTTCATCACTTAGCTGCCTGTGTTTAGATGAGTGGCGAGGGCTGACTGGGCCCCTGATGGCACTTTGGAATCCAAACACTTACCGAGGTGTCTGTAACTCTCCTCTCCATATTTTGGACAGTTAAAAAAAAACTCTCAAACCAACCGTGCTGCCCATAAAAAAAAATGTACATATACACAATGGAATATTACACAGCCATAAAGATGGACAAACATAGGACTTTGCAACAACTTGGATGGACTTAGAGTCTATAATACTGAGTGTTCCATCACTGAACAAAGAACTGAGTACCATATATTCTCACTCATAAGCAGACCCTGGATCATTTGCCATAATACTATAAGAAACGGATTGGTAGTAGAGGGACACTGCCGGGGTGGGTGGGTGAGTGGAGACACAACATCAATAAGGGTACCTGATCTCAAACCAGGCAAAGTGGGGACCAAAAGGAGGCCCAGACTTTACCTCTACAATGACCACTTGTATCCCTAATCCCCACATCTTTAAAATAAAATATTTTTTAAAATCCTCTATACATCAATATACAATAGAACAGATTTTCTTCTCTTAAACCAGTGCATTTTTTTTTTTGAGTTGGAGTCTCACTCTGTCACCCAAGCTGGAGTGCAGCGGCACGCTCAAGCCACTGCAGCCTCCATTTGCTGGGCTCAGGCAATCCTTCTGCCTCAGCCTTCCAAGTGCTGGAACTGCAGGTGCATGCCACCACGTTTGGCTGATTTTTTTTTTTTTAACTTATTGTGGAGATGAGGTCTCACCAAGTTGCCTAGGCTGGTTTGAACCCCTGTACTCAGGGTGTGAGCCACCACACCTGGCCCAACCAGTGCATTTAAAACAGCCTTTCTCACTGTGGCATGAAATCTCCGTGAACCCTGCAAAGCTGTAGCTACTGCAGCTTGGCTCAGAGCAGTTGATAACACACAAGGCAGAGGCTCCACTGGCTCACTCACAGGCCGCCCTGTGGAATTACTCCTCCATGAAGCACGGGGGCAGACCACACTGAGCCGTAGTCATCCTTCTTGGGCGCCGGGGGGGGGGGGGGGGGGGAAGGAAGAGGTGGCCTTACTATAAACACGGGCAAGCTGGATATTTCTGAGGGGCTTTTGCACTTGGAGCCCTGTGGTTTTCTTCATTCGTGTGATACTCAAGAACATGTCCACGTTTTACCTTCCAGTGATGTGAAACCGTCTGAGCTTCGCAGCCTCTGTCTTGCACGCGGGCTGAGTTTGTTGAGGCTCTTTTTATAATCACGGGTGGTAACATCAGGAAGATGCAACATGGGCGTGCACCGAAGCGCAGTTCATCCAACACTGGAGACCTTAAATTAGAGCGATGAGCATAAACACGGCACACAGAGTTTTTTTTCTCCCTACTAAATTGCAATTATATTTTAAATTACCTACAATTACCAGAAACCATCTCAAAGCTAGAAATTAACTTCTTAGGCGCTGGTCGAAGCAGATCAGCTGTCAAGTGGCGGGTCCTGGGGCGCTGACCTCTCGCTCCGGCTTTGCTCCTGCACGCGGCCCAAAACTGGCCAGGCACAGCCAGCGCCAGGCAGGGCCCGCGGTTTAGGGTCACGTGACAGGCGGCGGCCGGCGGAATTGTGCAACCATATTTTTACAACTTCCCAAATTACAGTTCCATTCAAGTTCATGACATTTTCCTGAAATACCGTGCTTGGTTGCATGCTTTTTGGGAGCAAGTGATGGTTTTATTTTAGATTTTAATTGAACTATTTTTATGCAGCAGGTTTTGCCATCTGGTATTTAAGGCATAGAATTGGGTCCAGCAGCCACCAGGACTGTTCCGAGCTGGTCACTGTGTGACCTTGGTAAAGGCTCTTACTTTCTGGGCTTCAGAGACATCGTCAGAGTGGTTAAGGGCCGAGAGGATGGGAAGGTGCTGGGTGACCCCCCGCCCAACGCCAGCCAGATGGGGGGCTAAGGCGCAGGGCTGAGTCGGGCCCATCCGGCAGCGAGACCCTGCTACGGTCTTTGTGGCCACATTCTCTTTCTGTGAGCTGATGGGGGATTTGGAACAGCCTTTCCTTACAGTGCCTGGCTGGTATACAACTCAGCACATGGTTGACTTGAAATCAACACCACAGAGTACTTTGAAATGTGTGCTTATGTATTTGGGAACGAATTAACTAGTTTAAACCTCATGGTTTCCTTGTTTCTCTGTCAGTCAGCCCATAACAAGCCTCCCTTTCTTGTGTCCCATGGTCTCTCATTTTGAATCCACACCTTGTAATTGTCTCCAAAATGACATTTCTGAAATGCAAAGCAATGGTTACCTCCTTCTCCAAGTCCTTCACCATTTCCCCCTGTAGATGGGAGCCATGCTGCTTTGGTTTCTAACTTCTCTGCTTCACAGGAATCACTTCTGCAGAACCAAATTATTTCTGCTTCCCCCTCAGTGGCCCCACTCTCTGGCCCACTTAAGACCCCTGGTTTCCTGCTGCCAGTTCTTTCTGGCTGCAGCCCCTTGTTACTTCCCCGCTTGGTTAAATCACAAATAGCGGTTAAGACTCTGTGTAGACCACACCCTCCAAAAATTCTCCCTGGAAGCCTCTACATGAAGAGAGATACTCCTTTTTAATTTATCATTTTAATGCTAATGTGTTGTTTTTTTTTATTATTCACTCAATGATATTAATTAATGGGGGCCATTTTGCTCTCTTTAATGGCTCCGCCTATAGAGATGGTGTAGAGAAAGACAAGAGGGCGCCCAAAGAGAAGAGGTTGGATTTCTGGGTGCCCATGAGAGGGGTGGCCATATGGATGACCTTAGGGTCTGTTTGGAAGGATGTATTCATTTTTGAGAGCTGGAGAAGGGTAGAGTGCAGCAAACAACCTCTACTCTGCCTCCTAGTCATGATTTCATAAAGTTGAAAGACACTACTCAAGCCTAAAGTGAAAGAGGGATTGGCACATTCTTTTGGACTCCATGAATGTACTAGAGTAACAGAAAGTTTGGTTCCAGTGGACTGTACCACCCCTTTCTTATTACTATTGAGGAGGCGATGCTGAAGTTACATTAATACAGTTGCTATGATGAGGGAACAAACTATAAAGATGATTCGTTTTGATTACACAATGCCCTGTAAGTCATTTACACACTTTGATTAAATCGTTTCTTTCACCAAACTTCTGGAATATTTCTGAGGGATAGACAGATAGGCATAGATTTAAAAGGCAACGGAATACTGAGCTAAAATAGCTGCAATCACATTGAGCCAATAGGAAGTCTTTTGGCATCAATGGAAAGCCTGACTCAAAGTGACTTAAACTATTTTACTCACATGACAAGCGTTCTGGAGGCAAACAACTGTTTGTAGTGAAGAGTTAAAAAACACCAGGGCCAGTGTTTCTCCAATTCTGGCAGCCCTTCTCTTGAGGTTGTGAGAAGCTGCCATTGCTTGAGACACGAGTCTCGACCTAAGGCAGGAAGAAGGGGCAGCAGAGGGCACTGCACTGATGGCATTGATCCTTTAGGCCAGGAAAGCAGAGCTTTTCCAGAAGCCCCCAGAGACATCCACTTATACCTCACTGGGGACCACACAGCTGATCGCAGCTACAGGAAAGCAAATGTTTGGCTTTCTAGTATCTCTAATGAAGGATGCCAAAGGAGGTGGATTTGAGAATGGGAATTGGGCTAGCCAACCAATGGCATCTGCCATCATGTTGTCTAATGCTCTAAGGTCTTCACTCTTCCCCATCATTTACCAGTTTCTTGCTCTATGGGACTCTTTTAAGGTAAAACCTAAAAAAAAATACAAAAGTTGTACATTTCCCCAATTACCATGGCAATATGACTGTGGTGTCTCCAATAGGCTGTTCTGTCCCTGGAGAAGAAGCATTTGCCTGTGGTGTCAGGAAAAACTTTTAAATCTTGTTGTTTGGATAGATTTGGAAAATGTACAAACAAAAATGTCTGTCCTTGGTTTAACTTTTCACTCTTGTTTATTCATGGTGCTTCTAAAGAGCTTTCGTAAGTAAACCTTCTAAATCTTAAAACAAGTGTGGTAGGCAAACCATTTCAAAGTTTATGGTTGACGCTACTGATCGAGAAGAATAACTGGCCATTAATTATGATGAGGTAATCTCATTAAAGGGCCCACGAGGAATAAACAAGGGAGGTTTCTAGCGAGTTGGAAATCTTGAAGCCACACTGTCTTCTCTCTGTGGTGACCACAGACACCTCTCTGCTTCAGAAACACGTGGCAGGATAGCTCTTACATCGTTGGGCAGTACAGAGTAGTGCTTAAAAAGTGAGTTACGGAGCCAGACTGTCTCAGCTTAAATCCTACTCCCATGACTTACAGCTATGTGACCAAGGATAAGCTACTTAAACTCTCTGTGCCTCCAAATGGGACAATAATAGCTAATATATATAAAATGCTGAGAAAGTTTCCCAACACAATATATGTAGTAATTGCTCAATATTAGCTCTTGTTACTACATAATGTTATTATATATTGGCAATGCCCACCAAGCAAGTGGGCACTTTGCTTATCTACCTTTGTGTTCTTGCTGGTGTGTACCTCCTCTGAATACTTCTTTGTTACAGAAGAATCACTCATAAATAATTGTTAATGTTTAAGTGCTTAACATCACAGTATCTAATAACTAGATGGACACTCTGTCATGTCATATCTATTATTATAATAATTTCATGGAAAGAAAAGAAAATTGAGCAGAGAGGTGAAGGAACTTGTTTAAGCTACACAGCTAGTAAACTTGTTGGAATTAGAACTCAGGTATTTTGGACTTCAAGACCTGAACTTACTCCCATTGTGGCATTATTGAACTGCATTATAAAGCTTACATTAGTTTTCATATGCTTGTGTATCTCTTGGTATCTAATTTTCTCATGCTCTAGGAAAATCTGCACAACTTACACTCATTCTTTTGTTCTGATGTTTCAGGGTCTTCATAAGAAAGGATCCCATAGGCTGTGTAAAGGTAATATTTACAAAGCGTGGTTAACAACCAGTCAAGGTTGGCTGCTACTGTATTGTTATTACATGAATCTACCTTCTCTGGCTAAGGTTAAATGAACCAAGTGTGATACCTGACCCAAGCTGGGCCAGTTGGATTATTTCTTTCAATGTGAAATTTAGATTGAGTGATAGTTTAGTAGGCACAGCATGTCATTGGAACCAAGTTGATGGAAATTCAAGATCCATCATATCACAAGGGTTGGAAAAGGCATGGCATGCTGCCCTACAAAGAGGAAAATGAAAGAAATTTACAAAAACAAAGTAGAAGCAAGAGGGTGAGAGAGGGAACTAGCACAACCTGGGAAACTTACAGCTTTTTCAGTTCTTAGTTCTGATCACTTTTGAAATTCCTGTCTTCGTGTGTCTTTGAGAAGCCCTGTCCTGCTATAATAATTTACCCATATCGTATTTTGTTTGTTTATTAAACTAACTTAAGTTGGAGATGGTTTTTGTTACTGGCAACTAAAATAATCTGAGGGATGTACATTGAAGCTGCTGACTGAAATAAATATATTATCTGGGGACTTTATTTATCATATTCTCTCCTTTACTCCTATAGATTAGAAGTTGATCATATCCAATGCCATAAATTTAATTTAAGTATCCTAACACAGACTTGAGAAAGTTCTCTCTTTCTTTTGTCAATTGCTAAATCTTTATTGAGGTTAAGAATACACAACCTTTTATTGTGAGACATTTTCTGTATCTCATCAGAAAGTGCATAGATATGGGTGTGTGTGCATAATGCCTGGTATACTTTATTCTTGGGAAAACTGTTTTTCCAGAAAGTTCTAAACACTTTGTCTCTCTGAATGTGCTCAGCCTTGCCTGTGCCATCACTGAACAGTCACAATCACATGTAGCTCCAAGTCCTAATAAAAGTCCAGTTACAGAATTCATTGTGTAATCTCTGAATTGCATCTCTGTATAGCTTCCATGATCAGAGACTCTGATGCAGGTAAGTCAAGTAAGGTCTTGAATCAAAATTGTACAGGCCTCCAGCTTTCGATACCAACTATGGGGTGCTAGATAAAGAGATTCAAATGGATATAATCCCTAGAGCTTAGGTATGACTGCTAATTCTAAGAGGTATCTTGGTAACTAGGAAAAGTCTTGGAATATTATAAAGCCACTAAAAGGAGATAGATTGAAAGTACTAAATAGAAAATGAATTATGATTACACCCTAAGCACAAGGGTAGCAGCTGTATGGTGTGTATAACTCTATTTTCCACTCCAGTGTCCATTGCAGTGTCCATTGTACACACACACACACACACACACACACGATTATATGCATAGAAAGCTTTTTGAAAGAGTATATGACTGTCAATAGGCTTACCTCTGGGGAGCAAGAATAGCATGTTGACTCAAAAAGAATTTGTAAAAAATTATGCTATTTTTGTTAGCTGCAACCAAAATAGTTTCAGTGAAGATAATTTGGTTGGGATGAATATTGTAGTTGCTGACTGAATAAGTATTTTAGATTATCATTGAAAAACAAAACAAAAAAATCAGGATCCTTTTTTAAAAAGCTTTAAACAGTATGGAAATGTATATAGAACAAGAAGAGTTTTCCTCTTTCTCTATCCCCCATCCAATCCCCTCCTAGGAAAGAGACTTTTCTTCTTCATCCTATATCCCTCTATCTTGTTTTATTTGTTTTTTTGGCTATGATCATGTGTAACTTTTATATACATTAATAATTCACTTTTCTAGGCCCTTACGAAGATCTTTGGAATCAGAGAGTTTGGGGATCTAGAGGCTAGCCATATGCATTTAAAAACAACTGCCTGGGTGATTCTGATGTACATTTCTATCTAAGAATCTCTGTTAGCTTGGATAATTTGCAGTGTCTTAAATGCAGCATGGCCTCAAATAAAATATTAAATCTTCAGTCATTTTTAGAGACAGGACCTTTATCTCTAAGAATCTGAGGAGTTTCATCAGCATGAATAAGTGGAAACTTTCAAAAGAAGGGTCTATTCCATGATATTCTAAAGGTGTAGTGGTTGAATTCACAGTACTAAGTAGGGCATGAATTATGACTTCATCCTTAGCAAGAATGGCAACTGTATGGTGTGTGTACTTCTATTTTCCACATCAATGTCCACTGCAGACATTGCTAATCAAATTTCACACTCTTTCTTGGTGAGCTTTTGCATAATTCATAATCCTTTGTCTCATTACTCATCATCCTGGGTAACCACCATCCATCCTTGAGTTGGCACGTCATTTGAACTCTATTGTATGGCCTTCTGGTTGTAATCTTTCTAGTCCCCTTTCCCCACTTTTTCAGAGTATAAACCCTCTTTCCTATGAGTAAGTCATTCCATATGTATTTGTATATGGCTGACTACACTCTTACCTCCGGCTACAGGAGTGGAAATATCATCTAGGCTGGCCCAATAATCCAGAGAATACACTGCCACAGGTCATACTGATTGGGGCAGGGATCAGCACTGATCAAGTCAGACCAATAAGTGATTCTTTCCTGGGACTTTCTTATGGAGTTTTATTTGGGAAAACAAAACAAGATAAAACATGTTTTCATTCCTAGTATTATTGCATTTATGTAGAATTTGAGCCTTCAGCTTTTAACAGTCACTTTGGTGATTTGGAGGGAACTTGCCAAAGAACTGAAAAATGAGACAGAGACCTAATATTGTTGTTTGTGGTTTTTAATGCATATGTACTTCAGGCCAGATAAATCATTTGAATCTTCTAGTTACGAGGGCTAATAAGTCCCCTTATTTTGCCTACATTTATTTGAGTTAGGTTAATGCCACATGCAGTTAAGAATCTTCACTAGTTCCTTTTCATTATCTCTGGGTGTGAAAACCTATTCTTGAATTATTTTTTTTCTCATTTTCTGTCCTTTCTATTTGTGAGCCTTCATGTTTCTGGGTTTGGCTCCTGTCATTGAGAATGGGACACTCAAAAGTCGGAGGGAGTAGGGGATAACTGCTGTGTTGTTTTTGTCATTATTCAGACAAAAGCAAGAAATGTCAATTGTAAATGCATCCGATTAGAATTAGAATCTCGACAGGTGATGAGAAGAACTATTGACCAGATTATTCATGGAACCATAGAGTCTTAAAGGAGGAAGACACCTAAGCCATCCAATATTTTCATTTTACAAAAGAGGAAATTGAGATCCAGAAGGCATATTCATACGTCCAAAGTTGCAGAATCAATGTCATCAAGACCCCCCTGGCTATATCTAGGCTCTTTTACTACATTATGTTACTTTTATTCAAACTGGGTCTAAAACAGTCAGACTGAATCATAACGCAACTATTTGTAGTGTTCAACATTTACTAGTGTCATGAAGAGAAATAAACTTGAGTGGGCAATTTTATTAAAATTCAGCATTTACAATGACATTATATTAAAGCAGCAGAAGAAGATAAGTAGATTTAGCCAGGCGTGGTAGCACACACCTGTGGTTCCAGCTACTTGGAAGGCTGAGGCAGAAGGATTGCTGGAGTCCAGCAGGTCGATGCTGAGGTGGCCATGAGCGTGCCACTGCACACCAACCTGGGTGATGGAGTGAGACTCCAACCAAAAAAAAAAGAAAAAGAAAATAAGTAGACTATGTTAGACATAACCTCATACTTGAATAAACAAGTTTTTTGATCTGTAATTCAAAGTCCAGATTCCTCCAATTTTCCAATTTGTTGTCCTTACTCTTAAATGTTGAGGAAAAATTAAGAAAATTTCCTCCCAAGCCCTGCATACTAAACACATACTGCTAGAATAGTGGTTTTTAAAATGAAAACTCTTATAGAAATAATTAAAATAAATTGTTTGTGGGATATTTACAAGTAAATAATAGATTATTGATAGTTCACAAAAAGTCCATATTTATAACTTGAGTTTTTTTGGTTAACTCTTTGCATTCTTCAAGAGATATATGGCCTGCAGAGCAACAAATCATTTCATTCCAAATACATAGAATCATGGAACCTAGCTGGGCTCGGTGACTCAGCCTGTAATCCCGTGCTTTGGGAGGCTGAGGTGAATGGATTGCCTGAGTCTGCGGGTTCGAGACACGCCTAGGCAACTTGGTGAGACCTCATCTCTACAATAAATCAAAAAAATTAGCGGGGCGTGGCAGCGTGTGCCTGTAGTTCCGGCTACTTGGAAGGCTGAGACCAAAGGATCGCCGGAGCCCAGCAGGTCGAGGCTGTGGTGGCCGGGAGCGGCCACTGCACTCCAGTCTGGGTGACAGAGTGAGACTCCAACTCAGAAAAAAAAAAGAAGAATCATGGAACTTGGTGTGAAAGGGTTATTTTGGAACTGCTTAGTACAACATTTATTGATGGGGAACCCAAGACCCAGGAGGATTAATTGACTGTATGTAACATTGGACAAGAAGCTATTATGAATCCTTCCATAATGTCACCTGAAATTAATGTTTTCTTATAAGTATCTAAATAAAATAAAACAACTATTTATTTACTTAAGCTAAAGTATATTTCTTATCTTTCCATTTCTAAACAACAGTTCAAAAAGAAACAATAATTATTCCACAAAAACTTTTTTTCTTATTTAACCTTTTACAGTCTGATTTAGAGGACTACTATAAAATATCAAATATTTTTGTTTAATATTTTTGTTTAACTTTAAAAGATTGTTTAGGCATAGTAAATAATTTGGTTTCTTTGGCTGCGCAAAAGCTTTTCAGTTTGATAAAGTCCAACCTATCTATCTTAGCTTTTTCTTTGAACAGTGTCAATTCACTGTAATGTTGACTCTGTGTTATATATTTTGCTAGGAATGAGGGCTACATTAATTAAATTTCACATCTTGAAATTTATTTTAAAGGGTAAATAGCATAAGAGTTCAGTTATGTGTAGAGGGGGGTGCTCATTGTAAGTATTGCTTATCATAGCAAAACGTTGGCACCACAATTGGAACAATTGATATGAGATTTGCTAAATAAATAGCTGTATCCACACAGTAAAAAATTATGCATCCATTAAAAAAGTATCCTATAGAAATTTGTTGTTTTTGTTGTAATTTTCAACTGGATGTGATGGCATAGGTAAGATGTGCTTTCAGAAAGCAGCTTCACTGGGGAAAGAATTAATTATAAAATGCTTTATTTCTTTCTTGTTTAAATTCCTTCTGGATAAATAAGTTTTAAGTTGCAGCAAGGCCAGCTGGGGTTTCCAAGTTGGATAATGTTTCTCTAATATGTATAAGACTGGCCAATGTATGTCATTAAATCAGGGAGGGCCCAAGCTGGACATAATTATTCTATGTGGATGAAAACCTGGTAGACTGGATTAACTTTTGCATCTGCTTGGGCATCTTGCTGGGGATTATATATTGTGGGGATACTTTTTCAGGACGTTGAAAATAGCAGGCATTGGTTTAGAAATAAAAAAGAGCTTATATATATAGGTTTACTAAAAGCTATTTTTGTCTATATGTCAATTATTACAACATTCATAAGGCAGATGAGACCATCTTAAGTTATTAGTAGTTTACAATTAGTATACTAGTCAAATCTTGTATATCAGGAAAGGTAAAATTTCACTACAGATTCTGGTCCCTTTTTTGTTTTCTTTCTGTCCCTAACATTTGCTGTCTGTTCCTTAGATTTTATCTTATCTTTTGACTGTAGAATTTCTCACATCCCCTTTGTACTTTTTAAGGAACCAACTGTTACAGAACAAAGGTTTTGCACTCTCAACTCTGGAAAATTTATATGCAGCTGCTGTTACCATGGTTTCACTATTCTTGTTTGACTTCTATAATTTGTGCATTACTTTGTGTGGGAATGGTAATTCTTCACTCATTTATTTATTCATCAGATATTTGTGCCCACATCCTAATGTAGAAAGAATAAGATTTGGTTTGTGCTCTCTGGCACTTTACATTCCAGCAGGAGAAGCAGAATGTATATTAATTTTAATGGAATGTAGTAAGCATAAGGATAAAGAGATGCATTAGAAAAAAAGATGCATAGGGTGTTCCTAGAACACAGAAGGTGAACATTTAACCAGATTAGAGAAAGAGAGACCAGAATGGTATCCTTAAGAATGAGGAATGATAAATCGGGAAAGAGGAGGTTCAAATAAATATTGAACTCTAGTAAATAGTATGCTTCCTGACATATTTGGTGGGAAGAACTGTACTGATATCTGCAACTGCAAAACGCATTAGGAAATAAGATGGGTGAATGGGGTGATCAAAATAAATTGAAATACACATGATAAAATTTTTATAGTAAACTCCATATTAGACACTGAAGATGAGAGAAAACTTGCACAAAGGGAATAGAAATTATAGAATGGATAGAATAAAAGACAAAGAAATAAAACTCAAAACTTCAGAAATGTGGATAATATCAAGAAATCTAATATAGGTGTAATTGCTGTTTTTAGAAATATAGGAGAAAAAAATGAGTGAGAAGAATTATTTTTAAAAATCGTTACTAAAAGTTTTTCAAGATGAATAAACCCTAGGATGAGAAATAGAAAACTACACCTAGTCACATCGTAGTTAAATTGTTGAAAGCCAAAAATAAAGAAAAAAATCTTAAGAACAGATAGAGGAGAAAAAAGCACACTTTATAGAGCATGTAAATGGGAATACTAAAAAAATGGAATTGATACCAAAAAGGCATGAAAAGAGACACAAGGTAGCAAAAAACGAATGGTACCAAGAAAACAAAAGAGAGAGCCGTCAAGCTGGTAAATTAAACCCAAACATATTAATGATCACATTAAATGTAAATGCTCTAAAAGCTTTAATTTAAAAAAATTATAAGATGGATTTTAAAAACTCAACCATATGCTGTTTAAAAGAGATACACTTTAAATATAAATATAAAGACACTATAGATTATAATTAAATGGTTGTTTTTCTCCTTGAGGAGGTAGGGAGCTAGAAAGAGTGTCAAATCCAAATATATGATTTTAAAATGTCAAACAAATCCTTAACAAAATGCTAGCAAACTGAATTCAACAGAATATAAAAAAAAATTATCTATCACAACAAAGCGAGCTTTTTTCCAGGGATACAAGGATGAATCAATATCCACAAATTAATAAAATTAATAAACATAATATACCACATAAACAGAAGCAAAAATAACCATATGATCATCTCAGCAGATGTAGAAAAGACTGTTAACAAAATCCATCATCTTTTCATGGTAAAAACCCTCTACAAATTGGGATGGATGTGACATGAGCACTGGTTTACTGGGGCAAGATGCTGCTGGACAAAGATAAGTTCAGCTAGGGGAACTGGTGGAGACTGAGTTCAACTGGCTGAGTGTATTCCTGCAAGAGAAGGTGAAGGTTCTCTGGGAGAAGCTATAAATTTGAGGAATTTATACACATTCTTGCCAGGTTTTTCTCCATGAGCCCACTGGGTGCCCACAGAAAACCCTGGAATACAGTCTGCTTGTGGTGCAGAAGCGAGGAAAGAGAACAACGACCACTGGGAGCAAGGGATGGGGGCAAACCACTGAGCACTACCAGAATCCTTCTTTATTTCCTTTTATGGAATAAAAGTCTTATTCTGTGACAGGAAGGACAAAACAACACTACTGACTTTAGAATATTTGTTGAAAACCTATTGCAGCTATGGAAAGGGAACAGAAAAAAAGAAAAGAAAACAAAAAAGCTACCTCTATGGGAGCCTATGGGAGAGGCAGAAATATAGGCTGGGCTGCAAAGGACACACATCTGAGACCCAAGAATATAGTTCCTGTCTAAGGCTGTGTTTTAATTACCATAATTGACAATGCCTCAGACTAACAAGCATTAAGCAGCAACTTGCAAAAGACAGAAAGACTCTCTTTGAGGAGAAGTGCAAAGGGAAGACCAAAAGTTGAGGGGGAGCAGACATTGGAAACAACCGTCTGGCAAACAAATTCCCAACACAAGCAAAAAGTATCACTAGAAGATTTTGAAGCCTGTGGGGCACAAAGAGTAACACAGCAACAATAAACTTCAAACCCAGCCAATTTTTCCTTAGATGAACTCCTTATCCCTCACAAGTTCTGGAGGGAAAAAAAGGTGTACCCATTTCCAGTGATGAAAACTATGGATTTCAGTTCTACTGTCCTATACAACATATTGGCTTTCAACCAAATATTATGAAACTTACAAAAAGGCAAGAAAAAAGAGCAAGCTCTCAAGAGACAAAACAGTCATCAGACCCAAACACAGATATGACAAGATATGTTGAAATTATGTAATAGGGAATTAAAAATAACCATGATAATATATTCAAGGCTCTAATGAAAAAAGTGAACAACATGCAGGACCAGATGGGTAACTCAGCAGAGAAAAGAAAACTCTAAGAGAGACTCTAATGAAAATGCTAGAAATGACAAAATATAACAAAAATAAAGAAAGCACATAATCTGTAAATGCAAGAGTGCTATGAGAAGGATGAATAAACTTGAATATAGATTCATAGAAATTGCCTAAGTAAAATAGAAAAACAAATGGAAAAAAAATGAGTGGAACAGAGCATTTAAGAGCTGTGGAAATTCTTTTTTATCTTATCCTCCTTGAGAGGAAAATTTTCAATGTTCATTCTTTGTGAGGAAGGGAAAAGATCTTTCTAAGTCACAGCTGTCACCGGGGTTTCCATAGGTCCACATGCTACTGAAAGTTTGAATGCTCAAAAGAGGAAACTCAGACCAAAAAAAACAATCTTCTCTGGAAAAAAAGAGCTGTGGAATGGAGAAGAAGAAGTATTTGAAGAAACAATGACCAAGATTTTCAGAAATTAATGATAAATACTAAACTAAAAATCCTAGAAACCAGAGAACATCAAGTAGAATAAATAATAAACCAAACCAAACACACAAATATCTAGACATAACATATTTAAACTGCTGAAAACAAAAATAGGAAAATAGGGAAAAGACATGTCTTGCAAACACAATTTATATGAAAACTCAGAAAATGTTCTCTGAAAATAGCAAAATGAAATTAGTAATTGATAGCAAAATGCTATCCAAAAAAAGTCTCACATGTTTGGAAATTAAACAGTACACTCTTAAATAATTGATGGATCAAAAAAGACATTATGATGAAAATTATAAAATATTTTGAACAACATGATAATGAAGATACTTCAATTTTGCATAGACGGAAATTTATACTTTTAAATGTTTACATTCAAAAAAAAGAGAAAGGCTTAAAATCAATGATCTACACTTCTACTTTAAGATAGGAGGAAAAGAAGAGGAAATTAAACCAAACTTAAGGAGAAAAACTAAAATGATAAGGAACGGAAGACAATTATACAGAAAATAGACAATAGAGAAAAGTAACAAAATCAAAAGTTAGTTCTTTGAAAAGATTAATAAAATTGATAAAACTATACTAAAACAAGGGGGGAAAAGAGAAAGTACAAATCACTACTGTTGGGAACGAAAGAGAGGTCATCATATAGATCCTAGAGTCCTTAAAAGAATGGTAAAGAAATATTATGAGTATTTTAATGCAAATTGCTTCAAGAACAAAGATGAAAAGTAAATAAAAACCAATACCTTGTACCTGGGAGTATTGCAGAGATTGTGGACATCATCACAAACTTGAAAGATACAGGAGTGCTGAATCCTTATATCCCCATATAACTGTCCTATTTGACCTGTAAAGTTATCGAATCATTTTTGAGAGAGCGTCAGTGGTAGCAAATTCAATCAGTTGCTGTCCTAGATGTGGCTTCTAACTAGTTTGCTACAAGACTGCCTATCATGAATTGGGCATTGTCTTACCTAGCAAGTCTGAAAGTTGCATGTACCATGTAGTGCTTCAATAAGGCTGAATGAATGATATGAAACTGAGTTTAAGCAGGCTCTAAGTGTGCCAGTAAGGTGTGTGAGCAAGTGGTTCACATTCTCGATGTTCTTACTCCTGATACAGAGTCCTGTTTCCTTCAACCCATGTATATAGTCTCATGATTGGAAGAAGTACGTTATAACCAGTTGATTAAGGAAACAAAATATTACACTTGATTTTTGGATGATTCTGTGCTACATGCAGACTGTTCTGCTTATTAGCCTCGATTGTGTGTGATAACAAGGACAATGATGAGGAGAAATCCTTCCTGTAGGCAGAATTATAAGTGGTACAACTTTTTGTTCACATTTTCTGGAAAGAAAGATGTCCTGCATTAGTAATCAGGGACTAATGATTGTCTGGATAGTCAGGGACTAGAAAAGAACGATACTAGAGGACTGATAATAAGAAGGTGTAGGGGTAGGGTAAGTGGATGGAAATCTCTGTCATACCAAGGGTGGGTAGCAGGAGCCATTGCCCCAGGTACAAGCAATATTTGAGAACTTAGACCAACAAGATTTGTTGAGAAAGAGTATTGAATGCCTGTCATTGTTTGGAATTGCCAGCACATGGTGCTAATAAAAAGAAGACTCATTTATAGTTGTCATTATTATTACTTTTAAATTATCTGCAAACAAGGCACTTCTTTCACTTGAAACTGTTGAACTACTCCCATTGCCCTGCTTTTGCTCCAGTTGTGACAATATTTGTGCATCATGAATGCTAACCAAGGGCCCTCACAACCAAGGACTTTCTCAATCGAAATGGCAAAGGATGGACTAGGTGGCCAGTTTCAGGGATGTCATTCAGCAGCCACTTTCTTCGGCCACTCCAGTGATTGCTCAGTAAACTCACTGAAAGTGTGGTGGGAAGAATGAAATATATATCTGTAGGATATGGTCCCCTCTACTACTATATGTGTATGTCCACTTTGCCAACAGCAAAGATTAGCACTGAGCCCTGCTGTTATCTCGGTATCACCGGCTAGCCACCTGGTGGCAGAATAATATTGGAATCCTATTCTTGGCAGGTGGCAGGAATCATCCTCACTAGAATAAATAATCCTTTATAAAATTGTCTTTCTTAACGCTTCAACTCAGGAAACCAGAAAACACAAATAAATAAATTAAACTGAAGGAGGGCATAATAAAGATAAAAACAGAGATACTTTAAAATTACAAAATCAAAAAAAGACTTTCATAATAAAACCAAAAGATCATAAATTGAAAAGATTTATGAAATAGACAAGTGCTGGCCTACTTGCAGATTGAATAGAGGAACAGTAAATAAATATTTGAAATGAGAAAGGTAGCAAAATGGCAGAAAGGAAAAAATTATTTGAGAATTCTATCTATAAATGCATATCAATAAACTTGAAAATCTTGATTAAATGAATAATTTCCTAGGTAACTGTAAATTGCCAAAATTTACTAAAGGAGGTAAAAAAAATCTGAAATAGGCAAATAAAATGAATCAAATAGAAAAAGCAGTGAAAGACCTGCTACCCTGTAAAAAGGCACCAGGTCCGGATAGTCTTACATACAAATTGTACCACATTCCTAAATATTAGATAATTTCTAGGTTGTATAAACTAAATGCCATTTACACCTAGCACATTTTTGGCAAAGGTGTCAAGAACATACAATGGGGAAAGGAAGTCTCTTCAATAAATGGTATTGGGAAAACTGGATATCTATATATAGAAGAATGAAATCAGACCCTTATCTCACACCATATACAAAAATTTCGAGTTCAGAATGCATTCAGGACTCAATGTAAGACACAAAACTATAAAACTACTAAAATAAAAATAGAAATAAGGCTCCATGACATTGGTCTGGGCAATGCTTTTTTTTAGATATAGCCCCTAAAACACAGGCAACAAAAGCAAAAATAGATCAATGGGACTACATCAGATTAAAAGGAGGACCAAGAAAACAATTAAAGTAAAGAGAAAACCTACAGAATGGAAGAAAATAGACTATACATTTAATAAGGGATTAATATCCAAAACATGTAAGGAACTCAAACAACTCAATGGCAAGAAAATAAATAACCCAATTAAAAAATAGACAAAAGACTTTAATAGATATGTCTCAAAAGAAGATATACAAGTAGTCAACAGTTATATGAAAGAATGCTCAATGTCACTAAACATCAGGGAAATGCAAATCAAAACCACAATGAGATATCACTTCACTTCTATTAGAATGGCTAAAATCAAAAAGACAAACGATAGTGAGTGTTGACAAGGGTGCAGAGAAAAGGGCATACTTTCATACTGTTGGTGAGATTGCAAATTAGTACAGCCATTGTGGAAAGGAGTGTGAAGTTTCCTCAAAAAATTAAAAATAGAGCTATCATATGATCCAGCAATCCAACTCCTGGTCATATATTTAAAGGAAATGAAATCAGTATGCTGAAGAGATGTTTGTGCTCTTATTTCCATTGCAACTCTAGTCATAATTGCCAGGATACAGAATTAACCTAAGTTTTCATCAATGGATGAATAAAGAAAATGTGGTATAAATACATGAGGGAATACTGTTTCAGTCATAAAAAAGGAAGGAGATCCTGTCATTTTTGACAACATGAATACACTTGGGAGACATTATGTTTAAGTGAAATAAGCCAGGCACAGAAAGACATATCCACAGGATCTCACTTATATGTAGAATCTAAAAAAGTTGGTCTTGGGAAAAGAGAGAATGGTGGTTACCAGAGGCTGGGGCAACTAGGAGGAGGTTGGGGAGATGGTGGTCAAAGGATACAAAATTACAGCTAGATAGAAAGAATAAGTTCAAGAAATCTATTGTACATCATGGAAGCTATGATGTTATATGAGGGGGGACCCCCGAAAACTTGAGATTTATTTATAAAATATTGTGTATTTGTTCTTACATGTTTAAACTTGGCACCTTTAAAGTCCTCTCCATTTGAGGCAATATACCTATCAAGATACTTTTTCCACTGCTCAAAACAGTTTTTATACTCATAAATTTTGATGCCCTGTAGTAGTTCTACTTAAGGCAAAATGTTTCCCTTTGAGGACTTTTTTTCATCGGAAACAAAAAAAGTCTCTGGGGGCAAGATCAGATGAGTAGTGAGGGTGGGGATTGGAGGCCATGTTGTTTTGGGTCAAAAACTGCTGAACATTCAGCACAGTGTGGGCAGGTTGCTTGTGTAAATCACCCATCATGAAATGAGCAAACACGCTGAAAGAATCTCAAAAAAAAAAAAGAATCACTAAACCCGAACCCATCCTCTCACAACGCTAGCTGGCATACTGATGCCAATGGGCTCCTTGGACACTTATTTAGTGGGGGAAGGCTGTACTACAAGGGGACCACCCTCCAAAAGATAATTCCAATTTTGGGGGGTCCTCCTTTGTACTGTATTCTTGAAAAATGCTAAGAGAGTGGATGTTAAGGGCTCCCACCACAAAAATGGTAACTAGTTAAGTTGATGCGTTCATCAATTAGCGATAGTTAATCAATCCGTAATGTATATACACACTTCAAAACATCATGTTGTACATGATAAATATACTTTTATATGTCAAAAGATTTAAATAAATAAATAAATTCAAACATTCTTTTAAAAAAATCTAAATGAAAAGATACAATGTGGCTGATAACACTCTGATATCAAACCATACAAGAGACTTGCAGTTTCTGTCCCAGCAAGTGAGGCACTTAGAAGTCACCAATCTGTCCTAACAAGTTTGCAGGTTTTAGAGTAGATCATAGTCAGTGATCTATCACAGAAACAAAGAACTGAGTACCACATGTTCTCACTCATAAGTGGACTCTGAATGTTCGCCACAATACTATAAGAAAGGGATTAGCAGTAGCGGGACACCACCAGGGAAGGGAGGGGACACAACATCAGTAAGAGTACCTGATCTCAAACCAAGTGGGGACCAAGGGAGGCCCAAACTTTACCTGCACGATGTCCACTTATATACCTAATCGTGAAGTGTACCCCACATCTTTAAAAAAAAAATATATATATATATATATGACAAACTAAAAACAACAACTCTCTTAAATCCATCAGAGAAGTGAGATTACAGGACTAACCACAGCCCCCAAGTGGAGAGACTGACAGGCAGATATACTGAGAATCACAATTTACCTGAGCAAAAACCTCTGTGGGAACCAGTGTCAGTAGGAAAACTTTAAGTGGCAAATTGCTGAAGGCTCAGTGTGGACAACTCTGAGAGTTAAAAACTCCAGGAGTACCCAGTCTTGGAGGAGTTCCCACTCTCTTGTGAGTTTTACCTCCAGAAACTCTACTGATTCCTTACAGTGAAGAATGAAGACACATCACCTCGTGTTTCCAGCCAGGGAAGGGCGTAGGGAACCATTTTGAAGGATGACAAAGCTTCTGCTCTTTTTAGCAAGGCCTCCCCTCAGAAGAAGCTACTTTACCGAAGCCTGGCCTGCTGTGGTTTTATCAGAGCTTAACCAACCGGGGAGAGTGGAAATGCTCACCTCCAGTCAATTTTAGCCTTCCATGTGGGGAAGGAAAACACCCAAGGCCAGTGGTCTTTAGTCATCCTGTCCCACCCAAGGGGGAAAAAACAAAACTACGAAGCACCACGGAAACCACAGTACAGGGGCACAGGCTCACCCAAAGACTGAGGCCAACGTATAAGACTATAGAACACTTCCCCCACAACTTGCTGTGGTATTACTGAAGGTCTGTTTACTGCAGCTCCTTTTACCCAATAAAACAGGTTTACCTTTCAACAAAAAATTACAAGGCATACTAAAAGGTAAAGCTGGAGCTATGGTGAGTGTCTATAGTCCCAACTATAGACATGAGGTTGAGAAGGGAGGATTGCTTGAGCCCAGGAGTATAGGGCCAGCCTGAGCAACATAGTGAAACCTCTTCTCTAAAAAAAAAAATAATGATAACAATGAAAGGTTAATGCCAGACATGGTCGCTTATGCCTGTAATCCTAGCACTTTGGGAGATAGAAATGAGAGGATTGTCTAAGTCCAGGGGCTTGGGGCCAGTCTGGACAATTTGGCGAGACCTCATCTCTACAACAAATCGAAAACTTAGCCAGGTGTGGTGGCGCACACCTGTAGTTCCAGCTACTTGGAAGGCTGAGGTGGAAGGATAACCTAAGCCCAGCTGGTCAAGACTGTGGTGACCATGAGCATGTCACTCCACTCCAGCCTGGGCAATAGAGTGAGACTTTGACTTTAAAAAAAAAAAAAAAAAAAAAGGAACGGTTACAGGACACAGTTTGAAGAGAATAAACAAACATCAGAGCCGGAGTAGGTTATGGCAAAAGTGTTGGAATAACCAAACCAGGATTTTTTTTAACTCTTATTAATATGCTAAGGGGTTTAGTGAAAAATATCACTAATTCAAGCTGTTTTCAGATGCAAAAACATATGAATAATGTAAGCAGAGATATGGAAGGAATCAAGAAAAATATTAGTGATCAAGACATTGCAATAGAAATTAAGAATGCCTTTGATGGTCTCATTAGTAGTTAATGAAAGAACCTCTGAGCTTGAGGATATAACAGAAACTTCCAAACCTAAAAAGAAAAAAAAAACTGAGAAAAAAAAGCAGAACAGAATATCCGAGAACTGTGGTAAAATGACAATAGGTGCTAACAATGTGTGATGTGAGTATAAGAAGGAGAAGTAGACAAGGAAACAGCAGTAATGGTTTTAGAAATAATGAATGAGAATTTCCCCAAATTAATGTCGGACAGAAACACAGGTCCAGGAAGCTCAGAGAACACCAAAGAGGATAAATGTCCAAAAAACGATACCCATACATGTTATATTCAAACTTTGGAAATCAAAGACAAAGAAAAGAGTCATGAAAAGAATCCAGAGGAAATAAACACTGGACATCAATTGAAGAGCAAAGATAAGAATTACATTCAAGCCGGGCTCGGTGGCTCAGCCTGTAATCCCGCGCCTTTGGGAGGCTGAGGTGAGTGGATTGCCTGAGCCTGCGGGTTCGAGACCCGCCTGGGCAGCGAGACCTCATCTCTACAATAAATCAAAAAATCAGCCAGGCGTGGTAGCGCGTGCCTGTAATTCCGGCTACTCGGAAGGCTGAGGCGGAAGGATCGCTGGACCCCAGCAGGTCGAGGCTGCGGTGGCCAGGAGCGGCCACTGCACTCCAGTCTGGGAGACATAGTGAGACTCCAACTCAAAAAAAAAAAAAAAAAGAGAGGAGATGGCTACAAAGTTATTACAGTGGTGTAGTACATACTACAGTTTTTGTTTTATTATTTTGTTTTTCATTTTTAAGAGACAGAGTGTGTGTATGTGTGTGTGTGTGTGTATGTGTGTGTGGTGTGATGAGAGTTGAACATCCTTGTCTTGCAGACATACAAGGAAGAGCTGATACCAATCCTCCTGAAATTATCCCAAATCATTGAGGATAAGGGACTAATTCATTACAAAGGATGAGGGACTTGATTCATTTTACAAAGCCAGTATCATCATGATAACAAAATCTGTCAAAGATACAACAAAGAAAGAAAACTTCAGGCCAATATCCCTCATGAACATAGATGCAAAAATCCTCAACAATATACACATTCAACAACACATGAAAAATATTCACCATGATCAGGTGGGTTTTATTCCTGGGATGCAAGGGTGGTTCAACATATGCCAATCAATGTAATCCACCACATAAACAGAATTAAAAACAAACCACATGATCATCTCAATTGATGCAGAAAAAACATTTGATAAAATCCAACATCCCTTTATGATAAAAGCCCTCAACCATCTGGGCATTGAAGGAACATACTTCAAAAATCATAAGAGCCATCTATGACAAACTCACAGCCAACATCATGCTGAATGAGCGGAAGTTGGAAGCATTCCATTCTGTTCCAAGAATCAGAACAAGACAATGACTTTTTGTATACTTGGGTTGCACAGAACTGACTGTGGGACTTGGTATATGCAGACATCCTGGAACCAATCAGTTGAATATACTGAAGAACAACTATATGAGAAAAGTAGAAAGACCTGAAATTAATTTTATCAAAGCTTCAACCTTAAGATCCTAGCAAAAAGGAGCAAATTAAATTAAAAGTAAGTAAAAGAAAAGAAAAAGTAAATACCAGAGAAGGAAACTATGAAATTGAAAACAGAAAATAAGTAGGTAAAAATCAATGAAACCAAAAGTTGATTCTTTGAAAATATCAATAAATTTAATGAGCCTCTAGCCAGGCTAACAGAGTGAGATCCTCACTCTAAATTAAGTAAGTAAGTAACTAAATAAATAATAACCCCAAACAGAAAGCACCAGACATGATCCATGAGAGAAATAACTGACAAACTGAACTTTAAAATTAAAAACTATTCTAGGAAAGACAATGTCAAGAGAGTGAGAAGACAAGTCATAAACTTGGAGAATCCATTTGCAAAAGACAAATCTATTAAAGGACTGTTATCCAAAATATACAAAGAACTCTTAAAACTCAACAATAAAGACACAAACAACCTGATTAGAAAATGGGCAGAAGACCCAAACAGATACTTCACCAAGGAAAATACATAGATGGCAAGTAAGTATATGAAAAAATGTTCAATGGCATAGATCGTTAGAGAATTGCTAATTAAAACAATAATGAGATACCACTACGTACCTGTTAGAATGACCAAAATCTAACCAGTGACAGCAAATGCTGCCAAATACATGGAGTTGCAGGAACTGTCAGTTACGGCTGGTGAGAATGCAAGATGCTACAGCCACTTTGGAAGACAGCTTGGCATTTTCTTGGAAAAGTAAACATACTCTTGCCAGATGATCTAGGAATTGTGCTTCTTGGTATTTACCCAAGTGAATTAAAAATTTGCATCCAGAAAAATCCTGCACACATATGTTTATAACAGCTTTGTTTATAATTGCCAGAACTTGGAAGGAACCAAGATATCGTTCAGGAAGTGAATGAATAAGTAAACCATGGTACATCCAGATAATGAAATATTATTTAGCACTAAAAATAAATGAGCTATCAAGTCCTGAAAAGACATAGAGAAAACTTAAGTGCATATTACTAAGTGAAAGAAGCCAATATAGAAAGGCTATGTACTGTATGATTCCAAATACATGACATTCTGGAAAAGGCAAAACTATAGAGGCGGTAAAAAGGTTAGTGATTGCCAAAGGTTTGGGATGGGGAGGGATGAATAAGCAGAGCATAGAGGATTTTTAGGGCAGTGAAACTACTCTGTATGATACTGCTGTGGTAGATACTAGTCATTACACATTTGTCAAAACTCATGGAATATAAAACACCAGGAGTGAACCCTAATGTAAACTATGGACTTTGGGTGACAATAGTATGACAATGTAAGTTCATTGACCATAGCAAATGTACTACTGTGGTGCAAGATGTCAGTAGTGGGAACTCTGTACTTTCTGCTTAGTTTTGCTATGACCCTTAGCCTGCTCTAGAATATAAAGTAGATTAAAAGTGAAAAAGAAAAACCCAAAGATAACACGTGATTAAAATCACAGACCAATTTTATTTATGAATATAAATGTAAAAATCTATAAAATTCTTACTAACTAAACTCCAGTAGTGTATTAATGTGTTATGACCAATTAGGAATTAATAGTAGTGCAAGAAAGTTTCAGTATTAGGAAATGTATTAATGTAATTCTCTATGTTAAGAGATGAAAGTGAAAAGGTGTTTTTAATATAGGGTGAAAAGTATTTTATATAATTCAATATTTATTTATATTTTTACTTTTATTTTTTATTTTATTATAAGGATGTGGGGTACAATTCAGGGTTAGTTATACAAATGTTGATTATGCAGGTACCCTTGTTGATGGGGTATGCCTCTCCCTCCCCTAGCAGTTTCCCTCAACTGGCAATCCCAACCCCCTTCCCCTAACAGTTTCCCACTATTGTCAATCACTTTCTTATAGTATGATAATTGTTCACTTATGAGTGAGAACATATGGTACTCTGTTGTTTCCGTGCTAGATCACTGAGTATGATCGACTCTAAATCCATCCAAGTTGCTGCAAAGTCCATATGTTTGTCCTTCTTTATGGCTGCATAATATTCTATTGTGTATGTGTTCCAATTTTTTTTTTTATCCAGTCCAGCTTCGATGGGCAACATGGTTGGTTCCATGTTTTTGCTATTGTGAATAGAGGTGCAAAAACATATGTGTGCAGTTGTCTTTTTTATAGAATGATTTGAGTTCCTCCGGGTATATTCCTAATAGGGGAATTGCTGGGTCACATGGAAGGTCAATTTCTAGTTCTTTCAGAAATAGCCACACTGTCTTCCAAAGAGGTTGCACTAGTTTGCATTCCCACCAGCAGTGTAGAAGCATTCCTTTTTCTCCGCATCCTTGCCAGCTTCTGTTGTTGTTTGTTTTGTTAATGATGGCCATTCTTACTGGGGTTAGGTGGTATCTCAATGTGATTTCGATTTGCTTTTCTCTGATGATGAGTGAGGCTGAGCACTTTTTCATGTGTCTGTTGGCTGCCTGTATATCTTCTTTTGAGAAGTGACTATTCATGTCTTTTGCCCACTTTTTAATGGGGCTGTTTGTTTTTTTCCTTTCATCGTGTTCAAGTTTCTTGTATATCCTAAATGTGAGATCTTTGTCAGATATACAGTTAGCAAATATTTTTTTCCCATTCTGTGGGCTGTCTCCCTGCTCTCTTGATGGTTTCTTTTGCTTTGCAGAAGCTCGTTAGTTTGATATTTATATTTTTTAAAGTATTTAAAAATAAGAAGTTGATCTTTTTGATGAAGTAAAACATTAAGAACTGACAGCATACCTCAAAGTTTATAGTGAAATATTACCAAAATCAGGAACAGAATAGGGATAGCCACCACTGCCAATCAAGTTGTGACCAATGTATAAACAAGAAGAAGGAATAAAAGGCATAAATACAGGAAAAGAAATAACAAAACTGACATTATTTCAGATAAAATAATCATCTTTCTAGAAAATCTAAGAAAATAACTGAGTTTAGTGAGTTTAGTGATGGCCAAAAGCAACTTTTATGCACAGAAAAATAAATGAATTATTTCAAGATGAATATTCTACTTATGACGGTAACACTTTTTTTTTGAGTTGGAGTCTCACTCCATCGCCCAGGCTGGAGTACAGTGGCATGCTCATGACCACGCCAGGGTTGACCTGCTGGGGCTCCGGCGATCCTTCTGCCTCAGCCTTCCAAGCAGCTGGAACTACAGGCGTGCACCACCACACCTGGCTAATGTTTTATTTATTGTAGAGATGAGGTCTCACCAAATTGCCCAGGTTGGTCTCGAACCCATGGACTCAGGCAATCCACTTGCCTCGGCCTCCCAAAGTGCTGGGATTACAGGCTGAGCCACCGAGCAAGGTAACACATTTTAAAATTTACCTTTCTCTAAGCCTTTAAGTTCAATTTTCTTATCTTGCTTTTCTTTTTATATGCATAGAAAAATAAGAACGATCACCTTTACTTTTTAAAAAACAGTATTTGAATAACTTAAGTTGTATAGACTAAACTCTTTTAAAACTAGCCCTATTTATAGCTTTCTTAAAGGAAACAAAATCCTCTTGTAAATTTTATAAATTTAATTTTCTTCAAAGCTTTAAAAAAAATGCTGATCTTAACAAGCAAAACCTTCCTGTTACTTACGCAACCCATATAAATCCAATAGATTGAGCCTATAAATATAATACAGCACACATTATTTAAACATGCCAGTACTATTTACAGATTTGGTCAAATTCTCTTACACTTTTCAATAAAGTCCTAATTCTAAAGTCAACTTTTCATACACATCTCGAATTGAAATCACTAGGCTAATCTGTCAAATAACCTAACATACCAATTTAAAATCTAAATTACCCATTACCCTAAATGTAACACAAAAGTATAAATAATTTAAGTTTTATTTTATTTAAATTCTAAATTTCTGCTAGCCTGGGAACACATTATTTGCAAAGGAGACAGTTTTACCTCTGCTACCAGGCTAGGTTTTATCATTTCAAGTGAGCAGAGGTTAAGAAATCTGAACCTGGGGGCTGTGTATCCGGCGTGATTCTTCCCTTCTCACTAGTAAACAACATGAGAGTCTTTCATAGTTGCTATGACCACAGGGACTCCAAGTAAAAGACCTTCAAATGAGGTTCATTTCTCCTGGGTTTGGATTACAAATTACCCAATTTTTCCATCTGATTTAAGTCTGCAGCATTCCACTGAGGTTGCTGATAAACTCTCTTCAACTAATCTTGACTGCCTGATTGAATTCTGTATTCTTTACATATTCTTTCCCTCTGGTTGTACACAAAATCTTATAGGTATTTAAAGGACAACTGCGTATCTCTCACACCTTTGGCTCTGAGGTCAAATATCAAAGTCATATTAATGAAAATCTGCCTAAAGCAGCAAAAAAATTGAAGAAGTGCTTAATAAAGTGTCTGGATACAAAATATGTGTAGAATCTCTACACCAGCAATTAAGAAATATAATAACATAGGTTACAAAAAACAAAAAATACCAGGAATATCAAGCAATGTGCAAAACCTACATAAAGGATATTAAAGAACTCTACTCAAGATGGAAACTGTTGGAATCTTCTGGGTGGAAAGATTAACAATGTTAAGCTGTCCTGTCATTTCCAAATTAAGAAAGCTGATGGTATTCCCATTTTTCTGCAATTTGAAAGACTGATTCTCAAATACACCAGAGTTTTAAAAATGAGTAAAGAAAAATCAAGTGAAATTTGGCCTACCCAATATCAGATTATTCTATGAGGATGTAGTAATTAATGTGCTATTCGCTCCTATATTAAGGGGTCAATTGAACAGAATAGAAACTTTCCAGACTAATAAATGCATTGCAATTTTGTTTATAATGAAAGTGACATTTCTAACTCAAGAGAAAATTGTGAGCTATCAATAAATGATGTTAGAAAAAAATCTGGAAAAATAAATGCCTACTTTACAATAAATTCCAAAACTTCAACTTGAAAAAACAAAATTGCAAGAGTATTAGAAAGACAGATGAGAAAGTATTTCACTGGGGTAAGGTCTTCCTGAGCAACACAGAAAACCTAGAATACATAAAGGAAAAAATATAACTCTTCCCCTAGAAGTATAGTCCTCAATAAAAGACGCTATCTTAAAAGTAAAGATAACAACAAACAAATAAGCAAACAAACAAATGATATCCTGGGAAAAAAATTTTGTGACGCATGTAAATCACAATTAGCACCCATAACATGAAAATATCCTACTCATGAATACATAAAAGATGAACAACGGGAAAATAATATGAACAGGCCATTAACAGCAGGAAAGTACAAATGGTCCACAAACATGAAAACATGTCAGCCTTGCTGCTAATGTGGGAAATGCAAATAAAATCAACACTGAAATTTCAGGTTCTGCTCAGGAGATTGGGAAAAATTTATAGCTTAATAATATCCAACATTAGCAAGTGTGGGGAAGAATTGAGTGCTCTCAGACAGTCTTGGTAGGAATGTAAATTGATAATGTCTTTTGGGCAGTATCTGTCTGAATTTGAAATAGATCTTTGACCTCAAACTTTTATTTTTAGGAATCTACATTGAAGAACTATTTGCACATGTAAACAGAGATGTTTAAAAAATTTCACTGCATCACATTAGTAAGATAAATAAATAAATAACAATTTAAATGCTCATCCCTAGAATTGTGGTCAGATAAATTATGGAATATCTATTATGGAATAATGTACACTCACTAACAAGCAAAGCACAATTGGGCATGGTGACTCATGCCCATAATCCCAGCATTTTGGGAGGCTGAGGAGGGAGGATTGCTTGAGGCTATGAAGTTGAGACCAGTCTGGGCAACATAGCAGACTCTGTCTGGGCAACATAGAGACTCTGTCTCTACAAAAACATGAAAATATTAGTTGGGCATAGTGGCATGCACTTGTAGTCCCAGTTACCTGGGGGTGTGAGGCAGGAGAATTGCTTGAGTCGGAGACCTTGAGGCTGCAGTGAGCTCTGTTTACAGAGGTGTGAATAGAACAAAAATGCTGACCCTTCCCTGAGTAAGAAATAATCCTTTTCGCTTGATTTGAACTAGAACTTTAGTCTCTGGACTTGAACTTCTGCATTGGCTTTTCCTGGGTCTTGAGGCTTCTAGTCTTCAGACTTGAACAACACCGTTGGCTCTCCTGGGTCTCAAGTTTACCTCCCTCATCTTATGAGCCAATTCCTTAGAATAAAGCTCGTGTGTGTGTGTGTGTGTGTGTGTGTGTGTGTGTGTGTGTGTATGTGTGTGTGTGTGTGTGAAAGGGAAGACCCAAAAAAATCCAAAATTATTTTTTGAAGGCCAACCCCCTTGAAGTACAGGCTTTCCCTGCTAGGTAAGTGTTCTAGGAACCCGTCAGTCTCAGTGTACCAGCTACTATTGTTGTGAGAGGCTGTGTTCAGCTTCAGTGATTTTTCTTTTGGGGGGGGGAGGTCTTTCAACACATTTGCCCATTTCATGTTGGGTGATTTATATGAACAACCTGCCCACATCACACTGAATATTCCACAACTTTTTAACCAATATCCAAAAATTTTTTACCCATAACTCTACCCTCCTTATTCACCTGATCTCACCCCCCGAATAACTTTTGTTTGTTTGTTTCCCTGGATGAAAAAAAGTCCGCAAAGGGAAACATTTTGCTGCTGTGGAAGAGGTGAAACAAAAAATGGCAGAAGCACTAAAAGAAATCAAAATTGACGAGTTCAAAAAACTGTTTTGAGCAGTGGAAAAAAGTCTCGATAGGTGTATTACATCAAACAGAGTACTCTGAAGGTGACTGAAGTTTAAACATGTATGAATAATTTTTTATAAATAAATTCTGGTATAAATATCCTATTGGTTTTGTTTTTCTGGATGGGCCTGATTAATACAAGCAGAAAATATATTTTCTACCCCATAATTTTATTATTATTGAACAAAAACAAAGCAAAAAAAGAAAGAAAAACAAATTTTACCAAACCCAGCTCAGAGGTTGGCATAAGATGATGTAGCACCATCTTTCCTCTTCACATATCAGCAGCTGTGGCCTACATGTCCGTATGAAGTAGCAGAATTGTTTTCATTTATTGATAACCCACAATATGCTAAACTAATTATTTTATATATTCCATCTCATTTAATCTTAATCAGAACACTTTTCTCTCTGTTGAAGAAACTGAGGTTTGGAAAAGCTAATCTATCCAACATCACATGTTTGGCAAATTATGGAGCCAAAAAATAAGGAAAGAAGAATCTGGATCAGAGGCTACACTTTTATTAATATTACACACAATGCTATCCCTACCCCATCCTCACTAGTGACTAGGATGCTTGGAGATGTTGCCTTAGAAAAAGAAAGGAGGCTTCCTAGCTCCTGGCCCTGATTCCTTTAGGGATTGACATCTCCATTATCTACTTGAAGATAGGTCCTCGAGCAAAACAAAACTCGTACTTAACAGAATAACAAAAAAGACATGTCCCTTGACAATGAGAAGGAAATTGCCATATTGCCAGTTTGTGATTTTTTTCATCTAAGAGCCCTGTTATCTCTCCTGACTCAAAATTCCCATGGTCTTTAGATTTTGGGCCAATTAATCTCATCTTTGATTGTATGTCTTCACTCGCCCCCCCAGTGTTTGCCTACATGTTCGGCTCACCGCATCTTCCTGTCTGGATGGGATGCTCCTTGAGGACCGTGGCTGCCTCCGACTAGCTCAGGCCTGTGCACACAGGAACACAACACCTATGTGAGGCTTTGACTCCTTGTGACTTAGGATCGAGCATCTCAGAGCTATGAAAGGTCTGACGTCGTGTCCCTCCCACCTTCTTGGTACCTACCTCTTTCCCACATGCTGATAAGAACGATGACATCAAGGAACTGGAGAACATCATCCCAGGTGAATTAATACAGGAACAGAACACCAAATACTGCATGTTCTCATAAGATGCAGCTAAACTACAGATCTACAAAAGCATAGAGAATGGTAGAATAGACACTGAAGACTCCGAGTGGGGAGAGTAGGAAGAGGTGGAGGGACGAAACATCCCCTATCGGGTACAATGTGCCCGGGGTTGGGGGGGCACTTAAAACCCAGACTTCTTCACCCCTGTACCATGCAGTCATGGAACCCCAAACTCTGTGTGCCTTCTAAAGCCATTGAAATGTTTTTAAAAACGAGTGATTGCATCAGCAGCTACCTCCCTGGTGCCAGTCTGTGCCAGACATGGACAGCGATGGAGACGCATGAGGCCCCTTCCTCGTGAGTTCGTGTTCAGGGTAATGGGAGGAGGGGAACAGAGAAAAACGAAATAAAACCAACATCAAGAGAGTAGATAACTGGATAGAAAATTTACAAATCGTGGACTTGCTAGGAAGAAAATAAAAAGGAGTTGAGAGAGAATAATCAGTTATGGAGGAAAATTTAAATATGTGGTGAGGAAAGAGCACAAAGGGTAATGACATTTAAGTGGAGACTGCAAGGATGAGGAAGAACGAACCGTTCCCATGATAAGGAGGAGAATTCCAGAGAGAAAGGCATTAGTCCTGGATGCAGAAAGGAACTGCCTTCTTCAGGGAACTGAAAGAAAACCTGTGTATCTGTGTCACAGTAGGAGAGGGAGAGGGCCACTAGGTGAGGTAATAGAGGGGTGGATCTGAGTCAAATAGTATAGGGCCTTGAAGATCAGGGTTTGGAGTCTGGATTCTATTCTAGGTCTTCAGGGAAATCATTCAGAGTGCTTTAGGGTAGAGGGTAACATGAGCCAAATTATATTTCAAGAAGATCTTGCTTCCTGGTAGTATAGTATGGAGAATGGGTCAGAGTGGGGGCAAGAATGAAAGCAGATAGAGCTGTTGCACGGATATTGCTTGAAGAAGTAAGAGGTGGTGGTGGGGTACTGATTGTGGCAGTGGTGATAAAAAATGTGGAGAAATGGGCAACCCCTTCAGGTCCCCTCCCACTGTGGGAGCTTTTCTGTCCTCTCCATAAATCCTGCTTTCTAAAAAAAAAAAAAGGAAAAGAAAAGAAAAGAAAAGAAACTAGCAAATGTGTGGCATATTTTGGAGAGAGAAATAGCAATACTTGCTAGTGGATTAGATGTGGGCTGAAGGAGTCAGGAGGATGAAAAGACGGGGTGTGTCCATTTTGCTGTTTCTGTGGGTCATCCAAGTCAAGCTGAAAATGAGGCTGTTGAGCATGTGACTCTGGAACAATGGTTTATAAACTTCAGGGTATATCACAACCACCCGGAGAGCCAGTTGTAATCTGTAAACAGATTTCTGGGCCCTCCATCCAGAGTTTCTGATGAAGAAAGTCTGGACTGGGCCTGGGAATTTGCATTTCTAACAAGTTCCCAGATGAAGCTGATGCTGTTGGTCCAGGGTTTTCACTTTAGGAACTGCTGGTCCAGAGAGAGGATGCTTCCAGGAGTTTGGAATTCATCAGCATAAAGATAATCTTTAAATCCATGGGTCTAGGTAAGATAGCCTAATGAGGCTACACAGAGAAAGAGTCCAAGGCCCTGGATTAAGTGAACGATGGCTAGAGAAGAAAGATCCAGTAGAAGCAGGATCAGAAGAGTAGAAAGAAAACCAAGAGAGTGTGGAGTTTCAGAAGCCAGGGGAGTTGGAGTTGCAGGTCCAGATTGATTGATCATGATACTACTATTGAGAAACAGAATAAAAAGAGAGCTGTAGGGGGTCCACCAATTTATTGATATTAGAAACATAAATCAAGAGCAAGTGCTTTACCAATACTGTTTTACTGAATCCTTACAAAATCTCATTAGTTCATTAGAAACTGCTCTTAATATCAGAGGGTTCCTCATCCACATATTCAACCAAGTGTGGATTGAAAACATTTAAAAATAAAATACAGTTAACAATTCTTTGCATAGCATATACAGCGGACTAAGAATAAGCAATTTGAAGATGACAAAGTATATGGGAGGATGTGTAGGTTATATGCAAAGACTATACTACTTTATATCAGGGACATGAGTGTCTGCAGAATTTGGTGTTGTGGGGGTCCTAAGACCAATCCCCAGTGGCTATTGAGAGATGACTGTACTGTAGTCTTCGTTTTATAACGAAGAAAACCAAGGCTCAGAGAGATTATACAGTTTGTTGGGGGAAACCAAGGCTCTAAACTCCAGATTGTTTTCTGCTAACACCCTAGGGAATGTGAAGATCACCACATCCTCTACTTGCTGTTAAAATCTACAAGCAGGCCCACCTATGGCAAAACCTTGAAGTAGGCATCCCGCCCATTGCTCCCCAAGGCATCTGGTACCTGTGGCTACTCCCAGGTTCCTGGCAGTGGTGCACTCCCCCTCCATGGTCACCTGCCTTCCCGGTGAACTCCTCACGCCTTCCAACCTTTTCACTGGCTTCCTCAAAACCCACCTGAACCTCATTCCCTCTTCATGGCATACACTCATCTGTGATCAATTAAGTGATAATGGAGAGAAGTGGGTGCTGATCGGCAGTGTGCAGTAAGGTTTTCCCCACTGTCTTTCTGAATGAAGAGGGAGACCCCACTGATTTGTAGTATTTGATGATTGTAAGGCACCAATGACTGATTTCAAAATATCAGAGCATCGTGACTTTGGAGTTGGGAAGAAATGAACACAGTTGGTGCTCTTAAGCTGCTGTGAGCTGGGCCCAGCACACCACTGATTTAAAATGTTGCTTTTCCTGTAGCATATTTCTGTTCCAAACACGGCCTTCTGGAGTCAATGTCTTAGCCACAGGTTGTGGGAACTCTAGGACCACAGAGGCCTGTGTGCAGTCCTCAACCCACACCTCAGAAGTGATCACCGGCTTCCTCAATGTCCAGTATAACTTGGGAGCAGTGGGAATGGCCACTTTAAAGCTGGCATTCATATCCTGCTCTGGTTTCCAGGGTTCAAGAATGCTCTTTTATGAGGATGACAGGCTTGCTCTTTCTTGGTGTCAGCAGGTGTTCATGATGGCTGTAGCAGGAACAAGAACTGGGGTCTGGAATAAGCCCTGCTGTTTCTTGCCAGGCTGCAATGGTTTATGGTGGAGACCAGACTTATGTCTTGCTCACGCCCATACACTACTGAGTTCCGGAATCCTAGGAAGAGGTCACATCCTCACACAGGCAGGAATGATGGCTAAGGGCTCCATACTGAGACTCAAGGAATTCTGAACTTCTTTCTGCAACTGGGTCTTACTCTCTTATCTCTAAAAGTACAGGCCACAGAATGGGTCTCCTGGGAGTTATGTCATGTGACATTGCAGTGGGCAATCTTGTAGTCATCTTACCTCACACCACCAAGTGGGGAAGGGAGGGAGTCAGTGGGGAGTATGAACAAATGGGGGTGGGGAGAGGAGCAAGGGCAGGACTTGGCACCCCTGATGTGGAAGAGGGTGTGAGAACATGGCTGTGGGGTTGGTAGAAACCTCCCAGAAGGTGTCTCTTGGCCATCTGATTTTATGCATGTGTCCTTAACAAGTGAATACAGTTTGGGAGCAAACTCTTTGAGGCTCCAGATTGTTTTTATTTTTGAGTTGGTAAATAAAAAATGTCTGTGAAAGAATTATACTTCACTGGTTTCTAGGGAACACATCAGATAGTCAGACCTTAGCCTTTAAGGACAGATGGAAGGATCATGGCACTGGCCAAAGAGCCTTCTGGAAAGGACTTAACTATAGGCTATGGTTGATTTTTCCCAGCTACCCAATTCAGTGCTTCCCTTTCTGGACAAATTCTCATTTACAGCACTGGTTTATTGAGTATAAATTGCATGACATAGGCTGGGCACAGGGGCTTACGCCTGTAATCCTAGTACTCTGGAAGGTGGAAGGCAATAGGATTGCTTGAGCCCAGGAGTTCAAGATCAGTCTAGGCAACATAGTGAGACCTTGTCTTTACAAAAAGTAAAAATAAAATTAGCTGGATGTGGTGGTACATGCCTGTAGAACCAGTTATTTGGGAGGCTGAGGAGGAAGGATAGCCTGAGCCTGGGAGGCTGAGGCTGTGAAGAGCTGAAATCATGGCACTACACTGCAGCCTAGGCTACAGAGTGAGACCCCAACTTAATAGATACATAAATAAATAAATAATCAATTGCACAGCATAAATGTCCAGGGACTGTCAGAGGTACTCATGGGCTGAGGCTTGAAAGTCGCATACTTTTATTTGATGCTCTCAGGTGTGAATTTGCTCACACATGCACACATGCAAATGTGTCAAAATAGCACTAATATTTATAATAATACTTTGCAATTCTATGCTGCCTTTCATCTGTATATCTCAGAGTACTTTGCAAGCGTTCATTAATTCTCCCAACATTCCTCTGTAGAAGGTAAATATTATTATCCTCCTCTTTACAGATGAAGCAATTGAGTCAGATAAGTGATCTGCCTGAGGCCAGTGAGCGAGTGTGGGTGGAAGGCTGAGATTAAGAGCTCAGAGTTCCTAGAGGTGTCCATTAGGGAAGAAACCCAGCTGTCACAACACAGAGGGCGCTGTGATCTGCAGCATGCCAGGCTGTTGTGAGGGGTCACTTTTTCCTGCTAAATCTGTTACCATGGTAACCATAGCTACTACTTACTAAACATCTATGATAATGTATTAGATGCTTTATGTACATGATTTCCTTTCCTCATGTTGAAACTGGAATGATCCCTATGGTACAGATGAGAAACTGACATTTGCCGAGGTGAAGTATCTTATTCAAGATCACATAGCTAATAAGTGCCTGGGTTGGAATTCAAACCCAGATCTGCTTGCTTCCCAAGACCGTTTTCTTGTCCCCAGCGCACACCTCATGCTCATTTGAACATCACAGGGAGGTACTTCTCTTCCCTTCCAGGTCTCTTCCTTTAGTCACTGAGTTCTCATTTGTCCTAGCTGTCTACCATCAATTACTTTGCCTTTGACAAGGTTTAGAGACTGATATTTAGATCATGTCTGATCTGGACAGACAAGTTCTAAGCACAGGAAAAGGGAACCACGACGGTAAGTCAGGAGCGAAAACTTTACTTTTTGCTTTCCTTTGTGTTGTTTCCAGCAAAATAACACAGCTCAGCATCCTTTAAACAGAACGAGCATACAGCCACAAAAAGAGCATGTGAATCCTCCTGGGATATATTTCCAGCTGCACTGTTGAGAGAAAAGTCAAGGGAAGAGTGAAAGCCTCGAAGGAAAGTGTAAGGTAAACTTAGTTTCCCTCTAGTCTTCAGATTCACGGTTATGCTGCTTTCAGAAGTAGAACTGGGTTCCAAGACTTTAATAACTCAGCTTGCATTCAAAATGGGAGATCTCATGTGGGGTTGCCAGGGGATTGCTGGAAAGATCTGGGAACAAGGAGAATTTTTGGTGTGGAAGGAGCTTGGGAAATGATGCCCCTTGACGCCAGCACTTTGGGGTTCTGTTTCATATGGCCTGGCTGAAGCCCTGCAGCAGCTCCTGGAGGCAGGATTCACAAGGACGAGCCTTGGGCCACCATTGCCTGGTTGGGAGTGTGGGGAGAAGGGTGTGGAAGGGGCTCCCAGGATCCAGCTAACCAAACCAAGGCTGATAGAATCTGCACCCTTGGGAATTAGGCGGCGAGAAGCTGGCTCTGCAGTTTGATTCATTTTGTAAAAAGATAAGACAAATCAAGTTTTAATCAAGACTCATTTGAAACTGTTTTTCTTGGAGAAGTGAGAACTGGCTTGTAAAAATCAGTGATTATACAGGGAATCTGAACCCAGCTGGCCTGTCTGTTTTGTTCAGATTGTTTTGTAATTAGTTCAGTTGTAATCCCAGTGCCCCTCACAGCCATCTTCTCTTCTTACAAAATCTGTACACAGTTGCTACCATGCTGTTTCCATGTGCTTAAAAGCAAGACTTTTTTTTTTTTTTTTGAGTGGGAGTCTCACTTTGTCACCCAGACTGGAGTGCAGTGGCCGCTCCCGGCCACCGCAGCCTCGACCTGCTGGGCTCCGGCGATCCTTCCACCTCAGCCTTCCAAGTAGCTGGAACTACAGGTGCGTGCTACCATGCCTGGCTAATTTTTTGATTTACTGTAGAGATGAGGCCTCGCCAAGTTGCCCAGGTGGGTCTTGAACCCACGGGCTCAGGCAATCCACTCATCTTAGGCTCCCAAAGCGAGGGAATACAGGCAAGACTTTAAAGAAGTGATTACACACTGGTTCTCTTGGTATGATTAGAATCTGCATGCTTGTTATGTGAGCTGTGCCTGTCTGCACATACACCCTTACACATACGCTGGGTACACACAGGGCTAGAAGTACAGTAGCTAGAGAGACATTGCATTGTGTGTGTGGAGTAGTCTTTTGTTTGGGAAAGGGTAGCTGACCATCCTTGTTTGCCAGACTCTGGGTTTTTCCTGAGATTCAGGACTTTCAGTGCTAAAACTCAGAGACTCCCCGCCCCAGACAGACCGGGATGAGATGGTCACCCTGGTTCGTGAGGATGTTAAAGTGAGAGAAAGCCAATCCAAGCTCTTAAGGCATCCAGGTGTTTGAAACACACCAAACCGTTAAGAGACGCGTCCCAAAATACAGACTAAGGCCACCCTCCACCCTGCTCCCTGGAATTAAGTTAGCTCTACACAAATTCCAAGTGGCCGTAAATATTGGAAGGAATTTAGCAAAAGTCTAAGGTTAATTTTCCTCCTTCTTCAAGGTCTGAGTATAAGGGATTCTGCTGGGGTTTGGGTTTTTAGTATGAATGAGAAAAGCAGAAAGAAAAAAGTCCCGGTGTTCATTCTGTAGAGCCATATAAACACTTCCGAAAAGTGCTAAGTAGAGGCAGAGCTGGTAATGGGACTGTAATGGTAACTGGCTGGGCGGCAGGGCCTACACCTGCTTTGAATGAAGGCAGGATGACAGAAAGCCCAGAGTGCAGTGCGCTTTGGCCGGGTTGGGTGATGTGCTGCCATGCCGTCCCCACGCTTAACCACATAATCATTAAAGAGCAGAAACCTCTCCCTGTAATCCTCTCCTATAGGACGGCAGGGAGTGTTAACATACTTGGACTGCTTCACATTCCTTCTTGCCTACTTTTGAGAACATACTACATTTTAAAACTTGTTGGTTTCTTTCATGTTTTATTTGACCCTATGTAATTGCATTCCTGAAGGAATAACAGGCCCCCCTAGTGATTTACACCCTGTATTAAATGTCAGTTTTGAAGAGACACAGTTAACAGTTTGGTTTAACCTCCTGCCTCCCCTCTCTCTATTAGCTTAACGCTGAATTTGAGCTCCAGCTCTGAGAACTCTGAGAGAGGGATGCAAAGATAAAACATGAGTGGAAGCCGCAGCAGTGTTGAAGGGAGCCTCTTGGGTCTTGCTCCTCTTTGCTTTTGCCCAGTGCAACCAGTCACCTGGCCAGAATGGAAAGACCTCCCTTTTCTCGCGATGGCTTGTACTGCTCAATTCTGTCTGAGCACGGCTGTGAGGACAGTGAATCAGAACCACATTCTGGAGTGACTGGGGTTCTGTTTCATATTGCCACCCACTGTCCCAGCCCTGGGGACACTAATGAGTCCATAAACCACGGTTCCACCTCAGCCGTGCAGTTTCCAGTGAGCAATGGGCTTGATGAAACTGTGGAGAAAAAAAATATCATTTTAGGAATTGACCTTATTTGATTTATATACTTAGCTGCTATAATGTTATTGTTGGGTAAAATATTTCATTTGCCCTATAGATTCCTTTAAAGTATATTTAACAACTGCCCAGTCACCTGTTGTGAACTAATTATTGGGAGAACCTTTAAATAAATCTTGATGTAATGGTACATTCCCTATGATTCTGTGTGTGTGTGTGTGTGTGTGTGTGTATGTGTGTGTGTGTGTGTGTATTTAAAATCTAGACATAAATAGATTCTGTGTTATATCCTGACAGGTGGCTGGGCACAATGGCTCAGATCTGTAATTCTAGCACTTTGGGAGGCCAAGATAGGAGGATTCCTTGAGGTCAGGAGTTCAAGACCAGCCTAGGGACCATAGTGAGATCCCATTTCTACCCAAAGAAATAAAAATTAAAAATTAGCCGTGTGTGGTGACATGTGCCTGTAGTCCCAGCTATTCAGAAGGCTGAAGCGGGAGGATCATGTGAGCCCAGGAGGTCAAGGCTGTAGTGAGCTATGATGGCACCACTGCACTCCAACCTGGGCAGCAGAGTGAGACCCTGTCTCAAAAAATAAAACAAACAAACCAAAATTTAGAAACGTGACGGCTTATGTGGGTCATGTAAACCATCATTATGATTTTTAGGAGTCCATGTAAAAATATGGAACAAAAGAGATTTTGCTTTAAAAACAGCTGTCAACACAGAACACAAACTGAGTTTATCCCCTGCTCTGCCCTGCTTCTCCTGCCCTTCAGTCTTTCTCCAGTGACCCTATTCTACTTGGCTTGATTGGAAATGACTGCAACTGTATACTACGAGGAGAATGGTCTAGGAAAAAACGGCAATTCTGCTCAGTTTTCTGCCGATGTGAAATGTGACCTAGCGCCATCATGTCCACACCTCAATCCCCAGCTCCACTCTGAGGCCCCTTAGAAACCCTGAACTAAGCCACTTAGCTTGGAACTCTGTGTCTGAGGGGGGAAATGAACAGCATCTTACAGGATGAGACAGTCTGGCTCCTTCCACATGTATTTATCTTGATCTTATTTCTTAAATTATTGAAGGTGGTTGATAACATAGATAAAAGATAATAATAAATGAATCAGGGCAAAGGGGAGCATGAGGGGTAGGAGAAATAAGACAATCTTGGAGAGAGGTGTGCCCATGAAGGATATGGCAAACTGTAAAGTGCAACCATAGATGGCCATCACTATTGCTGCTAAGGGTCGGTGCTAACGTGGTATAAAGAATGTAAGTGCCAAGCGCTCTTCCTACTGGAAACCTTCAGAAATAGATGGTCATGGCTTGTGTCAACTTCGAAGTATGAATCATGTTTTCTAGTGGTCAGGTTCTGCAGAGACAGGTCCCATCTCCCAGAAACGATGCAAGTAAAAACTTGACGTTCATCTTCCATTCACAATTATGAGGAGGGAACCCCCCCAAATAAAATTTATTTATTAAAAATTGCAAATTTATTCTGACATGTTTAAACTTTAGTCACCTTCCAAGTACTCCCCTTTTGATACAATACATCTATCGGATGCTTTTCCCACTGCTCAGTTTTTGAGCTAGTCAGTTTTGATGTCTTTTAGTGCTTCTGCCATTTTTCGTTTCTCCTCTTCCGCATTGGCAAAATGTTTCCCCCTGAGGACTTTTTTCATCCAGGGAAACAAAAAAAGTCACTCAGGACAAGATTGGGTGAATAGGGAGAGTGGGTCACAGGGTTCAAGCAGTTTTTGGTCAAGTGTACGGGTGTGCTTGTAAATCACCCATTATGAAATGAGCAGTTGTGTTGAAAGAGTCTCAAAAAAAAAAAAATCCCTGAAGCCGAACGCAGTTCTTCACAACAATGCTGGCTGGCTGGTACACTGATGCCAATGGGTTCCTAGAACACTTACCTAGCAGGGAAAGCCTGTACTGCAAGAGGCTTGCCCTCCAAAAAATAGTTCCTTTTTCTGGGGTTCCCCTAGTATTTGTGTTTCCAATAGACAACTTTTACACTTGGTTAACTTTGATCATTTCCTTCATACATTACCATGGATACTATTGTTATTTTCAATTATTTTCATTGCCCAGTATTACTGTTCTTATTATATAATTCCAATGACTATGGTGTAACACTTATAAAAGTAAAAAGTCAAATATATTGTGAAAGTCATGTTTTGCAATGCTATAGACAAGAACCTCGGCAATGATTTCAGTTTCCTTTTACTTAAATCACATCAGCCTAGAAAAATACCATGATGGTCTTCCTTGCTGTCCTCAAAGTGGTTTTCATAGGGCAGGGCTGCCAGTTTGCAAAACTGAGGAAAGCAATATTTAAGTCTCATTTTTGTTTTACTTTGTATCTGATTGTGGTTGAATGTCACCTCATATGTTTATTTGACAAGAAACATTTGTCTTCTAAGAACAATCTGTTTCCATCCTTTGCCCATTCTTCTGTTGGATGATTTGTCCTTTTTAATATTCTTTAATTATTCAATTTAATTAATTATTCATTAATTAGTGTTTTATTACCTTAATGTATTTATAGTTGTATTATTTTTACATAATTGCATATTTTAATTGTTGTGATTTTTTTTTTTTTAATTGGAGTCTCACTCTGTCACCCAGACTGGAGTGCAGTGGCCGCTCTCGGCCACTGCAGCCTCAACCTGGTGGGCTCTGACAATCCTTCAGCCTCAACCTTCCAAGTATCTGGAACTACAGGCACGTGTTACCACGCCTGGCTAATTTTTTGATTTGTTGTAGAGATGAGGTCTCACCAAGTTGCTCGGGTGAGTCTCAAACCCGCGGGCTCAGACAATTCACTCACCTCGACCTCCCAAAGCACAGGATTACAGGCTGAGCCACCGAGCCTAGCTAATTGTTGTGATTTAATATTATTTTAATATTATTATTGCTTGCAATAATTCTTTATGTATGTCTGACTATTTTTTATAAATTACATATAATATATCTTATGTTATATAAAGTACATTTTATAAAAATAATTATGTTCATTATAGAAAATGCAGAGAAACAAAGAGAATTTTTTTGTACAATTCTCACAGCTAGGAACATCTTGATGACTATCCTTTTTAGTTGTAGTTTTATGCAAAGATGAATATATAACACAAAATGCTATATTATACATTTTTAATCATCTGTCTTCCCCCTTATATATATATCTTGCACATGTTCCTATGTTACATAATACTTTCTACCATATAATTTTAGCTTCTGGATAGATTTGCTGTACCAACATTTATTTAATAATCTATTTTTAGACTATTTTGGCAACTGTTTTTTAAATTACCCGATGCAAATATAATTACTTATTTAATAATTGTCTCTCCTCTTAGACTATTGACTTTTAAACCTTTTTTTTTTTTTTTTGAGACAGGCTCTCACTCTGTTGCCCAGGCTGGAGTGCGGTGGCATGATTATGGCTCACCGCAGCCTCGACTTCCTAGGCTCAGGAGATCCTTCCACCTTGGCCTTTTGAGTAACTGGGATTACAGATATGCACTACCATACCCAGCTTTTGTTTTTTTTTTTTTTTGTGGAGACAAGTCTGACTATGTTGCCCATGCTGATCTCAAACTCCTGGCCTCAGCAATCCTCCCTTCTCAGTCTCTCAAAGTGCTAGGATTACAGGTGTGAACCACCACGCCTGGCACTTTCTGATTGCAGCTCACAATAAAAGGTACATAGTAGTCTGTGATCCAGCACTCACATGTGCATGTGACACACATATACGTGGAAAAAATGTCATGAAACAAAACTCACTTTCTGGTAATTTCTATTTTATTATTTTCTATGCCATTTAAAAAGTTCTTGTCAGGGCAACCCCTTTGGGTCCCTTCCCACTGTGGGAGCTTTTCTGTCCTCTCAATAAATCCCGCTTTCAAAAAAAATTCTTATCACAGTCCACTAAATTTATTATTTCACAACCCATGGAAGAACTTTTACCCTCAGTTTGAAAAACACTTGTGTCAGGTTGGAGTTCCAGGGAAGCGGGGCTGTGCTTGGCACATGAGAGGCATGAATGTGTTGAAGCTAAATCTTTGTCCGTGTCCATGACAACTGGTTAAGCAGTATAGTGTTTAGTTACCTCCAAGGTCTCTGGAGTCAGAGAGCGTGGATGTAAATGCAGGCTCTGCCATGTACTGGCTGATGACTACGGTCAAGTTGCTTAACCTCTCTATGCCTTTTTTCCCTCAGCTGTAAAATGAAGATAATAATAGTACCTAACTCACGCAATTGTCATGAAGATTAAATGAGTAAATTTAAAATGTATATATTTAAGGCAGTACCTGCCACTAGCAAGCAGTATATTATTAAATATGTATTAATAAATAAATAAATAGGAAATTCCTAGAAGTCTCATGGTTAACTCAAAGGCTATATAAACACATAAGGTTTTTGAAACATGCAGGTAAATGACCACTCATCTATCTCTCTCCCCCACCCCCTGCAAAGTTTGAATCAACTTTTATTTCCACCAGCAGCAACAGGCTTGTAGAAGTGATGTCTGAGGGTGGCATTCACTGCTCATCACTTACCTGAGAATGCATGAGCTAGTTAAGAGTTAGAGGGATGATGGCTCTTTCAAGTAATGAGAGAAGGGGATGGTAGCTCATGGAGAGAGACATTCAAAGGCCGCCCACTGCCACGGGGCAGAAGTCTGGCAGAATCAAGGTAGGTGAAGCCACAGGATGCTCTGTGGGGTGGGTAGAAGATCTAGCAGGTGCTTGGGCAGTGAGCAGAAGGTAAGACTCCCAGGCCAACGCTCTTCTCCAGGATTTGTCCTTCTTATCACCACACTCTGTGCCACTTACTTATGGCTCTAAAACCCTGTCTCAAATCTCCACGTGTCTAAATCCCATTTAGTCTGTATAGGTATGATTTTTCAGTAGATGGATTGCTTTGTGAAAACTGGGTTTTTGAGTTTTTTTTTTTTAACCTGAACTACACACACACACACACACACACACACACACACACACACACACACACACGTGCACGTGAAACCTGTGGCTTTCTGCTTGAGCACTTGGGGAAGCACACATCCAACTCAAGTTTTAACTTGTCTACAAATTCTCCCCTGACGACTCCAGCCCATTGGATTTCTCTCTCCTCTGAGCTCTCAGAGCAATTCTAGGCAGTGCCACAATATTTAGTGCTTAATTATATACTGTCTGGTTCTAGAACTATCTCAGGGTGTTAGTCATTTCCCCCAAATATATTGTCAGTCTTCAAAATCAACAACCTTGTCTCTTATTTCTTTTGGCTCGGTGCATAGTAGGTCTTTAGTACATAGTCAAAGATCCACTGAATAATGGGAGTATGAATTGCATGAAATTTGCATTGAAACAAAATTACATCAAGAAAGATAAGTTTCCCATAATGTACATTTTTCACAACATAAATTCAAAATCGAGCAAATATTAAAATATTTAAAAATCAAGCAATTAAACTACTAGAATAAAATATGAATGAATGCATTTATGACCATGCAATTAATGCAATGAGCCCAGGCTTTCTAAACGGATGTAAGCCCAGAAGCCATAAAAGAAGGAAAAGATGATAAGTTTGATAATAAAAAAGTAAACTTTCCCATGGCAAAGACCCTTTAAAAAATCTGAGGATAACACTATAAGAAAGGGATTGGAAGTAGCAGGATACTGCCAAGGTGGGGGTGGGAACACAACATCGATAAGGGTACCTGATCTCAAACCAGGCGAAGTGAGGACCCAAGGAAGGCCCAGATGTTATCTGTACGATGGTCACTTGTAGACCTAATCCTGAATTGTACCCCGCATTTTAAAAAAAGCTATGAGGAGCTTATACACATCAAGAAGAAGGTGATAAAAACCCCTCTCCTCTCTTGCAAATCAGAAGAGGGTGGAAATGGCTTGATTCTCTCTTTCTGACCTTTGCTCATCATTCGTCTGCAAAGGACATATCACCTCAACTGAGGATTTTGATCTTACTCTCTTCAAGTTTTATCTCCTTCTTCCTCCTTCCTTCCTTCCTTTCTCAATTTTCTGCTATACTCTAATTCTTGACTATTCAAGAAGTGAGGGGCTTTGTGATAGCGTTTGGGGAAAAGAATAGCTTTCTCTGAACTTGCTGCAGTTGGCAGAAGTGTTAGCGAGTGACCTTCAGTGGCCACTCCAGCCACTTATGTATCAGTGTTGTATGGTTGTCAATGTCATTGGCTGGCCAGGTGTGGTGGCTCACGCCTGTAATCCCAGCACTTTGGGAGGCTGAAGTGAGAGGATTGCTTGAGCCCAGGAGTTCAAGAGCAGCCTGAGTGACATAGCAAGACCTTGTTGCTACAAAAACAATTTTAAAAATTAGGTGGGCATGGTGGTGTATGTCTGTAGTCCCAGCTACTTGGGAGGCAAAAGCAAGAGGGTCACTTGAGTCCAGGAGTTCGAGGCTGTGGTGATTGGGCCACTGAACTCCAGCCTTGGTGACAGAGCAAGACCCCAACTTGATATAAAATATATCTATCATCCAAATGTTGAGTGGCTGACCTTTCTGAGGGCCCACTGTCCCTTAAAGTTAGTGTGTTTGGTGCCCCATTGAGAAAGTCTTTTACTAGAAAATTACAGCACATATTGCTGGAAAATTTGGAATATCAGACATCATATACAATGTTTCTTCTTAGGATGAGAACTGAAGCATATACAGGAAGGAGAAAATCATGTCCCATTTAAAAAATCTTTGCTTGCTAGCTCTGATTATATTCAGAACAACAGAATCAAACCAAGAATGTATTCTTTTTTCTTGTTGCCAAGAGAAAACTCATGCCTTCTTAGTGTTACCAAGCAATTGATAAAGGGCTACTGTTCCTAGAGAAGATGTTCAAGACGGAGGTGAATAGATGAGCTCTGTGGGATGACATTGTTGAGGATATTGTTGATGAAGTTGATGTATAAATAAGGAAGTCACTGAAATTGATCCAACTTAATTTTAGTTTCTTTGGGAACACATTAAAAGCATCCTTGTTTATCAAACGGAAAGAATAGTTGATAGTGAGAGAGAACTTTATCTTTTATAGAGTATAAACTATTACAAAGAATAGAGAGGAATTAAAACTATCAGATTAAAAGACCTGAGAATGTTCCCTTAGCAATGCCAAAGTCCTGAATTCTGATTACTTCAAAGAGCAATGAAAAGACACACACATACAAAAGTGGGTGCCTTTGTTTTCCTTTGGGGCTCCTTCCATGTATTCTGGAGAATGAAGTTACTTTAAACCATTTTTATTTGGGAAATTTGAAAAAGAGTTATTTTCATTGTATGTGTCTTCTATTTTCATGCACCTGTATGCAAGGTGAAAGGTAGTATTTTTTTTTTTTTTTTTTTTGAGTTGGAGTCTCACTCTGTCGCCCAGACTGGAGTGCAGTGGCCGCTCCCGGCCACCGCAGCCTCGACCCGCTGGGCTCCGGCGATCCTTCCGCCTCAGCCTTCCGAGTAGCCGGAATTACAGGCATGTGCTACCACGCCCGGCTGATTTTTTGATTTATTGTAGAGATGAGGTCTCGCTGCCCAGGCGGGTCTCGAACCCGCGGGCTCAGGCAATCCACTCACCTCAGCCTCCCAAAGGCACGGGATTACAGGCTGAGCCACCCAGCCCGGCGAAAGGTAGTATTTATATGTTACATGTTATCTATGGATATGGAGGCTTTAAACATAATCAAATTCCAATTTGCTAAAGAGACACAAGCATGATGCATCATATGGTGAGTCTCAGGTAGAACCTGCCAATGACCCGACTAGCCAGGGCAATTGCTAAAGCTTCTAGACCATAGATTAGCTAGCCCCCTTAATGGTTGTTTCTACAGGGCTCCATTCAATTTGGTTAATGTGAACATTCTGTTATTTTTACTATTTGGAAAGAAAATATATTAATAAAAGTTGAAAATCTGGCAGTGTCATTCCAGCACTTTGGGAGGTAAAGGCAAGAGGATTGCCTTAGTCCGGGGGTTCGAGACCAGCTTGGGCAATTGGCAAGACCTCATCTCTACAGTAAATCAAAAAATTAGCTGGGTGTGGTGTTGCACACCTGTGGTTCCAGTTACTTGCAAGACTGAGGCAGAAGGATAGTCTGAGCCCAGCAGGTTGAGGCTGCGAAGGTCATGAGCATGCCATTGCAGTCCAGCCTGGGCAGCAGAGGGAGATTTTGACTCAAAACCAAAACAAAACAAAACAAAAACAATCTGACCCATCATCTCTATTTAAAAGTATTTAAAAATATTTCAATGTGGAATTCTGTCAATTGGGATGAAATCATTCCAATGGGAACAGGCTTCTGTTCCTGCTCAGGTCAGCTGGCCATGAGAGGCTTCCAGCAGTGGCAAATCTGAGTTCCTGACAGCCCTCAAGCTGGAAGGCAAGACCGATTCCTTTGAGGGAAAGTTCATCCTTCCTTCAAATCAGAGCATGGTGAAACAGAACTGATTCCAGCTGTCCAAGGATTTGTACTCTGGCAAATGAGGTGAATATGTCGAAGATACATAGTTGCTAAACCATTAAAAGGAACAGATAAGTGAAAAAACAAAAAGAAATACAGACAATGAGAAGTGCATTAGTCAAGGAGTAAGTCAAGTCAGCAGTGGTATTTGCTTATAGTAATTCTACTGAGAGGAGTCAAATGACTCTCTTTTGGTTGATCCAGGAGGGTACCATAATTGGAGGGAGATTTTGAAATCTGGCAGAAGAGTTAGGCAGTAGTTTGCGTGTCCTTTGGGAGTTGTTGCCATTCAATGCTTTATAACTCTGACTTTCCAAGTATAGATGGGAGACTATTCTTTTAAAAATACAAGCAAGTATTTCTTGGATCTTTCTCTTTGGATTAAATATAATTTTCAAATTGGTGTAAAAATTCGTTCATGAACAAATTTGTCTTGGTGTTTGTAGTCACAATATTAGCAGTTGTTTGTGGAAGAACTACCTTATAGCACAAACAGGAAAAACACATTCTAGGCATATTGGCCACTAAGACTAGTCCTTCAGCTTTCCCCATCTAAGTTTTTTTTTTTGGCCATCGAAGAGTCTACAATGTTGTCACATGAAAGCACAGTAACTGTGCAGGTGACAAACTCAGAACTAGGTCTGGGTCTGACCTGGACCTGGGGCTGCTTAAACAATAAGTGGAAGACAAAAGTTTTCATTGTGCTACCTAAGAAGCTCAGGTCAAAACCTGAAACTTCTGCTATTTGATTTACATACCAAGGCACATAGTTACGTCAAATACTTGTTGGCAGCATTTACTGTTTATTCTAGGGCAGGTGTTTCTAACCATAGATTTGGAGACTCTTGAGGAAGTCAGCAAATTCCTTGAAATTATAGGCAAAATTTGGTGTGTAGATGAGCATGTGTGTAAGATTCATCAGCTTTTCAAAGGAGCTGTGATCTCAAAACACAAGTGAGAACTCCTGCTCTGGAAGGAAAAAATTATCTAGAATTTTCCCAATGAGCAAAATGTTATAATTTCTGGCACTGGGGTGGAGGACAGTACACAGAAGACATTCAGGGCCCCCATGGTGTTGTCCCTAGCACAACTGCCAAACTTTTCTCCTCTAAATGTTCTGCTTGAATGAATACAGTAAATCACACTTCCTTGAGCTAGGTGGGGAAACAAAGTCAAAAGAGATGGCACGGTTTGAGGTAGAGCACTCAACTCTGAGTTCTTAGCTTTTCATCCCTTCCTTCAATCCTCAAAGTACTCCATACTGGGTTTTATAATAAAATCGTAAAAATTATAACTATGGTTTGCTGACTATGAGGCAGACTATGCTAATCATGTGACAAATGCTATTTTATTCAGTCCTCACACACACACACACACACACACACACACACACACACACACACACACAAAATCAGGGAGATATTCTTGTCCTCATTTCACAGAGCCATAAATGGAGGTACAGAGAAATTAAACAGGCACATAGTGGGTCAGTGCCAAAGCCAGGATTCGACTCCTATTTTGTTGAATTCCTAAGATTCTCAATACCTATGAGATCTACTTCCCATGGTAGGTGTTTGGGATATGGCTGTTCATTTTGCACTTTTGAGTGTCTGAAAAACACAAAGGTCTGAAAGGGTCTGATTGAGAAGCTTTTCTTTACCTTGAGCAGAAATTGAGATTGTTGAGAGCACCCAGGGAAGGTTTTGCGAGATCTGGTGCATCAGTCTTAAGCAGAACCACAGAAATGCACATGTATGACATCTTTACTAGTGTAGGCCTAGGTTTACAACTCCACAGCCATGCCATCATCAGTGGGCCTTCTCCTTTGACTCTTTCTCCTGGCCCTCTTGGACAAGACACCAGCAGCATGGAGGAAAAACTCATTTGTAGGCATGTATGCTTCAAGTTGGGCCTTCTGTGATTACTCATAAATTATGAGAATCAAAGCAGAATGGCTGGGCATGGTGGCTCACGCCTGTCATCCCAGCACTTTGGGAGGCAAAGGTAAGAGGATTGCCTGAGCCCATGGGTTCGAGACCAGCCTGGGCAACATGGTGAAACCTCATCTCTACAATAAATCAAAAAATTAACTGGGCGTGGTGGTGCATGCCTGTGGTTCTAGCTACTTGCAAGACTGAGGCAGAAGGATCACCCGAGCCCAGCAGGTAGAGGCTGTGGTGGCTGTAAGCATGCCACTGCACTCCAGCCTGGGTAACAGAGGAAGATTCTAACTCAAAAAAAAAAAAAAGCAGAATGAAGCATTTAAAAAGCTATGGTGATCCTTCTCACCAAGCAGTAGAGATATAAGGAAAACAAAAAGGATGCAAACTGGATAGAAAAAAAATGTAGGCAAAAAATGTTTACAAAAGGTAAATTGTTGGAGGCATAAAATATAAAATGTTGATGGCTTAAACTACAGTTTGTTTAAGCCCTCTGTCTCTGGAGTTACACTACTTGGGAACAGAACTGGTTCTGCTGCTCACTAGCCATGTGACTTTGGGTCTGTTACTTTAATCGCTCTTTGGTTTACTTTCCTCATCCGTGAATTGGGGATAATAACAGTGTTTATAACAGTGTTTATTATGTAGAGCTATTGTGAGGAATATGAGTGTGTGTGTGCGTGTGTGTGTGTGTGTGTGCAGTAGTAGTAGTAAGTATTCAATATATTTCAGTTGTAATTATTTCTCCAACACTATCATAGAAGTAAAAACACATACAAGAGGGATCCCCAAAACCCCAAATTATCCCTTTTTGGAAGGGCAGACCCCTTGTAGTATAGGCTTCCTCCACTACTTAAGTGTTCTAGGAACCCATCAGCATCAGTGGACCAGCTAGCATTGTTGGTAGCATTGTTGGCTGCATTTGGAGGAATGAATTTTTTATTGGAGATTCTTTGAATGCGCTTGCACATTTCATAATGGGTGACTTATGAGCATACTTGCCCATACCACACAGAGTTTTCTGGAGTTTTTGACCAAAAACAGCATTTCCCCCATGCCCCACCCTTCCCATTCACCCACTCTCACCCCAAGCACCCTTTTTGTTTGTTTGTTTCCTTGGATAAAAAGTCCACATTTTGCTGGTGTAGAAGAAGTGAAACATAAAACAGCAGAAGCACTAAAAGTCATCAAAATTGGCAACTTCAAAAACTGATTGAGCAGTGGGAAAAAGTGTCTCAGTAGGTGTATTGCATCAAATGGAGAGGACTTTGAAAGTGACTGAAGTTTAAACATGTAAGAATAAATACACAATTTTTTAATAAATAAATTTCGGGTTTGGGGGGATCAAAAAATTCCCTTTTATGTATATATTGATACATAGTATATATACAGAGGGTGCCAAAAAAAGTATACACATTTTAAGAAAGGAAAAAATTGTATTAAAATTGTAGATAAATACAAGTCACATTTGATTTTTGCAATTGCAAGAGGTGCTCAAACTGGTTACCAGCAGCATCCAGACACTTCTGATTACAGTGAACTAAAAGTAATACATAGATAACATCTCTTAAAATGTGCCTACATTTTTTGGCACCCTGGTGTGTGTGTGTGTGTGTGTGTGTGTGTGTGTGTGTGTGTGTGTGTGTGGTAGTTCAAGACATAAAGAAATGAGGCACTTAAATGTTTATTGTCCTTTAAGACCCTGATCAGCTGCACTTTCCCTAACTTTCAAGAGAATAATCCTTCCACCTTCTAAACATTGGGTAAATTACCATTTCTCATTCATTACATTTGAATAGAAACATGTTGGAAACTCTTGGAGGGCAGGATAGTGCCTCCTTCATTTTCCCCCTAATCCTCCCTTGCCCCTCCCTGGCCTATGAACACAAGCAGCACCTAGGATAGTGCCTGAAACTTAGCTGGAGTCAAAGACAGTAAATGTTTGTTAAATTGAACTTGAGTGAATTGAAATGCAAAGTCTGGGCCCACCTAGGAGAAAAGAGACTGAGAGCAAGAAGAAAAGGTAGAGTTTGCTGCCATTTGTCATACAGAAACAGGACACTCTCGCTTATATGTATTTGAATGAAAGACGCCCAACACTGAGAGGTTGTGATTGAAGGGCAACAAAAGCTTCCTTGAGCCTATTGAGGTGAGGTGGGTGCAAGTAGTATAGGAAAAATGTAAACTTGCAGGAATCCTGGCCCTTAACTTAAGTCCAAGTCAAGCTCAAAGATCCCTGAGAAGTTGTTCCTAAAGGCCCAGTACCTGTAGCTTTACTTGTGCAAATTACTGTGAGCTAAAGACAACTTTTCAACAGACTCTACTGTGATTTTCCAGTTCGCGAAACTTGCAGGGGGGCAGATTGGACCAGAGTTTGTCTGGTTTTGCTCTGTGGAAGCCTGAACAAAAGTCATGGAAACTAGATACACGTAGTGGTATTGCCGTAAATTCAGAGAGGTAGACCCAAGAGCTGTGTTCATTCTGTAGTGTAAACACACGTGTGCACACACACATACTCTCAAATACACTCACAGTGTTTCTCCAACATACACACTCTCAAACTCACACATTCTCAAACATACATAATCTCAAACATACATACTTGCAAACACATGCTCTCAAACCCACACTCTCAGGCATACACTCTCTCTCTCTCTCTCTCTCTCTCTCTCACACACACACACACACACACACACACACACACACACACACCTTTTTAGTAATCACTCCAGAAGTTACGTTCCTAGAGCTATGGAGCAGTAACCACAGTGTGGGTATCCAGAAAGTGGTGTCTGCTTTCCATGTAATATCACCAGTACTAAGTGTTTTCGGTGTAGGCCCCCAAACCAGTGGTTCTCACCTTTGTGTTAATCTGTCAGAATCTCCTGTAGGATGCTGAAAATGAAAATCCCTGCCCCTGCACTTTTAGAGATTCTGACTTAGCAGGTTTGGAGCAGAGTATAACAATCTGCATTTGGCAGACAAACAAATAATAGGCAATCCAAAACACCTCATATGCCGGGGGTGCCAAAAAAAGTGTACACATTTTAAGCTATGTTATCTATGTATTATTTTTCAAAGTTGAATTGAATTAGGGTAGCAATGTGTAGTATGATGTTTGCTCAAAAGATGGTGTTAGTCAAATGAATGCTAGTGTCAACACGCAACAGGCAGGACAAAGAAAATGGCAGATGCGTGGTTGTTGCTGGAGGAGCACAAGACCATTTTGAAGTGGTCTTTGAAACTGGAGAATGTTGTAGAAGTAAAATAACAATGGAAGGGTGAGTATGCAGCAGAACCTCCAACAGCCTAAAAACTGCATGCATTCATGATGAGTCTGAGACGCACAGTCCTGGGTGTGACATGCACAAGGGAAGACCGGGAGGCCTCACACAGCAACAGGTCTTGTTGCTTCTGCTATGGTGTTGGGACAGTTTATACACTTGCCACAGAAGTCTACCAAACCATGTGCACGTGAGATAGGAGTTAGTAGAACAAACCTACAACACAATCTTAAAGCAGCAAAATAGAAAGTTTCATCCCAAGATTTCCTTTCTTAAAAGTGTATACTTTTTTTGGCACCCTTTGTATGTATTTATTTAGAGATAAGGTCTCACTTTTTCCCCCAGGCTGGAGTGCAGTGGCAGGATCATACCTCACAGCAGGCTCAAACTCCTGTGATAAACTGATCCTCCTGCCTCAGCCTTCCGAGTTGCTGGGATTATAGGCATGCACCACCAGACCTGGCTAATGTTTAAAATTTTTTGTAGAGGTGGGGGTCTCACTACATTGCTCTTTCTGGTCTTGAACTCGTAGCTTCAAGCAATCCTCCTGGCTTGGCTTTGCAAATTGTCTGGATTACAAGACTGAGCCATAGTACCTGACCCCAAACACTTTAGATCTAAAGACTTGTGGGTATGTTTGAGGTCTGGTAGGTCAGCCTACATTTTAGGATTGAATCAGTGAGCTCAATGAGACCTCCATGGTTCCATGTCGAACATAAACATCTGGTTGCAGCCTGGTTGTACCCCGCCTTGGAGACTTCACTGTGCTTCTTGAATTCACATCCTAAGAAGGGCTGCATTTATCTATCGATTTATTTGTTTATTTGAGTCGGTGTCTCACTCTGTGCAGTGACACACTCATGGCCACCTCAGTCTCGACTTACTAGGCTCAGGTGATCCTTCTGCCTCAGCCTTCCCGGTAGCTACAGGTATGTACCACCACGCCTGGCTAATTTTTTCTTTTTTAAAAAGTTTATTTATTGTAGAGACAAAGTCTTGCCAAGTTACCCAGGCTGGTCTCGAACCCCTGGGGCCAGACAATCAAAGTGCTGGGATTACAGGCGTGAGCCACCATACCTGGCTAGGGTGGAATTTAGGAGTGGGTCAGCATGTACAGTTGTACCTGAAATGAGCCAGCAACTTACTCCCTTGCTCTCGGTGTTTGCACTTCATAGATCTATTTGATCTTGGTCGAGCAGACACTTGACCCCAAATCTTTCGATGATGCCAAACCCACTATGTGTTTCCCCAAACAACGGCTGTCTTCACCAGGTAACCAGCAGTCTCATAAAACGAAGTCTTTGTACCAGGTGATATTAAAAATATTTAGCAACCAGTAGAGCAGATGCAGGCCAGAACTCATGCGGATGTGTGTGCCCTGCGGTTGTTGCCTGAGTGTAGTAGGTGCCCCCGCCCCACTCCACTGACCCACCCACTGATAATGGCGAAGTACCCGTCAAGATGTTATCAAATGGGATTCAGGCCCCTAATTAAGAGGGGGAGAGAGAAGCCGGAAATCACCTGCTTCTACCCAACTTCCAAGACAAATGAGAGTAAACAGCCAATGACGACCAGAAAGTGCAAGCTCACTCTTTTCTTGAGACAAGGTAGGGGGCTGAATCAGAAGACTGGTTCCCACAGGAATGGTGACCCTCCCCCCCACCCTCAAGAATATCTGAGTATTTTAAATCATGAGAGTTCTACAAATATGTGGCAGATAGTTGCCAAATTGCATCATTTGGTGGTCACTACTACATACTTTTATTTCCTTATTTAGGTATAAAGAATTGCTGGGCCGGTGGCAGTGGCTCATACCTGTAACCCCAGCACTTTGGGAGGCAAGAGGGTTACTTGAGCCCAGTGGTTCAAGACCAGCCTAAGCAACACAATGAGACCCTATCTCAAAAAAATAAGAAGTGGGGGGAATTGCCCTTCTTCTGGAGCTCAGATGGGAACACCTGGGATGAGATTGCTGGTAGGTCTAAAAGGGTGACTCATTAAGTCCCAACTAACCTCACAGTTTTGCCTGGATCCAGCCCAGGTCAGCTATCAGGGCCTGTAAGAAGCCCCTCGTGAAGATTTTGATTTTCTTCAAAGCTTGCAGTTTAGAAAAAGTTCTAATCAACTACAGGTTTCCTTCTCTTTTTTCCCCTCCTATTCTCGCCTTTTTCAGCTGGTGGGCAGCTTACCTGTTCCATACCGCATTTTCATACATAATATTTAATTCATTTAAATGTTACAACTCTGTAATGATTCTGTAATTTCTTTTGTTTGTTTGTTTGTTTGTTTGTTTTGAGTCGGAGTCTCACTCTGTCGCCCACACTGGAGTGCAGTGGCCGCTCCCGGCCACCGCAGCCTCGACCTGCTGGGCTCCGGCGATCCTTCCGCCTCAGCCTTCCAAGTAGCTGGAACTACAGGCACATGCTACCACGCCCGGCTAATTTTTAAATTTATTGTAGAGATGAGGTCTCACCAAGTTGCCCAGGCGGGTCTCGAACCCGCAGGCTCAGGCAATCCACTCACCTTGGCCTTCCCGTCCGGCCTGTAATTTATTAAGGTGAACTTTCACCTATTTATTTATTGAGTTATGGCATGTGCCACCATTCCCTGCTAATTTTTTGGATTTTTTTTTTTTTTTTGTAGAAACGAGGTCTCTCCATGGTCTTGAACTCCTAGGCTCAAACAGTCCTCCCGCCTGGATCTCCAAAAGTGCTGGGATTACAGGCATGAGCCACTATGCCTGGGCTTGAATTTTCATTTTTGATAGCAGTCTCTAGCCATCCTCTTTTTCTTTTCTGTAAATGCTCTATCTCTGATGTAGCATGATTTCTGATTTGAAATCATGCCCTTCTGATTTAAAAGCTCACACTTAAAACAGCAATGCCTAATAACCGTGCCCACAAGGTATTTAATGTAATTGGAAAATATTTTATTATGGTTTCACTTCCCTAAAAGCATTCCAATATCACTTGTACAAGTAGCTAAAATAGAAGCTTGATCTTGGAATTAATTAGGGATTAACACGGAATCTTAATTTTAAATGTATCAAAGGAAAGAAAACAATTTAGACCCCAGTGTACATCAAAGGATAATTCTATCTGGCAATGTACAATGGCTTTGCAGCAGCCTAATCTCTCACCACACCCTCATGCTTCCATAGCTACCGCACCACAGAAGCCACAACAACATCTTGAGTGCTGTTCCCTCACGAAAGGAACTCTCCCAAAGCACTGTGACTGGGAGTTAATTAATGACGGCTGTTTACAAACTCCTAGGAGCTGGTTATCCACTAGCAGAAACTCTCCACCGACTCAGCAAGCTGCCCTTTGGAAGTCACTGGTGAGCTGCCTTCTGATTGCTTTTGCAGAGTACGGATCGAACCCTGGCAAGAAGGTGGGCTTTGTCTCTTCCCTGCTTGCAGCCTCTGCTGTGGGAGAAGCTGGCAAGGCTCAGGGCACTTGGCCAGAGGGACAAGAGAGAGGCCACGGACAAGGTGGGAGTCCAACAGCCAGCTGCATTCAGGGTTCAGAGCGGTGTCAAATGTCAGCAGTTTGCAGTGAGGAGATTCCAGCGCACATACGCTTTTCTTGTAGGCAAAGACTCCTGGGCATTTTTTTTTTTTTCAATTATTTAAAAATCTTGCACTGTGGAAGAGGGGATTATGCACTGGGAGTGTTTCATTTTCAAATGTTTTTGCAGAGGGCTTTTGCCTCCCACCAACATTTCAATCATGTACAGTGAGCTTCACGAGAAGAAAGTTTTTCATTTACCATTAGAGTAAGCACCACAAAATCAAAACGGATTCAGCACACCTAATTCTGAGAGAATTCTGAGTAAAGTAACTATCTTTTTTTAGTGATCATGTTCTATCAAAACACCATCATCCCAAACTTGAGTCAATCTGCTTATAATTTGAGACTTTGGCAGCAAAGTAGAATTTAGGACTTTAAGAGGTAAATTTTTATTTCAGTAGGATACAAATGGTTTAAGCGTATCTTCCTTTCTGATCACATTTACTAAAAAGGGTATTCCTTCTTCGATTTCTTCTCCTCCTTCCTCCTCCTCTTTCTTGTTCTAAAAAGCGTAACTGATACAAAATTTTACAATTGTCCTTAGTACAACTCAATTGAATTGCCTTATCTCTGTTTACATTGAGTTTCCAAATATTAAGCTTCAAGTGGCCTCCACTGAAGTGTAGAATTGGGTTCCTCTTGGCAGCAGAATGGATATTATAGAGTCTTTTTTACTTTTATTTAAAAATACCTCTCTGGGGCAACTTTCCCCTTACCAAGGCGATTACTGAAGCTGTAAACAAGGCCAAATTTTCCACCTCTGTGGACACTCCGTTCCAATGGGAGTCCCCTGACACTGGAAATGGTTTTTTATCTCTAAGAGGAGTTTTTAGCTTAAACCGATAAACAAAAATATGTTGTTAGTGAGCATTTTCCTGGGTATAGTGTAACCCTCAAAGCATTTTTCCTAAGAGGGAAATGTTAAGCTGTTGATAAATGGAAAATAAACTCTTGTTCTCAACGATAAATTATTACAATGAGAACTTTCTCCAACCTTAAAAATCTAATACTAATCTTTGGCTTGGCATGGTAGAGTTTCTCTAAGCCATTGAATGCCTTCCATGTTTCTCAGACCTTGTTTTGGAAAGGGCTAGGAGAGCATCTCCTGTGGGGGAGTGCTTTAGCTCATCACCCTTTTACTGCAGTCTCAGAGATCTTTAACTCTTTGAGCAATGGCATTTAGTTTTAGGAATACCCAGAAGCACGCCCCAGGCTTTAGACAATCTCATCTCAGTTTAAAAAAAAAAAAAAAAAAAAAAAAGGCCAGCTTGGATATCAACAAAGCAGAAAAGAAATAAGCCAGGTAGTTCAGTTCTGATAAGATTGGAGATCTTCTTCTGCAAATCGGTAAGCTGAACTGCAAACAAGTGCCCCTGCCGCTGCAGAGGCAGCCTCTCCTCTTTCCTGGGCTTGGTATCTGGTGCATTCATTCTCCAAGTATACTTAATGGCAAGAAAAGTTACAGATATGCTGTTTCCTGGCTTCCATAGCAATGGGGTTATTCTTTGACTTTTGCAAACATTTTAAATCACGTCTTCTTACCTTTCCTTTGTGCATCCAAAAGAGGTTATCTAAAACTGCATTGGAACTGTCTCTAGGTGATGTCAAAAAAACTGGTAGAAATCATCAATTTTAAGGGAACTTTTTTGCCAACAGTTTGTAACTCTTGATTGAAATGAAATCATAGACATAAGGGATGCTTGACTTCTGAAATGACAGCCCAACTCTTCCAAAGAATAGTCTTTTCTTTTTTTCTCTTTTTAAAATTTTATTTATTTAAAGATGTAGGGTGCAATTCAGGGCTTGGTATACAAATGGTCATTGTACAGGTAAAGTCTGGGCCTCACTTTGGTTCCCACTTCACCGGGTTTGAGATCAAACTTTATTGATGAAGTGTGCCCCACTCCTCCTCTGGCAGTTTCCCAATGCTGCCAATCCCTTTCTTGTAGTATTGTGATAATTGTTCAGGGTCTACTTATGAGTGAGAATATGTTGCAACTGCTTTAAAGAAAAGAAAAAATTGTAGAAGAATGATCTTAAGACTTAAAAGACAGAACACAGACAGTTGATCCCTTTATCAGAACATTTCAAACTAATCTTATTTTAAACCATTTTATTATAAAAACCAATGTTTCATATTTATAATATAATGAAAACCCCTTAAGTTAATCTGGTAAACTGAAAAAGTAGTAGAAAATAAAAGACCTTGTTCAACTTTTTTTTTTTCCAATTTGCTGGGAGTGCTGCTTAAACATCCAGCTACCAATATATCAAGCAAAAGGACAAAAGTGTACACCTTGTTTTGACTTTAATAAGACAGTTCTGAATATTTTCCTTTTGTTTTCAAATCAAATGAGAGTTATATATAATATCAACTATGCATGATGTAAAAAATAAAAGGAAAGTTTAGGGAAACCTTGGAATTAAGCAGTCCTTGACCTTAAATGGTACAATTCTAGTTGATTTTTTTAAATTTACTTTTTTAATTTTCAGAATTTTTCAATTTTCCATAATAAGTATTTATTGCTTTTAACATTTCATATGATTGTGTTTAAAGTATAAGAAGACTTCGATCATGTTTGTTTAATTCTTAGGTGTTTTAAGTAGGAAATTTGTGGCCCTCTTTTCCTTCTCCCCCTCCCCCCCTCCCCCGTCCCCTCCCTCCCAACCCCATTTCCACCACTCCACCCCCCTCACTGCCCCCGCTTATCTCTGGGTTGAGTTTCTCTGTGTGTTGCTTTTTTCCTCTTTTACGCCCATCCTATGTGCTCTTTTTCTGTCTTCAGTCACCTGCCTTGGAACCAAATCACCTACCCTGGGAGACTTTAGTGAAAAAGAGGCCAATGGGAAAAGGAAAACTGCTACTACTTGGACCAAGGACGCTCCTTAGCGAAAAGGCCACAGAACTTCAGAGCCAAAGAGATGAAACCAATGGTCTCATTCTGCAGAGGAATGAGGAAACAGAGGTCACAGGGTAGAGTGACTTGCTCAAGGTCATACCACCAAAGAGGGACAGAGTAGGAATTAGAACCTGGGACCTCCATCCAATTAGAGCCTCCGTCCTGGGATGGTGACCATGCAAAACAGCAAACATAGGTGTGTACAAGGAAGCAGGCAGACATCTAGTGCATGAAGCAACCTGGATTTTTCTAGAAATGTACTGCTGTGCAGAGGTACCCCCACCACAGCTAAAGGTATGAGCTCAGAGAAATGTTTCGGCAAGAAACCCAACAGTTCTAAAGCAATGGAAAACAGTGGCTGACCTATGACCAGCATCCCAGAGCAGTGCAGGGACAGAAGTGACCATCAAGTTTCACCAGGGCCACCACACCAGCCGTTGCCACCTAAGAATTCAATGCCAGTACCCCAGATCTTCTGATCTGATCAGAAAAGTGATAAGTTAAGATTTTTGAGTGAAATTTCCCAGTTTAACAAAGCTATGGCAGTAGATGGAGGTCTACTTGTTAAAACTTGCATGTAACACACCTGGTCCCTAAAATGTGTGAGCCTGTGTTCTGACTATAGGACATCCTTCTCGACAAAAGTCTGGGTATATGCACCCTCCTCACCTTTCACTCTCATTTTAAGAAAAGTAATCCTTATCCTGTCCACAGAGCTTGTTTATTCATTCTGTCTACATAAAACTAGGGAAACAAAGACAGCACCTTTGCATTCCCTTTTAAGTTCAACTCACAAGAGAAGGCATTGCTTTTTAAACAGAGGCAATAAAGTTTCAGCCTGGGGACTGAACCTAGACATCATGATCAAACTTATAGGTATAATGCTTTCCTATATTTTCTCCATAGTTTCTGCAGTGATGTTTATAACTTTTATAACTCAGAAAAGTTAAGAAAAATAAATCCAGGAGATGAATCTAATAATGTCTATCTGAAGAGTCAGATCAGTCACCAGGGAATTGAAGGAGTCATTGGCAAAGTGGAAAGAACTTCGGCTATGGAGACACCAAAGCCAGGTTTAATCTCAGCTTTGTCGCTCAGCCTTAACCTCTGTTAAATGGAGCAGGAATGCCTACCTATCAGGGTTATTGTAAAATTGGATGATACATTTTGTGGACTGTGATAAAAGGTAGTCATGACTCGAATGGAGATTTTATTCGATGTACCTACCATCCACTATCAGATTCGATGCACTGTGGGAAACCCTGGTGATGGTTTGAATTCATGTGTGTTTATGAAAACAAACCATCCTGAAGTGAACGCGCAGCTGAGGAGCTTGTGTCTCCTGCAGATACACCTTGGCAGAGCACTGCAGAGCCTTGTGGAATTGTTTGGGACCTGCATAGATTCTGTGAGAGAAATCTGAGTCTTTGTTTGGTTTGGTTTTGGGTATTTTATAAAGAATCAGTGGTTGAATTCTCAAGCTCATTTGTAAATTCAGTTGCTTTACAACTTTAAATTTAAAAAAGTATACATCAGTTTATTGTTTTCTCCCAGGGTTCTTTAGCATAAGAAAAACATTTAGAGCAAACTTGGATCTTGTCCCTAAGTTCATGGCATTTTTACTAATGCTTTGTACACAGTAAATACTCAATAAACATTTTTATATGTAAGAAAATGCCCAGCTTCCCTGAAAAATGGCCATGGCATGATAGAATCTGATGAAAAAGCATAAAACATATTGCATCAAATAAAATTACCATACTCTTCAGAATTAAGGGAAATACCAACACCTTCAGGGATAGTTTCATAAACTCTTTAAACATTTCTTAGTCTACTAATAATTTGTTATTGTTTTGCAGCATTTGAATTTACAATGCATTATTTTAATTTTGAATTTAAATGCATTAGTTTAATTTCAGAGTTGTTCTTTTTTTAAGAAACACTATTCAGATCGATGAAGCGAAGCTAAATTATGATGGCAGATTGATGTTGCCATCTTCCTCTAGGGTTGCCCCCCACCACTGTCTACTTTGGGAGCCATCGTCTCTGGCTTGGACAGTTATAGTTGGCTCCCAGATGGACTTCCTGTCTCATACAACCTGCTCTCACACACTGCTTCAGTCTTTCTGAAATGCCAGTCTAATCCTGGCTTGTGACCCACTGGATAACAATAAGAGCTACCATTTATTGAGCATTTACTCTGTTCAGCATTGTACTAGGCAGTCGTTACCTCATTTAATCCTCATAACAATCCCACAAGATAAATCCCACTTTACCCAGAAGCACAGGAAGCGCAGAGAGGTCAAGTCAATTGTGCAAGTAAATTGCAGCTTATGATTTGGACTTCATTCACCCATGTAATTCTACTGCAGCCACAGCGGCACAATGGCAGAATGCTGTAGGTGTGGTGGCGCCTCTGTTGTGTGCTCTTTCTCCCGTGTGGGACAACCTTGTCTACTTAGCACTCAGCTGGCTTTCTCCACCGGAAAGTCTTCCCAGACATCCCTTCATCTTTCCATTTAGTCACCATATTTCCCGGCACACCTGTGTCTCATGTTGCTTTGCCATTTTTGGTTTACCTGTGTTTCTCTTTTATCAAATGCCAGGAGGGCTAGGATCTAACCATGTTGTGTTTGTATTCATTTATACACAGCCTGGTTAGTAGTAGATACTTAATAACTGGCTGTCAAATGGGTGAGCTGTGAGATCCTCAAAGGGATCTTATGGATCTTTTTATCCACAAACCGAGCTGCAACACCAGGGGGTCACCCTGGAAATGACCCATGTGATGTCTTTTTTTTTTTAGATTGGAAAATATAGTTTATGTAGAAAGTAAGTAGGCGGGGGGAGATTCACCTCCACAAGGTAGGGGAGGGGGCCAAAGCTAAGAAAACATGGTGGCCATAGCTCAAAGAACACATGGCCTGGCCAGTGCTTAATAAAACAGTGGTCTTCTCTTGTTTTTGTTTTAGTTTTGTTTTTAGATACAAGGTCTCCTTGTGTTGCTCAGTCTGATGTTGAACTCCTGACCTCAAGGGATCCTCCTGTCTCAGCCTCCCAAAGTGCTGGGATTACAGGTGTGAACCTGTAAGAAGAACTGTGCCCGGCCAGTTCTTCAAGTGTTCAATCAATAATATTTACAAATAGGTATAAAGTATTTGTTATATTTATAATAGAGATAATGATAGGAGAGACCTCACCTTGCACAGCAGTCATTAAAATTGTTTCATACACAGTTTGCTTGATTCCAAGCACTTCCTCTTTTGTTGCTGGATCAATTTCCTAAAGCACAGCTTCAGTATCATCACCACCCACAAGCCTGGCTCCCTACTAAATAGGGAACAGTCATCCTCTACGCGGACTCTATGGTCCTTCACAATATGCATCCCACTCACTGAGTCACCATTGCTCCCTCTGTCAACCAGGAATGCCTTTGGCGGCAAGTCACGAAACATCCAATGCATCCTGGCTTAAACAAGAAAGAACTATTTTCTTACATAATAAGAAATTAAGGGGCCTGCCGTCCAGGGATGGTGCAGGCGCCCAGTGTTGGCCCCAAACTCCTTCTACCTTTCCATTCACCACCCTATCATACCGCTTTTGGTCTTCTGCTTTTTGACTCAGGACCTCAAGATGTGCCTCCAGGAATCCCATCCACATTCCAGGTGGAAGAAAGGAGAGGCAGCAAAGAGCAACAGTTGAAAGAGAGTGCGTGGCAATTAAACCTATCCTATTTTTAAGGGTAAAGCAAATACTTTCCCACCATCCCAAGCCAGCGATCTTCTGCTTATGACTCAGCGACTGGAAGGGTGTCATCTGGTGGAAGGCGCAGGGAGGAGGTGAAGCTGCAGATGGAGGCAGGATTGGCCTGTCAGCAGTGCCAGCCACCTCTCCCACTAATGGAGCAGCTCACTCCCTGTTCTCCGCAACCGCCTTCACACCATTTTCTTCACCTCATATGATCTATCTCTGTTTATTAAGTTCTTCCATTTTTATTTGTTGTTATTGGTTTTTTTTTGTTTTTTTTTTTTGAGTTGGAGTCTCACTCCGTTGTGCAGGCTAGAGTGCAATGGCACACTCAGGGCCACTGTAGCCTCTGCCTGCTGGGCTCAGACGATCCCTCTGCCTCAGCCTCCCAAGTAGCTGGAACCACAGGCACGTGCCACCATGCCCAGCTAATTTTTTGATTGATTGTAGAGACAAGGTCTCACCAAGTTGCCCAGGCTGGTCTTGATCCCCTGGGCTCAGGCAATCCTCTTGCCTCCGCCTTCCAAAGTGCTGGGATGACAGGTGTGAGCCACTGCACCTGGCTTATTTTTTAAAGTCCTGATAAAATGCTACTTTCTCCAAGAATCCTTCCTTGACTCTTTCTAAGCCTCTCTGACCATTTTTTTTCCTTTTAAGGTCAACCACTGCTTGTATTTGTGTTGTACATAGAACTCCTCACACTGTTCCATAGTTAATTATGTGTGCTCCTCTGTCTCCTTGTCTATATTTCTAAATCCAAGAGGACAGGGAATATGTCCCATTCATCTTTGTGTTTCCAAGCAACTCGGCACAGAGTAGTATTCAGTAAGTGTTGAATGCATGCAAGCATATTCTGCAATATTCCATTCTGAACAGAAAAGTCTACAACACCCACATGGAGTCTATAATGGCTCCTCTGATCCAAGTTGAAGGAGCACATCTGCTGGTCTCAATGAATATTGGCTGCTGTCTTTTGTCCTCAGCCAAGGCAGGGACATCTGTGGTGGCAACACGAACTATCTACCAGTGCTTTTTATGTCCTGCTGCCCAAATGTGCAGCTGCTTCCTGGGTGGGAAAGTAAGGAAGCAGTAAAAACCATTCAAAATAACAGCAATTTCAGCAGGATTTGCTAAGACACTTGTAAGAGTATGAGACTCAAGTTAAGAACCTTGAAATTATTTATAACATAAGCAATAATATTAATATTGATTAGTACCAATTAGCAAGCCCCTTATGCCTGAGATGCACTTTGTATACATTTATGTCATGAACTCCTCATGAGAACATACTCATTTATTAAATATGGAAACCATGGCTTAGAAAGGGTAAGCAATTTGTGGAAGGTTACACAGTTTATAATGGCAATACTTGGCAGACGCTTACTTCTTAGTACAAGCCTGTGAGGGAAAGGGTATTAGCTCTCTTTTATGGATGATGAAACTGCAACTCAGAGGAGTCCTGTGACTGCTCAAGGCAGGGCAATGCAGTGGTTAAGAGGATGGTCTGTGGCATTGGACTGCCTGAGTTCAAATCTATGAGCTGGTGGAAATCATTCAGTGCCTCAGTATCCCCATCTATACAACAAGGATAAGAGGTACTTCCCAGGGGTCTTATGAAAACAAAATGAGTGAGGGGCTAAGCACGTGAGTGAAGATGCCATCTTGGATATCCAGCCCAGTTGAGCCTTCAGATGCCTGTAGCCCCAGCGACCATCTGACTGTAACTGATAAGACTCCAAGCAGGGAGATCCCAGCTGAGCCCAGTCAATCATAGAACCATAAGAGATGATAATACATTGTTATTTTAAGCTACTCTGTTTTGGGATTGTGTATTATGAAGCACACTGAGCAACTGAAATACTCGGATTTCCCAAAGCTATTGATGCAGTTACAACACACCCAAATACAAACTGTTGATGAGGATTGTAAATTATTTTATTTATATTCAGTTAGATTTTTTTTGGTTAATATACAAATCAGGATCAATGGAAGTCTGTAAGCAAAACTTGTGTAATTCCACTTTTCTTAAATAATAAAAGGAGAGCTAGGCACAGTGACTCACACCTGTAATCCCAGCTCTTTGGGAGGTGGAGGTAAGAGGATTGCCTGAGCCCATGCTTTCGAGACCAGCCTGAGCAACTGGTAAGACCTCGTCTCTTAAAAAAAATTAGCCTGATGTGTTGGCATGCACCTGTGGTTTCAGCCATTTGGAAGACTGAGACAGAAGAATCACCTGAGTCCAGCAGGTCGAGGCTGTGTCCAGCCTGTGTGACAGAGTGAGACTCCAAGTCCGAGAGAGAGAGAGAGAGAGAGAGAGAGAGAGAGAAATGCTCTTCTAACACCACTTAACACATTACATATTTGTCTACCTGATTGCCACTTGTCTTGCCTCTTTGAATATAAATTCAAAGATGGCAATGATTTTGTCTGTTTCATTCTCCTCTGTATGGCAAGGACAAATGGGTTCTAAAAGCAAGTGATTAAAGGTAACCTGCTGGAAGTAACCTTACTTTCATGGCCTAGCCTTGCTGTTACACAGCTTAATAGCCCTCTAAGATATCCACGTCTTAATCCGCAAACTTGTGACTATGTTCCTTACCTGGCAAAAGGGACTTTACAGATGAGATTAAATTAAGGACCTTGAGACAGAGAGATTATCCTGGCTTATCTAGATGGCCACAATGTAATCACAAGGGTCCTTACAATGGGAACCGGGAGGATTGGAGTCATAGAAGAGATGTGATGCAGAAACAGAGGGCAGAGTGATGTTGACCATGAACCAAAAAATGCAGGCAGCTTCTAGAAAGTGGAAAAGGCAGAGTAATAGATGCACCCTAGAGATTCCAGAAGGAACACAGCCTGGCCACCATCTTGATTTTTATCCCAGTAAGACCTATCTTGGAATTCTAACCTCCAGAGTTATAAAGTAACAGATTTATGTTATTTTAAGTCACTAATTCGTTGTTGATTTGTTACAGCAGCTATAGAAAACTAACATACCGGGTTCAAGGGGTGGAAACATAGTCCCTTGTCTCTCAGAGGAAAGAGTGTCAAAATCACATTCAAGAGCAAGTAGAATGGAAGGTATCGCATCCTGCTTTGAAAAATAGAATCTAAAAGCTGGGCACGATGGCTCATACCTGTCATCCCAATGCTCTGGGGGGGCAAAGGCAAGACGATTGCCTGAGCCCAGGGATTCAAGACCAGCCTGGGCAACTTGGTGAAACCTCATCTCTACAATAAATGAAGAAAGTAGCTGGGCATGGTGGCGCGCGCCTGTAGTTCCAGCTACTTGGAAGGCTGAGGTGGAAGGATTGCCTGAGCCCAGCAGGTCGAGGCGGCCGTGGCCATGAGCATGTCCCTGCACTCCAGCCTGGACAATAGAGTGAGACTCTGACTAAAAAAAAAAGAAAAAAAAAGAGAATGTGCTCCCATCTGCCACTGAGTCGGTGGGCAGCTGCAGGCCAGTCTTTCCGGGTGTCAGTCTCGTCATCATCTCAGTGAGAGGACTGAGTATGAGGATCTCTAACGTTCTGGACCCCAAAGTCCTGTGAGCAAAAGGAAGACGTCGTAATTTCGTGGGACTTCCTAATAAATCAGGGCTGACTTTCCAAGTCATCCCTTGGTGCTCACTGCCCTTTGTCTACCACTCTGGATGGAGTGGGTATTACGTGCCTACCACAGAAAACCTCGATAAAGTAAGCTGGTGAATTCCCAAGAAGATAAGCCTCGAGGTGTGGGTTGCTTGTTTTTGTTTTTGTGAGATTTCAAAATACAAAAAAAAAAAAAAAAAAAAAAGGAAGGAAAGGAGGGAAGAAGGAAAGGAGGAAGAAAGAAAAGAAAGAAGGAAAAATATTAATCGAAGTGGGGATCATTTCTTGATCATTATGAGGATCCAATGCCAGCACTTGGCATATGGTCTAGCATGTAGATGATCTCCAAAGAATGTTGAGTGAAAACAAAAACTCAAATCAAGATCCACTGGTTATATGCCTGACAGCATAAGGGGTAGCGCAACCTTTGTTGGGTTAACCAGCCAGAGTGACTCTGACAAAGTTTAAAGTTGATGATGGTACTTTTCTGCTTCCTGTCTCACTTGCAGCTGACACCAAAGCCCTTACTGGGGCCAGAACTAGGGTGAGGCCAGAAAGGCTTCTAGGGTGCACTTTCAAGGAGGCCCTCACTTTCAGGTGCCTATCCTGCACTCACACAGCCCTGAGAATGAGTGCTTCCTTAAACTGTATGCCTGGTCTACTCTAGTCCCTGCACCACTCCTTTGCAGGGCAGTGGTACAGGATCATACACCGTGGAGCCTCTCACTTCGCAGCTCTGACCATCTCCTAGTAGTCTCCCTTGACTCCTTCCACCCAAGCACCCTTGCCTCTTTGGTGTTTCCTGAACAGATTCAGCCCATTTCCACATCTGCATTCGTGTTGCTCTTCTTTTTGACTGGAGCACGGTTGCCCAGGTATCTATGGGGCCGGCTCCCTCATCTTGTTCAGGCCCTGCTGAAGTGCCACCTTTTCTATGAAGCATTCCCTGACCACCCTGTTAAATCTCTTAGCCTTCTCCTACTTATTCTTAGTACCTACTGCCAACCAACACGCTATAGAGTGTTCTGACTGATTTTGCTGGTGATCTGCTTTTTCTACCAGATTCAAAGACCCAGGAGGACAATAATTGTCATCATTTTTCCACTTCTGTGTTCTAGGACCAAGAACAGTGCCCAGCATATGTAAGTGCTCAATAAAACTTTGATGAATAAACATAAGAGACAGATAATTTGTCACATAAAGTCATAGAAAATAGAGATTTATATGACTTCAGAAGAAACAGGAACTTTACTAAAGGGACCAGCAAACTACGGCCCATGTGCATGATCTATGAGCTAGGAATGGTCTTATGGCTTAAATTGTGTTCCCCCAAAATTCACATGTTGAAGTACATAACCTCAGAATGTGCCCTTATTTGAAAATAGGGTCACTGAAAACGTAATTAGTTAAGATGAAATCATAATGGAATAGGTTGGGCCCCTAACCTATTGTGACTGGTATTCTTAAGGGAAATTTGGACTTAGACACACAGAGGGAGAACTCCCTTTGAATATGAAGGCAGAGATTGCTGTAATGCTTCTACAAGCCAAGGACTGCCAGAGACTAGACCACTAGAAGTTAAGAGAGAGGCATGGAACCTATTTTTCCTCTCCCCTCTCTGGAAGAACCATCTGTGTTGACATCTTAATCTTAGACATCTAACTTTCAAAACTGTGAGGCAATATATTTCTGTTGTTCAAGCCACCCAATCACAGTACTTTGTTACACCATCTCTAGAAAATGAATATGAATATTATGTGTGTCTGTAAACAATTGTAGAAGGAGGAGAAAGAAGAAGAAACAATGGCAGAGATGGTATGTGGCTCATCATGCCTGAAATATTTACCATCTGGCCCTTTACAAAAAAGCTCACTAGCCCCTACAACTTAGGGATCATTTAGCCCATGAAACTCATCAAGAACCGAAGGCCTTCAGAAGTGAGGTCACATGTTCAAGTGCATACATATAGTATGAACTAGTTTTCGCTGTACCTAAAACCAAACTGACTTCAAGTCTATAAAAAAAATTACGTCAAACTGACTAAAGTACTTTAAATAATTATTCTATCCATCCTACTTGTTTAAGTATCAAAATAATACAAAGAAAATGTTTTCGTCTCTTCTTCCAGCCCAACTACCAAGTCCTGCACAGAAACAGACCATCATTTGTAATTTTTTGAAAAAAGCACCTACTATAATCTCTGTGTGTGTGTGTGTGTGTGTGTGTGTGTGTGTGTGTGTGTGTGTGTAGCTTTTGGGCCTTGCCTTCCAGCAATTCATTTTTTGTGATACTGATTCTTTTTTTTTTTTTTCTGAGTCGGAGTCTCAATCTGTCGCCCAGACTGGAGTGTAGTGGCCGCTCCCAGCCACCGCAGCCCCGACCTGCTGGGCTCCGGCGATCCTTCCGCCTCAGCCTTCTGAGTAGCCGGAATTACAGGCATGCGCTACCACACCCGGCTGATTTTTTGATATATTGTAGAGATGAGGTCTCGCTGCCCAGGCGGGTCTCGAACCCGCGGGCTCAGGCAATTCACTCACCTCAGCCTCCCAAAGGCACGGGATTACAGGCTGAGCCACCGAACCCAGCGGTGATACTGATTCTTAAAGCACAATTAAAGCATAATTAAAGATCAAGAACTGAGGGCTGCTTGCTCTCTGGAGCATCTACAAACTGTGTAGAGTAGAATTTGTTAGGCAGGAGTTTATGCTAAAGAAAAACAAAATAGGAGAACTATCTGTAGAACAAATCCCCTCCTCCCCGCCACCCCGCCAATGCTAAAGGTATAAAGGCATAAGAAAGTAATGGACAGAAAGTGGACGAGAGCCTATGGCAGTTCTCCTAAAGGACCCATAACTCAGGGAGTGCAAAATGAGCCTCTTTTATCTTCATCAGCTTCATGACTTGGTGCTATAGACAAAAAGAGCTATGTTCTTGCTAATTAATCTTCAATAAGATATTTAACCATTTGGGGGTCCCAGTTTTTGCATCTGTTAGCTGCCAAAGATGATCGCTCTTACTACAAAGGGTTACTGGAAAAAGTTGCAAAAGTGGACGACAGAAACACTTTCTCTTTGAAGCCTGCCTAACTGAAGAAGCTAGATGCCAGTAATAAGGAACTGTGAATGTATATTTCTATCAAGATGCTAGCGAACCTGAACTATGAAAGAAATGAAAAGAGAATGAATGGCTTACAGACAGTTTTCCAGCAAAGAGTATCTGAGAAGACTGAGCATCCCAAGTGTGACTGCTCTACTTAAAACTCTTGCACTTTTGCACAAAAATGTACATGGAATTAAATGCATACAAATCTGAACAAAATTTGCTCTTTTTCCAGCATTCCCCTACTTAAAGCAATGACTTTATCTGGAGTTGAAATCTGGTTTGCTAACTGGGTGGCCTTAGGTGATTTACTTAACCTTTCTCAACTTCCTTCTTCCGGTATTAAAAAAGAAAGTGGGGGCAAGAGGACCATGCTAGTATATACCCATAGGTTATTTTGTGGATTAAATGAGATGATGAAACACGACAATGCCTAACAAAAGTCCAAAATCCAAAGCATGCTGATTTTTCTAATAAGTATCAAAAATATAAGGCTGAAGAAAATATGCAAATATCCACAAAATTATTTACATAATTGTTCACTTAATGAAACCCATTAATGCCTGTGGAAACCCATTAGCATTTATTTTCCTAAATGCCACTAGCCATATATTCTGAAGTCTGTGTTCTGGTTTCACATATACTCCAGTGTTACGGCTTCACATTGCAAGTCACAAGAGTCTTAGGTGAGTGAGTGGTGGGTATAGATAATGTGGGGCAGAGCAGGGTCTTGGATTCCAGATCATTCCCCTGTGTCAAGGTCATTCCCCTGTGACTGTTGGTTCTTCACAGAGCGAAATGTCTGTTGTCTCAGTGATGAGCTAAGAACATTTTTCGGTTGAGTGTGAGAGCTGGGTACCCCTGAATCAAAGTTTTTGTATGCGCAACTTGGAGAGATTTAACACATGGACCATATTCTAGAGATTTTTAACCTTTCCTGGGCTCCAGATCCCTTTGACAATGTGATAGTGTTTTGCCCCCCAAACATTTTTACACTTACACCAAAAATTATATGTATACATTTTGGGGCCTTCACAGGTCCCCTAAAATCCATCCAGGGATTCTTAATGGGGCCACATGGCAGGCTTAAGTATGTGTAATTTAAAGAGATCAGCATTTAACTTAAATACAACAACAAAAGCCATCATTCACTTTTATTTTCCCTTTAAGACCCTTAGTCTTTCAATTATCTGGTTTTCTGCATTCCATCTAAAATGGGGAAATAAAGCCAGAACATCCAAACTCTTGGGGCTCTAGCCACAGAACTTGGGTGCAGAAATGGCACAGTCCATTTTGGTGTAAGCTGAAGGCATGTTTACTTGTCATCTATAGTTGATACTCTAACATGTAGGAGGCAGACTAGAAACAAAACTCAGATTTTCCAGATGAAAATCAGAATTTTGAGAAAAAGGCTTCAAAAGCCAGCGTGCCATCCATTTTTGCTGAATAAAGGAGACTCATTAGGTTTTATTTTTGTTTAACTGGTTTGACTGAAGACTAGGGCCCTTGAAGTTCAAAGATGATTCACCCCCCCTTAAGACACACACACACACACACACACACACACACACACACACACACACACACACTGAAGTACCCTCCAGCAACCTCACACCTCCTGGCCTTACAAATCTCCCGTTCTTAGCGTTGTATAAACTTGCAGGCACCACTGCTGGGCTTGGCAAGAGGAAATAGCAGATCACAAGAGCCCTGACACCTGGAGAGCACACTCCATTTCTTAGCTGATGGGAAAAACCATGCTCTGTCACCTGGACAATCTGTCATAAGAAAGATATAGATGGTGGTGGAGGGGGTGGCTAGCTAGGAAGGCGAGCTTAGGGAATACTATCTAAATGGAATTTTCTGCGAGTATCATGAGGCTTCGGCACCCAGTGGCCTCAACATCCTAAAGCTTCAAGGGGAGAATATCAGGGAGCCCGTCATGACTGTCCCTGAAGCCATTTGACACCTGCCAGAGGAGTCTCCTATGACCTCCCATCTCATTCATTAATTTTGGTGGTGATCCACTGTTTCCAAGTTGTGGTAGATGAGTCATTCATTCATTCATTCCAGGGATGGCCCATTGTTTTCAAGTTGTGGTGGATGAGTTATTCATTCATTCGCTGATTTATTCATTCATTCGTTTTGGGGATGGTCCATTGTTTCCAAGTTGTGGTAGATGAGTCATTCATTCATTCCAGGGATGGCCATTGCTTCCAAGTCGTGGTGGACAAGTCATTCATTCATTCATTCATTCATTCTTCATCCATTCCTGAGATGGTCCTTTGTTTCCAAGTTGTGAAAGAGAAAACGTAGGTGGGATCGCTCAGCGTCAAGGGACCCCAGCAGGCGGCTGCCCGGGCTGCTTGCTGTCAATTCAAGTGTGGGCCAGGTGAAACCACCTGGGGCACAAATCCTGCAAAGCGAGGCTGCGAGCAGGGCGAGCTCTTGCAGGTAGGGTGGTGCGGTCGCAGAGCTGAAAATAACGAGGGCCAGAGGAAGGCGGGCTGGCGGGCGGCGCGGGGGAGGCGGTGCGGCGGCGGGAGCGTGGGTCTGCGGTGAGGCGCGGTCCGGGCGGCCCGGCCCCGACGCGTGGCGGCTGACGATGGCGTCGCCCGAGGGACCCGCAAGGAGTGTCCACGGAGAGGGCGTCACAGCCCTCGGACGTGGGCACAGCCTGGGCCTCCCCCGGGCGCTCTCTTCCCGGAGCCCCCAGGTATCAGGGGCGCGTGTGCTTTCCCGCGAGGACACGGGGGCACACCGGGGGACGCCGCGCTGCGTCTGACCAGGGAGGGCGTAGAGGGGAGGAGCTGGGACAGTGTCCTGCCAGCTGCTCGGGGCGGGGCGGGAGGTCTCGCGTGAGGGCTCACCTGCAGTCCTGGAAGGTGGTGGCGGTGGGCACTCCACGCGCGCGCCTCGAGTCCCGCCTGCCTGGAGGAGGCGCGCGGGGCGTGCTTCTGGATCGCGCCCAGGCTCAGGACACGCTTCCTCCTCCAGCGCCCGGCTCACAAGCCCTCCGTCGCCATTCAGCCTCTCGACCCCTCTCTGACTTCCCGGAGTCCCGGAGACGGAGTCTGCCCGACCTCTGAGACGCACCCTGGAGAGGCAAGATGCCGAAAAGGGCCAAATCCCGGCCACGTCCGCTCAGCCCGGCCTCTGCCGCGGAGTTGGGACGAGGCTCTGGCGAGGGGCCAAGACCGTCTCCGCGGACCCGGTGCTCTCTGCCGCCGTCCCGCCCAAGCCCAGGGCGCCCGGAATCTGGGGGCGGGGCCCCCTTCTCTCTCCTAAGCTGTTCCCCGTCGTCTTGGCTTCGTGCATTTCTAGCTTAAGAATTAACGCAGCGCGTGACCCTGCCATCACCCCCGGGGACCGACGCTTCGCGGTGCCCAGTCCGAACCTCTCCGCGGGAGAAGCCAAGGAGGGGGAGACCCGAGCACCAGCCGTAGGTGCCTCCGAGCTCCTGGGCAGGTCTGGCGGCTCCGGCTCTGCCAGGGCTCAAGAACCGCGCCAGGGGCCTGTCGGCCTCTTGTCCTCTGCCTGGGGCTGCGCGGGTCCTCGGAGGCCTTGGCGGGGGCAGCTGCTCCCCTTGGTTCAGGAGGCCCCAGGGTGGATGTCCTGAAAGCACAGGTCGAGTTCTCAGGCGCTACGGTGGGCGGAGCGCCACAGATTAGAACGCCTCTCGTTCCGCCCTGCACAACCATTTGGCTCCAAACATTCTCTGTTGCCGGTGGGTTTTAGCTGATGGGCAGAGACCATAACTTTCTTTCTTTCTTTCTTTTGAGTTGGAGTCTCACTCCGTCGTCCAGATTGGAGTGCAGTGGCCGCTCCCGGCCACCGCAGCCTCGACCTGCTGGGCTCCGGCAATCCTTCCGCCTCGGCCTTCCAAGGAGCTGGATCTAGGCGCGCGCTACCACGCCCGGCTAATTTTTGATTTATTGTAGAGATGAGATCTCACCAAGTTGCCCAGGCGGGTCTCGAACCCGCGGGCTCAGGCAATCCACTCACCTCAGCGACAATAACTTTCAAAAAGTAATTTCAGAGCTGGCTGCGCTGGCTCACGCCTGTCATCCCAGCACTTTGGGTGGTGAAGGAGAGAGGATTGCTTGAGCTCAGGGGTTCGAGAACAGCCTGGGCAACATGGCGAGACTTGTCTCTACAATAAATCAAAAAAATTAGGTGGGCATGGTATGCGCCCCTGTGGTTTCAGCTGCTTGGAAGACTGAGGCGGGAGGATCGCCTGAGCCCAGCAGTTCGAGCGTGCAGTGGACATGAGCGTGCCCCTGCTCTCCAGCCTGGGCGACAGAGGGAGACTCCAGCTAAAAAAAAAAAAAAGATAAAATAAAAAGTCATTTCAAAAGTGCATTTTATTGAAAAAAAATAACAAAAAAGTGCAGAAATCTCAAGTATACAGTTTGATAAATTTTTGCGGTGAACATCAACAAGCATTTTCCAGTGTTTATTATATTTTTACATAACCTCTGAGGGATTTTTTTTTTTTTTTTTTTGAGTTGGAGTCTCACTCGGTCGCCCAGACTGGAGTACAGTGGCCGCTTCCGGCCACCGCAGCCTCGACCTGCTGGGCTCCGGCGATCCTTCCGCCTCAGCCTTCCAAGTAGCCAGAATTACAGGCACACGCTACCATGCCCAGTTAATTTTTTGATTTATTGTAGAGATGAGGTCTCGCTGCCCAGGCGGTTCTCGAACCCGCGGGCTCAGGCAATCCACTCACCTCAGCCTCCCAAAGGCGTGGGATTACAGGCTGAGCCAGCGAGTCTGGCGCTCTGAGGGATTTTAAATGATAAGCAAGTATTCTTGAGCAGGACTTTAGTGAAAAGGCCTCCCCCCAAAAGGCTGTGAAATACTTGGACTACTCGTAAAAACATCCAAGTTTAACTTAGGCAATAAAAACTTCACATATTCCTTCAGACAACTTTTCTCAAGACAAACTAGAAAGTTTTTAGCATGAAGTGAGGGGAGAATGTTAGTTGATTATCTCCTGATTGGCATCTGATTGAGTAACCACAATAGCTCATCCGGTACCATCAGGTGTCCGTGTGGGACTGTGCCCCTTCTTCCAAGTGTCACCCATCCTATAACGACCCTACATTTTTGTGCAAGTTACACTGTCCCCACACACTCGGGGGAGGGAGAAAGAATAAGCAGGATGTGTGTGTGGAAAACAAAGACATCCCAACATTTTAATCTATTCGATACTTTCTACAAGAATTTATTCCCACACAGCACACTTACTGTAGAATTAGATGGGTACCGTTGATCATTTTAAGGAAGAAAGTCTAGAATAGTCAAAAGCCAAATATCTGTCATTGTGTGCCAATCCCATCCTAATACTTCACTGGAAAAGAAATAATTTCCATATCCCTGTCCTGTCTGCCATCCACATTTTAAACATTTTAAGATATAAAAGCAGTCTTTTCTCTCTCTCTTTTTTATTTTTTGAGTAGGAGTCTCACTCTGTCACCCATGCTCGACCTGCTGGGCTCAGGTGATCCTTCCACCTCAGCCTTCCAAGTAGCTGGAACTTCAAGCATGCACCACCATACCTGGATAATTTTTTAATTTATTGCAGAGATGAGGTCTTGCCATGTTGCCCAGGCTGGTCTCAAACCCTTGGACTCAGGCAATCCTCTTGCCTTTGCCTCCCAAAGTGCTGGGATTACAGGCTTGAGCCACCATGCCCAGCCAACTTTTTGATTTATTGTAGAGACAAGATTTTGCTGTGTTTCTCAGACCAGTCTTGAACCCCTGGATTCAGGCAATCCTCTTGTCGCTGCCTCCCAAAGTGCGAGGATTACAGGTGTGAGCCATCATGCCTGGCTAAAAGCAATCTTTTCATCTGTCTGATATCACTAGAGTCTCAGAATTCTTTGTCTATTTTTGATGTTATATTTTAAAGGATTTAAAAAAGGAATTATATTCCAGAACGTAACAAGAAAACAACTGAAAACATAGGGGACTGAAATAGCATTGCATTTTCTTTTTTTTGAGTTGGAGTCTCACTCTGTCACCCAGACTGGCTCCCAGCCACCACAGCCTCCATCTGCTGGGCTCTGGCCATCCTTCCGCCTCAGCCTTTGAAGCAGCTGGAACTACAGGAGTGCGCTGCCACGCCCAGCTAATTTTTTTTTTTTTTTTTTTGGATTTATTGTAGAGATGAGGTCTTGTCAAGTTGCCCAGGCGGGTCTCGAACCCGCGGGCTCAGGCAATTCACTCACCTCGGCCTCCCAAAGCATGAGATTACAGGCTGAGCTACCAAGCGTGGCTTGCATTTTCTTTTATTCATGAGAAAATATTAGAATCCAGTATTATTTAGTTTGAATATGGTACAGCAAGGATTGACAGCAGTCTCAAAAGTTCAGAGAAGGAACAACTTGTGCAATTGGGTTAAAAGTTCTTTTTTAGAGCACGAGAAAGGAAATGGGCTAATGTTTTAACAGGAGGAATAGAGATACATTCTTAAAAGTCAGAGGTGATAGGAATGAGAAAAATCAGAGATAGAAAATGCTTTGGATATGTCATGCAGTCTGTTATTTTCTTGTTCTCAGTATGTGTGACTTTGAAAGTAGTGGTCTTGGCAGAGCTATTCTCATGGGTCAGATCGCCACAGAAAGAATATAGTAAATGTTAACTCAGTGAATGCTGACTCATGTAAACAGCAGTCCTTATTCCATAAACACCTGAGATTATCAAATGCATGTGAGAGACAGCCTCTTTCTTTAATAAGTTTATCACTAACTTTATTGGTTGGTTGTTTTTTTAGGTCAGAGTCTCACTCTGTCTCCCAGGCTGGAGTACGATAGTATACTCATGGGTATTACCTGTTGGACTCAGGTGATCCTTCTGCCTCAACCTCCCAAGTAGCTGGAACCACAGACACAGGCCATCACACCTGGCTGATTTACAAAAAAAATTTATTGTAGAGATGAGGTCTTGCCAGTTTGCCCAGGCTGGTCTCAAATTCTTTCTGTGGAGATCTGACCCATGAGAATAGCTCTGCCAAGATCACTACTTTCAAAGTCACACACACTGAAAACAACTTTAAATAAAACTCTATTCCAAAGTGTCTCTTTACCTTCTAATTTTCTCATGTAATCAATTTTTAGAATAATAATAATGATAGCTAATATTTATTGAGCACTTCTGTGCCTGACATCTTATTATATCAGCTTCTTATTATGAAAGAGAAATTAATATTTTCAGATTATAAGTGAAGAAACAAGGCCACTGAAGGTCAAGCAATTTGACTGTGATTTTAACTACTAGAATATATTGTCCCTAGGTCATGGGGCCTGAGAAAGACCTGTGAGGAACCTGTTAGTGATAAGACTCACATTGTACAATGAGAAAATTCTGACCCAGCAGAGGTAACTTCTTTCTTAAGATAACAACCTTTCTCAGAGAAGGTCACATAAAGTTTCTCCCTGAAGTGGACTATAAATTAACAAGCTTCTGGGTCTTGATTTTGTTTTGTGACCTAAGAGCTTGAGAAGAGGGAAGATATCCTGAAATTCCCTGTAAAGCAAGTGGCAAGGATGGAGTGGCAGCCAGTGCCTGGGCCTGGGGAAAGCTTCCAGGCCAAGCCCTTGCTGAGTTGGAGGCTGTGACCACAAGGATCCACCCTCCCACCCACTTACCACAGGCCCAGATCACCACATGTGGAGGAGGGGACAGACTGACCAGATCTGGATTTGGGGTCTGCCACTTAATAGCTGGGACCTTGAGCAACATATATAACCTCTAAATTTCAAATTCACATCTGTGGGACAGGGATTTTATGAGGGTTGTAGTGAAGGACAGAGAGCAAATATATAACATATGGTAAATATTAATAAGAGAAAAACTAAGGTTCCTGGTCAGTTTCAGAGCCCTTTCCAATTCCAGTTCCAATTGATCTGTTACCACTTCTCAAAAGTCAGCAGTGAAGCTGGGACTTCCTTCAAAGAACTCTTTCATAGCTTTACCAGACACATAGGTGGCAGAGGAGTGAAGAACTAATGTGGTTCTTAACCGAGAGCTAGGCTTAAGGATTACTGTTTTTCTAGAATTATCTTTTCTCTTGTGTAGACCCATCTGGGCATGGTGATACTAGAATGGTCTATGTTTAACCATGTATAAAGCACAAGCCAAACGTATTCCTTGGTTGATTAATAATGCCTTGGGGTTTGCTTTTCAATAGTATTTATCCACCCAGAAAACCTAAGTGAAATAACTCTTAAAACAGTAGGTCTCAAGCTTTGGTGTGCTCAGAATAATCAGGTAACTTCGTGAAATATGTAGATTTGGGGATCTAGGTCTTGGGAAGGGCTGGGAAATTTGCGTCTTTATCAGCACACCCACCCTACTCTACTCAGAAGTTCATGGTCCTTAGAACATCCTTTGAAAAAGGGGCATCATTTTGTGTCAAAGGGCTTGCCGACCAGCTACTCTCCTGGAAAAACTCAACGCACAATGCTTTTCATGCAGCAGTAGCACAGGGGCAATAGTCACACCTGAATTATGATATTTCTCCACTAAGTCTACATGCTTTAAGGGTACTTTTTCCTTTAGTCTGTCTGTATCACGGTCCTTACAGGTTTTACAGGTAAGCTAGAGATGCTACCGGATTCCTCTCACCAACTCTGACCACTAGGCTGAGACCCAAGTAGTTATCTAACCAATGAGTAATTTGTTCTTTGGCACGAGTAAGAGGGAAAAAGGAGGAGAGGAGTGGGTGAAAGCAGTTGATAACAGATGGCTGGCACCCATCTAAGATGTAGGGAGAAAAATGAAGCCGTCCCAAAAGAACCAGGGCTGAGTTCTCCATCACATAGCTGAAGGTTTGCATCAAGGCCTAAAGAAGGTATGTCAGGTGTCTTTATTGGAATCTCCCTGATTAGGGGCAGGCCAGTGACCAATTTATTGTCTGGGTTTCAGCAAAATGAGACAATAACTGACACCCAAATCTATTTGGGATTAAAACAAAAACAAAAACATTACTTGGTGCTTTAAAACATTACATAGTCCTGATTTTAGCACAACATATCAGTGTCATTTCTGAGCTTAAATATAAAGAATGCATTTTGTTAATGATTACAACAACAGCGATTGACTTAGGGCCTCAGTGGACATTTCATTTATCCTTACTTCTGGCAGCATGGGGAAGGAACACGCTGTCTGATGCCGCTGGAGGGGCATTCGGTGACTTTTGAAGGGAATTTCAATTTGGCGCTGTTACTTTGAATAATTAATTGTGATTTTTGACTGTATTGGAAACTGGAGATCTGTTTTCAGCCATCCTTTTGGGGTGGTGCTATTGCCCTGCCCTGTTCTAATCGGAAGTTCTCAGTCTAGCAGGACTCAGGAGTAATTTAAAATGAAAGAAGACCGAATGTTTGCTAAAACTACAATACAATAATCAAATCGTTTTCAAATTGAAAGGGAGCATGGAGATTAGGAGACCCAATTCTTCCCTGTTGCAGATGAGAAAACTGAGACTCTTAGAAAGAAAAGGGCTGGCCTGCTCGAAGTCATATCGCTTGTTTCTGATATTAGATGCATTGTTGGGCTAAAACACCTCAACACACCTGGCAAAGATGGTAGGTGGCCTTGCTCTGACAGTTGTTCCTCTGGTCTTATGCAGTTTTCACCTTTTGTAACCTGCATCCCACACAGGAAGTAGTTTGTATTTTTTAAAAAATAAATTCAAGGTGTGTAAATGTGCAGTTTTTATAGATGAGCTACCCTGAGCCAATATCTGTTTGAGTAAAGACTCACAGGCTTTGCTGAGACAGTGAAGTGTAATGTCGGTCCCAGAGGAAGAAATCCAGGACAGGAAGTGCTCAGTCCCCAGCACTTCCCTGGCTACCTGGAGCTCAGGCTGTGAGCCTCAACTGGCCCTAAAGGGCTTTGGGCAAGTCCCTCTAACCTGGCTGTCCTTCTCCTTCCTTGTTTGTAAAACAGAGATGAGACTTGATAGCGCCTTCACAGCTCTCCATCAGAGGCCGTGTGTGAAACCAGTTCCTGTTTGGGAAGATTTAGAAGCCACCACATTCCACTTCCCTGCTAAGATGATTATTAGCACTTTTTTTGGTTGTTGTATGAAAGGGCCAATTCCTCATCCCATTACTTCCTTTAAACACAGACCAAAGGGCATCATTTCTTTTTTTTTTTTTGAGTTGGAGTCTCACTCTGTCGCCCAGACTGGAGTGCAGTGGCCGCTCCCGGCCACCGCAGCCTCCACCTGCTGGGTTCCGCGATCCTTCCGCCTCAGCCTTCTGAGTAGCCGGAATTACAGGCATGCGCTACCACGCCTGGCTGATTTTTTTATTTATTGTAGAGATGAAGTCTCGCTGCCCAGGCGGGTCTCGAACCCGCGGGCTCAGGCAATCCACTCACCTCAGCCTCCCAAAGGCGCGGGATTACGGGCTGAGCCACCAAGCCCGGCTAGGGCATCATTTCTTGTCTCTCTGTGACCTAAAATGTTGGCGCTTCTGTGGTTGTTCCCTCCTTGGACGGTCAGATTGCTGAGGTGAAGTATTCTTAGGTATCCCAAACAAAAATCAACAACAGTAACAAAAAAATCAACAACTACAATAACAACTACAGACATAACCACTGTGTCGGTTCTTACGAGGGCTTCTGAGCTGTAGACAGACCTTTCTAACGACAGAAACGTGGCCCCCCGCCTGCCTACTTCTGTCTTCAGGCCCGGGCGGGGGGAAGAAAGCCAGCTGGTTCATGGGGGTTGTCTTTCGGAGGTCGTCACCAAGACTTTCCACAAAACGCACCTTGGAACGTGTGTCGGAAAGAGAGTCACCTTCGAGCAGCCCAAGAGGCGTCCCTTCCAGGCACAGGGCTCTGCGCACAGCCTGATTCTCAACGTTTGGAACTCCCTTAACAGTTTATGGAAGGCCACCCTTGACACCAGTCCAACTGCTCCATTCCCCATAACCTGATTTTAGAGGCGCTTCATTATCTCTAATTACTCGGGGTAAATGGTGATTACTCAGTGTTTTAATCATCAGTTTGGGCAGCAGTTACACGGAACCCAGGGAGCCCAGACTCCCATGGGTATTTTGGAAGGCGCGGCGACTAGTCGGTGCATGCTTTCTAGTACCTCCGCACGTGGTCCCAGGTGAGCCCCGGCCGCTTCCCAGCCCCGGCGGCAGCCGCGGGTCCGGCGCTGCCCGGGCTTCCGGGACCCGGGCCTGCTAGGCCGGGCCGGGCGGCGGTAGGGGACGATGTGGGCGGGGCTCCCGTCTCCGGAGAGGGAGGCGAGGCCGGGAGGAGGGCAGAAGGGAGGGGCTGCTGGGGAGGAGGAGGAAGGAGAGAAAGAAAGAGAGGGAGGGGAAGAGGCGACAGGAGAAGATGCGAGAGGGCCGAGGAGGGAGGGAGGCGCGGCGCGCGGAGCCCGGCCCGGAAGCGAGGTGAGGGGGGCGTCCGAGCCGCCGCAGCTCGGGCTGGGCCCCTCGCTTCTCTCCCTGATGGGACTCCCGTCCGAGCCGCCTCGAGCCTGCAGCGCCCTGGTCCCTGGCCCTCGCCCAGGCTCACCGCGGCCGTCCAGAGGTCCCCAGGAGCTGCTGCTGGCGAGCCCGCTGCTGCCGGGACCTATGGTGAGCACGGAAGGCTGCTCGGCGAGGGGTGCCGGGCAGAGGGTCCGGGGCGCATCCTTACGGAGAGGGGGACCAGCCGGGGCTCAGGCTGCGACCGAAGCCTTGAGGAGTTTCCAGGGGAGGTGCTGGAGGTGGGGATGCCGGCGGCGAAGGACGCTTGCCTGTCTTCCCCTGCCGCCACTCAGGCCTCCTCCGTCCGGCGATCCCTGGGGCGGGTCCCACCTTTGGGAAAGGTGAGGCGGGGGCAGAGACGCCCTCGGTCGGGGTCGTGGGGAAAGGCCGTGGGGTCTCGAGCTGAACGCCTCGCCCGAGGGCTGACGTGCGACCCCCGGACGGGAAGGGCGGAGCCGGTTCTGGGGTCCGCAGAGAGTGAGGGGCCGGAGGGCGGCGAGGTGGACAGAGAACCTCCCGCGGAGCTGGTTCCGCGGTCGTCTGCGATCGCGCGCCGGGAGAGGCTGCGTGGAGGGAACAAATGTCACGGGTCCGGCCCCGCGCCGGCGGGCGCCCGGGAGCCCGCAGACCGCGGCTGCTGTACGCGCCCTCTCCTCAGCTATTTTCGCGGATCTGCGGGATCCGAGGAGCCTGCCCTCCATCGCTTCGTGGTGTGGGGTCGGTAGGGACGGCGGCTGGAATGCCAGAGGCACGCGGGTCGCGTGCTCCCGGGACGTCCGGTCCTAGGGGAAGTCGCTGGCGGGACGCACGGCGGACGCGCGGTTCTTCCTGGCCCAGAGCCGACGGGAGAGGATCCCAGGATTCCCGGGGCCCTGCAGACCCAGGGCCCAGAGTCCCGCGGGGCACTGCTCTGGCGGATGAGGGGAGAGGACCGTGGCTTATGAGCCAAGGCTTTGTGAGACGTTACAACCCCAGAAGGCGCGTACTTGGTGAACCGAGGCTGCCTCAAGACACTTCTGCGTTTGGGAGACGCTTCGGGCAGGGAAGGGAGGGACAGCCACCCCGAGCTGCGTTCTCGCTCCCCAAGAAAAAGTTCTGCGGATGGAAGTTCTGGTGGCTTTTATCTTGTTAGTTTAAACATTTGACAACAACCTGATTCGAGATGAATCCTGGGGAGCCCGAAATTGAACCCCAACGTCCTCTTCCCCTCCCTGTCCGCTCAGGATGAGAGCGGTGAGCGCGCCCGCCGCGGCCCTGGGAGCGCGCCGGGGGCCGAGGGCCGTGCGGGGAGCCCCGAGCCCGCTCCCTCCGCGGTCCCTTCGCCCGCGGCCCCCAGCCCGCCTCCGTCTGCTTTTCCGGCGGCTGGCGCTCCCCTCCCGGGGCTTTGCTCGGGCTCCTGCTCTCCCCTGCCTGCCTAGGGATGGCGCGGGGCGAGAGCAGCTCCAAGAGCGCGCGGCTTCGCGGGACGCAGACCCAGGCGCCGAGGTGCCGGCGGTGTCGCGCGGCGCTGCACAGGCGCTGCCGGGAGGGAAGGCTGAGCCTCTCGATTCCTTCCCCGAGGGCTGCCCGCAAGAGCCTCCAAAAGAAAGCCGAGTGTGTGCGGGGAGAGCGGGCCGTCCGAAGCCTAGACCCTCGAGCCCCGGGACGACGCCGGGTGGGAACTGGAATCAGCCTCGGGGCGGGGAGGCCGGGCTGGGTGGGCTTTGGGGCGGGAGTCGCAGGGCTCGGTCCCCGGGGCGACCCGGCGCGCTGGCCCGGGCTGAATGCTGAGCGGTGTGGGTTCAGGGTGGCCAGCGGGCCGGTGCTCCGAGCGACCCACGCGTGAGGCATCTCCGACTGCAGTCAGGACGTCCCGCGACTGCCTGAGCCGCGGGGTGGTGGAATTCTTGGAGGAATCATTCATCTGCGGCGACTCCGCAGCTGGTGCAAAGGAGGGAGGGGGCGGGGAAGGAAGTGGCGGGGGGAGGAGTGTGGTGGCTTAAAAAATAAGCCCGTCCGGGAAGAGCGAGAGAGGCGCAGACGCCGAGGTCGGGCGCGGGCCGAAAGCTCTCACGGGCTCTGGGCTCCGGGGAGCGCCGTGGGGTTTCCTTCCTGCGCCGAGTCGGGAGCTGTAACGCTCGGCGACGCGAAGACCCGACAATGTGATGCGTCCTTTCTGCGGCGACGCATTTCCGAAGGTGCCGGGAGCCGCGAGCCCCGGGCCTGCCCCTGCGCCCCGAGCGGCCCCGCCGCCCGGCTCCTCTGGGGAGCTGCTTGGCCGGGGACCGGGGACCCGGGAGCCACGCCGCCGCGGACGCGGTGCGGGCACTCTCGGTAACGGAGCCGGGGACGTGACAGCCGCTCGCCCTCGCTTTTCTACCGCGATCGCCCCCCAACGCCCTTCGCCCTGCGGCTCGGGGCTCGGCAGGGTCCAGGCTTTCGGCAGGAGCCAAGTGGGCTGCCCAGCTGCTCTGAGCCTTCGCTGGCCGTCGCCGGGAGCGAGACTTGGCCTCGCGGAGGCCCGGGGGAGGCAGTGGCGGGGAGCACGTGTGCGCCTACGTGCGGGGGTCCCGCGGGTCCTCCTCCTGGCGTGCCTCTCGGCGAGGCTTGGGGCGGCCAAGACTCTCCCGCCCCCGGCCCCGCCGGAGCCGGGTCAGAACGCCGCCGCTGCGCGCCCCCAGTCCGCCGGCGGCAGGCGGCCCGGCGCGGGGACCCGGTCCGCCGCCCCGCGCGCCGCAGGGTCGGGGCGACAACCGGGATCTCTGCGCGCCGCGCCCGCCGCTGGAGGGGCGCGGTGCCAGGGGCTCCGCCGAGCGCCGCCGGCAGCTCCTCCCGGACCGCGGAGGCTCGGCTGCCGGCGCGGAGGTTGGCCTCGCCGGGAGGGGGCGGGACCGCGCGGGGCGGGGGGCTGCGCGGGCGGGGAGGGCGCGCTGGCCCTTTCGCCGCCCGCCGCGGGGAGGGGCCTCGCGTGCACGTGACTCCGAGGGGCTGGAAGAAAAACAGAGCCCGTCTGCGCCCGAGCCTCATTATATTCAAATATTCATTTTAGGAGCCATTCCGCAGTGCCGTCCGGAACCGCGCAGTGCTGCCGCCTCCCTGAGCCTTTCTAGCAAGCCTGTTCAAGATCGGCTGTCAAGAATCATGGACTGTTATTATATGCCTTGTTTTCTGTCAGTGAGTAGCCACCTCTTCCTTCCTCCCTCCCGGGAATTCACTTTGTCCTCCCCTCCCCTGCTCACCCTCCGCCCCACCCGTCGGACCTCCCTGGCCGCGCGGTCGCGCCTTCCCGGCCCGGCAGCCTGGGCGCTGGAAGCGTCCCTGATCCTTGGAAGAGCTGCTCGCTCCCCTTCGTCTCCCTCAGATCGGGGGCGCTGCCAGAGAAGGGAGCGCGGGGCGGGGGTGGGGGCGAGAGGTGCAAGGTCCGCGGTTCGGGACCGTACCTGGAGGGTTAGCCATTCTCCTCCCCTTCCCCACTGGCCCGGGGGAGCCCCCAGGGCCCCAGGCGCGCGCTCCCAGCCTCTTGTCACAACTCCCCGAGGTCGCCCTGGAATCGCCCCCCGTCCTTCCCTGGAAGCGACTGAGCGGGCGCGATCAGATGGTTTTGGCTGAGCGTTTTCCAACTGGCTGATGGCAGTAAACTAAACCGGGCGGCCACTCGCCAGCCCCCAGACCACCTTCTCCGCCTCCGGACCCGGTCGCGCTCCGGCTTCGCCCTGCCTCCGCTCCTCGCCTTCCTTCCCTCCGGCTCCGGCTCGCGACCAGCTGGAAGTTGTGGAAGTTGGGCTCTGAGGGCGGAGGGGGTGGGGGGGGGAGGCTGGAGGTCTGGAGCGGAGAGCGATGGCATTTTCATTCCCCCGCTTTCTGCCCCCTCGATGTTAACTGTTTATCCTTGAAGAAGCCACGCTGAGATCATGGTTCAGATAGCATTTGGGACAAAAAAGATGAACAGGATGGAGGCTATCTGATTTGGGGTTATTTGACTGTAAACAAGTTAGACCGAGTAATTACAGGGCAATTGTTACTTTCAGGCCGTTCGGGACGGGGGAGGGGGCGGGGGGGGCAGATGAGGGAGAAGACACAAACTTGATCTTTCTGACCTGCCTTTCTAGCCTTCTATGCATATGCGGGGCATCTCCCTCTCTCTCTCTCTCTCTCCCCCCTCTCTCTGTATGGTTTATTTATTCTGTAACCTTCCGCCCCCTCCCCCTCCCCAGAGACACCATGATTCCTGGTAACCGAATGCTGATGGTCGTGTTATTATGCCAAGTCCTGCTAGGAGGCGCGAGCCATGCTAGTTTGATACCTGAGACCGGGAAGAAAAAAGTCGCCGAGATTCAGGGCCACGCGGGAGGACGCCGCTCGGGGCAGAGCCATGAGCTCCTGCGGGACTTCGAGGCGACGCTGCTGCAGATGTTCGGGCTGCGCCGCCGCCCGCAGCCCAGCAAGAGCGCCGTCATTCCGGATTACATGCGGGATCTGTACCGGCTCCAGTCTGGGGAGGAGGAGGAGGGCGAGCAGATGCCGAGCGCCGGCCTGGAGTATCCCGAGCGCCCGGCCAGCCGGGCCAACACCGTGAGGGGCTTCCACCACGAAGGTCAGGCCCTGCGCCGGGCTGGGAGGGGGAGGGCGAGCGCGGCCGTCTGGGGGGCTGCGCGGAGAGCCGGGGCTCCACCCGAAGCCTCGAGTCCAGGAGGCCGGGGCGCGGGCGGCTTCCCTCCGAGAGTGTCCAGAGCTGCCCCGACCTTAGGTTTCGGAGCCCGTGGGGGAGGCGTCCGAGGAGAGGGGAAGGGCCCGGCTCAGACGTGGGCTAGCCCCAGCCGTGTGTTTTTGCCACAGCGAAGCCTTTTCTGCTGGGTTTTCTGCCCGTTTTTTCGTGTTCTTTTTTTCGAGGCACCTACTGAATGTGATATTACAGCTGTGTGTTTGTCGGGTTTGTTCAATAGGGGCCTTGTAATCCGATCTGAATGTTTCCTAGCGGATGTTTCTTTTCCAAAGTAAATCTGAGTTATTAATCCACCAGCATCATTACTGTGTTGGAATTTATTTTCCTCTCTGTAACATGATCAACAAGGCATGCTCTGTGTTTCCAAGATCGCTGGGGAAATGTTTAGTAACAGGCTCCGTAGTGGGAGAGGGGGAGAGGGTGGGTTGTGTGCCTGTTTCCTCCCGCCTAGGCTCTGCTGGCCTCCCCTTTTCTTTACAACCACTTGTAAAGAAACCGGTGTACACGGGGCCAAGAAGGAGCTTTAAAGGGGGAGTCTGATGGGATGGAGTCAAGGAGTTGACACATGGAAATTATTAGACATATACAGAAGGTTGGGAGATGCTTTCTGTCCTTGGTGTTTGACACATGCTGGAGACCTTCTGCTGGCTTGCCAGCTGACCACCTTCTCTGCCCCTTGGATGGAGAAGGTAGGCTTACTCCCCCCTAGAGATGTTTGCTAGGTAAGCAGAATTCACCACCATTCATCGCCTAACTCCGGGCTGTCTCTTGACCTTTTTGTCTACGAAGAAAGCTCACGTGCTTTTTTCTTGTTTCCTTCCTTCCCAACCGTGCCTAGAACATCTGGAGAACATCCCAGGGACCGGCGGAAACACAGCCTTTCGTTTCCTCTTCAACCTCAGCAGCATCCCAGAGAACGAGGTCATCTCCTCTGCAGAGCTCCGGCTCTTCCGGGAGCAGGTGGACCAGAGCCCCGACTGGGAACAGGGCTTCCACCGGATCAACATTTATGAGGTTATGAAGCCCCCAGCAGAAGTACTGCCTGGGCACCTCATCACACGACTACTGGACACCAGACTGGTCCACCATAATGTGACACGGTGGGAAACTTTTGATGTGAGTCCCGCGGTCCTTCGCTGGACCCGGGAGAAGCAGCCGAACTATGGGCTGGCCATCGAGGTGACTCACCTCCATCAGACACGGACCCACCAGGGCCAGCATGTCAGGATTAGCCGCTCGTTACCTCAAGGGAGTGGGAATTGGGCCCAGCTCCGGCCCCTCCTGGTCACCTTTGGCCACGATGGCCGGGGCCATGCCTTGACCCGTCGCCGGAGGGCCAAGCGCAGCCCCAAGCATCACCCCCAGCGGGCCCGGAAGAAGAATAAGAACTGTCGGCGCCACTCGCTCTATGTGGACTTCAGCGACGTGGGCTGGAATGACTGGATTGTGGCCCCCCCAGGCTACCAGGCCTTCTACTGCCACGGGGACTGCCCCTTTCCACTGGCTGACCACCTCAACTCCACCAACCATGCTATCGTGCAGACCCTGGTCAACTCTGTCAATTCCAGTATCCCCAAAGCCTGTTGTGTGCCCACTGAACTGAGCGCCATCTCCATGCTGTACCTGGATGAGTATGACAAGGTGGTACTGAAAAATTACCAGGAGATGGTAGTAGAGGGATGTGGGTGCCGCTGAGATCAGGCAGTCCTTGAGGACAGACAGACAGATCCGCGCGTGCACACACACACACACATACACACACACACACACACACACACACACACACACACACACCACGTTCCATCCACTCACCCACACATTACACAGACTGCTTTCTTATAGCTGGACTTTTATCTTTTAAAAAAAAGGAAAAAAACCTAAACATTCACCTTGACCTTATTTATGACTTTACGTGCAAATGTTTTGACCATATTGATCATATATTTTGACAAAATATATTTATAACTACATATTAAAAGAAAAAAATAAAATGAGTCATTATTTTAAAGGTAAACGATGGCCTTTTTCTCTTTCCTTGGGGCCCCATCTCTTTTGGATAAGATTTTTTTCTGTTGAGGTGTATTGGAAGTTACAGGTCGGAGGCGGTTACACTGTCAGCTCCGGAAGTAAACTGATGGCAGAGAGAGCTGGTAATTGCCAGCATGAGTTGTTTTCCATTTCTATTTAATGTTAACAGGGACGCAGCATCCTCTCCCATCTGGATGACACATGCCTTGGAGAAACAGTAGGATGAAAGCAGTATGTCAGATGAAAGACTCAGTTTTGGGCTCCTGTACATCTTCTGTTTTGCTCACCTGGTAAGAGGTGCAGCACAGCTGAGTGTCATGAAGTCTCAGCTCTAGAAAAATGATTCCCACCTCTGCTTTTGGGATACCTCAGAATATCTCTAGTTATTACCAGTGTGTATTTCCCAACCAAAACTAACGTATTCACATGTGTATATGGATGCTTTTTGTTTGTTTGGTTTTTGGTTTTTGTTTACAGATCTTCTGACTTTGTCCAAGCCTGAAACAGTGCAAAGTACATGTTTTTTGGTTTTTTCCCCAAGCAAGAGGATTTTGGCTTTTGTTTTGTTTTGAGACAGGGTCTCACTATGTTGCCCAGGCTGATCTTCAACTCCTGAACTCATGGGCTCAAGTGATTCAAGTGATTTTTCCACCTCAGCCTCTCAAGTAGCTGGGCTCATAGGTGCACACATATTTTTGTTTTGTCTTTTTTTCTTTTTGAACAAATAATATGCCCTCCTTTCAAAAAATTTGATGACTACTATTTTAACATGACACATGGTAGAATTTTCCATTGTTTCTTGACTTTTTTCCTTGCCCTCTATTCCTAATGTGAAGGCCTTCATCAAGTTTGGAGTCTCAACAGATTGGGCTGACCATGCAGTCAGATACTCAAGGGTCAGAATTTCTAAGCAGGCCCTGTGAAAGTGTTCCAATGTTACAAGGAATCTCTTGGGTCAAATGCCAGCTCTCTTTTTCTCTCTGTACTGTCTTCCCCATGCCCCCTTCCCTAGAGCTGGGCAGAAAGTGGCCGATCTAATGTTCTGAGCCAGGGTTTCTTCAGAGAGAAAGCTCAGTTTTAACCAAAGTTTTAAAAAGAAAAAAAAAAAGGATGATGCTAATGTGCTTTGGGTGGGGGTCCTTCAGGTAAGGGCTGCCAGCAGAAAAAATGGCTTTCTGGAATGACAAGAGTGTAGGGATTAAGAGGACCAAAGAAGCCTTTGCTTTCTCTCACTTGCCACCAGCAAGTTGGGAAAAAGCCTAAGTTGAGCCCTCAGGCTTGCCCTGGCAGGCTCATTGTGCATGCCGCATATTCTCACCCTGGTCTTAGATAGGTTGGAGCAGAAGCAGCCAGTGCCTCTGCACAGTCCATGTGGGGAAGGTTGACAGGAGTGCATTTCTCCATCAAGAAAGTATAGACAGTGGTGGTAGTAGTGTTGCTGTTGTTGGTGGCCTGTGCACCCAGAGAGTGTGTGTGGTGCAGACTCCTGGCATTTGCGTTTCCCTGTGCGTTGTTTGTGTGCGCCCCTTGCCTTCCTGCATACACACACACACATACACACACACACACACACACACACACGCACACACGCACTCACTCAGAGGTGGGGTGAGGGAAGCTGAATTCATTTTTGCTTTTAATTACTGAAGTCCTACACTCCTCCAGAAGGAGCAGCTTAGTGGAAACCAATAAAAATAGAAGTGGTGTGGTTGCCAAAGCCCCAGCTCCCTGGAGAGCGCAGGTGGAGAGAAGAGATCAGAGCCCCAGGCAGAGACAGCAAGATTCCGGCCTCCACCGTCCTCCAAAACTCCCGCAAAGATGGGTCCTTCCCCGCCCCCCAGCCTCAGGTCGCTGCCCCATTGATTAATGGTATGGAGTTCAAATAAATCATGTAGGGAAACCCATTATGGGTTCCCCTCAGGCGGCCTCATTTTGTTTTGCCCGATTTCCAGCAACTTTCTGAAATGTCGGTGTCATTGAAAAGAAACCACAGACCTCTAGGACTTGGTCAAATTATCCTAGGGCCAGGACTGAGCTCTGTGGTTGTCCTGCTCAGGTCACTTTCTAGAACCTCCCCCCCCCCCCCCCCCATGCCCTCCCCTCCCTCCTCCTGGCTTATTTTCAGGAATGGATAATGTTGTTTATTTGTTCAGCCAAATATTTGGTCTGGGGAATTTACCGTGAAATTCTGTGAATTGCATATACCTAGTTAACAAAATAGTCCTAATGCCACAAATGTTAGCAGGGAAAACAACGAGCTATGGCCAGCTTTAACTCTTCCCATTCTGCTTGAAAGCACAGTCCTGTGGCCCAGGGGGACAGGAACGGGATGTGTGCGGAGACGACTGAATTTCTGCTCCTGGGCTCGGTTTTGTAACGACTCCTTGCGGGCGCCGTGGGGGGACGCCCGCCGTCATTTGGCGATCGAGCTTGCCATCGCCCCCGCCCCCCAGCTCATAGAAATACATGTTTTGTCCCCACAGTCCTGTTCCCGTCACTTAAAGAGAGATGGAGAGGGAGGCTCGCCCTCGAGCTCAGCGAAGTCCTAACCACATCAGAGAAGCTGCCGGGTCGGTCCCTGCCCAACCCTTAAACTGGAAGCGGCTTCCTGGGAGCTTAAGGCGGAAGAGGGGACGGGGCGGGAGGGCGCAGCAGGCTTGCCCCCTCTCGCGTTGCATAATTCTCCCGGAACCTGCCTGGTGACCCGCTGGCTGACTCTGTTTTCGCTCTCGGCGGGGCTTGGAGCCCCCGCTCCCCCGCCGCCCCGCAGCACCGCACGGGAAGGCCCGGCGCGGCCGCGGCACGGGCGGACCCCGACAGCCGTCGGGTCCCCAAGGGGCGGCGGGCTCTGGCCCCCGGCCCCGCTCCCCGCCGGCTCCCGGCGGCGACAGGGGACCCCCGGGCGTCCTCCCTGCAGGGGCCGGCGGGGGCCGAGCGCCGCGGGCGGCCTCCCCCGGACCCCTCCCCGGGCAGACACCAGCCCCCACCCCACCCCAGCGCCCGAGGTGATGGCTGAGCCAGCTCATCCGCCCCCGGGGACGCGGGTTCCAGGTGACGCCCTGCCAAGACCGACGGGTCTGGCAGCCGCAGCGCCGGTCCTCTGGGGTCAGGCGGCAGCGCCGCAGCCTGGCGTCGGGGGAGGGCGGAGGGTCGCCGTGGAGGGGGGAGGGAGTCGAGACCTGTGGGCTTCCGTGAGGGGCGGGGAGCGCTGCTGAGGGAAGGGGGCGCTCCGGTCCTGAACTCACAGCGGCCCGCATCTCCAGGGGACTGGGGAGACGTGGGCCGGGGGTGGGGTGCGGGGAAACGGTTGCCTGCCGGGGATGCGCGGACCCTGGCCCTGGCGGAACGGCCCCGCGCCCCCGCCCCCGCCCCCCACACGTCGGGGAGAGCGGGGGGCAGAAGAGGCCGAGGGTGTGCCCGCGTGGAGCCGGCCGGTTGCTTTCAGGCGTGGGACGCCCAGGCCGTGGTGACCGCGCCTCCGCTGACCTCCGCGGGGCCTCTGGCCCGGGGACTCCGCGCCCGCACGCCCCTCCCCAAGGTGAGCCTAGGAGAATAAAGCTGATCGCAGGCCCAGGTCTCTGAGCTTTTTGTTTTGCTTCCACACGGAGCAAATTTTACAAACGATTCGCGCATGCTCTTTTTAAAGCGAAGAGAATAATGCAAAATGCAGCGCTGGTGACCTTACACTACCTGAGAATCAGGAGGTTATTCATACTCCCCAGAGGAATTTGGGACAGCTGGTCGACTGCCAAATGAGAATGGATGCAGAGTTATTCAGGCTCACCATGTGATATAAACTAGCACAGTTCTGAGAACTATAACTGGAGATTCAATTCAGAGTGGCTTGGAAATGAGGTCTGGGTGGGATTGCAAGGGTCCCGTTTCCCTGTGCCTTCAGTGCCTAACGGCAGAATAAATAAACAGTCAGAGCTGCAATGCTCACCAAAGGAGAAAAGTGACTGGCTTTAGACAAAATTTTGGATTGCGCTAATGTTAAAACGCACACACACACACACACACACACACACACACACACACTCACTCACTCACAGAAATGTTGAAAAAGAAGTCAAAAGTTCAAGGTGTGCAACGTTTAGTCAATCCCAGAAAAAGAATTTGAAGTATTTTTTTAGTGAGGAAGCCATTTAAAATGACCATAAGTCACTGTGTTTAAGGTATTAACTATAGCAAGTTCCAATTGTCTCTGTTTTTTCTCTCTCTTCAAAATATTGTTTATAAACTCTGAATAAAAACATACATGCTGTCCAGTATGCTGTTCGGAACAAACAATCCAGAAAATACTATAGGATTCAGAGCTGTTTATTTCAAAAATGTGAAATCTGAGGAAAAGAAGACAAGATGGAACAATAATTTGCTGAGTTGTGTTACTAATGAGAATTTCTGAAGTCCGGCTTTCAGTCAGTTTTACCCCATTTTCTGAAGAAATGATCTCATTGATCTCTCTTAACTTTTTACAACTTGATTTCTAGCAAAAAAATTTTAAAATAGCAATAACAAGATCCCCCAACCCGAAATCCTGCAATACCACAGCCAAGGTGCAAGTCAATTCTAATTTTGCCTAGTTTCATTATCCTTACGTTAGCAATGTGACTTTTCAGCATGATTAACTGAAGTCTTAGCCAGCAGATACTTCTCCAAAGGTCAAAGGCACACTGATTGAGATTTTACACACTGGACTTGATCATTCACTCTTATACTTGTTTCTCTCTATCTACAGTACCAGCAACTGACTCCATCCTGCATAGAGTCATCTGCGATTCAGTCTAGAAAATGTACAACTGTGTTCAAATCAAGCTTCATACTGATTTAAGTTTTTAATCCTTGTCATTTCATTTCAAAGCAGTTTGTTTCTTAGGTAGGACTCTGGCAAAGAGGCCAAAGATATGTATGTCATGAGAGAGGAGTTGAGGGGTGGAGGAGCTAAGGCTATACCCAATGTCCCTTAAATTCACTGATATTCAGGAGTAGGGAAATGTCTGTCTTTGGAGAACTGACTTATAAACCTTCGTAAATTGGTCAGTGAGAGCTAAGTAACCCAAAGTGTTCACTTCACTTCCAGAAGCCTCTGACCCAAGCATTTAATGACAAATTACACTGTCTCATTCTGGCTGGTTACATGCAACTATCTCTTTCTGTCTTCTGTTTCTAGTATTTACTAAAATAACATTTAAAACACTTGGGGGGGGCATACTTCATCAATAAAGGTACCTGATCTCAAACCAGGTGAATTAGGGACAAAAGTGAGGTCCAAACTTTACCTGTACAATGACTATATACCTAACCCTGAATTGTACCCTACATCTTTAAAATAAAAAACTTTTAAACGAAACATTTTTTGAGAAAACAGATTCACTTACAGTCTCATCCTCCTAAGACAGCAACTCAGATTTTTGTTTTTGTCTAGTCTTTGTGCATATATTTACATGACTTCATAAAGCTTTTATTTTGTGTTCTGTTTTTCTCAATTTCGGATCAATATGACCTTAACATATTTTAAATCCTAAACGTATGGTTTATACCTATGGTGGATCACCTCTGCTCCTCTGTGAGAAAGTAGACCAAGTACAAAACTGAACATTTTAACCTCAGGGATTTTAAGCAGCCTGGCTATAATATCAGGGCTGTGAGCATCATGACTGAGTCTTATTAAGATTCTTACTGACTTAAGGCTTGGCTGAAGCTTTGTGGTCCAGGTCCTAACAGAATGCTCCTTTGTGTGCTTTAAGTATTCTGAAAAGTGGGTTACCTGACATCCCAGGCTCAGACATTTTTGTTGACTGAGCATATGGGGGGACTTGTAGCCGCGTGATTTGGTCATCTCAGGAATATGTTCCTTCTCTGGGGAAAGTCAACTGTGACCTGGAGAGGGAGGGACGTGCTAAAGGATCTCTGTCTCATGCACTCGGAAGCCAGCCCCTGAGCAATTTCCTACTGGACTCAATGTGCATCCCTCATTTTCTTGCTCCGATTTCTTGGGAATTGAGGGTGGTGGAAAAGGCAGGCAAAATTATCTAAATACAGTAATTACCAGATTAAAACCTATTCAAACAGCTAGATTACTAGGCTCACACTGACCTTGACACTTTCAACCTTCAGATTCCAGTTGGTTGGGGTCGGACCCAAATGTCTGATTTGCTGAGTGATTTCCACATGCTTCTTTTGTGTAACTTAAAGAGGGCAGACAAAAGATGTTTTTCCAATGGGACTCACTCTTTATGAGGTCTGACCCTCGGAGGTGCAAATTAATCTCAGGGATTTTGAGGTTTTAGGGCACTAAGAGAATTCTTAGAGCATGGGAGAAGTATTTTGTTCAATGGTACCTTAAAAGAGTTAATTTACCTCCAAAAGGTGTGTTCCTTTTACTATCCAGAGTCCTTCACTTCCTCTGAGATCAGACTTGTTATTTGCATAGCAAAGCATTCCATTTAGCTGGAAAGAAGGGGGTGGGGATTGTTAACAAGGAAAGTCACTTTTCCCACAGTCTTTCTAAACTCCTCTGGGTGGTAAGTGGGTTTGATCAACCTTTCCTTTCACCTAAAGTCCTAAAACTTCAGACTGTTTTGCTGATTATTTATCTTGAGATTGACCAGCTTTTCTGGATCGAAGCATTGTAGGATTTAGCATCTTGCTGCTGAGAGGACAGTTTTGCTAACGTTGTTTGTTTTGGCAAGTTAGTTTGACTTGCTGGTGAAAACTCCAGAAAAACAAACAGCAAACTCCACCAACATCCCTCGTCCTCTTTACAGACATCGCCTTTTATTTTTAATACACAATCCAAATTAATCAGGGAGGATATTTTTAATATGTTGGTGACACTTTGCATGGGAATTATCCACGTTTTCCTTGATATTACACTTCTCACTTGGTTATCCTGCTTGTTCTACCCAAACCATCTACGTACTTAAATCACGGTCTCTGAGGGCCTACATTCTGTGTAGGTTATTGTTTATTTGCCTGTCACTTAGCAATTATCCAGAAGTAGCTCATAATTTATTTTAACCAAATATGCCCCACCCGAGAGACTCAATACCATAAATAAAAGGGACTTTTCAGAATTCTAGAAGATGAAACACTCTGGGGGTTCTAATTAGCATGGGATCTGCTGGTGGTTTTTAAAGTGTCCATTATTTCCAAATTGAGAGATTAGTCACAAAGAGACCAGTTCTTTAATAAGCTCTGTCGATAAGGAGCAATTGCAAAAATACAAAAGGTTTGCTGCTAGATGATAAACTTACATGTTGAACATCTGTGGGAAAATATAATTTTAGCCATTACCTCCCCTAAGATCACTCATGTTATAGAGGAAGTCATAGTGATGCGAAGAAAAGTAAATTTAGGAAAATGTTGGAGGATGATAATGACAGGCAGAACAAATGGCCTGTGGTCTATTCTGCCCTGTTTGGCTCATAGACAAAAGTTTCTAGAGTCCTTTAGAAGCATGACCCTCCATCCATTGGGTGTGTGACAGGGTCAGGAAGAGTCGGAGGGGTTTTTACATTTACTAAGAGTAGTTTACAGTGAAAATGTATTCAGGTTGTATGCTCAAAGTTAAATCAAAAATTTTAACAGAATTTTAACCAGAAAAGTACCTACTAAGATAAGCATGCATTTGCAAGTGTAAAGAACTCATTCTATTCCCTGTGTTATAAAGCTGGGACAGTTTATTTCTCTCTTTTTTTTTTTTAAAGCTGTGCGTGGATATGTAGATAGAAGTCTGGCCATTGGTGGGAAAATTATGTTGTAATGCAAATTATAAAGAAAATTTAAAAATGTTGCCTCCCAAAGTTAATGTATGCAACACTAATTAAAATCGTCTTAAATGTTTATGTTTATGAAATTTAAAAGACATTCAGATGGGTCAATCAATGGGGAAGACTATGTCCCCAAACTTCAAAGTAATAATAGTAGCGTGTCTTGGCAGGTGTACATAAAATGACAGTTATACAAAGTCTTTGCGGCCGGGCTCGGTGGCTCAGCCTGTAATCCCAGCACTTTGGGAGGCTGAGGCGAGTGGATTGCCTGAGCCTGCAGGTTTGAGACATGCCCGGGCAACTTGGTGAGACCTTGTCTCTACAATAAGTCAAAAATTAGCAGGCATGGTAGCGCATGCCTGTAGTTCTGGCTACTTGGAAGGCTGAGGCAGAAGGATCGCCGGAGCCCAGCAGCTCGAGGCTGCAGTGGCCGGGAGCGTGCTACTGCACTCCAGCCTGGGGGACAGAGTGAGACTCCAACTCAAAAAAAAAAAAAAAAAAAAGTCTTTGCTATTAGGTTACCATTGGAAAAAAGAGAGGTCAGTGGAATAAACACCTCAGAAATAGATTTAAAACCTATTAAACTTTAATATCTGACAAACCAGGAGCAATACAAAAGTGCAGGAATTATTAAGAAATGCTACTTGTTAAATAGCATGTGAAAGTGATTTAATATGTTACACTAAACTTCAGAAATGTCTAAACATATTAAAGAGTTAACCATATTTTAAATTATAGGAAGCCACAAGTATAGGAAAATTAAATGCCTATTATTTAATCTATCACAGGACACATTCAGATTGCTTATGAAATTAAAGGCATTATTAGAGGTAAAGACTAGGTTTGACAAGTAGATTTTTTTTTAAGTTGTAGCAAAATGTAATGAAATAAATATAAAAGACAAAAACCAGAATGTAAAATATGATAAGTACTTGATAAATATTTACTAGAAGATATACAAATTATGGTTATAATCTAAGGTCACATGAAGACTTATAGTCAAAGTCACTGAACTAACTGAACAGATGTCTTAGACCAGAGGCTGACAGACTTTTTTCATAAAGGACCAGGGAGTCAGTACTTTAGGCCTTGTGGACCAAAGGTCTCAGTGGCAACCACTCAACTCTATGGTCATAGCACAAAAACAGTCATAGAGAATAGAAAACAAAAGCACCTGGTGGTGTCCCAATAAAACTTTATTTATGGACATGGAAACTTAAATTTCATATCTTTTTTTTTTTCTCAGTCAGGGTCTCACCCTGTCGTTCAGGCTGGAGTGCAGTGGGACAGATCACGGCTCACTGTAGCCTCGACCTCCTGGGCTCATTTAATCCCCCACCTCAGCCTCCAAGGTGCTGGGATTACAGGTGTGAACCACCATGCCTGGTCTCATATAATTTGTGCATATTATGAGATTTTTTTTTTTTTTGAGTTGGAGTCTCACTCTGTCTCCCAGACTGGAGTGCAGTGGCACAATCATGGCAGCCTCGACCTGCTGGGCTCAGACGATCCTTCTACCTTAGCCTTCCAAGTAGCTGGAAGGCACGTGCTACCACGTCCGGCCAAGTTGCCCGGGTGGGTCTCGCCAAGTTACCCAAGTGGGCTCAGGCAATCCACTTGCCTCGGCCTCTCAAAGTGCTAGGATTACAGGCTGTGCCACTGAGCCCGGCCGATCTTTTGATTTTTAAAGACCATTTAGAAATATAAAAACTATTCTTGGTTTGCAGATTTTACAAAAACAGGTGATGGGCTAGATTTGACCCAAAAGCTGTAGGTTCTGATCCCTGCTTTTTATAGACCAGTATCCCCCAAAGCATTTGCTTTGATACAATGGTCTCAGGAGCTCTTTTCTGAAAAAAGAATGCTGTGATGAAATATTTTTGGGAAACCCCATGATCTATATTACACAAGTGAAAATTTACAGTGAATATTCACATTTAAAGGCTTCGAGAAGTCCCATAGTGAGAAACCTGTTTAACATTGTGATTGCCTCAGCTTCTTACACCTTAGTGTGCCCTTTCTTTTTTTTGAGTTGGAGTCTCATTCTGTCTTTCAAGCTGGAATGTAGTGACACGCTCACGGCCACAACTGGGCTCAGGTGGTCCTTCTGCTTCAGGCTTCCAAGTAGCTGGAACTCCAGGCATCCATCACCATGCCCAGCTAACTTTTTTTTTTTAATTGTAGAGATGATGTCTTGCCAAATTACCCAGGTTGGTCTTGAACTGTGGGCTCAGGTAATCCTCTCACCCATGCCTCCCAAAGTGCTGAGATTACAGGCGTGAGCTGCTGCCCTATACATTTTCAACCCTGCAAGGCCTATGCACGATCAACCCTGCCCTATCTCTCTGATGGCACTTGATACCTCTTTTTCCCTTGCTTACTAGATTCCAACCACCCGGACCTTTTTTCTGTTCTTTAACTAATGCGTATGGTCATTGCTGCTCGCGATGTTCTTCTGTCTGCTCTCCACTCTGTCAATAAGGTTCTTCTGCAAGATCTTCTCAAGGCTGACCTTCTTGTTATTCACTTCCTCAGTGAGACCTTCTCTGATGTGCTGTTCTAAACCAGCTCCCTCTTTCTGGCATGCTCAACCATGTTTCAGTTGTTTTCTTCATTGAATGTGTGAAATTTTCTCTCTGGATATGTGTATGAGGATGTGCATGCATTTTGTATATAAGTGTAGCATCTCCTCACGTCAATAAAAGCGTCATGAAAGCTGGGACCTTGCCCTGCTTGTTTTTATGAGACCATGCTGTCCCTAGAAGTGCCTGCCACATAAATGGATGCAATATAATTGTATTTGGAGAGACTACAAGAGATAGAGAAAGAGAGATGGGATGGGAATGGAGAGGGGAGGAGGAGAGGAAGAAGAAGTATTACACAGATCACATTTTGGGAAATACTGTTTTGCATTTAAAAAATTACAATGATAAGCAGCACTTGAAAAAATGCACAATGTCATTAGCAGTTGCAATGCAAATTAATACAACATCAAGTTTACATTGCAATTCAAACAACATTTATTCCAAACAACTCAGGTAATTACACCCGTCAATTGCTGATGTTTCTGTAAAAGATTCCTTTTTTTTTTTTAGTATACAGGTAACCTGCAATAAAAACTATAAAATTGCTTATGTTTTTTGACTCTTTGGAAAATACACCTCATAGAAATAATCTGAAGAGGAAAACAGTTTTTTTTCCTCTTTTAATTTTTATTTTAAAATTGTGGGGTACAATTCAGTTTTTTTTTCAATAAATTGATATTAACACTGGTTATAATAACAAAAGATTGGACACAATCACCTATGGCTATTAAAATGTTAATAATGTAAATTACAATAATGCCTAGACTTGTGTTTATCATACAATATTAAGTAAAAAGAGCAGAAGGCAAACTATGTGCTCTCCAATTACACACACATAAAACTTGCGTACATCTACTACATATAGCCAGACCAAAAAAATGTCAATAAAGCAAATTAAATTTCATGTTTGTTGCAGTATTTTCTCTGTAACTTTAAGGAGTTGACAGAAGAAAAGAGACTGAGGCTTGTCTGCACTGAGGAGAGAAAACCAGTTCTGTATGCGTGCCTTAATTTGTCTAAGGTCAAAGAGAAAAGACTTAAATATCCTGGATTAAAGGTAGCAAGCTTGTCCTTCTCAGCCTTTCAATGTTAAGTCTGAGCCTGTGGTCCCAAAGGCATTCTTATTTCTCAGCTAATTCACTTCATTGTAAGTTCTTTGAGAAGCAGAAGGTTACCATGTACTATGAAGTATTTGCATTAAATAGGGTGGTTTGGCATAAATTACATGGAAGACATTAGTTCCTACACCTTGAATTTATTAGCTTTGTTCTGTTGGTTTAAAAGGTTAACAAACACCTGCTGTTTAAGACTTTCAACAGCAAAAACTTTTCCATGCCTGGCCATGCTAAGATTAGCTATGGGGCAAGACACTGCCCACATATTTAGAGGGTGATCTGTGGTCGTGTTCCAGTAAGGAATGAACACCAAAATGCCCATCTCGGTGCTTGTAGATGAGGCTGTTTGGTCTGCAGTACGAGGATCCATTGGAGTGTACGTGAGCTACGTGGATGGGCTCTGGTCAGAGGAGAACTGTTATGTAATTATAGCATCCACAGCGTCCGACGCACCACCCAGCCTAGCCTAAAATAGTTTGTCCTGGGAAGTGGGCATCATAAAGATAATGAGAATTAATTAATGTTTATGAATAACAAGATTCTTGGGAGAAAAGCACTGTGTAAAGGTGGTGTGTTAAAACGTTCAGGACGACGTCTTCTTAAATTGAAAGTCAGAGTCACTTGGGCATAAATATTGTCATTTCAAAGCTAACATTCATTTTAACTCTTTTGAAAGTTTTAGGCAAATGTCTTACCTTTGGAGTCAGATTTTTTGGGAGTATGGTAAATATTTTGATAGCATACAAACTGGAGGAATCGAGACTTGATATAGCTTAATATATGTCAAATATCATCACCATCATTTTCATCAATGAACAGATATAATTCATTGTCTGGTTAATCTACCACTTCTTTATAGCATGCATAGAAAAAATATAATCTAAACTAAATATACAGTTTACAGTCCAGGAGTAACTTATACCCAAGTATAAAGAAAAAGAGTGGGCCGGGCTCAGTGGCTCAGCCTGTAATCCCGCACCTTTGGGAGGCTGAGGTGAGTGGATTGCCTGAGCCCGCGGGTTCGAGACCCGCCTGGGCAGCGAGACCTCATCTCTACAATAAATCAAAAAATCAGCCGGGCGTGGTAGCGCATGCCTGTAATTCCGGCTACTTGGAAGGCTGAGGCGGAAGGATTGCCGGAGCCCAGCAGGTCGAGGCTGCGGTGGCCGGGAGCGGCCACTGCACTCCAGTCTGGGTGACAGAGTGAGACTCCAACTCAAAAAAAAAAAAAAAAAAAAAAGAAAGAAAAAGAGTGGTTACAAATGTATATTTGAATTATTCAAATATAATTTTTCATCTTGGCTTAAAAAATTAAAGCATGATAAACAAATGTTTTAAGTGCTCTCAACTGAAATTTGTTTATGATTTTAATGTAGTAGCTTGGTAACTAGATAATCCTTTGTGTGCTATCTTATAAAAAGATTATTTAACCACTGAAGGTAGAAATTAAATGTGATTATAGTTGCAAAGTTCAGATAAATTACACACAGTATTTGTAATACCATTGTCTCACCTACATGACATGTGATACAGAAACATTTTTTATTTAGTAGGTTACCTGTAATTTTAAATGTAACATAGCTTGAGAATAAATTATTAACCAATATATACTTTTATAGCTTCTCAACCTGTGTTCTAGGTGCTGAATGAAACACAGAATTGACGCAATTCTCAACTGCTGAGCAGCATTTCTGGTATCCTAATGAACATTATTAGGCCGCCAGGGAAGCATCGTCCTATTTAATTTAGACTAATTGTTTTTCTAAAATATTTGAGAATGACCCAACTTTGTAATTGAAGGAGATGTTTATGATATACCTAATATTACACTGTAATTTTCTTGTAACAGATGCTTAACTCAGCAGTTCATTTATTCATAAACGTTTTTGTTAGATTCAACACATCTAGTACTGGACCTATAACATAAGGAAACTTACTCTGGTACCGGAGACCACAGATATCAATCATTTGAGTGCTGATTTTCCATTTGGCTTACATTTGATTTGAATTGCTCGATAGCTCTTTACAGTTTTTCCCAGTGTGCACATTATTCTGTTCTTTCTTTTTTTATTTTTTACTTTTTTGAGTTGGAGCCTCACTCTGTTGCCCAGACTGAAGTGCAGTGACGTGCTCTGGGCTCAGGCAATTCTTCCGCCTCAGCCTTCCAAGTAGCTGGAACTATAGGCACGAGCCACCACGCCTGGCTGCTTTTTGGATTTATTGTAGAGATGAGGTTTCACCAAGTTGCCCAGGCTGGTCTCAAACCCATGGGCTCAGGCAATCCTCTCATTTCAGTCTCCCAAAGTGTTGGGATTATAGGCATGAGCCACCGCGCCCAGCCTATTCTGTTCTTTAAATTGCATTTTCTTTTTTTTTTTTTCCTTTGAGTTAGAGTCTTACTCTGTCGCCCAGACTGGAGTGCAGTGGCACGCTCTCATCTACTGCAGCTTCGACCAGCTGGGCTCCGGCGATCCTTCTGCCTCAGCCTTCCAAGTAGCTGGAACTATAGGTGTGCGCTACCACGCTGGGCTAATTTTTGATTTATTGTAGAAATGAGGTCTCATCCAGTTGCCCAGGCAGGTCTCGAATCCACGGGCTCAGGCAATTCACTCACCTCGGCCTCCCAAAGCGCGGGATTACAGGCTGAGCCACTGAGTCTGGCTAAATTGCATTTTCAATGTAAAAGTCTAGCTTGTTTTTTAAACTGGGAAAATAGGAAGGCATTACAGAGAATCACGTGCCATTCATTTACAAAGTGACTGATCTGGACCTAGACAAAGAATACTTTACCTGAAAACTCATTTTGCACTATTTCATATTGAACAGAAAATTCATCTGTAATATTTACTATTTATAAAATTAAAGGATGCTTTTGAGCACTGTTACTGGACTGTCTCAAAATGGGGAATTAGGCCAGGTTATCCAGGAACTGCATGAAGACTGCGGTTGTGTTAGGTGTTAAATCAGAACAGTCCAAGGAAGAAAAAGATCAAGCCCAGAAGACAAACTGAAATGTTCCCTTTCATTGACTGAAGAGAGCTGATTTTTAGTAGATAAGATTACTTGTTTTTATCTTAGATTTTTATATTTGGTCAGTGTGAGATGCAAATCAAAATAGATAATAAATATGATAAGAGGGCAGAAAACCAAACTTAACTGGAGTAGAACTTGCGAAGGATTAGATCACTGATCTGACAGCATTCAGATTTACAGATTCTGATGATTTACACCTTAGGGTCAAAGAAGACTTAGATAAAGTCTTCCTGAACTGTGAAACAAACATTCTGCAGAATTTAGAGTTGACTGACTAGGTGCCTGAGTAAAAAAAAACTAAATAAATAAGGAATGAATCCACCTGCCAATTTAATTTTTATAGATGGAAATGTCCAAGTTTACCACAAATTGTTTTAGCTTTTATAGAGCAAGCAAAATTTGAAGTAACTCTTAAAGATTGAGAATTGGGTCCTGTGGTGATCGACATGTTTGTCCCCACCAACCCCTGTAAATTCATATGTTATAACCCCAGTCTCCAATGGATTATTATTAGTGTTAGGAGGTGGGGCTTGTGGGAGGTGATTGGGTTTAAATACGGTCATGAGGGTGGAGCTCACATAATGGGATTAGTGTCTATAAAAAGAGAAAGAGAACAGAGCATCCCCTCTCTGCTATTGACCATGTGTGGATACAACAAGAAGACGGTCATCCGCAAGCCAGGTAGCATGCCTTCACCAGACATCTGATTAGCTGGCGCCTTTATCTTGGGCTCCCAACCTCCAAAACTGTAAGAAATGAACATTTGTTGCTTAAATCACCTAGTCTATGGTAGTTTGTTAGAGCAGCCCAAGCTGTCTAAGACAGGTTCCTTCAGAAGTTCCAAACCTGTTGTGCCCAGCACAGACTTCAAGGACATTTTCCACTGGTGTTCTTTACTCGTATTGCTTTTCTACACAGATTTTTTCCTTTGGTTTCCTCCTGGGACCAAAATAATACTGAATTATTAGGGCAATAGTCTGTGACTGTGCCACAGAGGGAAAGTAACTGATTTTGTAAATTGATACCTTGACCTTGCCCTGAGTAGGCAATGCTATAAGCAACTTAGCTAACTAGTCACAGACCTAAGTAGATGAGCTTGGTTGACTGAGGGGAAGCAATAAATTATGTTTGTATTGACCTTAGTAAACCTTTTAATTCTTTCCCACATGATATAGTTCTCAACAAATTGGGAAAATATGGCCTCGAGTCAGGTAATTGCACAACCGCAGATCAGCGATGGAGGCCTGCAGCCTCAGTGCGATGCCTTGGTGTACTTGAGCACCAAGTATACTCATCTGTAGGGAATGGTGGGACGCTTACACTCCGGGCAATTTCCCCAACATCAGCCTAGAGGCATGGCCAACCTTTTGTTGCCTATGGTGGTGGTTGGGAGCGGGGAACTATGGCCTCCTACCCCAATATGGAGGAAGCACTGCTCCGAGAGTGTTGGGGTCAGGGCTGATGTGAAGAGGCCTGAAGTTCTCCTACCAGCGTGTCTCTCTAAACAGAAAAAAAGAACCATATTTTCTCCTTGTGCCATTCATTTGGCTGATGGTTGTCAGCTCAAGTGGATAGTGTTCCTGGAATGTCTTGGGCTTTTTGTTTCTACCTGTTCAACTGGTAAAGTCTCGTAGTCGCTCGGGAGAATACCGAAACACTCAGATGGCTGCCAAGTCGGAACGTCTATACAGTTTGTAGAAAAGTCACTCACTTCGACAATCAATAAACCATTGTTGAGTAACTACTACCATATGCCGGCACTGTGCTAGGCAGTAGGCATATTAAATACAATCTAACCTTGTCTGTAGAGCAACCACATCTATCTGAAGACACTGACATGTATATACAGAATGACTGTCTTACTTACTTAGGACTTCCATATCAAAATAGGACTTCCATATCAAAATACCAGACTGGGTGGTTTAAGCAATAGAAATGAATTTTCTCATCCTTTGGAAGTCCAAGATCAAGGTGTCCCCAGGTTTGGTGTCCTCTGAGCCTTCTCTCTTTAGCTTGAAAATGACGGCCTTTTCACTGTGTCCTCACGTGTCTTTCCTCTGAGTATGAAAATCCCTGGTTTCTCTGTGTGTCCATGTTTCCTCTTGGATGGGTACCCACCCTACCTACATATACAGTCCCATTGTGAGGTACTAGGGAAAGGTATTCAACACATGAATTTGGGGAGTAGGGCATAATTCAGGCCATATCAATGACATGAAGGTAAGACGAATGTTAACAGAGGTGTGGAAAATTGTATGTGACATTGTCTTGGGACCAGGACAAATATCAATTCTCAATGTTACTAGAGTCTACAGTGGGGGTCATATGGCAAATCATAGATGCAAGTGGTCCTATAGACATGATGTGTTTGACCAGAACCATATTGATTTATAAAACTCAAAATCTGAATATCTTTAAGTTGGAACAAAACAGTCGCTTTCTTTCCACATTTGGCCCTCAGAGATATTCAAGTTTGCAATCCCTGACTAAATTCATAAGGAAGAAGAGAAACATTTTCCTAACCATCTCGTATTTGCCAGGCTCTCCACTCCCATGGAGTCAGTAAATTATATCATTATATGCCTTTTATTCATTTGTTTAAATATTATTTGTCATTTTCTTCTTTCTTTTTTTTTTAATCGGAGTCTCATTCTGTCACACACGCTGGAGTGCAGTGTGGCACGCTCACAACCACCTCAGCCTCAATCTGCTGGGTTCAGTTGATCCTATCGCCTCAGCCTTCCAAGTACCTGCATCTGCCACCATGCCAACTAATTAAAAAAAAAAAACTTACTGTAAAGATGAGGTCTCACCAAGTTGCTCAGACTGGTCTCAAACCCCTAGACTCAGGCAATTCTCTCGACTTTGCCCCCCAAAGTGCTGGGATTACAGGCATGAGCCACCATGCCTGGCTAGTTTTCATTTAGCTTCTTCCCTGGCCAACCTAGAATAAGAAGTGGACTCCCCATGCAGCCACACACCTCTAACAGCTGCTCCTTTCGCTACTTGAGGATTTAGCCAAAGTTTTGAAACTTCTTAGATCCTGTAATTTCTTCAACAAGACACACCCTTGGCACCTTGAAACTCCATCTTATTTATTTATATTTATTTATTTATTTATTTATTTACAGCTGAAGTCTCACTGTCGCCCAGGCTAAAGTGTAGTGGCACACTCACAGCCACCACAGACTCAGCTTGCTGGGTTCAGGTGATCCTTCTACCTCAGACTTCCAAGTAACTGGAACTACAGGTGTGCACCACCACACCTGGCTAATTTTTGGATTTATTATAGAGACAAGCTCTCGCCAAGTTGCTTAGGTTGATCTCAAACCCCTGGGCTCAGGCAATACTCACTTCTCCACCTCCCACTGTGCTGGGGTGACAGGCATGAACCACTGCCTCAGCTCTAACTTAAGTTACACATGGTTGTGACTGATGATAGCCAAGACCTACCCCCATATAGTCCTTGAGCATTCAGTTCCACTGCCAACTAGCCATCTCTCTTAGGATGTCCTGGTGAAAACACCAGGGAAGCAGAATCTGACTGGTCGATTCCAGTACCAGGTCATAGGTTATCTCCATTTAAGGTTGGATGAGGAAAGGTAAACGGGCAGGATTTATTTTGTTACCTGAAATACTTTATAATTTTGCTATTGCCTGTTTTTCTGTGATGGTTTAGAAATAACACTTTTGTTCAAATAAATACAATAAAAATGAAAGTATTTTATGGACTATATAGGAAAGGTGGAATGTTTCAGTAGTAACCCTAGAAATGGGAATAAAGCAAATATGAGTTATCACATTTGAACTTACCAGTTTGGCAAAGACTTAAAGATTGGTGATATCTTATACTGGAATGTGGGAAGATGGGCTCTTATGCATTATTAATGATGGTACAAATTTCTGGAGGGCAGCCTGATAGTAAATATCAAAATTAAAAATTCTACTCCTAATTTATCTCAAGTACACCAAAAAATATATACACAAATTATCACAACCTTGGAAATATTTGGGAAAAATAGAGACTTAAATATCATCAATAAAGGATGGATCAAAATAATTATTGTGTATTCATGTAATGGAATGTATGTTGTCAAAAAGAATTAGTCATAACTGTATTCACTGGTATGGAAAGATATTTTAAGCATGCCGCTTAATTTATAAAAAAGGAGTCTTGAAAACAACTTTGTAGGACAATTCCACCTATATCAAATTGTGTATATTTGTGTCTTTGTGTATGTGTACAAAGATAATTTGGCAGATTGTTCAGCAATGCAATTACAATGATCACCTCTGGAGGATGAGATTTGGATAATTTTTAGTACTTTCAGGGCTTTTTACTTTCTTTAGTCTTTTATAAAGGCTAAGCATTTTCTTTGTATTATCTTTGTGATTAGAAAGAAGCAAATTCAAATTTTGGGGGGATAAAAATACTCTTTCTAGGGCCAAGATATTTACCAAAAGAGTTTCATTTAATGCCTGATTCCATAAACTGTTGTCTTACTCAAATATCTTGGTTTTCCTTATAGACATAATTCATTTACGCAGAATATTATTAAAAGGGTTCATAATGTTTTGTGAACTTCCCTTTTAATAAGTATAAACTATCCTAATTGTGGCCAATTAAGTAAGAAATATGACACATATTCATTGAAGACAAGTGTTATGGTTTAATTATGTCCCCCCAAATACATATATTGAAGCTACTAACCTCCGGTACCTCAGAATGTGACAGCATGTAGAAATAGGATATTTAAAGTGATAATAAAATAAGACCATTAGGGTGGGCCAATCTAATTTGACTGAACCCCTTATAAGAATAGAAAATTTGTGGAAGGCTGAGGTGGAAGGATCACCTGAGCCCAGCTGGTCGAGGCTACGAGGCTGCAGTGGCCATGAGTGTGCCACTGTACTCCAGCCTGGGCGACAGAGTGAGATTCCAACTAAAAAAAAAAAAAATAGAAAATGTGGACACAAACATATACATACAGAGGGAGGTCGACTTGAGAATTCAGGGAGAAGAAAGACATTACAAGGCGAGGGGGGAGACCTCAGAAGACATCGTCTTTGCTGATGCCTTGGTCTTGGACTTCTGGCCTTCGGGTCAGCACTTCGAGAGGCGGGGGCAAGAGGATTACCTCAGTCCGCGGGTCTGAGACCAGCCTGGGCAACACGGAGAGACCTCATCTCTACAATAAATCAAAAGATTAACCTGGCATGGTGGTCCCTGCCTGTAGTTCCAACTACTTGGAAGGCTGAAGTGGAGGGATCGCCTGAGCCCATAAGTTTGAGGCTGTGGTGACCATGAACAGCGTGCCACTGCACTCCAGCCTGGATGACAAAGTGAGACTCTGACTCAAAAAAAAAAAAAAAAAAGAAAGAAAGTCTGTGTACTTTCTTATGGAAGCCCTAGCAAACTAGTACAACAAGTAAGCCTACCTCATCTGAATTGCTTACGAGAGTCTTGTTTCTGTCCCATAACAGTTGAAAGTTTTATTTTAGTTTTTGAGCCAGGATCTTTTTCTGTCACTCAGGCTGAAGTGCAGTGGTGCAACAATAGCTTACTGCAGCCTCAAACTCTTGAACTCCTCCCACTTTAGCCTCCCAAGTAGCTGGGCCTACAGGTGGGTGCCACCACACCAGGCTAATTAAAAAAAAAAAAAAAAATTTCTAGAGGCAGGTCCTCACTGTGTTGCCTAGGCTGGTCTTAAACTCCTGGCTTCAAGAGAGTCTGTCTCCAAAGTGCTGGGATTATAGGCATGTTCACACTTGTCCATTTAAGTGTATTTTGCATAAATGGTTTAAAACGAATGTTAAGTTGTCCAAATTAGTGAGAAACATACCTAGTAAGTATCAACTTTACAATATTACACCTAAAAAAATCATCAAAGGTAGAAATCTAAAAGTAACATTAAAGGAATGAAATTATTTTAGCCCTAGATTTGGCTGGAGTTATCAAAGAAATTTATCTGCATAGATGTGGAATTCTGTAATTTTAATTAGATAAAAATATTGAATAGAAATATGATTTTAATCAGGCCTGGCTCTTGAAAAATTGAATAACCTGCTCTTCTGTTTCATTTCTTGTCTTTATGTTGTGTATGACTTTTCAAAGACTTTTCATTGGGGAAGGAAAGAAATATTCAGAGAATTTTAAAAACTGAGAAGAGAGTAAAAACTACTCAAATTGGTGGGCCTTTTAAAACTTATATGTCAAAAGCAATTCTTATAGTAATTTTTATTTAACAATATCTACAGATTTTAGATAATGCTTTAAAATTTTTGGATTTTAAAGCATATTTGTGAGTGAAAGGTTTACTTGTTACCAAAGGTATGGTAGCTACTTGATAGTTATAAAGTATGAAACTCTCTGGCAAAAAAAAGTTACTTTTAGTTAACATGTGTTGGATCGTGTGTATTTACAGGAAATGTTTTCGTTTAAGACCATTGATACATTAATAGTTTCCAGGCACATTTTATGACAGGCCCTAAGTTCGTTCTCTTTTGAACAGCAAGGAAAGGATGTTTTTAAAGTAAGCACTTAGATTTGCCTGGATCTCATTTACAAAGCAAGGTCTTAACTCCAAATGCCTCCAAAATCAAACTACGCCCTGAAGTAGTGAATTCCCCAGGGATGACCAAAGCATCTTCCACTCAATTCCTCTTTACCATCATTCAAACTTCCCAAGTCTCCTGTACGCCCACGTTTTCTTTCTTGAAAAGGAGTGAATGGGTGTCGTTCGCGGACATCCCTCCACATCCTCCGGTTTTATTCACAGATAGTCTGGGATTTGCTTTCATAGTCCCTTGGTGGAGTTGCTAATCACACATCATTTATAATACTACTGTTTTAAAGCTCTGTGCCACCTTGACTGGTTATTTTTAGCAGGCATTATGAGACCTCTAAGGACTGAGAGGATTTGATTAGATGGAGGAAATGTAAATGCATTTTCAAGGACGGTAAAGAGGGCTAGGTGTTCACCAGAGCAGATGAAATGTTTTTGTCTTCCAGTATGTGGCTAAAGCCCCCTAGTGGCCAGGTGACCCCAATCAGGTGCTGTGTGCCCCCACTTTTGGGGAGAGTACCCCAAGGTCATAGCTCTTCCTCTGTGAGATCTCTCTGAACTATGGAGAAAATTATTGGGTTCCCGAGAAAGCCTGATTCCCTGTTTTAAGTACTTCTCAGGAGTCCTGGCCTTTACTTCTTCAGGCTTTCTGAGGAAGGAAGAGGCCAGTCATTTCTCCAACTGAGGTGAAAGCAGGTCACTGAAGCCTTTAACTAGTTCTTTATTTTATTTTATTTTTTTTGAGTTGGAGTCTCATTCTGTCGCCCAGACTGGAGTGCAGTGGCCGCTCCCGGCCACCGCAGCCTCGACCTGCTGGGCTCCGGTGATCCTTCCGCCTCAGCCTTCCGAATAGCCAGAATTACAGGCATGCGCTGCCACGCCCGGCTGATTTTTTGATTTATTGTAGAGATGAGGTCTCGCTGCCCAGGCGGGTCTCGAACCCGCGGGCTCAGGCAATCCACTCACCTCAGCCTCCCAAAGGCAAGGGATTACGGGCTGAGCCACCGAGCCTGGTTTAACTAGTTCTTTAAAGATGTAGGGGATATTTCTGCTGCCAATGCAGAATGGAGAATTCATTAAGGTGCTGAAATCTGTGAATTGGGGCTCTCCAAGGTAGCTTCCTGGCTTTCGGTGTCTTATCCTGCCTGCACAACTTCAGGTGAAGGGAATGAATGGAGTTCAGGTGTTCTTAATACTGCCTCCTGCTGGGCTCGGTGGCTCAGCCTGCAATCCCGCACCTTTGGGAGGCTGAGGTGAGTGGATTGCCTGAGCCCGAGGGTTCGAGACCCGCCTGGGCAGCGAGACTTCATCTCTACAATAAATCAAAAAATCAGCTGGGCGTGGTAGCGCATGCCTGTAATTCCGGCTACTTGGAAGGCTGAGGCTGAAGGATCGCCGGAGCCCAGCAGGTGAGGCTGCGGTGGCCGGGAGCGGCCACTGCACTCTAGTCTGGGCGACATAGTGAGACTCCAACTCAAAAAAAAAAAAAAAAAATACTGCCTCCTAGAAAAGGTCAGGAAGCATACACCTTGAGTCTGTACGGTTACACTCATAGAACTTGGGTGACTTGCTGTAAAATCAAATGACCCCTCAACGGAGGCTTTACAGTGTAAACCCTTGAGAAATCACCTGTCTCCCCAAGAACCTGTTCCTCTATGCCCACATGGCCCCCATTGGACACAAGCCCATTTATCAATGTGTGACCAGGGACGATGCCATCTTTGTATCTTCAGTGATGAGCAGGGTGTCTGCCACATAACAGAGGCACACTTAGTCTTTGGCATAAATAGAAATAATTGAACAAGTTGATTTGAAGTCTATATGTTTTCAAGGAGGCCCCTAAGTTGTAAAACATGCACTTTCCCAAGCTTTTTGATTAAGATCTTCTGTTGCTGTGTGTACGTTATGTCCAGAATAGCATGCTGAGTTCTAGATAGAATTGATTCCTGTTGCCAAGGAAGAAACTACAGTCCCGTGGAGGCCACATCCCCACTCTACCCCCTCCCCTGGCCCCATGGCCCGCTCCAACTCCTGTCCTAATTCTCTGCTCCCTGTCAAGCTTCTTCCCACTGTTTCTTCACCTCATACTCACCCTTTCTCCCTCTTCTCTGCTTTCTGCACCCACAACTCCCTGCAATCTGCCCTTGCGGGGGTCACCAAGCTGTGAATTCTGCAGTCATGTGGTAGTCCTCTGAACCCTCATTCCCCCTCAGAAGCATTCTGCACATGGGACACTTCCTCAGCTTCCACGCTCCACTCCTTTCCACTTTTCTGACTGCACCTTCTCTGTCTCCTTTGCCAGTTCTCCCTTCCTTCCCCAATCTCAGTGTTGGCTTTCCTTTCAGCTCTGTCTGGGGCTCTCTTTTCTCACGTTGCTTTCCTGGTTCTATTAATCATGGATACACATCGGAAGCCTCTGGGGGTTGCATTCTTGTTTGTTTGTTTTTTGTAAGCTACACATATCCAGACCTCAGAAATTCTGAGTTATTAGGCCTTTGGTGTTTTTATTTTGAAAAAAGAAAATTCCATAGGTAATTTTTGGTAACACCCCTTGTTAAGAACTGTGGCACACACACTCTTTCTCCCTCTCTCTAGGTAATCTCATCCTCTCCTAAGGTTTCCACAGGCTGATGATTTCCATATCTAAATTTCCACCACAGTTTGCCTTTAACTTCAAATCACTATATACAAATGTATTCCTGGGTGGCTCAGAGGCTTCTCATACAACTCAACATGTACGGAATGGAAATCGTGACTTATTTCTCCAGATCTGCTCCTCCTCCTGTGCTTTGGATTCCAGTAAGCATCATGGTCATTTGTACATTTAGAACATGGGACATTCTCCTTAACTCCTCCTTTACCCCTCATACTCAATGAAGTACCAAGTCTTGCCAAGTCTGCCCCATAAATATGCCATTGCTAATAAGAAACCTTTTTTTTTTTACTATAAAAGAGAGGCAATCTTGAGTGATTCAACCCCAAATTTATCAACTTTACTCACTTTTCCCTATTTCAGCGACAACATCTTGGTGCAGACACTGGTTCTTGGGATGGCTGAAATGCCTTTCTCATTGATCTCTCTGCATCAGCTCTTGTCTCCCTTCTTCCACTATTTATATGCTCCAGAGTAGGTTTTTTTGTTTTTTGTTTTAAATGAAGATCTATTTACATCATACCTTCACTTGTGACCTCTCAACAGGTTCTCAGTGCACTTGGAATGGTCTAACATTCTTCGGGAAGCTCCCATATCATCTGGTTCTTTCTTCCTCTGCAGCTTTATCCTAAGTACTCTTATTTTCTTTCCACTTCCCTTTGTGGTCAAATCTCATCGGGCTTCCTTAGGTTCCTTCTGGTTTCTTTTAAAAAAAACTTTATTTTAAAATTGTGGGGTACAGTTAAGAGTTAGGTATACAAATGTTCGTTGTGAAGGTCCCCTTGTCGTTGAGGTATGACCCCACTTCCCCAGGTAGATATCGACTACCATTAATCCCAACTCCCTGCCTCCCCACCCCGTAGTTTCCCACCACTGTCAATCCTTTTCTTATAGCATTACGGCAGTTGTTCAAGGTCCACTTATGAGTGAGAACATGTGATGCTCAGATCTTTGTTTCTGTGAAAGGTCACTCAGTGTTATGAACTCTAATTCCATCCAGATTGCTGCAAAATTCATGATTTTGTTCTTCTTTATGGCTGCGTACTATTCCATCGTGTATATGTACCACATTTTTTTATCCAGTCCTCTTTTGATGGGCAGTGCAGTTGATTCCATGAGCTTGCTATTGTGAACAATACTGCAATACATATATGTGTGCATGTATCCTTTGCATAGAGTGATTTGAGTTCTTCCTGGTATCAAAAGAAGACATATGAGCAGCCAACAGATACATGAAAAAATGTTTAACCTCACTAGTCATCAAGGAGATGCAAATTAAAACTACACTGAGATACCACCTAACTCCAGTCAGGATGGCCATCATTAATAACTCAAAAAATAACAGCTGCTGGAGAGGGTGTGGCGAAAAGGGAACACTTCTACACTGTTGGTGGGAGTGTAAACTAGTACAGCCTCTGTGGAAAGCAGTGTGGCGATTCCTAAAAGCTCTAAAAATTGACTTTCCATATGGTTTCAAAGACTTGTATGTGCTGCTGGGTGCAGTGGCTCACTCCTGTAACTTAGCACTTTGAAAGATGGAGGCGAGAGGAGTGCCCGAGCCCAGGGGTTTGAGACCAGCCTGGGCAACTTGGCGAGACCTCGTCTCTACAATAACTCACAAAATGAGCCAGGTGTGGTGTTGCACGCCTATGGTTCCGGCTACTCAGCAGTCTGAGGTGGAAAGAAAACCTGAGGTCGAGGCTATGGTGGCCGTGGGTGTGCCACTGCACTCCAGCCTTGGTGACAGAGTAAGACTTCAACTCAAGCAAAAAAACCCCCAAAACTTTGCATGTGCAGTTCCCCTGGCCTGGCAGGCCCTTCCTCAGAGTTCCGCTTGGTGGTTCCTTCAATCCCTCGTGTCTCAGCCCAAACCTCACTGTTTCTGGCTTTGCCGGCGGCGCTCCTGTTATGGCTGGGCCCTTCTTGCAATGCCCTGAAGTTGTGGTTCTAACTGTTATTCATTAGGTACGCAATTCATTCTGTAACTAGCTCTCTGATTGTTTGTCTGGTAGCTGTCTCTCCGCAAGGCAAAGGCTTCGCGCAAGCAGGGACTATGCTTCTGTCATTTTCCCCAGTGCCCCTAACTTTTAGCATGGTGCCTTAAATCTGGTAAGCTCTCAATGTGCATGCATTGAATGCATAAACAAGAGAGGGGTTAAGAAATAAATATATAAAACAAGGCCGGGCATGGAGGCTTACTCCTGTAATCCCTGCACTTTGGGAGGCCGAGGCAGGAGGATTGCTTTGAAGCTGGGAGTTTGAGGCCTCTACTAAAAAATAAGAGACTAGTCAGTCATGGTGGCATACATCCACAGTCCCAACTACCTGGGAGGCTGAGGCAGGAGGATCGCTTGAGCCCAGGAGTTTGAGTCAACGTGATCACACCACTGCACTCCAGCCTGGGTGACAGAGTGAGTATCCAAAAAAAGGAATCACAAACCAGAAAGTATTTGAGAGGCATCATAAGTGGAAGCATGAACAGAGCCCAGTGGGTACTGGAAGAACAAGAGAGCGAGATGATCCTGTTTTGTTGTTTTTGTTTTTCCTTAAATACAAAGTTTCACATAGAAAGGGATATTTGTGTTGGCCCTTCATAAATGGCGAGGTTTCTCAAGGATGGGGACTGGTGCCCAAGGTGGTAGGAAGAACAGAAGCAAAGGCATGAAGGTAGAGAACTTGGAGTGACTTGTGGAACAACAAACCGTCCGATTGGCTCGAGGGGGAGGCCTGCACTGGGGAGGTCGTGGTGATGAGGCTGAGGGATAGGGAGGAGGAAGGCAAACGAGGGGGAACAGACGGCACTTACGCTTCTGGTTTCCAGTCAGGCTTCAAGCAGAGTTGTGAGGAAACTGATCTGACCTTGGGGTGCGATGGAAACTTTGAGCCTTCAGACACAAGCTGGGAAGATTGCAGTGAACTCTGGGAACGACAATGAGAGCCAGAACTCAGGTTGTTCTCGTGGGAGTGGCAGGAGAGACGGACTCCGGCGAAGACGGCAGAAATAGCATTGCTAGGAGTTCAATGACTAAGTCCAGGACAGCCAGAGGGAGAGACCTGGCCCAGATCCTTAGGTCAGAACACTAAAGGAAAGGCCATGCCTTGGCAAACAATTCCAGAATAGCCACCAGTTAGAACGCAGGGGGGAATTAATGATTGCATCAAGTGTCCAATCTGCAAAGCTACAAGAGTTCATTTGTTAGACAATAAATATCTTCACCTAGATTCTCTGCTTTCTGTCCACAGAGTCCACTCTGCTGGCATCTTCCTACTAAATGAGTAGTTGTTGAGGAGGAGGCGTTTTTTTGTTTTTGTTTTTTTTTGAGTTGGAGTCTCACTCTGTCACCCAGACTGAAGTGCAGTGGGTGGCATGCTCCCAGCCACCGCAGCCTCAACCTGCTGGGCTCAGGCGATCCTTCTGCCTCGGCCTTCCAAGAAGCCCGAATTATAGGCGCATGCTATCATGCCCAGCTAATTTTTGATTTATTGTAGAGATGAGGTCTCGCCAAGTTGTCTGGGCGGGTCTCGAACCCGTGGGCTCAGGCAATCCACTCGCCTTGCCCTCCCAAAGTGCTGGGATTTCAGGCAGAGCCACCGAGCCCGGCCAGGAGGTGGTTTTTAAGCTGATTTTTAGAGGGGTGATTTTAGAATGTGAGGTTTTGTGGTTTTTTTCCATTAAAAAATATTACTCTTTTCTTTTCCCAGACAGTTGTTACGGTTCAGTCCACTTCACAGGTATACCTCAGGCTTCCAAATGACTATTTCACACTGACTACGTAAACCAGTGACTCAGTGTGTTGCTTTAGAACCAGATACATGTGGCTTTGCTTCACTTGAGGAATTCAGTAAAGAACATACTTCATGTCAGCAGAAACCCTCATAAATCTACATAGAGAAAGACACGAGTCAAACCCCTGTTATAATCATATGGCTGCTTGGAATTTGTTTCCTTTTCTTTACGGAAGAACTCTGGAGTTTTCACTAAGACCTCAGAAAAAGCTTATGTGTGTTTGGGAACTGATTTTGAGAAGGGATACCAAACTACTCTTCAAGATGAGAAAAAAAATCACCAAAGGAGGAAATAAAATTCTAGGGTTATTATTGTGCTTTGTACGTAAGAGGTATGCATTTTCTCTCTAGCCGTGTACTCTGGAGAAACTGGCCAGAAAAAACTAACAAAGTGACACAGACCTCCACAGTGTCTTCTGCACAATGGCAGAGCTTCTTGCCCTATGTGTATAAACTATGTGTCCTGGAATAGAAACTCTTCCAGAAGCACCAAAACACGAACAGAAGAGGCAGCGAAGAGAGATGGATTTTTTTTTTTTTTAGTTGTTAAAGAACATTTGTGCCGTCACCATTTCAGCTTGGATAGAGCTTCAGTTCTTAACAAAATTCTATAAATAGCATTTTCAGGCTGTGCATGTTTTCAGTCAGAGAAATTGGGATTGGTAAGATTAAACTAAAGGAGATAAATATTTAGGGGAAGTCTTCAGGTGAAGGGTTTCTGCAAAAGACACCTGCCCGACTTGGCAGAGGGGACAGAGTGGCCTGGCAAAACCTCTATTTGAATACTTTGGTTGGATTAATGACCTCCCGTGGCTTTTGTGGCATGGAAAAAAACATGATTGGTTTTTTTTTCTTTCTGAGTGGAGCACTATATGCTTCTGTAAAGTATCCTTGGTCTCATGGACTTTAGTAGCAAACTTGGGGAGACTCAGATGTGCTTGATATTGGAAGCACATTTAGGACTTTATGCATGCTACATTACAAAATTACCCTGGGAAACTGATATATAATTTATTTAACTTTATACTCCAAATACAAAGCATTTCATTTTGACACAGGGTCATTTACTTAGTACTTTATTAGTCTTTTAAAACATGTTTTTGTTTCATTCCTGGCCTGAATAACAACATTCCTTGTGTGTGTGCATGTACGCACACCTGAAATTTGTTGTCTTCTGAATGACTTTAGGAGACTTTGAAGACTGGTCATCATGCCTAGTGATCAATGCACAGGGACTCCCATCCCAGAGTGCAGAGGCCTTGGGTCTGTGGTTGCCACCGTGGGGTTAAGAGCATCCTGAGTGTTCCTCGCCTTGTGGCCAGGTACTCTAATATTTTTGCCTTTTGGTGAGGAGAACCAGAAAGCATTGCCCTTTTAATTTATAGATGACACTTTCTTAGAAGGAAAAGGTGCAAGTGTCCATTTGAGATCAGAATTAGATTTCAGAGTCGTTCTGATTGGAGCTGAGACATGAGAAGAGCAAAACTTTCTTCTGTGGTAACCGCATCCCCAGGTTGTCAGCGCATTCTCTCTGTCTCCTGCATCAGCTCACACCTGGCTGCTGCCCAGGACTCCTGTGGGGTCCTCCCTAGGGCATCTGCTTGTCCTTACACACTCACAGAAAGTCCTGTGTCTCTGAGGTCATCTCCATTCATTGCTGTTTTCTACTGGCTTCCATCTTCTGATCACTCTTTTCTCCCTTTCCACTGACATCCACTGATGACTTCAGCATGTTCTTCATTCTCTTGACAAATATTTGTTCTTGATTGATATTGATTGAAAAGATAGTCCTCCTTCTACCTAAGGTCGATTTCTATTCCTGGACTCTGCATCCCATGGCCTCCGGCCTCGTTTTGGCCCACTGAATTTATCTATTTAATCGGTCTTGGATTTTATTGATGGATAGGTAGATAGATGATAGATAGATGATAGATTGATAGAGAGATAGAGAGAGAGATAGTCTTGCTATGTTGACCAGGCTGCTCTCAAACTCCTGGCTTCAAGCAATCCACCAGCTTCAGTCTTCAAAAATGTTGGGGGGATTTATTTTTCTGTCTCCATCTTTACTGCCTCTGTCTTTCATTTATTTATTTATTTGGTTGGTTTTTTACTGCCTCTGCCTTAATTCAAGCTATCATAACCCTTCACAGTTGCTTTGTTCCCCTAATTTATCTCCCTGCACCTAGTACTGCCTTTTTCTTTTTGCTTTTTTTTAAGCCGGAGTCTCACTCTGTTGCCCAGGCTGGAGTGCAGTGGCACACTCACGACCACTGCAGCCTTAACCTGCTGGACTCAGGCAATTCTTCCAACTTAGCCTTCCAAGTAACTGGAATCGCAGGCATGTGCCACCATGCCCGGCTAATTTTTTTTTTATTGTAGAGATGAGGTCTTGCCAAGTTGCTCAGGCTGGTCTTGAACCCGTGGGCTCAGGCAGTCCTCTCACCTCGGCCTCCCAAAGGGCTGGGATTGTATGCATGAGCCACCGCACTCGGCCAGTACTGCCTTTTTCTAGACCATTCTGCCTCGTGAAGTCAGAGTGAGTTTTCCTAAATGTAAACCTGAGCATTTCACACAGCTCCGTCTTTTCCTCCCACCCTGGGCTCCCCATGGTTGTTAGAATAAGGTCCAAACTCCCCCCAGCACAGCACTCAGAGCTTTTCACGATCAGGCCTTTGCTTAGCTCTGGAAGGATATAACAAGTCACTTCTTAGCAAATTAAGCAGTGATATGGAAAAGTGAAGTTTTTTTTATATTAAAAAGGATTTTTTTTTAAAAAAAGACAATTTCCAGTATATGCATGGCTGGACTTCAAAGGATCCGGAGAGAACTTTGGAGCTTATGAAATATGTCTTTATAGGCTAAAACTGTTCCTGACATTTGCAGAATCTCTAAAAATCATGCCCTTTTCTTTTGCATGCCTATGGATGCATGTTTGGGCAATTTCTTTTATATGGAAGATGTGATTCATAGGAGAGATTTGTTGGTAATTTAGAAACTATGACTTTTAATTATGGCAAGTTTCCTGCACAAGACACATGTTCAATCTTTGCCTGTTTCCTAAGAGGTAAGATGGTGACAAACCTACTATACTACCTCTGAGAGTGTTTGTGAAACAACTAATAAAAATATTAGGCTATGTTATAGGATATGAAGCTGGCTTGCAAATAGCAATCTTCCTTTAATGTGCATGATCACTTATGAGTCCTTTGGAACTGTTTTTAATCCCTGAGGTTAGCCCGTATGTAATTTAAGAAAGAATAATCAGATACATGGTGATGATATTTCCTGCTTCTTAGTGTATGTAGTGTGATACATAATGCCAAGAGAAACCATGACATTGAAAAGAAAATCAGCTAATATTTAGCATTTATGAATATAATTTTGTTTTCACAACTCTTTCCAAACCTCAACTAATTAACTTACACACATCTCAGAGAAAGGTGATGATTATCTGTTTTACAGGTGGGAAGAAACCTGAAGTTAGTTGTTAAATGCCTTGCCCCAGGCTATGGAGGAGGGGGATGTTTTGTGCCTGGCCTAGAACCTGACATATAATTCAGCTGTACCACACTCTCTCTGAATAGTGTCTCAGCTTCGCTTAGCAGCTACCTTGATTGTTGATTGAATGCATCACTGTCAATTGATCTTCAATGGCTAGAAAGTTGAAGCTAATGTGTTTGTGATTCACTTGGTCTTCACAGGGACTTAAATCAAGGAAACTTTTTTTTTGGTGGGGGAGACAGCTTTTAGGAAGAACAAAAAGGAGGCTAAGGAAAGATGGAAAAACATGATACACCAGGAAGTGCTTTTGCTCCAGCATCGAGATGAGTGATAAATGATGGCCTGTATGGTTTCTGGTGATGAAACTTAAGCATTTAGTGTTAAATGTTAATTGAGAATGAGCTTGCCCTACCTAGTGCACTGGGATGAATTGTAAGCTTCTAGAGAGCAGAGATGATGGTGTAATTCCTTTGTACCTGCAAATTGAGGGTGACAGGTTAGACAGGTTGTTCACAATGCTCTTTGAAAAGGGAATGTCAGAGGTCTTAGATTGCTGGCATTCCTCGATTTGCATAACAGATATACTCCCCTCAAGTTTATGTAAATGCAGTCATATTTTTTAGAGCACCAGGAACTCCTACCTTCTTAAGGATCCTTGTTTGGAATCCATTTGAAAATGAACTAAACTATTGTGTATAGACAATGGCTTCTGAAATTCATCTATTGTGCAGATTTGGCTTTTCAAATAGTGAATTTTTAAAAGCAGAGCCTTTTTGTGAACTTGTCAAAAAACGCAGCAATGCTACTCATACATAATAGAAGGTAGCAGGGCCCGGGAAGAACATGATCTTTAGAAACAAATGTCTTTGGGTTGCAATGTAAATTCTGCCAGTTAGTACTGTGTGACCATAGACAAGTTCTCTTTGGTTAGTTTTACAAAAGTTGCAGCACTTTTATACTAAGGATTTTAATTTAACCAAGTCCTGGACAGCTTTTTTTTTTTTTTTTTTTGAGTTGGAGTCACTCTGTTGCCCAGACTGGAGGGCAGTGGCCGCTCCCGGCCACCGCAGCCTCGACCTGCTGGGCTCCGGTGATCCTTCCGCCTCAACCTTCCAAGTAGCCGGAATTACAGGCACGCGCTACCACGCCCGGCTGATATTTTGATTTATTGTAGAGATGGGGTCTCCCTGCCTAGGCGGGTCTCGAACCCGCGGGCTCAGGCAATCCACTCACCTCAGCCTCCCAAAGGCGCGGGATTACAGGCTGAGCCACCAAGCCCAGCTTCTGGGCAGCTTTAATGCAATTTTAAGGCAGCTCATACAGATCTCTCTCTTTCTTTAATATTTGCATGGTATTTCATAACATAGGTTCACCATAGCTTATTTATGTATAATTTTATTAATGGATCCATTACTTTTTTCATTTCTTTAAAACAAAGGTTCTACAAAGAACATCTTTATAATATGTGCTTACATATTCCATTATATATGTAGGGCAGATTTCTAAAAGTGAGCTGACTAGGTATGCACATATTTAATTTCATAGATCCTGAAGTTATACTCCGAAAGGGCTGCGTTATACAAACAGTATATTAGAGTGCTCACATCCTGACACCATCACTTTTACAGGGTAGTGTCAGACATTCTCATTTATGTAATCTGTTGGATGACAAAAAAGGAACTCTCTGTTGTTTTTATTTGTATTTATTTAATTGTGGGTGAACTTAATAAACAGATTTTACATGAGTGTTTAAGCCAATCAATTTTGTTTTGGGCATGCAACTTAATACAACTCTAAGACTGCGAACTTCCTTGATAGTCCTGTTTGGTATAATGGTTTCAGTAATTTGCAGAGTGATTCCAATCCCAACATTATGGGTTAAAAAACTAAACGGCAAGTGAAAGCTGTTCCCATAGTGTCTTCAACTTTATTAAGACTCCTGATTACTAGACAAGCAGTTTGGAGCTGAAATTGATGAGGAAGTTTCTAAACAAAGCCCTGGAAAAAACTTAATTTCAAGGAACATGAAACTAAGATTTTAGAAGAAGAATGGTTATTTAATGGAAAATAATTTTATGTTCCTGAGCTCTGGCTTTCAGCTAGAGAATCATTAGTTGCCATGACATTTTGATGTAGTTGGTAGTAGTTCTAGGCTTAGTCACTTTAATTATTGATTTGAACAGCCCACAGAAATTTGGCCTGTAGCCCTTTGTAGAAAATGACCCTTCAAATGTGTTACTGTTGAAAAAAGAATATTCCCGTGCAAATATTAAGTCTGATAACAAATCTGTCATTCATTCTCTAACTTCTCTCTCTCTCTCTCCCCCCCCTTCCTCTCGCTTCCTCTCTCTCCTTCCCTCCCTCCTTCTCCTCCTTCCCTCTCTCCCTCCCTCAGTCAAATTCGACTTGGGCCTTATACTTGTAAGAAGTTTTCATCAGGTCCCATCCTATATTAATCAAAAAAAGAGGTGAGAGAGAGCAAAAAGACCAGAGCATAAAAGCAACCTCTTTTTAACTTACAAATATACAAAAATTGATTGCAATTTTTAAAAATTCAGAGTTTTTGTTGTTGTTCGCTTCTTATGACTGTAGTGACCTTTCTCAAATACGGATCGCTATTTGGAAAATTTTGTGACAGTGGGATTAAACTGAAACACCAAGAGGTGTAGAGTTTATGTCTCGTGGTAGAACAAAAACATCATTGCAAAGAATCACAGGTAGTGCCTTTCCCTTTAAGGGATTGTAGTACTCCAACTACCATCTCAAATCTTGTTTTGAAGGAGGGTCTAATCCAAGTTCACCTTCATAACTAGAACAGAAGTATTTGGGACATAATGATAAGACTGAGAAGCTAGTTCTATCCTATCACTTAGTTCATTTCAACTAGAGTAATTTGGTGGGGAAGGAATGATGGTGGAGGACAGATATAGGACAAGGGAAAGGAACAGACACAGGACATTGGAAAGGGATAAGAAGCCGGTGAAGGAAAACCGGTATGCTGTCTGGTGTGATCTGGCCTTGAAAAATGCTAGTGGATAAGAGGATTTTTAGGAGAAGGGATGGCTAACTTTTATGTGTGTGCGGTTTGCACATCTGCAACTTAAACTGTCTTCATTTCACCAAAACTTTAGTAAAATCTGCTTACACTTACCCTTTGTGTGAGTGAGTTATTTTTTTTTCATGCTATTATTCTTCTGCTGGAAATCCAGGAAGCATTCTGAGTTGATGGGGTGGACGTGTGACGGAGGAAAGACAGCATGTATGAGCTATCTAGACGACTCATAGACTCAGCTGATCATCAGAGGCAAAAGCTGTAAGTCAGCAATGACCGTGAGACTGTAACTATTGATGCTCCCTGGCCATTCCTCTCCCTAAGCATTCTACTTCCTGCAGTCATCTCAAAGTTGTAGAAATCTCTGGGTGAGGGTGTGCTATGGTCTGAATGTATGTGTCCCCTCCAAAAATTCGTGTCAAAATTTAATCTTCAATGTAGAAGTATTAAGAGGAGGGCTTGAAGAGGGATTAAGTCATGGAGGCAGAGCCCTCATAAATGAGATTAGTGACTTTATAAAAGGTCTGGAGGGAAACTAGCTAGGTCCCTTTTGCCTTTCCCTTTGACCATTTAAAGATGCCTAGAGAGTGCCATCTGTGAGAAACCCTTCACCAGACGCCAAATCTGCCAGCACCCTGATCTTGGACTTTTCAGCCTCTGAAATTGTGAGAAATAAATTTCTGTTGTTTATAAATTATGCAGTATGTGGTATTTTGTTTTGCTTGTTGCACAAACAGACAGACAGGAGGAAGGAGGAACAAGCAATTTTCTACAAAGTGTGGATGATATGCTCAAGGACATTGTATCTAGACTTTGGAGGCCACATTTATGTAGGCAAATATCTGAATTTGTAGGCACCTTGCAGTTGAGAGGCTCTCCTCACAGAAAAAAAGAGCCAACTTCCCTCATTCTGCCTCGTGAAAGCACACACAACTTTAGAGGGTCCATTTGAGAATATCATCAGTTAAGTGAGTAAAAACAATTTGTAAAACAACATTAATTGGAGTAATTCGGGTTTTTATGTGAAGATACATTTCCATTTCTCTGGGATGAACGCCCCAAAATGTGAATGTCGAGTCATGATAACTTCCAAACTGGCTTTTCACCAAGATGGCAGTGAAGACAAAGGAGGAAGCCATCGCTCCTCTCAAAGGCAAAGGCAAAGCCAAGATCAAGAAAGCAGTGTTGATGGGTGTCCACAGTCACAGTCACAGTCACAGTCATACATGAAAGATCCGCATGGCACCCGCCTTCTGACTGACTGAGACACCAGGGCTCCAGAGGTGGCCCAAGTCTCTGCAGAAGAGTGCTCCCAGGAGGAACACGCTTGAGTACCATGCCATCATCAGGCTCCCTCTGACTGCTAAGCTGGCCATGAAGAAGGGAAAAGACAACACGCTGGTGTTCATTGTGGATGTCATGACCAGTAAGAACCAGGTCAAACAGGCCGAGAAGACGCTGATCAGGCCTGATGGAAAGAAGGAGGCGTAAGCTCTACTGTCCCCTGATTATAATGCTTTGGATGCTGCCAACCAAATCGGGATCATCTCAGCTGAACCCAGCGGGATCATTTAATTAATTAATTAATTTATTTATTTTCTATTTTTATTTTTGAGTCGGAGTCTCACTCTGTTGCCCAGGCTGGAGTGCAGTGGCATGCTCACGGCCACCGCAGCCTCGACCTGCAGGACTCAGGTGATCTTTCTGCCTCAGCCTCTCTAGTAGTTGGAACTACAGCCCTGTGCCACTGTGCCTGGCTAATTTTTCGATTTATTGTAGAGATGAGGTCTTGCCATGTTGTCCAGGCTGGTCTTAAACCCCTGGGCTTAGATGATAATTTTAAATATGACTTTCTTTTCACGATTAAAAAAAAAAAAAAAGGAAATGGCCGCACTGTTTTCCAGTACCATTTTCCATCCCCACTAACAATGTATGAGTGATCCAGTTTCTCCACATCTCACCAGCATTTGATGTGTTGCTTCGTTCTATTTGAACCCTTCTGGTAGGTGTGTAGTGATACCTTATTGTCGCTTTAATTTTCATGTTCCAAGTGGATGATGATATTAAACATCTTTTCAGGTGCTTATTTACAATCTGTATATACTTTTTGTTGAAATCTCTTCATGTCTTTTGCCCATTTTTGAACTGGAATTTTTTCCTTACTGTTGAGTGTTGAGTTAAAAAAAAATTCTAGATGCTAGTCCTTTGTCAGATACACGGTTTGTAAACATTTACTTCCAATCCATAGGTTGTTTTTTCATCCTCTCAATAGAGTCTTTTGCATACCAAAAGTTATTAATTTTGGTGAGGTCCTGTTTATCAGTTTTAAGATCATGCTTTTGTTAAGTCTGATAACTTTTTTTTTGTCTAGCCTGAGATCCCAAAGATTTTTGCCTATATTTTTCCCTAAGATTTTATAGGTTTAAGTTTTACATTTAAGTTTATAATCCATTTTCAGTTAATTTTGGGGGGTGAGAAAAGTCAGTTTATGTCTGCAACTAGGTTACAGGGAGATGGGAGGCATCATTACCAAAAACTCACTCAAAGGCAGTACGATTTACTCAGAATTTATACTCCATAGCCCCTCACCTACCCCTAAGGCTAAATTCACAAGGGTATGACGCAAGATCTCCTAATCCTCCTTCATCCACCCCCAAGACTAAATTAACAAGGTCTACAGGCAGTTTTGGCATGACCCAAGATCTCTTAATCATGCTGATGGTTTCTTAAAGGGGGCTGGGAAGTTACAACAATCAAAGAAACTACCTTAGTACATTTAGATAGACAACTTTGAATCAAACATGAGAAATGTAAGAAACCCCCGTTTGCAGAGCCTTGGCCTATAACATTCCCCACTGTCAGTTGTACCCATGATTTCTATCATGGAGTTGCTGGCCCTTTCTGCTTGAACATTTAAATGGCCTCCTCTCTGTTTTCTTGCATTGTGTTCAGTTTTGGCCATAAACTCAGGGGTTTTAATCATACAGGATACAGCATTTAAACAATATCCAAAGCAGTAATCTGCATCTTAAAGCAGTTGTTACTGATTTACCTATACCAGAAAAGGTACTTCTTAAGCCAGAGGGACTCCATGACAATGAATAAGAAAACCAGCCCAAAGTTCCATCAAAGACCCACCTGGGCAGCCAGACCTCATCTCTACAATAAATCAAAAAATTAGCTGGGCGTGGTAGCGCATGCCTGTAATTCCGGCTACTTGGAAGGCTGAGGCGGAAGGATCGCCGGAGCCCAGCGGGTTGAGGCTGCGGTGGCCGGGAGCAGCCACTGCACTCCAGTCTGGGTGACAGAGTGAGACTCCAACTCAAAAAAAAAAAAAAAAAAAAAAAAAGAAAGGAGTCTGAGGGTCTAGGGTCTGCTGTAACCAAATGGCTTGCTGTCTACTTTTCTCAATGCTGGTTTCCGCCTCTTGCAGATCTGTTAACATAGAAAGAACAAGAAGAATTAATAGTCACATAAATTCCACCTTGTCAGGCTAGAATGTAATTTAAAGTCATTCCACTGTCTAAAACTACCTTAGCCCAAGAATCTAAAGAAGCTTGGAAATTACTCAAAGATTTTGTGTTTTTGTTAGCAACACTTATAAGTGTTTTAGATAAATTTCTTAGCACATATTGGTGGAGCGCAACCCCCACCATGGTAACAAGGTATAAGCAATAAAATACCTGTCTCCATCTAAGAGTCCTGCTGGGTGAGCCCGTGGAAGATGGGTAAACAATTTAAAATAGTTCAATAAGTTGTTTCAGACATATTATGAACAGACATGGGAACAACCAGCATTTCTAAAAGACACTGTCCTGAATCAGTATCTTTCCACAAAAAACTGAGGGTCCAGGGTATTTTCCATTGTCCACAAAAAAATGCATAACCCTTGGGGGCACACTACATCATAGTCTCTAAACTGCTGATCTGGGCAGTCTTCAACATCCAGATGGGGCAGGAGCTGTTCACCAAAGATCCTTCAGTTTGTCCTTCTTTATCTGTTATATAATGTTATGCCAGAGTCAGGTTGGCAAACAAATTTTAGTATCTCAGGTAATAAAACCCTTTCTGATGAGTTCTTATCAGATGAAAGGAAGGACCCTGAGAAATTTAGAATACACTTAGCTAACGTTTTTGCCTCAGCATAGTCATTTTTGCTTCGACTGACATACTTTGAATCTAGCAAGGTTAGACATAGATAAATTTCCAATAGGCAAGTTTTAGGAAGCATTCAGACATTTTACTGCAAGCCAAGCTAGCAGCCTACCCTGCCCCCTCGGGCAAATCTCCATCAGCTACAAGACAAGGTCCAACCTTTCAATTCATGGTTTAGCATAATAATCTCTAAGAAACTTTCAGATTCCTTGTCAAAGGTGGAAGGTCAAAGATCACCCCTTAGCTGGCCAAAGCCATAGAAATGATAATAAGACCACCTTTCTGCTAAGGAGATTGTGAATTGGAAATGTCTGGCAGATCTCTTGCAGGAAAAATTCCTCCCCTACCTTGGGGAGAGGAATCTCCTTCTTCTCTTTCTCTCTCTCTCTCTCTAACCTACTTTTTAAATAAACTGTGTCTTCTCTTCTAACTTTTGTGCAATTCTTTGCATCTTTCTTGTGGCACTGGTACATACCAGACACCCACACCCCAGCAGGCCTGACCTCACATTCTGGAGGCCCCACTGGGAGTGTGACCCTAACATCAGGCAGTGACTCCCCAAGTCTTTAGTTAAGAATTTGGGAAAGAAAAAGGTACAGTTTAGTCCTCAATTCCTCCCATTGGCCAGACAGCACTTCTTAGAGTGCCCATGTGGGCCAATAAACAGCAGGAGGTCCCACGTCACTAGGAGGGCTCATTCTTGAGTTGCCTATTCCATTTCCCTGGCAAGGTGCCATGGAGCTAGGAGGCACATTCCTGGAACTGTCTATTTGCTGACAAGAGTTTCCACATCGGTGATGTTGGAGCATAGGGGAAGGACATGGTTTGACATGATCTTGTAGCCAATTGTTTAAGGACGAGAGGGAGTCAGGTCTAGAGTTTAGTCTGAAAAAACATCCTGGATCAGATTTATATTACTCGTTATCACAATCTGGGCCCTTGATTTTGTCCTTTTCCTCATCTGGCATAGCATTTAAAAGAGACATGGATAACTCTGAGTTAATTTCATCTCTTAAAATGTAACCCTTACAATTTCACATGCCCAGTTCTTGTGCAATAGTCCTTGGGTCTAGAGAGATTGAATAATTTTAACTTTTGGGACTGTTTCTCACAAGGACAATTCATTTGATTGTTACCTTCTCCTGGGTCTGAAGATGAGGCCCTGGCTGGTGGGATTTAACAAGAGTCACTCAGGAGACAAAGCCCTGTAGCCATGAGTGTGTCCATTCCCTATCTCTATTTTCTCCCAGTCATTTGCAAGGGACTGTTGCCATGGCTGATGGGGATGTGCCTTCGAGAGTCTCCAAGGTGAAGAAGGCTCCTGCAGCCTTTTCCCTCAGAGTCAATCAAAGACAAGAGACAGAAACTGGTGAGAAAAGTAAGTTTATTTCTGCAATGAGGTTAGCAACATCATTACCAAAAACCTGTTCCTGAATTAATTTTTATAAGGTATAAGGTTAATGTTAGCCGGGTTCGGTGGCTCAGCCTGTAATCCCGCGCTTTTGGGAGGCTGAGGTGAGCGAATTGCCTGAGCCCGCGGGTTCGAGAACCGCCTGGGCAGCGAGACCTCATCTCTACAATAAATCAAAAAATCAGCCGGGCGTGGTAGCACACGCCTGTAATTCCGGCTACTCGGGAGGCTGAGGCGGAAGGATCGCCAGAGCCTGGCAGGCGAGGCTGCGGTGGCCGGGAGCGGCCACTGCACTCCAGTCTGGGCATCTGAGTGAGACTCCAACTCAAAAAAAAAAAAGGTTAATGTTAATTAATTAATTTTTGCCTATGGATGTCAAATGGTTCTTTTTTTTCTTTATTTATTTCAGATGGTTCTAACGTCACTTGTTGAAAAGATGCCAGTTATTTTTTGGCAAAGGCACAAAGTCCATACAATGGAGAAAGGATGAGCTTTTCAACACATGATGCTGGAGCAACTGGACATCCATATGCAAAAATATAAACCTAAACCCATACCTCACACCATATATAGAAATTTAGCTCAAGTGAATGGTAGCTCTAAATGTGAACCCCAAAACTATAACATTTCTGGAAGAAAACAGAAAAAAAATTTTTGTGACATTAGGTTTGGCACAGATTTCTTAGATATGACATCAAAAGCACGATCCATAAGAGAAAAATGTTGGTAAATGGACTTCATTAAACAGTTTTGATTTTTGAAACTGTTAAGAATAAAAAGACAAGCCATACACTGGGAAAAAGTATTTTAAAAACCCATATCTAACAAAACAACAAACAAAAAAAGCTTGCATTGGCTTATGGAAATAACTTCTAAAATTCAATTACAAATACACAAAAAATTCAATATGAAATATTTATTCACCAAAGAGGAAAGTGAAGTAACAATAAACACATAAAAATGTGGTCAACACAATTTGTCATTAGGGAAATGCAAATTAAAACTACAATGAGATACAACTACACACATATTAGAATGGCTAAAATAAAAATAACTGTAACAACAGCTGAGAATATCAAGTGCTGACAAAGATATGGAGCAACCTAAACTTTTACACTGCTGTGTAGAATGCAAATTGGTACAGCCCCTTTGGAAAATATTTAACAGTCTTTTGTACAGTTAAACAAACATTTACTATATGATTCAGCGATTCCTCTTCTACACCCAAGGCCTTGAGCGTGTGCTCTTTGGGGTCAGGACTGCAACAGCAGTCTCTTTGCCTTCAGGGTGCCTAGGAGCTGCCATTGGGTTGATGCCTTTGGGGCAAAGCTGACTATCACTTGGATGGGCATTTGCTAGGTAAGAACTGAATTGGGTTGATGCCTTTGGGACAAAGCTGGCTATCACTTGGATGGGCATTTGCTAGGTAAGAACTGAATGAATCGCCGGGCTCGGTGGCTCAGCCTGTAATCCCGCGCCTTTGGGAGGCTGAGGTGAGTGGATTGCCTGAGCCCGCGGGTTCAAGACCCACCTGGGCAGCAAGACCTCATCTCTACAATAAATCAAAAAATTAGCCGGGCGTGGTAGTGCACGCCTGTAATTCTGGCTACTCGGAAGGCTGAGACGGAAGGATCGCCGGAGCCCAGCAGGTCGAGGCTGCGGTGGCCGGGAGCGGCCACTGCACTCCAGTCTGGGCGACCGAGTGAGACTCCAACTCAAAAAAAAAAAAAAAAAAAGAACTGAATGAATGCAAGTAGATTGCATAGCTTTTTTTTTTTTGAGTCAGAGTCTCACTCTGTTGCCCAGGCTGGAGTGCAGGGGCACGCTCATGGCCACTGCAGCTTCAACCTCCTGGGCTCAGGTGATCCTTCTGCCTCAGTCTTCCAAGTAGCTGGAACTACAGGTGTGTGCCACCAAGCCTGGTTGATTTATTTGATTTATTGTAGAGGTGAGGTTTCGCCAAGTTGCCCAGGCTAGTCTCGAACCCCTGGGCTCAGGCAATCCTCTCACCTTCACCTCCCAAAGTGCTGGGATTAGAGGCATGAGTCACCGCCCCGGCAGATTGCGTATCTCCTACTTACATAGGTTTATTTCCAAGATAGGAGGCTGCCAGTTCCTTACTTATGTATGTTTATATTTGTTCTCAACTAGTATGTCTATATTTGTTCTCAAATCTAGTTCTTGGTTAAGGGTGTTGGCTCATGCTTGTAATCCTAGCTCTTTGGGAGGCTGAGGCAAGAAAATCTGTTGAGGCCAGGAGTTTAACATCAGCTTGGGTAGCATAGTGAGATCCTGTCTCTAAAAAAAACAAAAACAAAAACAAAACTGGTCATCTTTTGGCCTCCTCTGAGGAGGCCAAAGAATCATTTCCTTCATGATTCCTTCATAGTTCTCCCTTTTTTCCTCAGGTCCAAGTAGCACATTCTTGAAGTTCTTACCATTAGATTGTGCTTATATGTGTACCAGACATTTCCCCCAGGTTCATATGAAATTTAATTCCCTCTGGGTACCTCCTTGACTGTACTGGCTACTTTTCTCTCTGACCTCTAACTGGTCCACACCTCACAATTCTCTTTGTCTCTAGGTCATTGCTGCATGTCTCTGCTTCTCTTTCTCCTTCCTTCTCCCTGTACTTCCTCTTTCCTGTTGAGACGCTAGGCATTGTACAGAGAGGTCTGAAGGCAATCCTTATTCAATCTCCCCTCATAGTCAAAATATCAGTAGTGACTCTGCATCCGGTGCCAAATGTCTGTGACCATATTGCTTATGAATTAAGTTGTCAAGTGTGAAGATTATAAAAGAGAAAGTTATTTGAGTTGACTTTGCAGTATCTTTTTATTCATAGGGAGAGGCAGTGACATATAACACTCTGGATCCTGATTACTTGGATTTCAATCCCTGTTGTGCCATGTTTCAGCTGTGAAAACCTTGGGTGAGTTGCTGAACTCTGTGACTTGATTTTCACATCTATAAATAAGGATTTATCTCATGATGTTACTGTGAGGATTTAACTGGCTTTATAAAAAGCATCTGGGGGAGTGTCTGGTACATTGTAAGTGCTACATAAATGCCGGGTCTCCTCGTTGTGAGATGATTTCACCTCTGTAGACCTTGAAGATGATGGCAGACAGTCATTAGCTACATGTGTCAAACAGTAAGTTGGGGGGATTGAATCAGTTCTCAAAAGAGGATTCACTGTGACACTGAATGAAAACTGGCTGTCAAGATAGAAGGCCTAGAGAACTGAGAAGGTAGATGGGATATCCCCGAAGAACTCAAAAGTTTAGGAAGCTCCCCCACACCCTAAACAGAGCAATTTTGCGGATGGCTTTGACCTTGGTGGGGACTGGGAGGATCAGGAGCCGGGAAGGCTGCTTGTTTCGGTCCAGTTCTCTGGGTGTGTGTGTGTGTGTGTGTGTGTGTGTGTGTGTGTAGAAGTGTGTGAATGTGTGTGGCAGTGTGCGTGTGAGTATATGTGAATGTGTGTATATGTGAGTGTAAGAATAAGTGTGTGTCTATACTGAGTATGAGAGTGTTAGTGTGTGAGAGTGTCAGAATGTGTGAGTGTGAGTCTGAGTGTGCTTATGTGCTTATACGTGAGTGTGAGAGTGTGTGAATGTGAGTATGTGAATGTGAATGTGTGAGTATATGAGTGTGCGTGTGAGAGTCTGAGTGTGCTTATACACGAGCGTGAGAGCATATGTCAGTGCACATGTGAATATGTGTGTGAAAGGTGAGAATGTGTGAGACATATGTGTGAGTAGGAAAGGTTTGTGCGAATGATGAGGCTTGATGAGAGTAGGAGGCAGGAAGGTGGATTCTTCCTTCCCCAGTGCTCAGTGAACTAAGCAGGGCTACAGCAAGAAAGGCCACGCAAAATGACAATGCTGTTAACCAGGGACTCAGCCTTGGTTCTCAACTGACTCTTATTTAGACCTGAAAAAAAATTATCTGCTAGGAGCAAATATGAGCGAGCCTTATGTTGGCCTTTGAAATGTATACGCCAGATGCTGAGAATCCTATTTTTGTCTGTTGTATTTTGCTCTATTCTACCAAGCTAGTGACTCCTACCCCAATTCATCCCAATTTCATCGACATTTCTGAAGCGAAAAGAGGCAACAAATGGGTGCTTAAGTGTACACTCACTACTGGGACTGGAAGACATTTCTAATTTGATTGGACACTTTCAGCATGCATCTGTTAAAGGCAGCTGAACAAGTTTACGTGAACACTGTCTCCTTACTGCAGTGCTTTTTGACTCTTTTTCATCTGACCTGAGGATGCCTGTGGATGCCCTCTCACAAAACAAAAACAAAACACAACAAAACCCCCGAGCAGCTGGCAGCAGACTGGAGGAAGGAGTTGGGATCAGCACAGTTCTGTGCCCAGGAGGGATTTAGCTTACAGACGAAATGGAGAAATAGGGCCAAAGGAGCCAGGCAGAAAATGACCCTCACACTCACTAGAAGGACAAGGAGGTCATGGTAGAAAGGGTGCCCAGCTCAGGGATTGCAAAAGGGATCAGGGTATTGTTTTCTTTTTCCCAGGCATTTGGATAGTGAAACTTCAAACAATTCTATATACCACAACCTCAAAAATCATAAAATGCTTAGGAAGAAACTTAACGAAAGGCATGTAGGGCCTCTACCTTGACAACTACAAACCATGCCTGGAAGAAATTAAAGAAGATTTAAATAAATGGAGAGATATACATGTTCACAGGTCATGAGTCTGATATTGTTCAGATGTAAATTTTCCTAAATTAATCTATACAGTCAATGTAAGCCCAATCAAAGTTCCAGCACACTTATTTGGGGGGTAAGAATTGATATGCTGATTATTTAAAAAATACATATATATAAAAATAAAATAGATTCTTGAATAGCCAAAACAATCTTGAAGAGGGTGTATTTTGCATAACATAAATATTGACGCCTAAACTGCGGTTATTTAATAACTTTAACTCTTTTGGGGAAAAAGCTAAAATACTGATATGTCCGGGGGGGTTATCTTTTTATTTTTACTTTCTATGTGTGTTTCACTGGTGGTTCATTCTGAAAATGAATGCAGTTAAAACTGCATTGGGTTCCTGGCTGCCCTCCTTCTCTTCCTAATTCGAAAGTCAGAAAGAGCATGATGAGAGGGAGTCAACAAAACAGATGCTTTCCCTGCTGCTTCTGTTAGTTTCTAAGCATAAGGTCAAAAATGTAGCTCTAGCACACAAAACTCTCTGAATTTACTAACAAGATCTCTGTGTAAATCTCAAAAGGCGGTTTATATTTATAACTGCTTCCTAATGTTTTCCCTCCTCTGGTTCTCTCTGTATACATGCTAACCATAAGGTTTAGAAAACTGGGGCTGTTTAGAGAATGTTAGAGAATATTGGATTAAAGCCAGGATGTATTAAACTTCTAAATGTAAATATGTCTTAACATCCTTTGGTGAGTGGGAGTGCAGCGAGCATTTATATTTACCATTGGTTCCCATAAATTCACATTAGCTGGGCTGCAAAGTTAATCTGGATATGAAACTTGAATGGAGCTCCTTGCCTATGTGCAGTCTGTGAGTGGATGTGAATGGTGATGACAGCTGCTAGAATAACAAAATTGAGGAGAGGAAAAAGGATAGCAGAGCTCTCATCCTGAGCTCAATTGTAGCTAATTGGAGGACCAGTCTCCATATCCAGGCAGCTTGTTCTGGGCTCAAATGGCAGACAGATGCTCTAAAGCCCTTGGGCTCAGGTATCTTATAATTGTAGATCCAGCCAAGGACAAATCTGATTTGTAGTCCACATTTCGACCTCTCTATTAGTAGCGAGGTACTGGGGGTTGTTCCCACTTTGCCTCCTCTCTCTGATTGTTTCCATCCCACTCCCAAGTGCTTGTCAATTTCCAGAACTACCTCCATATTTTACTCATAGTCCTCCAGAGATGGAAATCCAGAAAGGATGATAGGAAAGAAACCGGACTAGGGAAGGGAAGACTAATTGTAAAGGTCACTGTGAAGCTGACCTGTGGGCTATTTGGGGCAGAAAATGCAAAAACTTCACTTGAGAGGTACATAGCTCTGGGAAGACCACACCTGCCTCTCCTATGCCAATGTTTAAACGAGAAAGGTAAAGTTAAAATGAACAGTGAGGGCAAGTTTGAAGGGAAAGAGCGTCATCAGAGCAAAGCACGATGTATACTTGGGAGGCACGGAGGTGGCGTTTGGTGACAGCTGAGAAGATTTAAAAACTAATTGTGTATTTCAAGCATCAAAACATTTCTGTTACTCAATGTCCCACTTGCCTCTCAGGTAATCAGCAGGCCCCCATGAGTGCCACCACCAATATGTGGGTCCTTGGGTACTAATCTTTAAAAAGAAGGCTCATCCTGATGGTTAGGGTCATGGGGTAGCACCCCTTGCTCTTACCACACTGTGGGCACTAAGGCACTCTACACACAACCAGTACACAACATCAGGTACTACTTTTGACCTCTGCAGAAGTCTTTATTTAGGTTAGAGTTACACGGATCCAAACATCGGGTTTCTTTAAACTAGGCTTTGAAACCCAGGTTGTTGTTTTCAAAAGAAATATTTGTAAAATTTGCCTTCTCCAGCGTCAGTTCTACCTGGCGTCAGGCCTGCATGGGGGTCCAGGGCAGGTGGGCGGTCGGGCCGGGGTCCCTGGTGTAGCAGCACTTAGCATGTGAGTGAGGCCACGGAAACTCTGGCCTCATTGCGTCTTATGTCACAGGGGTGGTTTTCAGGGATTCTTTGGGGCAGTGGATTGAAGTCTTGCCACAGTCAAGAAAGTGCCCCAAAACTTCCGTGTGATATATGCTTCTCTTTCTCTCTCTCTCTTATTTTTCAAAAGAAAAACCCAGAAAGACTCATCAGATTTGTGTAAATGAGAGTACACCAGAGGGTGGCCAGTTTTGCCTTAAATCTTATGAAGAAAAATTTGTGACCCTACATATATATACACACACATATATATATCTCGAACCAGCACCGGGACTTTGTTTATATTGCAAATAAATATTAATTTTTCTTCTTTAAAAATAAATATTTGTAAACTTGTAAGAGAGAACATGCATCTTTCAACACGCATCTTTCATCACACATCTTACTGATCTTACACCTCCAGATCTGCACTGTCCAGTACAGTAGCCACTGGTGGCCATTGCACACTCAAGTCATGGCTGGTCCAAACTTAAGTGTGCTGTAATTATAAAATATACACTCAATTTGAGTGATGTGGTAGAAAAAATTTTAAAATTGCCTGTGTGTTCCCTTATATTTCTATGGACAACACTGTTCTAAATTTTTAATAGAAATGTGTAAAATAAAAGCTGAACAAGAGGCCAAGTTTGTTTACAGATACTCATGAATTCAAGATACTTCTCTCATTTAAACAATTAAATATTTATTCAAACCAGTCAGGTGACTAATACAATGCAAACTGTGACGGTGCTTTCAGTTTGTTTTTTACTTTTCCATTTTTTATTTTAAAGATGTGGGATACAATTCAGGGTTAGGTATACAAATGTTCATTATGCAGGTACCTTTGTTGATGAGGTGTGCCTCCCGAGTCCCCCTTCCGCAGGGGCAGATTCCCATTACTGCCAATCCCGCCTCCCTCTGCACCCGGCAGTTTCCCGATACTGCCAATCCTTTTCTTGAAAGTATTACAATATTGGCTCAAGGCCTGCTTATGAGTGAGAACATGTGAGACTCAGTTCTTTGTTTCTGTGATACATCGCTCAGTATTGTAGACTCTAAGCCCATCCAGGTTGCTGTGAAGTTCCTAATTTTGTCCTGCTTTATGGCTGCATAATATTTCATCATGTATATGTCCCACATTTTTTTTATCCAGTCCTCTTTTGATGGGCAGCACGGTTGGTTCCATGTTCTTGTTATTGTGAACAATGCTGCAATAAACATATGTGTACAGGTATCTTTTTTGCAGAGTGATTTGAGTTATTCTGGGTATATTCTCAGTAAAGGGATTGCAGGATCGTATGGAAGGTCGGTTTTTAGATTTTTTTAGGAATCGCCATAAGGTTTTCCACAGAGGCGGTTCTAGTTTACACTCCCACCAATAGTGTATACGTGTTCCCTTTTTGCTGCATCCTCTCCGGCATCGGTTGTTTTTTGTTATTGATGATGGCCATTCTGACGGGAGTTAGATGATATCCCAGGGTAGTTTTAATTTTCATTTCTTTGATGACTAGTGAGGATGAGCATTTTTTCACGTATCTGTTGGCTGCTCATATGTCTTCTTTTGAGAAGTGTCTGTTCATACCCTTTACCCACTTTGTAATGGGGCTGTTTTTTTTTGTTTTGTTTTGTTTTGCTTTCTGGCATGTTTGAATTCCTTGTAGGTCCTAGATGTTAGGCTTTTGTCAGACATAGAGTTGGCAAATATTTTTTTCCCAATCTGTGGGCTGTCTCCCTGCTCTCTTGAAGGTTTCTTTGGCTTTGCAGAAGTCTGTCAGTTTGAAGAGGTCCCAGTTGTCTATCTTATCTCTTATGGCATGGACACTTGGGGTTTTGATCAGGAATTGGTTGCCAGTTCCGATTTCCATAAGGGTGTCTCCTGCATTTTCTAAGGTTCTTATAGTTTGAGGTTTTACATTTATGTCTTTGATTCATTTAGACTTGATTTTTCTGTATGTGGATAGGTAGGGGTCCTGTTTCAATCTTTTGCATGTCGTCAACCAGTTTTCTCAGCACTGTTTACTGAGTAGGTTCTTCTCTCCCCAGTGGTGGGTGGTGAAGGCTTTGTCAAAGATGAGTTGGTTGAGAAATTGAAGTTTTGCTTCTGGAATCTCAATTCTATTCCAGTGTTCTATGTGCCTGTTGTTGTACCAATATCAGGCTGTCTTGATTATTGTAGCTTTATAAAAAAGTTTAAAGTCTGGGAGTGTGATGCCTCCTGCTTTTTTTTTTGGCTGAGGATTGTTTTGGCTATTCATGGTCATTTATGTTTCCATAAGAATTTCTGTATATTGTCATTTCCAGGACTGAGAAGAATGCTGCTGGTAATTTAATGTGTGTTGTGACAAATCTGTAGAATGCTTTGGATAGGATGAACATCTTAATATTGTTGATTCTTCAAATCCATGAGCACAGAATATGTTTCCATTTGTTTTTGTCATCTTTGATTTCTTTGAGCAGTGTTTTGTAATTTTCATTGTAAAGGTCTTTCACGTCTCTGGTTGAGAAGATGCCAAAGTATTTGATGTTTTTTTGTGACTACTGTGAATGAGATTGAGCTTTTTATTTGAACTCTGTTTATTGTTGATGTATAGAAATGTGACTGTCTTTTACACATTTATATTATTTTATTTTTATTTATTATAAAGATATGGGTACAATTCAGGGTTAGGTATACAGATGTTGATTATGCAGGTACCGTTGTTGATGAGGTATGCCCCTCCCTCCCCTAGCAGTTTCCTTCAACTGCCAATCCCACATTCCTTCCCCTGACAGTTTCCCACTGACAGTTTCTTATAGTATTATAATTGTTCAAGGTCCGCTTATGAGTGAGTGGTACTCTCACTCATATGGTACATATGGTGCACACATATGGTACTCTGTTCTTTGTTTCTGTGATAGATCACTAAGTATGATTGACTCTAAATCCATCCAAGTTGCTGCGAAGTCCATATGTTTGTCTTTTTTTTTTTTTTTTGAGTTGGAGTCTCACTCTGTCACCCAGACTGGAGTACAGTGGCCACTCCTGGCCACTGTAGCCTCGACCTGCTGGGCTCCAGCAATCCTTCCGCTCAGCCTTCCAAGTAGCTGGAACTAGGTGTGCGCTACCGTGCCCGGCTAATTTTTTTTTTTTTTTTTTGAGTTGGAGTCTCACTCGGTCGCCCAGACTGGAGTGCAGTGGCTGCTCCCGGCCACCGCAGCCTCGACCTGCTGGGCTCCGGCAATCCTTCCGCCTCAGCCTTCCGAGTAGCCGGAATTACAGGCATGCGCTACCACGCCCAGCTGATTTTTTGATTTATTGTAGAGATGAGGTCTCGCTGCCCAGGCGGGTCTCGAACCTGCGGGCTCAGGCAATCCACTCACCTCAGCCTCCCAAAGGCACGGGATTACAGGCTGAGCCACTGAGCCCGGCCCGGCTAATTTTTAAATTTATTTTAGAGATGAGGGCTTGCCAAGTTGCCCAGGCGGGTCTTGAACCCACGGGCTCAGGCAATCCACTCACCTCAGCCTCCCAAACACGGGATTATAGGCTGAGCCACCGAGCCCGGCTTGTTTGTCCTTCCTTATGGCTGCATAATATTGCATTGTGTATATGTACCACATTTTAAAAATCCAGCCCAGTTTTAATGGGCAACATGGTTGGTTCCATGTTTTTGCTATTGTGAATAGAGCTGCAACAAACATATGTGTGCAGGTATCGTTTTTTGTAGAATGATTTTGAGTTCCTCTAGGTATATTACCAATAGGGGAATTGCTGGGTCATATGGAAGGTCAATTTCTAGTTCTTTCAGAAATAGCCACACTGTCTTCCAAAGAGGTTGCACTAGTTTGCATTCCCACCAGCAGTGTAGAAGCATTCCTTTCTCTCCACATCCTCACCAGCATTTGTTGTTGTTTGTTTTATTAATGATGACCATTCTTACTGGGGTTAGGTGGTATCTAAATGTGATTTTGATTTGCATTTCTCTGATGATGAGTGAGGCTGAGCACTTTTTCATGTGTCTGTTGGCTGCCTGTATATCTTCTTTTGAGAAGTATCTATTCATGTCTTTTGCCCACTTTTTAATGGTGCTGCTTGTTTTTTTCCTTTTGGCGCATTTGAGTTTCTTGTAGATCCTGGATATCAAATATACAGTTGGCAAATAAATTTTCCCATTCTGTGGGTTGTCTCCCTGCTCTCTTGATGGTTTCTTTTGCTTTGCAGAAGCTCGTTAGTTTGATGAGGTCCCATTTGTCTATCTTATTTCTTAAGATATGAGCATTTAGTGTTCTGAATAGGAATTGGTTGCCAGTTCCAATTTTCATAAGGGTGTCTCCTGTGTTTTCTAAGATTCTTACAGTTTGAGCTTTTACGTTTAGGTCTTTGATCCATTTAGAGTTAATTTTTGTGTATGGTGATAGGTAGGGGTCCTGTTTCAATCTTCTGCATGTGGTCAGCCAGTTTTCCCAGCACCATTTACTGAATAGGTTCTCCTCTCCCCAGTGGTGGTTGTTGGAGGTTTTGCCAAAGATGAGTTGGTTGAGAAATAGATGTTTTGCTTCCAGAATCTCTATCCTGTTCCATTGGTCTATATGCCTATTCTTGTACCAATACCAGGCTGTTTTGATTACTGTAGCCTTATAGTTAAGTTTGAAGTCTGGAAGTTGATACCTCCTGCTTTGTTTCTTTTGCTAAGGATTGTTTTGGCTAATTGTGGTCATTTATGTTTCCGTATGAATTTCTATATTGTCATTTCCAGGTCTGAGAAGAATGATGTTGGTAACTTAATGGATATTGCACTGAATCTGTAGATTGCCTTTGGTAGGATGGATATCTTAACAATGTTGATTCTTCCTATCCATGAGCATGTAATATTTTTCCATTTGTTTGCATATTTATTTTATACACTGAGACTCTGCCAAAGTCCTTCATCATTGCAAGGAGGTTTCTGACAGATTCTCTTGGGTTTTCAAGGTATAGCATCATGTCATCTGCAAAGAGGGATAATTTGACTTTCTCTTCCTACTTGGATACCCCTGATCTCCTTCTCTTGTCCGATTTCTCTAGCTATGTTGAGAAGGAGGTGTGAGAGTGAGCATCCTTGTCTTGTCCCAGTTTTTAGGGGAAATGATTCCAATCTCTGTTTATTTAGCAGTATGCTGGCTGTGGGTTTCTCATAGATGGCTCTTACTATTTTGAGGTATGCTCCTTCTATGCCTAGATGTTCAAGAGTTTTTATCAAGGAGGGGTGTTAGATTTTATCAAAAGCTTTTTCCACATCTTCTGACATAATCATGTGGTTTTGTCTTTACATCTGTTGATGCATTTAATTACATTTATGGCCTTATGAATGTTGAACCAGCCCTACACTCTGGGGATGAAGCCTACTTGGTCATAGTGGATGATTTTTGAGATATATTGTTGGATCTGGTTTGCTAGAATCTTGTTGAGAATTTTAGCATCTATGATCATCAAGGTTATTGACCTGTAGTACTCTTTCTTTTTGTATCTTTACCTGATATGGGTATTAATGTGATGTTAGTGTCATAAAATGATTTGGAGAGAGTTCCATCTTTCTCAATTTCCTGGAATACTTTGAATGGTATTGTTATCAGTTCCTACTTGTATGTTTTGTAGAATACTGCTGAAAAGTTATTTGGTTCAGGCCTTTTTTTTGTAAGTAGATTTCTGATGACATAGTCAATTTCCTGGATTGTTATTAGCCTATTTAGGATCTCTATTTCTTCTCATTTCAACCTGGGGAGGTTGTGTGATGTCAGAAAGTCTTCCATTTTCTTTAGGTTTTCAAGTTTGTTTCCATACAAGTGTACATAGTAGTTTCTGATAATCTTTTGTATTTCTTCGGGTCAGTTGTGACTTGATCTTTTGTATTTCTGATTGTGTTCATTTGGGCTTTTTCTTGGTCAGTCTAGCTAGGGGACCATCAGTCTTGTTTATCCTTTCAAAGAACCAGCTTTTTGTTTCATTAATTGTTTGTATTATCTTTTTGTCTTTTGTGTTCCAAATTTGGGCTTTTTATTTTGGTGATGTGGATTCTTCTGCTGAAGTTAGGGTTTTGGTAGTCTTGCTTTTCCAGCTTCCTTCCTTGGTTTGTTAGGCTGTTAAATTGTGATCTTTCCATTTTCTTCATGTATGTTCATAGATACATGAATTCCCCTCTTAGTACTGTTTTCATGGCATCTCAGTGGCTTTGGTAAGATGTTTCTTCATTTTCAATTGTTTCCAGCTATCTTTTATTCTCTGTTTTGATTTCCATGTTGACCCAGGAGTTGTTTAGCATCACGCTATTTAGTGTCCATGTCTTTGTGGGGTTTGGGGGACCTTTGTTGGTGTTGATATTTATTTTTATTCCACTGTGTTCTGAGAAGGTTCATGGCTCTATTACAATCTTTTTTTTTTTTTTTTGAGTTGAAGTCTCACTCTGTCGCCCAGACTGGAGTGCAGTGGCCACTCCCGGCCACCGCAGCCTCAACCTGCTGGGCTCCAGTGAACCTTCCGCCTCAGCCTTCCAAGTAGCCGGAATTACAGGCGTGTGCTACCACGCCCGGCTGATTTTTTGATTTATTGTAGAGATGAGGTCTCGCTGCCCAGGCAGGTCTCGAACCTGCGGGCTCGGACAGTTCACTCACCTCAGCCCCCCCAAAGGCGCGGGATTACAGGCTGAGCCACCGAGCCCGGCTTCTATTACAATCTTATGGAATTTGTTTATGCTCGATTTATGGCCGAGGCTGTGGTCAGTCTTAGAGTACACATCCTCTAAGATTGTTGGGTGGAGTGTTTTGTAGGTATCAATTAAGGTCAATTGGTCAAGCGTCACATTGAGGTTCCGGATCTCCTTGTCGATTATTTGTCTTGATGATCTGTGTAAGGTTGTGAGTGGGGTATTTAAATCCCCAGCTATGATTGTGTTAGAGTCAATATCTTTTTAAGTTTACCTAGAAGTTGCTTTATGAAAGTTGGTGCTTCTATGTTGGGTGCATATATTTTTAGGATGGATATTTCTTGTTGATGGATTGAACCTTTTATCATTATATGGTGACCTTTCATATCTTTTTTAACTTTTGATAGCTTAAAGGGTATTTTATCTGATATTAAGATTGCAACTCCTGTTTTCTTTTGTGTTCTGTTCACCTGGAATTTTGTTTACTATCCTCTTACTTTGAGTCTGTGAGTGTCCTTTTTGGTGAGATGAGTCTCTTGGAGTCAATATATTGTAACCTCATGATATTTTATCCATTTTGCCATCCTATGTCTTTTTGGTGGTGCATTTAATACATTCACATTCAGGCTAGTTATTGAGATGTGAGAGTTTATCCTTGTCATGAGGTTCTTTTAGAGTTTGCTGTTACTGTTGTTCGTTTGCTTATTTGTACCTTTTTTGATTTTTGGTTTGATTCATGTGTGTTTTCAATCTTTTTCCTGCCTTCTTGTGAAGGGCATTGTCATTCTTTTTTTCTTTCTTCTGTGTTTAATACTTGCTTAAGTGTTCTTGTAGCTCTGGTCTGGAGGCAGCATAAGCTCTTAAGAATGGAATGCCTGCGAAAGATTTTAATTCTCCATCACTGATGAAGCTTAACTTAGCTGGGTAGGTAATTCTTGGTTGAAATTGTTTATCTTTGAGAACTTTGAAGATTGGGCTCCAAGCTCTCCTAGCCTAAAGTGTTTTTGCAGATAAGTCTGCTGCTATTCTAATTGGTCTATTCTGGTAGGTAGTCTGACCTTTTTCTTTTGCTGCCTTTAGACTTTTTTCTTTTATACCTACTTTGTGTAGGTGAATTATTATGTGTATAGGAGTTGGTCTTCTAATTTGTTGTCTTGCCAGGGTTCTCTGAATCTCTTGTGCTTGAATGGTTGCATCACTGATGAGATGAGGGAAGTTTTCTTGGATAATTTCATGGAATGTTTATTCCAGGGGGGTCTCTGTCTCTCTATCTGCCTCAGAAACTCCAGTTAATCTTAGGTTCAGTCTCTTGAACTAATCATTCATCTCTCGAAGGTTTTGTTCTGTAGGTTTTAAAACTTCTTTGCCGTATTTTTAACAGTTTGGGTTAGTTCCATATTATGGTCCTCAAGTTCTTAGATTCTTTCTTCTGCTTGGCTAAGTCCACTTTCCATGCTTACCAGTTTGTTATTCATTTCATTCACTGTATTCTTCATTGCTGTTATCTGAGTTATCAACTTCTTCATTCTTTCCTCTTATCTCTCCTCAATTCTATTTATTCTCTCCACTAATGTCTTGATATCTAGGTTTGTGGTTTAAGACCAGTCATTCTGGGGGGTCTTCATTGTTTGTGTTCCACAGTCTATATTCTCAGTATCTGACTTCCCAGGGTCTGTGTGAGACCCAAATTCTTCTTTTGGTTTTTCTTCATTTGTGTAGATTTCTCCCCACCCCACCCCCCTTTTTTTAACCCCTTCTTTAATTCTGTTGTTCAGAGACTGGGGGGGTAGCTTTTACTTCTTTTTGCTCAATCTCCTATTCTTCCTTATGTTGATCCTCAGGCTTTGTTCAATTCTGAAACTGCACTGTGGAGGGGGGCTCTGCTTTTTGCAGTTTTGAGATTTAATGAGGGGAGAGGTGTGATTCAGAAATTATCTGCAGATCCCAGTATCCACTGACAGTTGTTTGGGACCCCTGGAACCCACTTCCTACTTTCTTACAATCTTTCCATGTATTGGGGGTAGAGATTTGTCCCCTGAAAGCAAAATGAGGTAAGAAAATGGAAAAAGGAAGGAGGGGAATGAGAGGAAGGTGAAGAGAGAGAAAAAGAGAGAAAACAAACAGGTGTACCAACTAACAAATGAAAACTAACAAGATAGAAAAGATTTTTAAAAATAAAAGCATACAGACAATCACACAAACACACAAAAAACCCCCATTGATGTACTCTCCCTCAAAAATACCCATACATAAACAGGAAGTCTAAAAAATAGCAGAAAGAAGAAAGCATGTATGAAAACATAATCAAAAAGAGAAAGAAAGAGAAGAGGAAAAGAAGAAAAAAAACCCCAAAACTAAAACAAAACATAAACAAACAAAAAACCAAAACAGAACAAACAAACAAACAACAATAACAATAACAACAAAAAAACAAACTTGCTCTGAGACAGTTCCTTTCCGCTCTGGTCTCTACCTCCTCCTCTCTGCTCTCAGCACAGGCTGATAGGATTGTTCTCAGCATGGGTCAGATGCCCCACAGACTATTGTGGGAGGAGGGTGGATCAGATTGGACTCACTTGACTTGCTGTCGATTTTGTCAAGACTCCCACTCAGATGTGCCTGTTCCTGCATGGGGGAGGGGCGCGTGTCTCTCCCAGTTTGATGAGATTACCTCTAGGTCCCAGGATGGAGTCTGGGTGGAGCTGGGAGAGACAATGCAGGTCTCTGCTTGGTCCTGAATGACTCCTGCTGGCAGTTCCTCACCATGTTGGGGCTCCTCTTCAGCTTCCCCTGACTGCTCTCTCCATGGATCTGGGTCTTCAACTGCTTTGCTGTCATAGGAGATGGTGTGGGCCAGGCTCCAGGTGATGAGGATCAGCTGTATTCAGCAGGCTTTTCTCAGGAGAGGACCCAGAACAGCGGACGATCCTGCACCCTGGTGGCTCCAAATTCAGGGCAATGGTGGGTTGCAGTCACCTCCAAAGGAGAGCCCCAGGTGCATGAACCCAAGTCTCCCCTCAGACAGACTTTCACTCACCCGCCAGCACACACCCACTCATGCAGAGAGTCTTTGTGGACACACTCGCTTTTGCAGAGACTCCCATAGTCCAACCTGTCTCATCACCATCTTGTGGGAAATCCTTCTTTCCCCCTTTCCACAGCTAAGCCAGGGAAAGAACCAAGGGCTTTAAAAGATTCAGATGTTTCAGAAAGTTGACCAGATCTCACAAATACTCTCAGAGGGTTGAAGGGGGGTAGTGCAGTCATTTTTCTCCCTTGATTTGCTCATTCTTCCTCTCCTCCTTTCCCACTTCCCTCTCCCTACCCCTCCTGTCCTCTCTAGGTGCTTACAATCTAAGTGGAGAGAAAGAATGCTCATGGGATGTATTCATGTCTAGTTCTTTTTTTTACATTTTATTTTTAAATTTTCTTTTATTATAGGTGTGTGGGGTACAAGTGAGCATTAATTATATAAGCAGGCTGCATGCAGGTGAAATTTAGACTTCCAACTGGTCTTCACTCCCCTGGTAATGAACCAAGTACCCTTTGTGTTGTCACATGTTCCCGCCCTTCTCTCTCCCTTCCTCTCTTGGCAGTGCTCCCTTGTGCTATTGTGACTAATGTTCAAGGCCCACCTATGAGTGAGAACATGTGGTATTCAGTTCTTTGTTTCTGTGATAGTTCATTTCATATGATGGTCTCCAACCTTATTCAATTTGCTGTGAAGTCCATGATTTTGCTATTCTTTATGGCTACATAACACTCCATCATGTATATGTGTCACATTTTATTTATCCAGTCCACTTTTGATGGACAGTAGGATTGGCTTCATTTTTTGCTATTGTGAATAATGCAGCAATAAACCTCCATGTGCAGGTGTCTTTTTGGAAAGACAATTTATGTTCCTCTGGGTATATTTCCAGGAGAGGAATTGCTGAATTGTATAAATGGTCAATTTTTAGTTCTTTTAGGAATCACCACACTGCTTTCCAAAGAGGTTGAACTAACTTGCACTTCCACCAACAGTATAGAAGCATTCCCTTTTCACTGCACCTGCACCAGCATGTGTTGTTTTTGGACTTATTAATGATAGCCATCCTTACTGGAGTTAGGTGGTATTTCATTGGGTTTTGATTTGCATTTCTCTGTTGATTAGTGAGGCTGAGCATTTTTCTGTGTGTCTGTTGGCTGCTTGTATGTCATCTTTTGAGAAGTGTCTCTTTATGTCATTTGCACACTTTTTAATGGTTTTTTCCATTTTCTTTCATTTCATTTGAGTTCCTTGTAGATCCTGGATATTAAGTCTTTGTCAGACGTATAATTTTCAAACATTTTTCCCATTATGTAGGTTGTCTTTTTATTCTCTTGGTAGTTTCTTTTGCTATGCAAAAGCTTTTATAGTTTGATGACGTCTCACTTGTCTATCTTTGTTTTTTTGACGTTTGTTTTTGGGGATTGGTGAAGAATTTGTTGCCTACTCCAACATACATAAGGTTGTTTCCTATGCTTTCTTCTAGGATTCTTATAGTTTGAGGTTTTACATTTGAGTCTTCGATCCATTTGAATTGATTTTTGTATATGGTAATAGGTAGGGATCCAGTTTCATTCTTCTACATGATGTCAACCAGTTTTCCCAGCACCATTTGCCAAGTATGGCCTCCTTTCCCCAGTGAATGTTATTGGTGACTTTGCTGAAGATAAGGTGGTTGAGATACTGTGTTTTTGCTTCTGGAATCTTCTGTCCTGTTGCATTGGTCTATGTGCCTATGTTTGTACCAATACCAAACATTTTTGTTTACTGTAGCCTTGTAATAAAATTTAAAGTCTGGAAGTGTGATACCTCCCACTTTGTTCTTTTTGTTAAGGATTATTTTGGCTATTTGTGCTCTTTTCTGTTTCCATATGAAGTTTGGTATTATCATTTCCAGGTCTGATAAAAATGAGGTTGGCAATTTGATGGGTATTGCATTGAATCTGTAGCTTGCTTTGTAGAACGGACATCTTGACAATTTTGATTCTTCTAATTGATGAGCCTGGAATCCTTTTCCATTTGTTTGTCTCATCCTTGATTTCTTTGAGCAGTTTGTGTAGTTCTCATTGTAAAGATCTTTCACTTCTCTGGCTCAGTGGATGCCAAGGTATTCGTGTGTGTGTGTGTGTGTGTGTGTGTGTGTGTGTGTGTGTGTGTCTATTGTGAATATTATTGGTTTCTCTTCCTGCTATATAAAAATTCAACTGTCTTTTGCACATTGATTTTGTAACCCAAGATTTTTATTAAAGTTGTTTATCACTTCAAGGAGGGTTTTGACAGACTCCTTAGTGTGTTTTCAAGGTATAAAATCACAACATCCACAAAGAAGGATAGCTTAACTTCCTTTTCTCCTATTTGGATACCCCTGATTTCCTTGTGTTGCCTGATTGCTCTGGCTAGGACTTCCAGCACTGTGTTGAACAGGATGGGTGAGAGTGGGCATCCTTGTCTTGTCCCCGTTCTTAGCGGGGAATGCTTCCAACTTCTTTCCATTGAGCAAAATATTGGTTGTGGGTTTATCATAGATAGCTCTAACTGTTTTGAGGAACGTTCCTTCTGTGTCTAGATGCTCAAGGGTTTTTATCAAGAAGGGATGATTGATTTTGTCAAATGCTTCTTCTGCATCTAATGAGATAATCCTGTGGTTCTTGGTTTTATAACTGTTAATATGCTGAATTAGGTTTATGGTCTTGTGAATGTTGAACCAGCTTGCATCTCAGGAATGAAGCCTACTTGGTCATGCTGGATGATCCTTCAGATGTAGTGTTAGATCCAATTTGCTAGAGTCTTGTTGAGAAATTTTGCATCTATGTTCATCAAGGAGATTGACCTGTCATTCTCTTTCCTTGTGGGTTTTGCCAGGTTTGAGTATCAGTAGATGTTGGATCATACTCCTTTTTCCACTTTACCACTCTATGTCTCTTCAGTGTGCATTTAGTCCATTCATGTTCAGACTGATTATTGAAATATGAGAGCTTATTCCTGTCATAGGGCTCTTAGGGCGTTGCTCTGTTTCCTTTTATATTTGTATTTGCATATGTGTATATTTTCATTTTTGCCTGTGCTCTGTATGCTCTATTGATGCTGTGTTTGCCAGTACTTTTGTGATGAGTATAACTGTACTTTTTCCCCTGTGTTCAACAGCTTCTTAAGCATTTCCTAAAGGACTGGTCTGGAGGTGGCATATTCTCTTAGGGACTGGATGTCTGGGAAGGATTTTAATTATCCTTCACTGATGAAGCTTAACTTGGTGGGGTAGGAAATGCTTAGCTGAAATTGCTTATATCCCTAAGAATATTAAAGATTGGACTCCAGTCCCTTCTAGCTTGTCGTGTTTCTGCAAATAAGTCTGGAGCTATTTTGATGGGTCTTCTCTGATAGGTAGTCCGATCTTTCTCTCTTGCTGCCTTTAGGATATTTTCTTTCATGCTTACTTTGTGAAGGCAGATGACAATGTGACTTGGGGATGGTCTTCTCATGTAATACCTTGCAAGGGATTTCTAAATTTCTTGTTTTGAATGTTTGCCTTTGTAGCAATATGTGGGAAGTTTTCTTGGATGATCTCATGGAATACTTATTCCACAGTGTACTCAGTTTCCTTTTCTGTTTCAGGGATCATAATCAGGCATTGGTTTGGCTTCTTGACATAGTCCTGTGTCTCTCAGAGGCTTTTCTCCTTTGTTTCAAATCTTTTTTCTATTTTCTTTACAGACTGGGTTAATTCCCTATTTTGGTCTTCAAGCTCTAAGATTCTTTCCTCTGCCTGGTTGATTCCACTTCCTATGCTTGTTACTGTGTTTTTAAATTCCAAGATGAGTCGGGCTCGGAGGCTCAACCTGTAATCCCACGCCTTTGGGAGGCTGAGGTGAGTGAATTGCCTGAGCCCATGGGTTTGAGACCCACCTGGGCAGGTGAGACCTCATCTCTACAATAAAACAAAAAAATTTAGCCAGGCGTGGTAGTGCGCGCCTGTAGTTCCAGCTACCTGGAAGGCTGAGGTGGAAGGATCGCCAGAGCCCAGCAGGTTGAGGCTGCGGTGGCCGGGAGTGGCCACTGCACTCCAGTCTGGGCAACAGGGTGAGACTCCAACTCAAAAAAAAAAAAATTCCAAGATGAAGTTCTTCATTTTCATTGTTTCAACATGCACTTTTCTGAAATTGGCCAACTCCTCTTTCGCTTCTTGTATGTCTTCAGAGTGTTTCATTTCTAGTTTCTCTTGGCTCTCTCTACTCATTTTAGCCATCTAATCTCTGATTTCTGTAATTGTCACCTGGGGCAGGTCATCCAGGTGGGGGATTTCCATTCTTTGGGCTTCGATAACTGCTTTTCCAAATGCTGTCTCCTTAGCACTCTGAAGATTGCCTATATTTAAAAAAAAATTTTTCCTCATTTGTGACAGGCCTCTCTTCCCTCTCTGTAATTCCTTTTTGTTTTGTTGCTCTGAAGCTAATCATTGACCCTCTGTTCTAGGGCCCTTTCTGTGGTCAATATGGGCCACTCAGCGAATGAAGGAGGGGCATTCAAGTCTGCTCCTTGCTCCACCTTTGGCATATGTCTCACCTGTAGCAGCCCCTGCCTCTTTAACTCTGTGGAGAGTGGGTGGGAAGATGCCCCTTACTGTCTGCTGTCTGTGATTTGTAGCCAAGAATTCTTCCCATTGAGAAAATCTTCCTGTGTCTTTTGTGTCACTCCCTCCCTGTTCAACTCTGTGCTCTTGCAAAAGAGCAACTGACCTGCCACAGGGGAGGAAGAATGGGATTTTCCCTGTAGGTACACAGTGCTTGGAGGTGATTCTTCCTGATCTGGCTGGGAAGATGGGCTGGTGCCAGTGAGGTTTACTCTGAAGATGGGCTCTCCCTGTCTGGGTGGAAGCCACACTCATGGCTGCTGACCCCACATAGGTTCTTTTCCCCTGCTCCACTTGGGGTTCGGATGCCCACTGCTGTGCTCTGACCAGGACTCCTCCAGTATGGAACCCATGACTGTCACATGGTTGGGGGGTGGGGTGATTAATGGATCCAAAGCATCTTAGGTACACTCATTCACTCTTGTTTACAGGGCAGGGCTTCAGTTCCTGTGTGAGCCTGGTGCATGGTGGGGGTAAGGTACCCAAATTCCCATGTCTGCCGTGGTTTTCTGGTGTTCTTATGTTCAGAGACCTTTGCTGGGTGCAGGGTGCTTCACCCAACCAAAAGGGTTTAAAGTGTCTCTGTCAACAGCTTGGTCCTTACTCTCTGCCTTGCTTGATGAGAGTGGTGCTAGTCTTCTGCTCCACAGTGGGCATCTTGGATCACATCTGTCTAGTTGTCTTTAAATCTCGGACTGGAAATGAAGAGTCAAACTTACATATATAGAACAATTTCTTATCTATCACAAATCAGATAAACAAGGAAAAAGTTATATTAAAAAAAGACAAGATTATGGGGCCATAGAATTTGAAGTCAGAATGAATCCTAAGCCGGGCTTGGTGGCTCAGCCTGTAATCCCGTGCTTTGGGAGGCTGAGGTGAGCGGATTACCTGAGCCCACGGGCAACTTGGCGATACCTCATCTCTACAATAAATCAAAAAAATCAGCCGGGCATGGTAGCGCGCACCTGTAGTTCCAGCTACTTGGAAGGCTGAGGTGGAAGGATTGCCGGAGCCCAGCAGGTCGAGGCTGCGGTGGCCGGGAGCGGCCAGTGCACTCCAGTCTTGGTGACAGAGTGAGACTCCAACTCAAAAAAAAAAAAAAAAGAATGAATCTTGGGGGTCATAGAGTGTTTATTTTACAAAGCAAAGGGGACCAGAACCTCAATGTCTGGGAAAAGAAAGTGACTTTGCCCAAGGTTACATGTAACTAGAGCACAATGATTTCCAACTCAGGGCACTTCCTAAGCCACAAGACTGCATCAAGCTCTATTATCCTGCCTCCAAACTGATGTGGGCATGGGGCAGATCCATTCCAACAAAAATACCAGCTAAGATGGAGAAGTATTTTCCTCTAAACTGCCTGAATGTTCTCTTCCTTCTTCAGATGTGGCTTGCTCCATTTAGCCTGACTTGCTCTCCTGCCAGTCTGGCATTTTTTAGTTATGTGCCAGCTTACTTTTTAGCAGATCTCATCCTCTAATATAAATTTATCATTTACAATGATAAATGCTTCCAAATGCATTTTCCATGATTGCATTTTTTTTTTTTTGAGTTGGGATCTCACTCTGTCACCCTGACTAGAGTGCAGTGGCATGCTCTCGGCCACTGCAGCCTCAACCTGCTGGACTCCGGCAATCCTTCCACCTCAGGCTTCCAAGTAACCAGAACTACAGGCACACGCTACCATGCCCGGCTAATTTTTGATTTATTGTAGAGATGAGGTCTCACCAATTTACCTGGGCAGGTCTCGAACCCACGGGCTCAGGCAATCCACTCACCTCGGCCTCCCAAAGCATTGGGCTTATAGGCTGAGCCACCAAGCCCGGCCAATTATTGCATTTTTAACAGCAGCAGATGTGAACCTCCAGTATTTACCACAAGCAGGATATTGTTTGCATTCTTCATCATAGTACATGTGTGTATACTTTAATATCAAAGACTGGGTGTAGTGGTTCACACGTATAATTCCAGCATTTTGGGAGGCTGAGATGAGAGGATCATTTGAACCCAAAAGTTCAAGACCAGCCTGGTCAACATAGTGAGACCTCATCTCTACAAAATTTTTTTTAAAAATTAGCTGGGCATGGTGGCATGTACCTGTAGTCTCAGCTATTTGGGAGGCTGAGGTGGAAGGATCGCTTGAGCCCAGGAGTTTGAGCTATGGTTGTGCCACTGTACTCCAGCCTAGGTGACAGAGTAAGATCCTGTCTCAAAATAAAATAAAATAAAATAAAATAAACAATGTCCTAAATATCTTTGGGAAACCTTTCTGGTTTTTTTGGTTAATAGATAAACATCCTTTTTCTCTGAATATTGTGATTTTTGAAATATGGCTGCAAAAAGGGAGCAAACACTGGATACCAGATTCAATATACACAATTTTTCTCCTTTCTCTTGGTGCAATATATAAAGAACTCACACTTACATGAATAAGTGGGTTTAAATTTCAAATATTTTCACTGCTTTTTAAAATATAAATTTGAGAGGTGTCTGGAATGCTGTCAAAGTGTTAATGACACAGAATATAATCCTGCTACTTTTGTGTAGAACTTCGCTGGGTGTATTTTAGTGCCGCTGGTTGCTTCCTGTGTAGTCTGTGAACAGCAAGATTCTCTAACCACTGGTCTCTTTCATTTATGGTTTCAGGAAACTACTTCTCAAAGCATTGTTTTTATGAAGAAAGATGATTGCTGATTTATTTATTTGACCATTAACTCTGGCTTTTAGTTATGCATATATGATGATGCTCCTCCAAACCAACGTTCTTCATTCAGCTCTAACACTTTATTTTCATCTCATCAGTCAGGTGCATATGAAGTAAAACATTCTCCTGTGCTTTGCTGTTGTTGATCGACAGCATCCAACTTTGGAAAATGTCTGTTAAGTAAATCAACTTTGCAAGCATTCAGTCGTTAAAATGAATGAGTAATTTATTCTTGTTTAGGTTTTTACTCTTTGTTAAAGTGTCTTCCTTCTCTTCCCTTCATGAGGAAAAATCACAATTCAAGCTGTCATAGCCTTCTGATAAGCACTTTCTGATTCAACGAACTTACATATAATTAAATATGCTTTCAGAATACCATTCTCTATTGTCATACGTTTGTGTAACAAGAATGAAGCAGTGGGCACTGATTATTTACTTTTGGGTTACCACCATCTGAACCCACATTGGGTACTTGGGCAGTTTGACACTGTGTGAGTTTTTAGCGCCACTTCCTATAATGGAAGCTGAACTTAGCCAAGCTAAGGCATGAACCCATGATCTAAACTTGGACAACAGGATCTTCCAAGCAAGGATTTGAATCTGAAGAGAATAATACAAAAAGGTAGGACACTGTTTAGAATTCGTTTAACTGGCATCCACAGCACCCTGTGTCTAGTGGTGACTGAGATAGCAGCTGTGTGTGATGTCCGTGATGATGGCTGAGCTGCCCTTGCAGGGGGTTCCTGTGGTCTGACCTTGGGGATCAGTTGTCCAGATTTTTCTGTTTACTGCTTGTTTTCTGAGTCTGATTCGTCAGTCTTCCTGTTGATTCCATGAAATCTTTCAAGTAAATTTATTTTCTGTGTGAGTAAGCCATAATTGGTTTTGTCTGTGTCCAAGATTGGCCCAGAAGTATTCAGACCACTTTTACAGACAATTTTTTAAAAACATTCTTGCCATATCATTACACATAATGAGAAAACCAAGTGGCAAACTTTTTGGGGGGTAAGGTGTTATCGTAGTGAATGATGCAGAGTGAATTATTTAGTACTGAACGTTTTCATTATTACTGGATTTTGTTGCATTCTTTTGAAAAGTGTTGCTATTTGTTCTGTGCACAGTTAAGTTGCTTGAAATCACTTGGATCCTTTTTTTTTTTTTTTGAGTTGGTATCTCACTCTATTTCCCAGGCTGGAGTGCAGTAGCCATGCTTGTGACCACTGCCGCCTTGATCTGCCGAGCTCAGGCGAGCCTTCAGCCTCAGCCTTCCAAGTAGTTGGAACCGCAGGCACACACCACCAAGTCTGGCTAATTTTTGATTTTTCAAACCCCTGGGCTCAGGTAATCTTCTCACCTCTGCTTCCCAAAATGTTGGGATTACACTTTGAGCCATTGAAATCACTTGAATACTTGTGAGGCTTGCTTTAAGCTTTATTAGTTGTGGATCTACAGCAATACTCAGTCTAGGGCCAGTTTGACTCCACTGCTGAGGCAATATCCTCTGAGAATGCTACCCCAATCTTGTGGGTCATGATGTTTTTTTCACTCTGAGTGAGGAAGGAGAGTCTGAACCATTCTCAGCCCTGTGTGAGCCCTAGGGATCTGCTTCCCCCTTTATTTTTTTCTGACCTCAAGTCCTTTCCTCACATGCATGCAAAGGTCAGTACTAAACCAAAGTTTCAGAGGACCCTCTGTAGATCTTCAGAGCTCTCCTTCTAGAGTTCTGCCTTATGAAGTCTAGCTGTCTAGGCCTCCTGATGGCTCCAGTCTCTGTCTCCTTAGTTTAGTGAGACTGCTGGGCTCGGTGGGTGCCCCTTCCTGTGCTGCAGCATGGTAACCCTCTTCAGGTGGTAAGTCAGGGTAATTGCCAGCCTCACCTTGTTTCTTTCCTTTATCAGGAATTGTAATTCTATACTTCTTGTTGTCTGGTATCTAAAACCAGTGTTTCATATATCTTGCCAAATTTTCCAGTTGTTTAAGATGAAGGGTAAATCTGATCTCTGTTATTTCACCGTGACTGGGAGGGAAAATCTTCCTCCAGGATTTGACCCTTAAGACAGTAGGGTCTTTTTAGTCTTGTTCACTTTTGTCCCTAAAGTCTACCACATAGAAGTCACTCAGCAAATATTTGTTGAATGAATAAATGATACAGAATGGTGTTTTAGGGTAAAGCTCTTGAGGAAGATTATCACTCTATTTTTTAAAGGTTTATCCACAACTGTTCTGACATTTCTATATTTTTTTTCATTTCATTTCAAACTGATTCAAAATATTAATTTTAAAAATATTTTTCATCTAGTATTTGTTGTCATGTATGTTGCAAGTTAATATTACCTTGCTGACATATGAATGACAAAATATCAACATTCATAATAATATTGGATTTTATTGCTAGATACGTATACATTGTGAACAGGGACAATGTACAAATCAAATAATTAATAGCTATTCTTTCTTCTAACTGTAAAGTCAATAACTAGATTATTCTCAGACTCAACCTGCTAGGCTTAGAAGATCCTTCCGCCTCAGCCTTCCAAGTAGCTGGAACTACAGACGCACGCCACCACACCCAGCTAATTTTTGTGATTTATTGTAGAGACGAGGTCTCACCAAGTTGCTCAGGCTGGTCTCGAACCCCCTGGGTTCAGACAATCCTCTCGCCTTGGCCTCCCAATGTGCTGGGATTACATGCTGAGCCACCGCACCCAGCCTTCCTTGATTTCTTTGAGCAGTGTTTTGTACTTCTCAATGTAAAGGTCTTTCACTTTTCTGGTTAAGGAAAAGTCAAGGTATTTTATGTCTTGTGTGTGTGTGTGTGTGTCTATTTAGAATGGAGTTGTATTTTTTATTTGGTTCTCAGCCTGATTGTTGTTGGTATATAGAAATGCAACTGTCTTTTGCACATTGATTTTATATCCTGAGACTTTACTGAAGTCATTTTTCAGTGCAGGGAGGTTTTTGACAGACTCTCTATGGTTTTCTAGGTATACAATCTTGTCAATTCATCTGTAAATATTCTTTGTGATTAAAAATTAGATTTGGGCCGGGCTCGGTGGCTCAGCCTGTAATCCCAGCGCTTTGGGTGGCCAAGGTGAGTGGATTGCCTGAACCTGTGGATTCGAGAGCCGCCTGGACAACTTGGCAAGACCTCATCTCTACAATAAATCAAAAATCAGCCGGGCATGGTAGCGCGCGCCTGTAGTTCCAGCTACTTGGAAGGCTGAGGCGGAAGGATCACCGGAGCCCAGCAGGTCGTGGCTGCGGTGGCCGGGAGTAGCCACTGCACTCCAGTCTGGGTGACAGAGTGAGACTCCAATTCAAAAAAAAAAAAAAAATCAGATTTGGCAAGGTCTATATGTCAGGGCTTCATCAAGTTCTTATCTGCTATATCAGCATTATCTTTTAAAATGATTCTAATATTGAAATAAATTTTGAAGAAAAATTTAGGCAATTATTTATTTACATGCTTTTTGTTGAACCATTTCATTATATTGCTCCTAGTCAAACTGTCTCATTTTATTTCGAAAAATTCTGGTAATTTTCTTCCAAAATTTGCATAATTGGTTTTAGAGGTTGCTGCAAAAGTGATGGTTTATACAATTATTGCTTAGGATTTTTTTCTTTTCACAAAAGAACCACCAAAATTTAACATTGAATTTCAAGGATAATAAATTCCAAATTTTAAGTACTCTGCTAAGCAGTGACTTCCATATTTTTTAGATAGCTAGGATCATGGCTAGCCTATGTAAAGTGCACACAAATTAAAAGAACAAAAAATCATCCCTTCTGGGCAGGAAAATGTAGACATCATGAAGCTAATGAAGCTTGTGTTAGAACCCCTCATTTGTAGGATTCCCTTCCAAAGACCTGGAAAGGGACCAAGTAATTGTCCACACAGTCATATGTTCCTGCAATATTTGCAAAATAAGATATTTTGGCTTCAGTCAGATAAGCCAGCTGTGTTTTTCCACTCCAACTTTTTCTCTATGCCATTTACTCTTCTGTTGGATAGTTATGGACAGGCTGAAGGCACTTGGGGTTAGAGCTGAGGGGAAACTGAGTTGTGAATACATCTATTTACAGTGGGATACAGAAGGATGGATGCATACACAAACATGGATCAAAGTGGCTTCTGTGCAGCTAAACTTTTGCCGGTTGCCCCCAGGTAGGAATGGCTTCCTGGAATATTCTCCCTCCTCCTGTGCTGACTCACATGACATGAAGATGTGAGGCCAGATGTCACATGCTCGTAAAAACACTTGTATCTTCTGGCCCAAGTGAAACAAGTCACGACATGCAGGATGCCAGAGGAAAATTTGTGAAAAAACTTGTTTCCAACGACACAGCTCATCTATAAGGAACACTTGACGGTGTTTCCCCATATTTGACAGCGATTCTAATGATTTTTTATGGTATCATCAACAATGTGTTGGGGCACTGAAAAGAACTCTTCTTCCACGCTACCAAAACAAAAAGTCAATTCAATCAGCCTTGTTAGAGGGTACATTACTGTTAACTCTATAGAAAATGTCATTGCAAGTTATTTAGCAAAATGACAGAGTATATACATTTAAAAATGTAGGTGAAAGTATTATAGAGGCATACATCCAAAATCATGTGCTATTTCCAGATTTTGTGAGGCTTATGTTATTTGTCAGATTTTTTAAAAATTGGAGTCTGGGAGCAGAGGCTCACTTCTGTAATCCCAGCACTTTGGGAGGCCAAGGCAGGCAGAGTGCCTGAGCCCAGGAATTTGAAACTAGCCAGGACAACATAGTAAAACCTTGTATCTACAAGACATAAAAAAAATTAGCCTGTTACATCTGTAGTCCTAGCTATTCAGGATGCAGAGGTGGAAGGATCGCCTGAGCCCAGGAGGTCGAGGCTGCAGTCAACTGTGATTGTTGTGATCATGACCTGCACTCCAGCTAGGGTGACAGAAGGAAACTTCAACTGAAAAAAAATTTTTTTTTGAGATATCATATTTCTTTGCTCACTTTAGATTAATACATTTTTGTAACTATTTTTATATTCATAATTTTGTTTTCTTTTGCTTAGAGAGGGTCTTTCACGCTGTCTAAACTTCAGTTTCAGTTCCCATACAATCTGGATCTTCCCTTCTAGGTGGCCTAATTAAAAATAGTCTTCTCCTCAGGGAAAACCAATCAGAAAAAGGCAACCCCCTCTTTGGGCAGACCTATCAGAAAAAGGCCCCTCCTCTGCAGAGCTTGGTGACAGCAGTGTGATTTTAACCTTTACTTTTCCCCTCTTGGCAGGGCATCTTTTGCCCAACTGTAGGCAGAGGCCATGAGAAAGTCCACTTTACTGTGCTACTTTCATGTAGTTGGATAGTCCAACCTTTCTGATTTACTGTCTCCCTTTTCTGAGGTCCACAGTGGGATAGAAATGCATTTACAATCCTTAGTGATTTTAGGTTGTAACAAATTCCCCTTATAATTTTGTGTTGTGTTAGTATACTCAATTATACGTAGTCTTCAGCCTTCAGTTCATGTTCCCCACTACAAATAAAACTTTAATATTTTTTATACGTTACAAAAGTTAAAAGAAGATTGACATATAATAAACAAAATTTTTGGCACTTTTGTGGTATCAGAAAACCCATCACATTTTGTGTTTATAAACCAAATATTTGATTGTAAGCAATTACAGGAGGAAGTTTAGCTAACTTGTGGGCACCAGGGTTTCTTTTGGTGTAATAAAAATTTTTTTAGTTGTAAAATGGTAAACTCATGTATTAAAACAAAATATACAAACTCCTTGAGGCTATGTTTTGGAGGTTGCCACAATCTTAATATGAAGGTTACTAATTTTGATCTTCGAGATTTTCTCCCTGAAAATCTAATATTCCTTTTTCTTCTAAATACATGGCTCTAGGAAACATATATGTATTAAAAAGTCTTTTATTGCCATGGGTGGTTCTTCTTCTTCTTCTTTTTTTTTTTTAAGTAAAAAAGATTTATTAAGAGGGCAGAAAAAGCTCCCACAGTGGGAGGGGACCCAAGGGGGTTGCCCTGGGTTCTTCTTTGAGACAAGCTCCTTCTAATAGTTAATAACAATTCTTTCTATCCTTTTCTTTGAAAGTACATATTACAGTTACTGATGATTTGTATTCAGTAATCTCTAGATTTTTTTTTCCTTTGGGATTTTCATTAACAATTTAGGATTGAACATTTCCTTCTTGCGAATAGATTTTTCACCCTGTATCATATGGTTTGTTTCTGTGATTAGGGTCTTGAGAACCATTGCCTCTCTTCCTTGTTTTTTGGATGCAATTTAACTGCAAAAGTTGGTCACTAATTCAATTTTGGAAAGCTCATTTCTTTGTTAATTACAGATAACCATAGATTAGTTTTCAGTTGGAATAATATGTTTTCTGGCTTTTGTACATGTACTGGTCAACAATTACATTAGTTTCTCATTGTTAAGTTGCATTTAGAGATAAGTAAGCTCTTAGACTCTAGACTCCAAATGATCAGAAAGACCCATCATTTTAAAAATATAAGATTCCTTTAATGATGTTTAATATTTACTAAGTGATCCCAATATAGTGTAATGCTTCCAAATGCTTTGAGAAATACATGACAAGAGATTGATATTCAAGGTGGCTCTAGGGTTAAGAAGGATTTTTTTTTCTAATATTGTAGATTCATTATTAATAAAATATTCTGAACCTGGATTCAAAACATTTTATTATTCCAAAGATGTCTTTTTTGGAATTAACTTCATTGATTTTGTTTTTATACTTCCTATATGGTAACTTTCAGTTTGCCAGAATATTAGATTAGCTGGAATATCCCATTTCCATCCCCAAGAATGACAGAAACTGTGGAGCGCCTCAGCCCTAGCATGGCGCCTGAAGCAGCCAGACCACAAGACAAAACAAGCCCTGATAAGGCAACTAAAGGATATCAGCATACAATCCTCTCTTACGGGCCGTGCCGCGTTACCTTAATTGATTGGCAGAGATACTAGATTTAAGGTCACGAATAGGAGAAAGAGAGAGAAGAACGATGTAGTAACCTGGGATTAAAGCAGCTTGCAGAAGAATCGTGTGAGAGTCGTTATTGAAAGCGACAAGTGGTGGCCCGTACGGGGAACTCGAAGAAGCCGAAATCCTTGGATTCAGAACTGCAGCTGCTCAGGGCAGTCGACTGGTATGTAGATCCCAAAAGGGGAGGGAAAAAACTAGAAAGGTCCTCGGTAAAGAGGCGATTTAAGAAGGTCCTCGGTAAAGAGGCGATTTGGGAAGGTCCTCGGCAAAGAGGCGATTTGGGAAGGTCCTCGGTAAAGAGGCGATTTAAGAAGGTCCTCGGTAAAGAGGCGATTTGGGAAGGTCCTCGGCAAAGAGGCGATTTGGGAAGGTCCTCGGCAAAGAGGCGATTTGGAAGGTCCTCGGCAAAGAGGCGATTTAAGAAGGTCCTCGGTAAAGAGGCGATTTGGGAAGGTCCTCGGCAAAGAGGCGTTTTGGAAGGTCCTCGGCAAAGAGGCGATTTGGGAAGGTCCTCGGCAAAGAGGCGATTTGGGAAGGTCCTCGGCAAAGAGGCGATTTGGGAAGGTCCTCGGCAAAGAGGCGATTTGGGAAGGTCCTCGGCAAAGAGGCGATTTGGGAAGGTCCTCGGCAAAGAGGCGATTTGGGAAGGTCCTCGGCAAAGAGGCGATTTGGGAAGGTCCTCGGTAAAGAGGCGATTTAAGAAGGTCCTCGGTAAAGAGGCGATTTGGGAAGGTCCTCGGCAAAGAGGCGATTTGGGAAGGTCCTCGGCAAAGAGGCGATTTGGGAAGGTCCTCGGCAAAGAGGCGATTTGGGAAGGTCCTCGGTAAAGAGGCGATTTAAGAAGGTCCTCGGTAAAGAGGCGTTTTGGGGAAGGTCCTCGGCAAAGAGGCGATTTGGGAAGGTCCTCAGCAAAGAGGCGATTTGGGAAGGTCCTCGGCAAAGAGGCGATTTGGGAAGGTCCTCGGTAAAGAGGCGATTTGGGAAGGTCCTTGGTAAAGAGGCGATCTAAAAGGGCCCTCGGTGTAGAGGTGATCCCCTTTTTGCTAACATGGGCACTACTTCCTCTCACCCGCTTTTTCAGGCTCTTAAAACTCTCCTAAGAACAAAAGGACTAAAATTAAGGGATAAAACCTTGACTGATTTTATCACACAGGTAGACGAGATTGCACCGTGGTTTGCCGTTTGGGGGAATCTCACAGTGGGTAGTTGGGACAAAGTGGGGCAGGATATTGAGCGCGCCCGAGAGCTAGGAGAGGTGGCAGGCGGGGTCCAGCCCCTTTGGAGACTGGTTCGTGCCTGTTTGGAAGATCAAAAGTGCGTGCAAACAGTCAAGCAAGGCCAAGCAGCGCTTGACCAAATAAAAGAGGAACGATCAACTTCCTCAAGAGGGAACAGCGAGGCAGCCTCTGACTCAGAACTGGAGTCAGATGAGGAACTTAGAGATCTCGTGACTCGAGTTGAAAAGTTAGAACTCAGTGGGGGCCGCGCCCGAGATAAGGGCGGATCCTCTGTCCCTGGGTCGGTAGGAGTTCCTCCCCCGTATAATCCTTCTGCGCCCCCCGGGAAAAGGAGGCGCTTCTTTCAACAATGAAGTGTGGAGGGAGGTCCACACCAGCGGCACATTACAAACTTTTCCGGTGTTCGTGGATAATGCAGGGAACCGGTACCATGAGCCATTAGATTTCAAAACAGTAAAAAACCTCGCGGAGGCCGTACGAACGTACGGGCTCACTGCTGCCTTCACGACAGCAATGGTGGAGGCACTAGACCAGTTCGCCATGACCCCCGGAGACTGGCAGAGATTAGTGAAGGCTTGCATGAACCCGGGACAATATTTAGATTGGAAGGCCTATTATATAGAATTGGCTAATGAGCAGGCAGCAAGAAACCGGCGGCGGGTAACGGGGCTTGGGACGTTGATATGCTGTTGGGGCAGGGCCGTTTTGCTAACCAACAGATAGGATACCCCCAGGTTGTGTATGATCAAATTAATCACATGGCAATGCGAGCCTGGAAGGCCTTGCCTAGCCGAGGGGAGGTATCAGTAATCTCACCAAAATTACTCAAGGTTCCACAGAGCCTTTTTCAGACTTTGTGGCCCGAATGATGCAGGCCGCAGGGCGGATTTTTGGGGACCCAGACACTGCCATGCCCTTAGTGAAGCAGCTGGTTTATGAACAGTGTACAAAGGAATGTAGGGCTGCCATAACACCATTCAAAGGAAAAGGGATGGAAGTGTGGATGAAAGTGTGCAGAGAGATTGGGGGGCCCCTGTCCAATACTGGATTGGCCGCGGCAGTCTTACAATTAACCAAGCGAGGTGGTACCGGACGAGCCACCAGTTCTGGAAACTGCTTCTTATGTGGTAAACCAGGACATTTAAAGAGGGTAATGCCCAGGCTGACAACCTTACGCGACTTCAACAGGCTTTCTTTGTAACCCCTGCCCAAAAGCACAAGATTTTCATGCCCAGTTTCATGTTAACTCAAAAACACTACAGACCCGTTTCCAAATACCACGTCATGTGGCCAGAGATATTGTAAAATCTTGCGAATCATGTGTTACTTTCCACCACCCCCCTTCATGGGGGTGAATCCAAAAGGCCTTCTCCCCTCACGGGTTTGGCAAATGGACGTCACTCATGTGGCAGAGTTCGGTAACCTCAAGTATGTCCATGTTTCCATAGATACCTGTTCCGGAATTTTGTTTGCCTCGGCCATGGCTGGAGAAAAGGCACATCATGTTATCTCCCATTGCTTGGAGGCGTGGGCCGCCTGGGGCATGCCTCAGCAAATCAAAACAGATAATGGCCCCGCCTACACCTCCCGAACATTTCAACGGTTCTGTGCACAAATGAACGTGGACCTGCGCCATGGGCTCCCTTATAATCCCCAAGGTCAAGGGATAGTCGAGAGGGCTCATCGCACACTAAAAGAACTACTTCAAAAACAAAAAGGGGGAATAGGCATGGGTTACAAACCTAAACAAAGACTGTCATTAGCATTATTAACTTTAAATTTTCTTTAGCTGGACAACGAGAACAATTCTACTGCGGACCGCCATCTGGGCGCAGTACCGCATAAAAGGGGCTATGTTAAATGGAAAGATGTTATCACGGGACAATGGAGAGGTCCCGACCCAGTATTAACGTGGGCGAGAGGATCTGTGTGTGTTTTTCCACAGGACAGCCCAGACCCGGTGTGGGTACCTGAGCGACTAACACGCACTACAAAGACCCCCGAGGAACGAACCCCGATTGCTGATGATGAATCCGACGACGTGGCTTCTGCTGGGAACGCTGATGCTGAACCTCCCCATAAGTCGTGCTGAGCAACAATGGGGAATTTTAACAGTATTTCCTAGACACTTATTCGGCACGTACTTTCCCCAGATTTTTAACTGGCACCAGCCCCTGATTTCTATTACACTCTTGCTGGGGCCCTAATGCTCTCTCTCCTTTTAGACAGAGGAGAGACTTTGGCATTACAGCCGCCATCATTGCAGCAATTGCAATGGCAGCCGCTGCAGTTGCTACAGCCGCTGTTGCCATGTGTACCACAGTATAGACCGCCACCACTTTAAACACCTTGTCTTCCACTGTTGCTGCGGCATTAAACACCCAAAGTAATATTAACAATCACTTGTGTGGTGGCATTATGATCTTAGATCAAAGAGTTGACGTAGTACAAGAACAAGTAGACATTCTCTGGCGCATGGTGCAAATAGGGTGTGAATGGCACACTATTGCTTTATGCGTAACCGGCATCCCATACCACAATATGACCATTGCTGCTAACCTCTCTCGAGAGCTTTCCCTCCATCTTTTAGGTAATTGGTCCCAAGAGTTCGACAACCTGACGGAGGCTCTACGTCGTGAAATCATCAGTGTCAACTCCATCAGAGTAGATCCAGTAGTCGCTCAAACCTTGGCCTCCCGGATCGCCCAGGCGGCATACCACCTTAAAGAGTGGGCGGGAATGGGTTCAATGGCCTTTTTGTTATTCTCTTGTTGTGTCCTGTGCCTCTATTGTCTCTGCCGTATGCATCAACGCAATGCACGTGACCGTGCGCTACTAGCGCAGGCCTTTGCTGCCATGGAGGTGGATCAATCCCCTCAGGTCTGGGTTGCCGTGTTAGGGCAATAAGAACAGGGCAGGATGTGAGAATAGTACTGCACACGGGGGCCAGGAGGAGTTATCCCGTGGAGGGCATGTCCAGCTGCATATGGGTTGACACCGCCTCTCCCATCCCCCGAAAATCGGTGTCGGACAGGTGGGCAGTCGGTCTGGCGATTACACGCGCGAGATAGACTGTCTTACATGGTCCTTGTTATATGGGGGCTGTGACCACTACCCTCTCCTGCCAAAATAAATAAAAAAGGGGGAGCTGTGGAGCGCCTCAGCCCTAGCATGGCGCCTGAAGCAGCCAGACCACAAGACAAAACAAGCCCTGATAAGGCAACTAAAGGATATCAGCATACAATCCTCTCTTACGGGCCGTGCCGCGTTACCTTAATTGATTGGCAGAGATACTAGATTTAAGGTCACGAATAGGAGAAAGAGAGAGAAGAACGATGTAGTAACCTGGGATTAAAGCAGCTTGCAGAAGAATCGTGTGAGAGTCGTTATTGAAAGCGACAAGAAACAACAGCAATAGCAAACCCCCTAGGTTTAGTAATCTTTCTTCCATTAATGTTTTATTTCAACAATGAATAATTTTCTGTTCTAAAAGTTGTACTCTTCCCGGCACAGATTTAAACGTGGCCTGGTTTAAATTCAAAACTGATTTCAGCATTTGTATTAAATGCCCGGTGCGATTGACTGATCTAACGGCTGCCTGTAGGAATAAACGTTATAAGTGTCTTTTTCATAGCAAAGTAAATACAACTCTATGTCATCTCCATTAAAGCCATTGCAAATGACGTATTGATAGTGTCTGTCTCCCCAGCCAGGCCATGAGCCTGGGCTACGTCCTGAGCTTGTTATACCCCACGTTGCTTTCCTGATTCCTCCAGCCCAGGACTTTGTATATGGTGAGCACTCAAACATGTTTATGGATTAGAAATAAGTACACACATGTAAAGTAGGATTTGGAAAGCACTTCCCTTGCAGATGCGGCATCGGGTGTCCGTGAGCTCCAACAAGGCCTTCCTGAGCTCCCCACAGTGCACACAGCCCTGTGTTGAACAGAACCCAAGAGGGATGGGAGCAGAGCTGGGCTTGGCTTCGTGCTTGGAGCCCTCGGGACAGGAGCAGGGCCCTGTGGTGGAAAAGGCTTAGCCTGCCAGTCAAGACCTCTTGCTTCCAGGTAGAGTTCGCATGTATTTTGGGATCTCATTTTCATATCTGCCAAATATAGGCGTATGTTGTGGGCTAGTAAATTTGGTCAGAGGCCAGTGCTCCTCAAATGTCCACGTGTACCCAGATTTGCTGGGCATCTTGTTCCAATGTAGATTCTGATTCAGCAGTTCTTGGGTGGAGTCTGAGATGCTCTGTGTCTCCCGAGTTCTCAGATGAGGCCTGTGCTGCTGACCGGCAGACCACGTGTTGAGCAGAGAAGCAGAGGCCTGTTTAATTCACTTCTGCACGCCTGATCCTGTAAATGGAATAAGGCCGGCCCTTGATAACTGTCTGTGGAAGAAAAAATCAACAGTTCAGTATTTTCCACCCAAGCTGTGCAGCTCTCTGCACAGGGCCAACCCCTTAGAGGAGAAAAGAAGGACTTTGAATTCCAAATACTTCACTCTTAATATCAAAAATCAAAAGCTTGGTGGCCTAAGCATTCACCAGGAGCCAGAGAGCTGGGACAATGGCTGGCTTCCCGCTTGAAAGGAAACAGGAGTTTAACCAACAGCAATGAAGGAAGGATCTGAGGAGATGCACGGGGAGGCGAGGTCCTAGTGGGTGCCTTGGAGGGCTCCCTGCAAGCTGCATGCTCCAGAGGGTCAGACCCTGGAGGGAGTCCCCGAACAGACAGGGTAGTGGCCCTATTTCCCAGGGCTTAGGAGAGGGGTCCTAGAAGAGCCACAGCGCAGTACCTGAATAGACTGACAGTCCAGGTAAGGACAGTCTTGCAGCATCCCGAGCTCTCTCAGAGAACTTGAACTGGCAGGTTTAAGAGTCCCAGGAGTTGGGCTTGGGATCTAAGTAGTGTGCTAAGTGAGCAATAAATATCGTTATTTTGTATGTCTGCGTTGCATCAATCAGTGTTAAACTTGCTCCAGATGTCTCATATCACGCCCCACCTGAAGCAGAGAGGCAAATGGAGGAATGAACAGAAGAGTCATGGAAAATGCCAGGTTGCTGTTGCATGCACAGTTCTTCCTGAGTGGCCTGCAAAAAACACCTGAAGATGCTTATTTTTTAGAGGAATGAAGAGAGGGAAAGAGAGGAGAAAAGGGAGAAAGAAGGAAGGAAAAAAGAAAAGGGAAGACGGTAAAGTGGAAAGAAGCTTATGAAGATGAGGAGAAAGAACACTTTATATATATTTACACTTAATACTTAATCCTAAATTGTACCCCACATATATGTATACTTGTATACTTTTACTTGCATACTTAATCCTGAGTTGCACCCCACATCTTTAAAATACAAGTGGTCATCGTACAGGTAGTTTGGGCCTCCCTCTGGTACCCACTTCGCCTGGTTTTAGATCAAATACACTTGTTGATGTTATGTGCCTCTCCCCTCCCCATGAGGAAGAACGCTTTCAGTAGCAACTTTCAGGTGTCTTGTGCCTGGCTGATTAAGTGAATTGGATGTATATGATCATGAACCTGTTTGGGGAGCATAAGGAGGCAGTCTCCAGAACTCTAACAGGTTTTTGGTGACCCAGACAAGAAGAAACATTCAAATGGGAGATTCACAGGCTCCACACAGGCTATGATGTTTTGCTCCCCCAGTGAGGACTAGAACTGACCTGAAGTCACCCTCAAAGATGAGGTTCAGACAGACCCTATTCAAGATAAACAAAGAACTGGGGGAAGATGCAGCAGAAAACCTGCCTTCAAGAAATCATGCTGAAGGGAAGCATAGAATGCTGTTGTTTGTTCTCTTGTTTTTTTCCTGAGAACCGCTTGAAACCCACATGCCAAGGTTAGCATCAGTAGACTTGCTTTCCCTCCCACCCCACCCCCAATAGAATCCCATGTTCCAGCCTTTTCTGCCCCCACAAGATGAATGGGAAGCCTGAGAACCCAACTCAAGCTATGCTGGCCTCTGGCAGGCACGAATCCAGTCGCAACATCTGGTGGCTTGGGAGGGGTGTTGGCCCGAAGGTTGGAAAACTCTTGTGACACCCTTGTCCTCACGAGAGGCAACCTTCCACCACGGCTTCCTCTGAGAGCTCCTGCACCACCCAGTCTGTAGAAGCGGGTGGGATGGTGAATCAAATAACGTCCCAACCTGGGGCCCTGGCCTTCAAAAGACATGGACTAAGAAATCAGTGCCCTGAAGATCACAGGCCCATGAGGGTTCTCACACTTTGTCTTCTTGTCAATGTCCTTAAGCTCCGAGTTCACATCTGTCTGAGGCCTCTGGAACTCCATGTCTTACTTGGACTGGGCCTCACACTTAGCTGGGAGCAAGGCCGATTCCCAGTCTTACCTCAGACTTGGAGATTGATGTCCAAATGTGGAGCCTGGAAAAGGATCCTCATCTCTATATCCATCTTCTGACTTTCCCTTCTGCCTTTCTCTCCTTCTTCCTTCCTTCCTTCCTTCCTTCCTTCCTTCCTTCCTTCCTTCCTTCCTTCCTTCCTTCCTTCCGTCCTCCCTCCCTCCCTCCCTTCTTCCCTCCCTCTCCCTCCCTCTTTTCTTCCTTCCTTCTCTCTTTTTTCCCCCTTTCTCTCCCTTTCTTTAACAAATAAGCTTCTTGAGTGTTTTTGCAGGCCATTTAGGAAGTGTTGGAGAGAGGCAGTGTTTGCGAATGCTGTCTGTGAGTGTCCTCCTGTGTTCTCCTCTTTGGGCTCAAGGACCAGGCTGATGCCTTGCCCACACATAGCTAGCCACTCCCCTTCCCTGGGCTTTGCCTTTGTTCTTTCTGTCTCAGGGAAGGCCTTGCAACAGTTCCAACACGAGAAAGAGGGGATGGCTGAAGACTGCACCTAGAAGAAAGCCTAGATTGGGACTGTGGGGCGAGGCACACCAGAGGAGGGGTGGTCACAGGGCGGGGGAGTTGAGAGGCAAGTGAGGACTGCCACAGAAGAGGGGAGAGTGGTTCAAGGAGGGGGGCGAACAGTAAGGCCTGTGTCTGCAGGTACGCCCAGAGAACGTGCACCACACAGGAGAGATACTTCATGGTGGAGACCATGAGTGATGAAGAAGCCGCCAGGGGACAGGGGTACAGACAGCACTGAAAGCGAAAGGAAACTGCTTCCAAGTTTTCCTATCCCGGGCGCAGGCATGCTGCCTTAATTGTCTTCCTTTCTTCCTCTCTCCCTCCCTCCCTCCCTCTTTCTTTCTCTCTCTCTCCCTCTTTCTTTCTTTCTTTCTTTCGAACAACAGCCATTTTATTGCTCACAATTCTGGGGGTCAGGAATTCAGGCAGGGCCTAGCAGGGCGGTTCTACTTCACAGGGTATCAGCTAGTGTCATCCACTTGGCTGCATTCAGCTGGGACTGGGCTGGAAAGTTCAAGTAAGCTCTGTGTACATGTCTAGTTTCTTGATGCCCCTCCACGTGGCCTTTCTTTCTCCCCACATGGCTATCTTGGGCTTTCTCATGCTGCCTTAATTTCCTAAGTGTCAGGGTCCTCATCTGTAAAATGAAGACAGTAATAGTTATGAAGTTTCACTACAGTAGCTAAAGGCAATAAGGCAAGGTTTGGCACAGAGCAAAAGCTCAAGAACCTCTTCTTCCTCCTCCTTTTCCTCCTCCTTCTTTTCTTCCTCCTCCTTTTCCTCCTCCTCCTCTTCTTCCTCTTACTCTTCCTCCTCCTTCTCTTCTTCCTCCTCCTTCTCCTCTTCCTTCTCTTCCTCCTCCTCCTTTTCTTTTACTTTTCACTCTTGTTACAGACTCTGGACTTGGCACATAAAGGTAAGCAGTTTAAATTATCATCATTATTTTGGTTGTCAGAGACATTGACCTTGAGTTAAAATGGTAACTCTCTCAGGGCACAGACTCTCCCTCACCCAGTTTTCCAGATATGAACTTCTTCTTTCTCTGTACAGCCTAATCCATCTGAATGTCAGCATCTAAGCCAATCAGAAGCATCTGAAGTGAGGCTATGCACAGCTAAGCAAAGTTGCTGTACTGCACCGAGTCTTCTGTTGACAGATATCTGCTCAGTCAAGTTTCTGAAGAGGAAGTGTCCCCTGTTGCTTTTGAATCCTCTCTGCTTCTTTACTCAGTCTTTTTTAAATATCTTCTTTCATAGGCATCTCATTTATCTGTATTACAGCGTATCTTAGTCTGTGTGAGTCTTCCCGTATTCATTGGACTCTCTACTAGAAGTGAAAAGAATGGGGAATAAAGCATATTGGCTCACCTAGTTGAAGCTGTTTATTGTTATTCTTGTTTGCAAATGTGGAGAGGAAGGCAGAAGCAACACTGATTCCCTGATTGCTTTTGGTGGCTGTTACCTCCCCATGGATAGCTGAGAATTGGGGGTGGGAAGTGATTCACTATTTTTCTAAGTTTGCTTTGGTACTACTAGAAGCTTTTAGGGCAGGACTGATGAATTTTCCTTCTCTTTCACCCATAACACTAGGTATATAGATTTGTTAAAGTTATTGGTTTCTTCTTTAAGCTTCCTAGTGGAGAGTCAACCTTTAAAAATGGTGTCTCCATTGTTAAACTTGCCACCACTGAGAACGTCTTGCTATCACTCAGATTTTCTGGACCCCTGTTCTGGCTCCCAAAGCATCTGCGTTCTTAAGGTACCTTGAAACCTTAACACATTGGTTATTGTTTCCAGATACTGAAGCCATCCTGTCTTTATTGAAAATGCTCCACTACCCAACTCAACTGCTAATAGTGGTAAAGGAATGCTGTATTGGTGGCCCATTGTTCTAGCCTGGCAGCCCCTGGAAGACATTTGTAACATGTTTTTTAAGTTTTAGGTTTTAAAGCGAATATTTACAGGGTCAGCTGTTTAATGTCTTTTTCACTAATTAGACTAATCCTTTACAGTTTGCCTCTCCTTTGTGTTTTATGTTTATTGTGATCTACACAACACACAAAAATACATAAAGTCTTTACTATGGTAAAAAAAAATGTAATAACTAATTAAGTGGGTGCGTTATTGAGTTCTTCTTAGCCAGGGTCAGTTCAGCCACGTGGTCTTCCCTTCTCTTCCTTTTTCTTTGAAGGCTGCCCCAGCCTGTGCCTCTAGGACATGGGTAATTAATAGGCCTTTGTTTCCCAGCAGGCCCTCTGTTCTCCTGGCTCACCTCCCTGGGATATGTATTGGAACAACCAATGGGCCCAGGGGTTTATTCTCCCACCCCCTTAGGGGCCTTGTGTTCTCTATTGAATTTCAGGCCTCAGATTTCCGGAAATCTTAGCTGGGGAACACTGGGTGGCCTGTCCCCGCCTTCTTTGCTCTAAGTGTTGTAGAGCTGGGCGCAAAGAGCTTTCCTAGAGGAGGGGAAGAGACTGCCCACCAGCTGGGCCCCTTAGTGAAGTTCCACCCTAGGTCACAGGATTCCTGGAAAGATATGTCCAGAACCAGTGCCACGCTCTTTGGAGGACTAACTAGGTACTGATGTGACACCGACATCTGGTTTTCCCTGGAGATGTTTACATGCAACTGTTCTGTGAAATCAGTCCACAGTGCAGACTCATCTTACTGAGAAAATGTGCGCAGATGATTTAACTTAATGACTTAGTTAAATTGAATGCCTTCCAGTAGCATAGTAATGTGTTTTGAGAAGTTTTGAAAGAGAGAAAGAGGAAAAGCTGGCTTCCCATCTCGTTCAAATCATTTTCCATTCCTCAGGGGGAGAAAGGAAAGTCTGAGCGTCCAGCAGAATGAATGCAGGTTCCCCATTACTTCATTTTATAATGTTTGGCAGGGAAAACATGTTAAGTCAGTTAACTCTGTTTATTTGGCTCTTCCAGGCATTCCATGTGGATGGGGCCTGGGTTGGAGGGGACAGTGAAATATATTTCTGCTGAGATTCCTTCCTGGAGAGAATAGGTCTGTTTTATAAGCAGGGCCGGCAACACCTGGGTTCTGACTGGTTTACTAGGGACCTGGGGGTTTACTTGAGCATCCTGCAATGAAGAGCCTGAGAAGCCCATCTCTAACCCTTCAGGCTGTTATGGGAAAGCTCTGTTTGGGGTCAGGTGGGTTCAATTCTTGCTCTACTATTTGCCAGCAACGGGACTTTGCCCAAGTCATGAAATCTCTCTGTGCGTCCTAAGGAGAATTCCTTCCTCCAGAGGATCACCACAAGAATCACGTGAAAAAACTGACCTGAAAGGGCTTTACGGTCTGCAAGACAAGATAAGCATGCATTTCATGGAGTTACCCTTAATGCTGGCAGTAATTCAGCCAGAACATGGTAGCAGAGAGGGGAGAGGATCACGATCCTTTGAAGGAAAATATCAACTTTCTAGACTTGTTCTAGCAGGGCTTGATGGGTGTTTGTGAAGAAGTTGCCTTACAAAAGGTAGGCGCACAATGGTAGTAGGAGCTATAGGAATGTCTGTACTGCAGGGGACCCAGCCTCAGTGTGTCTCAGCAGCAGAAAATGAGACAGCAGGAACTGCACCAGGCAGATGAAGATGGCAATGCTGGTGATCCTAACACCACCTGAACTTGAACTTGGCCAGACTCTGCTAATCGTTGACTAACGTCGCCTCATTTCTTCTCCACAACTATCAAGTCCACTCCAATTATTATCTGCATTTTATGGGGGAGAATTCCTGGAGGGATTAAGAAACCTGTCCAAATTTACAGAGCGATAATGTAGCAGGACAGGCATTCAAACTGAGGACTGACTCACTTTAGAGCCTACACCCCTGACCTCTGTTCAAGGAAGAGGAAAGAGCAAGAATTTTCTCCTCCCACCCCCCTTTCTCAAGGTCCCAGTATAGAAACTTTCTTTTCCTCTACAAACGCTATCAAGAATAACCCTTGAATTCCTTAGGATCACCCAGGACAATACAAATCAAAAGGGAGGACAGAACTGTGCCAGGTGGCTCCAGTTATTGTTGCCTGTGATCAGCAGGGACACTTCTTAACACAGTCAGTCCTCGAGAGGACCCCTAGACTCTCCTTTGGAGATTTCAGGACAGATGTTCAAGTGTAAGACTTCTGCCCTCTGTGAGGACAGGTGCTATGTTTTTGGTCTCTGAGGATTCTCTCTTCAGCATCCAGCTCAGTGCTTAGTACATCGTCAAAAAAATAAATATTTGGTGATCAGTAAAATCAAAGGAGATGAACACACAGCCCCAAATTCTCCCTCTAAATCATGTTCTCTCGCCAGTTCTAAGAAAACCAGGTCTGAGTCTGTGGCTCCAAGAATTTCGGTTTGCAGGGTGTACTCTGAGGTCACTGCCCTGCATTGGTTTCCTTGGGCAGGTGAGATCCCTCCCGCCGCCCCTGCCCCTCAGCTCTGTAAGTTTGGACATTTCATTCTTATTCACCTACCTTTGGATTTGGAATGTCTATTGAATTCACTGCTCATCTAGATGAAGGGGAATTTGCAGCTGGGAGGAAACTGGGACTATTTGGGTTTTAATACAAGACTTTTGGGCCTCTGTGACTTTGATTTGTTCTCCTCTTGGTTGTGCTTACAAATAAAATAAACATCAAAGTCTTAAAGCTGACAGTAAATGTTCCACTGACTGGATGATGCTGGTTTATACTCGCCTGGTCATTTTATTGTACTTAAGACTCTTCTCTATTCATTTGTTTTCATTCTTGGACTTCTTTCCCCCTTGCTGGTAACCGTAGAAATGAAAACGAAAGTTTTTATTTTGTTTAACATGACCCTTTGTAACCAACAGTTACCTTCTACTTCCCATAGAAGGTATACTGTTCCCATGAAGGTATACTCTGTGCATCTTATTGACAAGGAAAAAGGGCAGGCACCGTGACTCACACCTGTAATCCCAGCAATTTGGGAGGCAATTTGGGTGGGAGGATCACTTGAGCCCAGGAGTGCTTGACCAGCCTGGGCAATAGAATGAGACCTCGACTCTATAATAATAATAATAATAATAATAATAATAATAATAATAATCACTAGTTGGGCATGGTGGTGCGTTTTTGTAGTCCCAGCTGCTTGGGAGGCTGAGGCAGGAGGACCATCTGAGCCCAGGAGTTTGGGGCTATGATCGTGGCACTTCAGCCAGTCTGGGTGACAGAGTGAGACTCCCGACTAAAAAGGGCTGTTTGATCTCGTGTGTGGGGGAAGTCGTGCATTTGTCATTGGGAAATTGTGCCTCAAACCGTAGGACTGGCACTGACCATCGGTGTGTGAAAAAGGTCTGGGATGGAGTGTGGTGAAGCTCCCAGTCAAAGAGGCGGTGCGTTCAGCATTTCAGAAAGCACTCACCATCACTTCTAGATGAATAACTTGTTCCAGTACTTGATGCCAGACCTGGGCTAAGTGTATTGTTAGCAGGAACCGTCTCAGCTTCCATCTTGGACACCTGACATTGGTGAGTACCTGTTCGTGGGTGCTCACCAATTTTATGCGACCCTTGCGAGTACCTTAAGTCCTTTCCAGGTAGTTTGTGGGTAATTTACAAGGTGGTCCTTATCCTCAAGATCAGGTGACCATATCCCTGTAGGCTTTGCTACTTACCAGCTATTTGACCTTGCCACTTAACCTTTCTGGGCCTCCGTGTTTTGCTTCGCCTACTTCATAGAATGGTTGCGAGCATAAATTAAGTTGTCTCTGTAAAAGCACTCTAGAAATCAATACAGCTCTATGTGAGTTGAGGGTGTCTCTATCATTTTAATTTTCTTCACAATTTTAGAAATGGCAGGTCATTGTCAGTAAGTAAAAGATGGAATGGGGAACAAACAGTTTTTATTTTGTTCAAATAATGTTTAAGTAAAACTCTATAAATTGGAGCTCTTTCATGTTGTATGAATAATTTCTGATTATATAGGAGTCGTTAGCTGGCAAAACAGACATATCATATGGGGTTGATACAACAGTTTGCAATTAAATTAGAAGCTGATATATTTTAAAACCATGTTGTAGCAAATATTATGGGCATATTTTAAAAACTGATGGCCAAGATAATTATAAAGCTGCATTACGACTGCTTTGCACTGTTGAAGACACATTTATACAATGCTTCTATTGACAGAGTTATGATTAATTTATCATCATTAATTATACTTAATCAGACTTAAGTAACTTATTCTGGTTATTCAGATAGCTTCTTCATTGGATATAGACAAGAGTTTTTTTTTCTAATTCATGATGTTTGAAGCTTCTATTCTTTGTTCAAGTACCTTGAAGTCACATCATGCTTTGTAATTGTCAAAGCCTTTCACAGACATAACTTAATTTGATACCTGCATAATATAAACTTTCCAGTTTTTTCTTCTCAAAGTAACAGGAGGTGAGGCATCGGTGATTTTAATCGTCCCCTGAAGACAAGTGCTAAATTTACTGTAAGGCTGTTGTTAAGTCAGAGAACATCTTCTTATTAGATGTTCTCACAGCACGGCCTCCCTTTCTGTGTGGGCCTTGCCACAGTTGAATTTGTACATTTATTTTAAGGATTACTTGACAGATGTCTTTCTCTTCCACTAGATGTTAAGCGCCATGAAGGCAGAAACTAGTCTATGTTGGGTCACCTTTGCCTCCCCTGCTGTACACACACAGTACCTGGCACTTAGCAGGCACTCAGAAAGGATTTGTCAAGTGAATAAATGAGCCCAGGACATTGCCTGTTACACTACTTTTTGAGCCCCCTCACCCCCCACCCCCAGGAGAGGTTTTTCTGTGGTTTTAGTTTTGCAAGCAACAATGCTTTTTCTGAGCAGTTGGTTTGCTCTTACTGTTCTTACCCTATGGACAGCATGAGCTGCATACCTAATTATATTTTCCTGTTCTTGTTGGATGCTAGAAAGCTTTGAAACAAATTCTGGTTGACCCTTAGCAGATGTGTAGGGCTTCACGGTATATATTCTGTGCACTGGTCATTTCTTAGTTTTCTTTACCATCCTTTTGTTTATTATGTTGCATATTTTATGCGACCTTTGCTAGTACCTTAAGTCCATTTGGCAGCAAGTCAGATTATAAAAAACAGCACTCTTATTAACTGCCCTTAATATACTGGGGCAGCAGATAAAGGATTAGAATGTCAAGAATGTGACATGTTCACATGATAATAATTTCTTTTAAATTTTTGTTTGTTTTTTTATTTCACAGTGAAGCAATGATAAGAATTGATGTTCACACTGAGATTCTTGGGTTCTAGCAATGTAAGATCCTGTAATTACAATGCAATGTGGACTTAGGATGTCCAGTTCATGTTTGGAGAGTGTGTGAGAAATGAGAAAGTCATCTAAGTAGTGCTTTGCCAAAAATATTGTTTGGCTTCACTCTTAGTCTGTTTTGTCATCCCTTGATTTTTTTGGAAGCTTACATAAGGTTAGGTTCATCTCTGGCCCACCACACTCAGTTTTGCTTTGTTTTCTCCCTAGGTTTTGGGATATAAATGAATGGAAAACGTATTTCCCACACGGAAACCTTGGTCCAGCCTAGGCCTTCTCAGGCATTCTTTGGGGTTGAGAAATGCTGTCTGACCCATTCAGTCACTGAATTAGACCTTGAAAATAGCTCCACCCCCTACTTTTACAGAGCTCAAACAACTAGACTTGTAGCACCAGCAGATATAGAAGCGACCTCTTGCCTTCTCTCACTACTTCTGAAACTTTAATGACCCCCACTGTCGGGGTCAGGGGACTTTTGTTTGTAGTGAAGTGCCACTTTCAGTTATACTCATGACTTTCGGTATTTGCTATGTCCTCACTCTTGGCCAACACAAATATGTTATCACATTCGACCTTCCTTAGCATAAGAATGACTTTGGAAGGCCACATGGTTTTCTAATAAACAAATAATGAAGGAAATGAGAGCACCTGCAGAAGGAAGGAAAACCTTCAGCTGCAGATGCGGAGATAAGACATAACAAAGCCATCCATTCCTGTGGCGGTCCCTTCCAAGAATGCAGCATGCTATGGCCACTTGTGTGGAATGTCTGCCCTGGCACGCTGGTTCTAACACAAGCGGTCCTCATCGGCCAGTCCTGTCCTGGATACTGTCACTGAATGAACACCCAGGCATTCACTACGGTAGCCTGACACCTGCTCAGGAGGGAGAGGAGGGCTGACTCCTGGCCCCACCAGACCTGAAATTAACTCTGTGTGAGTGGCAACCAAAAAGCCAATCCCAGCCCTCCCTTACTGCTCCCTTCCCCCCAACCCTAACTACATCGAAGCAGTTCTTGACAGCACTGAGCTTGCTACAGAGAGGCCTATTGATGGAGCCATACTTGGGGTGGGAGGGAGAGAGAGGCTCCCCGCTTAGCTTCTATCCGCCTCAGTTTTATCCTCTAAAAATAATCCAGTTATGCCAGAGGATCTCCAAAGTCCTTGTAGCTTTGGTTTGCTTTTGTAAAAACAGCATTAATTCTATTTCCGTATTTCCTAATGTGTTCAAACTTCTCTAGAAAACCTGTTTTGCCTCCTCTAGGTTTTATTTTCTTCTTTTACTCGTGGTAGGAATAACAAGCTCTGGACTCAGACTGCCTGGGTTCAAATGCTTGCTTCCTGCATTGCTCCCTATGAGACCTTCAGCAAGCTTCTTAAGCATTCTAAGCCTCAGTTTCCTCATCTGAGGGAAGAAAAACAGCAACGAAAAACAAACAAACTTGATAATGTGTCTTTTTCCCAGGCTTGTTGTGAGGATTTCCTGAGAAACGCCACGGAGAGCACCTCATGTTCTTTCCTTGACTCCTTCCTCCCACCGCCTTTTCTTCTCTCTTCTCCTTCCTCCTCCCCCTTCCTCGCCTCCTCCCCTGCTCTGCTGACCACCTCCCTTTCCCCACTACTTTCCTCACTTCTCCCTCCTCCTTGCATCCTCCACAGCTTGGGTAAAGCAGAATCTAGACGGGGTCAGCAGCCAGGTGTTGGGTAGGAAGAGTCCCCCTGCCCTTTCTCTGACCTGCTTCCATGACCCCTGAGGCAAGCCCCGTGTCACCTGATACCAGCACACTCTGCCCGTCCCCACAGGGAATCCTGAGTGGACAGAGCTGCCCAGAAAATGTGAGATGCACTCTGCTTGCGCTCCCTTTCAAAATGGCTATAGGACATCCCATCTCTGAAAAAGCCACTCTGAGATGAAGCAATGGCCTCACTTTAATTTAGGGAGTCTCTTCAAACTTTCACAGCCTCAGATTCATTACATTCTTACAGTGCTCTCCTTTTTGGAACTGTGACCACCACCATTACTGAGAGAAAGATGGAGGGGGCAATGGGAGACAGAAAGGGGAGAAGAAGGAACAAAATAAAAGTTTGTACAAGTAGACATTTGGTGTATTTTGGAGTCGGTTGAGTTTTAGGGTTTTGTTTTTTAAAGGCCAGGAGTGGTGGCGCATGCCTATAATCTTAGCAGTTTGGGAGACTGAGGTGGAAGGAGTTTGAGACCAACCTGGTTAGCATAGCAAGACTCTGTCTCTACAAAAAATAAAAACAAAATTAGTTGGGTGAGGTGGCATGGACTTGTAGTCCCAACCACTTGGGAGGCTGAGGTGGGAGGGTCACTTAAGTGCAGGAGTCTGCGGCTATCGTGTGCTGGGATTGTGCCACTGTACTCCATCGCAGACAATGAAGTGAGACTCTGACTCAAAAACAAACAAACCTGGAACCCTATTCTGTGCTGAGCCGCTGTTACTAAGAAGCTGTGAAGGTGGAAGCACATCTACAGAAGGAATGGGAGTCCAGGACCAGGGTCCCGCAGGCAGTGATGGTAATTAGGTTGCGCCTCAAGTACACTCCTACCAGCTGTAGTGGATTACCTAGGATGCTGAATTGAGAAGAACTCAGAGGTACACCTAGAATCAGGAGGAAAGAGTGCCGCAACTTCTTATCCATGCTGCCATGGGTACGGAGTGACAGGTCTACATGGACTAGGTGCCTGCCCGTTCCAAATTAAGATCTACGAAGATGACAAAACCGTCTCAAGCAGAAAGCAACAGTACCTGATTGCTTCAAGTATCCAATGGAATACTACACAGTCACAAAAAAGAACAAAATCACGTCCTTCGCGGCAATGTGGATGCAGCTGGAGGCCATTATTCTAAGTGATTGAATGCAGAAACAGAAAGCCAAATGCCACATGTTCTCACTTATAAATGGGAGCTAAACCCTGGGTACGCCCAGAGGTAAAGATGAGAACAAAGACATGGGGGACTCCTAAAGGGAGAAGGGATGGGGGGTGGGGGTCAAGGGCCGAAAAACTACCTGTTGTGTAACATTCTCCTTCTCTGGGTGACACGTTCAATAGAAGCCCAAACCTCACCATCATGCAATATACCCAGGTAGCAAACCTGCACACATATCCCCTGAATCTAAAATTAAAAATAAGTGGTAAATAAATTTTTAAAAAACGACTTCATGTATATAGCAGCATGCCAAAAGAAGAGGAAGATACGAGACCCCCTGTCTTGGGGTGTGGTGGGGAATGGGATAGGGAAGACAGTGAAGAAGACAGAGCTGCTGAAAGGAATAGGTGAGGAAGAAGTTGTTGCATGATGAAGGAATATAAAATATCCACGAACAGTAACTCTTCATGAGATGAAGTCATACGAAACAGTGTATTTTTTTAAATTATAAAGATGTGGGGTACAATTCAGGGTTAGGTACAGAAGTGGTCATTGTACAGGTAAAGTGAGTGTACCCCTATTGGTGTTATGTGCCCCCCCACCCCCCCAGCAGTGTCCCATTACTGCCAATCCCTTAGTATTATAATTTTCAGGGCCTGCTTTTGAGTGGGTACATGTGGTACTCAGATCTTTGTTTCTGTATTATAGACTCTAATTCCATCCAAGTTGCTGCGAAGTTTGTAATTTTTGAAATGGTGTTTTAACAACAGTCTCTCCTTGCACCTGTTAGTGTTTAACCTCTGTGGAGGCGGGGTCCAGTTGGACATGTCTGCTGAGTGTAAATGGTCTTCTCAGTTTCCCATATGCTGTTCCTGTCTTAAGGTATTGATAATTTGAGAGAAAAGAAAAACAATCTTTAGTCCAAGTGTATGGAGGAGGCCTGGCTTGTCTTCAGCTCCCCTGGTGAATTGTTCTGTCTTTTAGATAAATGTGACTGTACTGGAGACTCTGAACTCTCCCTCTTCCTTTAAAGATTGTTACGTATCGAAATGATCATTTACATCTGAGGAACAGAGCAGAACCTGGCCGTGGCTACTCAATACAGACTGAAATCCGAATTGCCCCTGTGTCTTCCTGGTACTTTTGTTCCTTGGTATAAATCCGAATGCGTTTCGAAAGGTTTTCATTTTCCAAAAAAGTACATTTTAAAATGATAGTCAACATTTTCTTATTAAGCTCAGACTGCCAGGTGTCATTATAGCACACTTGTTACAGAGATTATTTTATTTTGGTGCCACAATTTGGCAGTTACAGATTCACAGCTTCTGAAGCAGCACACTGAGGACACACGGAAGGAACTGTGCACTGAGAAGATTTGTTCTCTTCTTTGTGTAATGACTCTTCCCACTTCCTACATCAAACCAGCCCTCATTCCTGTTGATTTCGCCTTCTAGTATCTTTTTCTTGCTTAGTCCAGAGTTTCCAATTGATTTCCATTCTCTGTTCTTATTCAATCCATCCTTGCTTCTTTAATCTGTTTGCCAGACTTCTGCCACAATAATCTTGTTCTTCCTTTAGTGAAAACTGTGTGACAGTTTTCTACCACCTGCAGGATAAAGTCCATTCAAGGTCTACCATGCTTTGTTTACTGCTCCAGACCATTGCTGCCCTTTCCACACTCTGAAATCTAAGCAATTTTCACACCAGATCTCTTAGGCTTCTCTCTTCATTCTCTCGTGATGATCGCTTCCCTGTTTCTGTGCACACTGTTCCCTTGCCCCTTCATCTTTTTGTCTACAGGTAAATTCTTGTTCCCCCTTCGAGACCCAATCCAAGCATTATCTCTACCAACAAACCACTGCTTCCACTTTTATCTTATTTTTGCAGCTTCCTAGCCTGGGTGGGATCTCTAGACTGTATTCTCTACTACAAGCAGACAGGTTGTTAAAAAATGAAATACTTCCACAGACCCTGGGGTGCACATCCCTATCCTGGGACCCCCCAGAACCTCTCAATGATCTAGCAATGAAAGGGTTACCACCTACAGTAGCAAGAGGTATCCCAAATCTTATTTGAACACGCTGGCCACTTTCTATTTGGGTTCAATGGGTAATATTTTTCAATTCCCCCCTCAATTGCATTTTTTTTCACTCTATGGCATTCTCTGTTGCATTTACTCACTCTTGTAGCTTTGCCTTCTCCAGTGCAGTTTGTCTGAAGGTAAGAATACAGTCTTTCCCAACTCAGAATTCCCAGCATCCACCCCAGAACCTGAAACAAAGTAGATGCTTAACAGATGTTGAATAAGAATGAGACAGTCTCCTGGGGCAAGGGCAGGACTTCGTAGAAATGGTGCTAACTAACTTCTGATTAGCTCCGACCCTCTCCAAATTGGTAGCAGTGGTTCTCAACTGGAATGATTTGGCCCTGCCAGGAGTACATTTTGCAGTTTCTGGAGACATTCTGTTTGTCACAACTGTGGGGGTGGGGCAGGGTGGGAGGTGGGGATGGAGGTGCTAATGACATTTAGTGGGTGGAGGCCAGAGGTACTGCTAAACATCCCACAGCAGGGGTCCCCTGTCCTTGGCTTATGAATCGGTATTGTTCCATGGCCTGTTAGGAACTGGACTGCACAAATGGCAGTGGACAGCGGGCAAGCAAGCGAAGCTTCATCTGTGTTTACAGCCGCTCCCCATTGCTTGCATCACCGCCTGAGTTCCGCCTGCTGTCAGATCAGCTGTGGCATTAGATTCCCCTAGGAGAGCGAACTCTAGCGTGAACTGCACATGCAAGGGATCTAGGTCGCGGCTCCTGATGAGAATCCAATACCTGATGATATGAGGTGGAGCTGAGGCGATGATGCTAGCACTGGGGAGAGGTTGCAAATACAGATTAACATGAGCAATGAGGTTTGGCTGCACAGAGACAATAAATCAGTTGCTTGCAGACTCATATCAAACCTCTCTCAGTGAGTGGCAAGTGAGTTGATGTACTTCAGTTGTGCAGCTGCATCTGGGAGCAGAATTAAGTCACCATCTGACACTTATTTTAGTCCACACATGGCCCACCCACTATTTTATTTACCACTTCCCTCTGCACCTCCTTCTGTCTTTTTGTAATGGTGAGTTGTATAATTACTTCATTATATGTTACGATGTAATAATAATAGAGATAAAGCGCACAATAAATGTTATGTGCTTGAATCATCCCCAAGCCATCCCCCCAGTTTGCAGAATAATTGTCTTCCATGAAACACATTCCTGGTGCAAAAAGGTTGGAGACTATTGTCCTCCAATGCACAGGGCAGTCCCTCCCAACCCTCACCCCACACAACACACAACAGAGAAGGAACTAGTCCAAAATACTTTATAGCCTTGACAAAAAGTTCCTTTCCTCTGTACTTCCTGACGCGGAGATCCCATCCTCTCCTCGGTCAATGCCTTTTTCTCCCCACTTTCCCCCATTCCATGCCTCTAGTGAATCTGTACACGGAAACAGAAGGAAAGAGTAATCTTTTTCTAAATCCCCTCCATCTTTCCTTTCCTTTGCTGCCTTAGAAGGTCCCTAGACACCTTATCTCTGCTGGTGTTGCTACAAGGTTGAGGTTTTCTATTTATATGTCTAAAAGTGAAGGTTTTCGGACATCACATAAGATCTGAGCTTTACTGGCACAATGTAACACTCTCAAGACAGGGCCTGGGGTCCAAGAGAGAGCTAGCAAAAGAAGACAAGGAAGACAAGGACACGAGGGTCTGGATATTTGACTGAGTGGACAAGATGTCAAAACACCCAGTGGGACATGGAGAAAAGAAACTGCCAGTCAGTTTTATTTGTGTGAAACAAGCCAATTGTCCCCCACAGCCCCCCCCCCCGCACCCTCCCATGAGTGGCTGGTCTTGTTTTATCTTTATGTAGCCACTATCCCTCTTTTTTCCCCACAGACCAACTAGAACTCATTCTTTTTGTGATCTTTGTTTTGGTTTTCTTTTTTCTTCCTATGAACTCTTATTTTGCTGCATAATATCAAAATATTTTCTTCAAAGACAATTTCCTTTAAAAATAAACTGTTATCAAGAGAGCAGCTATGTTCACAGCTGGTGAAGGCATGATTAAATAATCACCGTATGGGGAATTGAAAAGTAATTTCATAATATAGCTTTAGATTCCAAAGAGAAAATCGAAGGAAGCATTCCAGTGAGTTAAGAAAACTTTTAATCAAATGAAGTGTTTGATCTCTATTTGGTTTTTGTATTTCCCACCCCTTTGGCAACTTTCTGTACGTGCATGTTTTACTTGGTGAGAGTTTGTAAGAGGTTATCTTAATACAGCTATGAACTTCCTGAGAGTTTGGTTAACCTTCTAATTACATGTAAAATAGCCTTGCAAATAGTTAAACTAAATGTTTTGAACATACATTTGACATAGGTTTGTGTCTTTACTGCCAATCTCTGCCTTGACTTTAAAAAAAATCATCATTAGTCTGAGGAGACAAAAATATTTTGGACAGAAACTTCTATATTCTTTATGGTTAAAGTACGACATAGATTCTTAGACTTCATGAGTAGTGAAGTTATGGAGAAAGAGAATCTACTTTAGAATAGAAAAAGACCGAGACTCTGCCAGAGATCAGGGCTTAATTCCTGGAAATCACTGAACTTCTCAGGGGCTCAGTTGACTTCCCCTGTAGACTGGGCACATTACCACCCTTTCAGTTTGTGCTAGGACGAGAGACTACCTTTCACAAAGCCCTTACCATGGTACCTGGCAGGTCTGTAAACAATCAGTAACTTAGTAAGCAATAGCTGTGATCAACACCATGGTTGTGTTGGCAATTCAGAGGACACTAACTTTTTATATAACAGCTTTCACTTTGAAACTGATAAAATGTCAGAGCCACCAAAGAGAAATTTGTAAAACGCTTATTGGAATAGCCCAGGTCACAAAAAAGTACATATTCTAAACTGAACAATAATTTTATACCTATCATTTTGGGTCTAGTATCTATCAGTTTTAGATAAAGATTCTTTATTATTTATTTTAAAGCAGCCTTGGTTATGGAAATCCTATGCTAATACCAAGCCTTAAGACAATTTATGCCTGTGCAGTGGCTCACACCCATAATCCCAGCACTTTGGGAGGCCATGGTGGGAGGATTGCTTGAACGCAGGAGTTCAAGACCAGCCTGGGCAACATAATGAGATTTTGTCTCTACAAAAAATAAAAAAAAATTAGCTAGGCATGGTGGCTTGCATCTGTGATCCCAGCTACTCACAAGGCTGAGGTAGAAGAATCGCCTAAACCCAGGAGGTTGAGGCTGTGGGAGCTGTGAATATGCCACTGTACTCCAGCCTGGGCGACAGAGTGAGGCCAGAACAAAACAAAACAAAACAAAACGAAACAAAAAACCCCACAACATACATAGTTGTAAATGTGAGACAATGTTAATTTTACTAGGAAATTTTATTTACACTATTATAAATGTTACCCTATTATAAGTCCAAGATTTTTAGGTAATAAATTTAGATATGAAACTTACAACAATTTAAATACATTTAAAATAATCTAAAAGCATCTTTTGAATATTTTGAACTTTCCAAGTTGATTTAATTGTATAAGATGAAAAATAACTGAGGTAGTCTGTTTCATAAACCATATTAAATATCGAAATAAAGACATAGAAAAATCTTCCAAGTTTGTGAAATGATCTTGTTTTTATTGTTTACATGTAACTCAGAATATTTTGATACACATGTGTACACAGTAAAATAATCAAAATTGTGCATTCTCAAAACACAGCTTGTATGTCTATTACAGAATTGACGTATGCTTTAGAACTGTATATTGGTAACACATTCAGGAAGCCATTTAATCAATTTGTATCACATGGTATTGGACATTTCTTACCAAAGTATTTGTTTCTGTATGCAATTTTCCTTGAAAATTGGGATTTTATTTAAGTAATTGTATGCCATTTTTTTTTTTTTTTTTTGAGTTGGAGTCTCACTCCGTGGCCCAGACTGGAGTGCAGTGGCCGCTCCTGCAGCCTCGACCTGCTGGGCTCCGGCGATCTTTCCGCCTCGGCCTTCCAAGTAGCTGGAACTACAGGCGCGCTACCACGCCCAGCTAATTTTTTGATTTATTGTAGAGATGAGGTGTTGCTGCCCAGGCGGGTCTCGAACCCGCGGGCTCAGGCAATCCACTCACCTCAGCCTCCCAAAGGCGCGGGATTACAGGCTGAACACATCTTGAAAAATTGTATTTAACATTTGTAGATTTCCATTAGTATTAACCCAATAGAGCAAAATAATTAGAGAATGATATTTTAATTAAACAAATTTTTATTTTTTACCTTTTATAGGAGTTTTATATCACACCTGTTTATAAGGCTTAAGCTGAAGATACTTCAATGAAAGCATAACCTCATATTCACACACAACCTTATATGCACATAGGATTTTAAAATGAGACAAGTTCCATTATTCAGCAGATGACATTTTCTGTGTCTAAAAAATGAAAATAAAATCAGTGACACGCAGAGAAAGGGAATCAACTAAGTCTTCAAGCTTATTGCTTTGTATTTTTGTCTTATGAACTTTGAATTGAACTTCTGCACAGGATCTGATCTGGATGAAATGTCATATCTGAGACTGATCCTTATCTCCTAAACGTTTCCTTTGTTTCTTTGATTCTTTGGGCTTTACCCTCTTATTTTATTGTGAGTGGCCCAGAGCTTTGATCTTGCAATAAGCTCTGGCTCGCAACACAAACCTTTGCTTTGGTATGACACACAGAAGGACATGGGTATACTCAGAAAATCTAAATAGACAAGAGGTTACTTCTTCTGTGGTTAGGGCTAAAGGCAAATGGGGTAACTTCAGAATTTATTGTCTCCCATTACATTATGGGAAACCAAAAATTCACACGGGTATTTTAACATTAAGAAAGCACACCTGTGAGAACAAGTTTGATGTACAGTATATATCTGTTTCTCATTGTATTTACAATAGCTTCTTGAGTTTTAAGAATTAGAATTTCTTAAATTCTAATCTAATTTGTATTGATGTAGTGGTTCAAAATATTTAGAACCATCTTTCAGATTCTAAATTACTTTTGGATTAAAAAAATTACATTAAAGTAATTTTGAAGCTATGTAGTATTAGTATACTGAACACAAACTATATCATACATGGGTGTTTTTGAACCTAAATAATAATTATAAATGCACAATGTGTAATAAAAAGAGAAGTTTTAAGTGTTTTATGTACAAATTATATTTTTTATTTCCTGTTTTACATTTTTCTTTAAGGAAAAATGTACATGAAATTTTCTGATCAAATAGTTCATTGTATTCACATTTCAGAGAATGTGCTAAATAATCATCTATGAGAGAAATGTATTTAGGCTCTGAGACACCCTATATGTGTTAGATATGTGTTATGTACCTCTAAAATAAAGGGAGTCATAAACAGAGAGCTTTGATACTCAGATAACTCGAAAGGTACTTGAAGAGAACTTCAAAGGGTTTCCTTCTTCAAGAAGGTCTGCTAAGAAGTTAATTATAAACATATAAATAGCCATTCTGAAGGTAATTTTCTTATTTTGTGTCTTTGCTTTAGTAGAAAATGAGAAGCAGCCAGCCGGTCCCAGCCTTATGATTATATTCATGGCATGTTTATCATTTGAGATGGACTTCAACACTTTTATATCTCTCGAGCTAAAAGCAGCTAAGAACTTGAACTTACATTGTTTAATAAATGAGTAATCAGAATGAGAAAATTTTATTCACCAACATCATTTTCCTCCTTCTACTACCAGTTTTCATTAAGTTTAAGAAAGTATGATTGAAAGAGCCTGTTCAGAAATACACTGGTAGACAACTCAAACCTGCAAATTGTGGTAGGAATCAGACATGACCATGACATTTATGTTAGCTTTTCACTCTGCGTATCAGAGACTTTTGTTATATTGCTCTCTATTTATACTTTTTTATACAACTGACATTTTCAGAAACTAGGACTCATCTGCTAGCTTCTAAGCAAGTGCTGAACTTTGTCCAGTGGGTTCATAACCATGAATTCAAGTTATAGGTAATGTTTGTAATTCTAAAAATGCCAACATTTGTCATTGTGAATTATGTTTCCTTTAGGAAATTCCTTTACTAAAGAGAGGCAGTCATTTTTGACACTAATCAGATGCCTCTGTGCTGACCCTCTTGCTGAATGAGGCCAGACTTTCCAGGTTATTAGTATTTAAAAAGAAATAACCACTCAGTGCAGCATTTCAGTAAATAACGACCCACAAGACCTCTCAGGCATCTTCCACGGCTTTTCCCACCCGCAGCAACGATTAACTTAGAAAACACTGCAAAGCTTCTCTTGTGTCAGCTGAGCAGTGGTTTGTCGCTTTTCATTCACATTTTTCACTTAATCCCATGGCTTTGAATTCTTTGCCTTGTAAGTTCCTATATATAAAGATGAGAAACTGCTTCTGGCTATGCAGAATTACATGCTTTTAGATGAAATTCAATCCATTGTAAAAGATTCTGTTCAGAGCAACACTATTTACCCCTTGTTGAATTTGGATGACCCAGAGAAGAACATTAGTTAACTGGGAACAGAAATAGTGTTACCCAATTTTAATAAGCTGCAGCAATAATTTGGGGAAAGACTAAATAAATAAAACACCGGTGAGTATTATCTAAGTCTTTTAAGGATAAAAAGGAAATACCGAAAGATAATTAAAAGTGCAGGGCTAACTTTTCCTCTGGAATGTCTTTGACTTGCCTACGTTTTATATAGGTTATGCCATAATGAAGGTTGTAGATTGAAAAAGAATTTTCAGTATTTAAGGAAGTGATGGATTTTTGTGATTCATTATACTCATATTTGTGTAAAAATAGGTTAAAATTCACCTTTAGCAGTGAAGATTAAAAATAGCTGGATCTCATGAGCTGTTGGAGTTGTTTTAATTTGCCTCTTTTCCATATGTAATAGATTAAAAACTTGGAGAATTCCTGAAAAGTGATGAGTTTCTCCTACATGATTTGTCTGATCACATGTAGACCAGGAGAATTCCTATTTGAGATTCGAGATGAGACTCTTGATATTTGGCTGCAGCATTCCAAAGGAACAGAAACATTGGGACTGAGATTGGGGAGGGGAGGTGTCTGCAAGCAGCCATGGAGGAAAACACTGAACAAACATTTCATTTTTTCATACAGCAGGATTAAATTTTTGTTCCTTGTGGAGCACAGACATAAATCCTTAGACAATCCCTGCAACCTTTGTGAAAGGGTTACTTAAACTTAAAGGTAACAAATTCTTGGGGTCTTTGAGTTCTATATTTTTATATCCTTATGGCCTTTTCAACCAACAGAAAAGGCAAAACACCCACAAGGACTTCCTTTATTGTTCTCTGTGTCCTTCTCTGCCTTTCACATCTCTCAGATGTATTTAGCAGATTTTTGTTTTGGTTTGTGTAAATGAGCTTTAATTCAAAGTAACCATGACCCTCCCACTTCTGAATCTACTCTTAATGGATAACCCTTACTTCCCTATTTTTCAATCTGCCCCCGTGTTGTTCCTCTGTGTTTAACATTAGCATTAAATGGTTCTCAGGACTCATTCAAAGATGGGAAATGAGTGTTTTTTTTGTTTTTTTTTTTTAATGGACTTGGCTCCAAGATGCTCATATAGAAAGGATGCTGGGAAGAGAAAATGAGCAGACATCCTAGGGAAGTGAGATCAACACACTGGGCAGAGGGTGGTTCTGGAAGGTTCTGCTTAGATTGGGCTTCAATGTTATGCAGCGTGAATCTCCTAGTCCTTGACTCAGTGCTGTAATGGAAAGAGCTTTGTAAATATTTAGCCCTCCTCCCTGGGGGCCCCTCCTAGTCACAATAAATATTGTTGACTAATTGACCGTTGAGTTCTGGAAGACTCTTTTTTTTTTTTTTTTAAAGAAAATGAATTTGATTTTTTTTTTTTTTTAATTTTAGAGTTGTGGGGTACCAGTGAGGATTCACTACATAAGCCAGCTGCATGCAGTTGAAGTTTGGACTTCTAGCAGGTCCTCTCACTCCCTGATGGTAGACCATCTATCCAGTGTGTTGCCACTTGCCCACCCTTTCTTCCCTCCCTCCCTGCCCTAGCAGTGTCCTGCACCCTTGTTCTCATGTGACCGATGATCAGGGCCTGCTTATGAGTGAGAATATGTGGCATTCAGTTCTTTGTTTCATGTTGCTGAGAAGCCAATGATTTTGTTTTTCTTTATGGCTGCATAATATTCCACAATTTGATTTCTTTAAAAAAGATCATGTGTTCACTGAGCTGAGACCCAGACTCCTCTGACAAACCTGCTGAGGAAGAGACTGGAAATGTTCAACTGACAAATATAGATGGCAGAATTTCATGTGTATCAAACTCCTCATATTTGACTGCAAAAAAATCCCAAAGCAGGGGAAATGAGTATTACCAGAAAGAACCCAGAATGGCAAGCTCAGAGAAGGCAGGGCTTGTGGCTGTCCTATCCCCCAGCACACCTCCAGGATGGTGAGTGCTGGGGCATGCTTGCTGAATGGATGGATGAATTACCCTGCAAGCTGCAGTTGCCAAGTCTTTGACTTGTTCCTTTTTAATATCATCTTAATTAGGCCTGAAATTTGCTTTGAAATCACAGGAAGAAAGACTCCATATAAACTAACAGGCCATTGTTGTTGCTAACATTGTGTCACACTCAACCCCCAATCCTTCCCAGACAACAATTGAACCAAAGCAATATCAGTCACATGATGCCTGAGGTCAATTTAGTTCACCTCCCTGCATTTAGACTGGCTTCATGTAAACTACTGAAATAAAGGCACCGAAGACTAGTATTTCTTTGGCGGTATCCACATAATGAAAACACAACTGAGGTAAGAGGGCAGAGGGAGAACATTGTTCGATTTCTCCCAAAGGAGTAAGTTATGTTGAGACACAGACCAAGTCTCCTGCAAATTTCTTTTTTTCCTGGATGAAGTTAACAGAAAAAGAATGCTTGAGCTTCCAGGTTGCTGTGGAGAGGAAGGGCCTGTCATCACGTGCACAAGGTGATTTCTTTCTGTCTTGTAAATGCTGAATCTCAGACCCAGCAACAGATTCTAGGTGAGTTTATACTGAATTTTGGTAACTTTAGGGGTAAACGGGAAACCATAAATTCTGAGCCTCATGAAAGTAGCCTAGCATCGATGAAACCTCTAAGTGCTTGTATTTCAGCGTTTACGGTGAGAAAAGGACGTGCTCTTATGAATCCCCAAGTCTTTATAAGAAGCGTATCCCTTTGAATATAACATGCCACTAAGTCTTCGTGTTTTTCCTTCACTCATGTAGCAGATGTTTACTTAGCATCTATATAGGTCGGGCAGACATGACTCTCATCTTCGTGGAGTTTCTATGCTGAGCATTGAAACAGTTATCAGTGAACATAGAAGCACTCTCAAATACTGTGTTCAGAAGCTAAACACCACTTAATAATAATGAGGAAGAGGAGGAAAGAGGATGAAAAGGAGAAAGAGAAGAGAATTCAAGAAAATAAAACATCAGGCATAAACCAAGAACAAGCCAAAAAGAAATTCAGAGACTGTGGTAACCAGTAGCAGAAGGTCAGCCCAGATCCACGAATTCACAGTGTCACCTTTAGACACCCTGTCACACGTTACTGTTTAATGGACAGTACAAAAGGGGGTCGATCAGGGGAGCCAAGGCTTGCATCAGGTTGAATAGGTTTGCCACTCTTTGGGGTATTTTCTTCGGATGCAGACATCTGCTGGGGTGACTGAGAATTGTAGTAGCCACAAAGCCCAGAAAGGATGCCCTGCATCTTGCAAGGGGAAGTTGGGGCACATGCTCAGTGTCCCTTCCCTTGATGAGATGCTTCCAGGGTGAGTGCAAGGCTGTGAGCCTGTTTATGTCAGTAATCAGGACCGGCAAAAGACTTGAGGGAAGGAACCACTCATATCCACAAGCAGTACACGGGACGGAGCTAGCCATGAGAAAGGTGTGCTGCCGACATTATTGAAAAGATTCTCCAAGGAGTAAGCCAAATGCCTTCCAGGACAGGCAGAAAATGCAAACGAGTGGCGTGGCTGGTGTGGGGAGCTGTGTTCAAGATTGGGGCCAAGCGACAGTGTGGCCTCCCGCCCCCTAAGGGAGAGCAGTAGCTTAGTTCCAAGGGAGTGTCAACAGGGGGAGAATGCAGGTCCAGTGTTGCTCAATCTTCTGATTTTGCAAGAGGAACCAGAAATCGAGACTTGTGTGTGAAATCTCATTACAAAGAAAAAAAATGCCATTTAAAAAATGTTGCTATTGCTATTTTTAAGACACTGTGAGGACCAGACAAACATATCTGTGGTCCAGATGTGGTGTCCGTCTGCGAGTCTCATATTCGCATAGCTGTAAACAACAGAGGCCGTGTTGAGGGAAACACCTCAACAAGGCAGATAATTGTGGGAATGTTCTTTTCCGTTCATTTCATGAATTCTTTTGGTTTATGCCACTTTGTGAGTAGGCTTAATACTGCGAGATGCTGGACAACATCAACAGAATCTCTCTCACTCTCCAAATTATTAGGGTCTCTCTGTGGCCTTCTGCGACCTTCCCTGAGCCAGTACCTGGAGTCCTTTCATTAGCTCCAGGTTGCCAGAAATCTCCTCAGGGTTACGGATTGTGCTTACTTCATCAGAATGAATGGGAAAAATGTAAAATATCTCTGTGTGGTTCTATCTACTCGGTGATTAAGGTGGGTACCTACTGGGCCATGCTCTGAGAATGATCACAAAAGACAACAGAATCTGACCTCTCGATTGGGTACAAGTATGGTTAATTATAAATTGTGAAGTGCTGGAAAACTGAGTCCTGAAATCGCTCTGGGGATAAGAGAAAAAAATGGACTTTTCACCCCAGCCAGTACAGAGCAAATTTCCAGGGTGTGACCTGCAGAGAACATCTGCGACCTTCTTTTTTTCAGAAGCTCCAGGAGGAGGTTATGGCTCTGGCTGCCACCACCGGTTGAGCTGGTCAGCAGGAAGCTTGACCTGCCAGGAAAACAAGGGAGGGAACAAGACAGGCTTTTTTCCAACTTATCCAGATGCCTTAAAGCCTAGAGCTGATTGGCTAAAGATAAATGCTTTGAATGAGTCTGTCTTTACTGGTCTGTATCAGATATGGTTGGTTACATGATGCTATAACAAATATACCCGCAAATTTCAGTGGCCTAGCATGATAAAAGTTTGTTTTTTGCTTAGGCAAAATCCAATGGGCTCTTAGAGGGTGTCCTCTGCAGGCCACTCTTACAAGTATAGATTCTGGGATCCAACCCCTTTTCTTGAGGGCCTCTGCTGTCCCCAAGGGTTTCCTTGAGGTCCTTTGCTGGGACAAGCAAAGAGGGAGATTTGGTTGTCATGTCTTCGAGCCAGGCCCAGGAGTGGCAATCTTTGTTTCTGTCACGTTTCCTGGTGCAGAACTTGGTCACATGGGAAGCTGTTTACCCTAGAGGAGAAAACAAGATACTGGAACATACAGCCATCCTGACACACCACCTCGGCCATCTGAGCAGAGGAGGGAGACTTATACCAACTTGTTCCCCTACCTCTCCCTCCCTTTCTTCCCCTCTCTCCTTTCTTCTCTTCTCTCTTCACTTTTCTCTCTGTCATGCTGATGAGGACTGACCACCTGCAAGAGCAGTGAAGCCCAGCTGATTCAAGCTGATGGTCTGGCTTTTCATGAGACTGGTCTTCAAACATCAGAGAAGAAGCACGACTGTCTCATTGAGATTGGAGCACAAGAGCAAATTTGTCTCTAATTAGCCTATTGCTAATTTCCCATGCTAATGATGGAACTGTGATCAAAATCTCCTCCTTCTCCTCCACAGTAAGTCTAAACTCATGAGAGGATGTGGACCAATGTAAGATATATGCAAACCATTCCAATGACAAGTACACATAGGTTCCCTTACTTGATCTCTTCCATTTCCACAACTGAGAAAACCAATCTAATTCTCTAATTCTTTGCATTTTCAGAGTGGCTTCAATCAGAGGACCTAATAGTGCTTCACAAATAGTTAAGTCATTGCATTCATTTTTATGAGTTTTTCAGGTAGCTGAGCCAAATATCTCTCTCTCTCTCTCTCTCTCTCTTTTAATTTACAGCCGAGGTATTACTATGCTGAGCAGGCTGGTCTTGAACTCCTGGGCTAAAGCAATACTCCCTCCTCAGCCTCCCAAAGTGCCGGGATTACAGGTGTGAGCCTCGTGCCAGGACTGCGCATCTAATTTCCGTAGTTTATTGGAGAGAACCTGTGTCACAGAACAGTTAAGGAATTTTTTCATGGTCATTCTCACAACTAATCATTATTGTCAGAAGTTTCTAAGACTCTTAATCATCTAATTCCCCAATCTCACCAGCAATAATCAAATAGTTGATGAAATTAGATTAGAAGTTGCACTTAACCCCTTCTATGACTCCTGCAAAAGTTAAGCATATTTATGTTTCATATTTTTTTAAATATACATTTTGAACCACTGCCACTAAAAGCAAAGGCCTTTTGGCTTCATTCAGAAGAAATTGAGACATATATTTAAAGTGTTCACTCTATCAAAGACAAGGTTTGAAAGCCATCAGGTTATGTTAGATGTTCAAACAAGAGGGATCTTCCAGTTTGTGAAATTGGCTTCACAGTGAGCATGTGTGCCCATGACACAAGCCTAAACAATACGCCTGACTTTTGAAGACAGTTTACAGTATGTCAGTTAGAGGTGATACTCTTTTTTATTTTTTCTTTGAATCGGAGTCTCACTCTGTCATCCTGGCTGGAGTGCAGTGGCACACTCATGGCCGCTGCTGTGTCTATCTGCTGGGCTCTAGCGATCCTTCCACCTCAGTTTTCCAAGCAGCCAGAACTACAGGTGTGCGCTACCATGCCCAGCTAATTTTTTATTTATTGTAGAGACAAGATCTCGCCAAGTTGTCCAGGCCAGTCTTGAACCCACGGGCTCAGGCGATTCACTTGCCTTGGCCTCCCAAAGTGCTGGGATTACAGGATGAACCACCAAGCCTGGCCTGAGGTGGTATTCTAAATGCAAACAGTTTATGTGGAGAGGCAATGAAACACTAACCGAGTTAGGTAAAAAATGATCATTTCATGCACCGTATATAGAATTGTTATGTAATGAGGATAGACTGTCAAGTGGGCTTAAAGTGACATTTTGGAGGAGGGTTTATTGACCAGATACAGTGAATCTGAGATCAATTAATTTTGCTTTGAAGTTTGTTCTTGATCCAGATCTTCAATAAGAAGGCAGTTTCCAAACCACTGGTCTGTGAACACTGCTTGTGATTAATTACCCTTTTATAATCTTAGGAATTCTGTTCTTTGCTATATTTTGAATAACTCAGACTCCATGGGGAGTTGTGTTTTGGCTGGTATATTTGGAACTGCTAATAAACACCTACTTCCTGTTTTTCTTACTACTGTGTATAGCCAATTGTAAAATTACTTGTGTTGCCATCTGTGCTTCTTTTGTGTTTAACTAGCTCTGATTTATGTCATGAAATAATCTGCATCAAAGGGTCTTTGCCAACAAATTTCTCATAGCTTCAAAATGTAAGATACTGTATCTCACTATTGCAGTACAAACTTGAAGGATGATAGGAGAAAGTATTCCATTTCATCAGCACAGAAAAATTGGACTTTCAGTATCTTGAGCCCCAAATATCTCTTAGAAAGAAGTTTGGAGTATTTTTATTTTTTACACACATTTTTAAGAGTATTATTTTATTCTTTTAGGAAAACATGTAATGGGAGAGAAAAGATTTTTTTCTTTCAATGTAAATTTCCTTGCTAAAATCTAAACAGTGCCAGCTACTTGGAAGGATTGCCTGAGCCCAGCAGGTCGAGGCAGTGGTGGCTGTGAGCGTGCCACTGCACTGAAGCCTGGGCGACAGAGTAAGACTCCAACTCAAAAAAAAAAAAAAAAAAAAAAAGGTGTGTGTGTGTGTGTGTGTGTGTGTGTGTGTGTGTGTGTGTGTATGAATACACAAGATTTGTTAGCCATTGTGGAGACTGAGAAGTCCCACAATCAGCTGTCTGCAAGCTGAAAACCTAGGAAAGCAGGTGGTAGAATGCAGTCCAAGTCTGAAGGTCTGAGAACCAGGAGAGCTGGTGGTTGAATATTCCATCCTGAGATTCAGAGAAGAGGAGATGAGATGTCCCAGATCAAGCAGTGAGGCGAGAAGAATGGGACACATTTCTCCTTCCTCTGCACTTTGCTTTATTCAGGCCCCCTGTCCACTGGATGATGCCCACCCCCATTGGGGAGGTCAGTCCCCAAAGTTCACCCATTCAAAGGATAACCTCATTCAGAAGCCCTTACAGACACACCCAGAAACAGTGCTGAATCTGAGCACTCTGTGGCCACTTAAGATGACATACAAATTAACCATGACAGCCACTCACCCACAGGGCAAAAGACGCTTTTGGCATTAAGAGGTTTCCACCCAGGGCTCATGCCCGATCCTTCCATGAGGATCTTTGGGACTGCAGAATCCCTGTCCAACTGACCCTACTACTACTTCTTCCAGGGCCTGTGATTCTAAGTTAATTAATTAGTTAGTTAATTAATTTCATCTAAATGTGTGAGAGGATGTATAGTGCAGAGCCTCACGTTGGCTTCTCTTCTTGTGACTGCTGTGTCCTGGAGGTTTCATGGCTACTCACGAGGAGGACGCTCTGAGACCCACCCCTTATTGCCCCCCCGACTTCCCTGCACAACCTGGCTAGACTCCTCTTCCTAAAGGGCAGAAGCACTAATGTCATTTCACCCACCAAACTGCTCCAGACCCTTCAAACAGCCTCATTGGCTGATCTAATTTAGTAAACATTCCTTAGCCAGTTATTTAATTCTTTATGCTTATATGTGTCTCTTATGACACATATATTCTGTATCTCCTATTAAACCATTGTGATCTGTCATGATTTATCTAAAACAAATACCGAGAAACCAGTCTCGAATTCTCAACCACAGCAAATATTTTTATTTTATTCTTTTAACACATTTTGATTGTATATTTCAGGTAGATGAAAACTGGGAATAGTATGATGGGCACTGTGTATTCACCATTCAGCTTTATCAAACCTTCCTACTGACAGTGTAGGAGGGAGGATTCCTGCTTCTGCACACTCTCACTTGCACTTGTGATCGTCAGATTTTTAAAGATTTCCCTAGTGCAGTCAATATGAAATTGTCTCATTGCTGCTTTAATTTGCATTTATGTGACTTTCAATAGAGAAGACACGTGAAGTACAAGCAAAAATGACCCATGCAAATCCACATGTTTGATGTGGGTGGGCATCATCCAAGCTGTATTTGTTTCAGGCCCTTTCTTATTTTTTATTCTTTTATTATGTTTATTTTTAAATTTTTTTATTTTAAAATTTTAGGGTACAGTTCAGGGTTAGGTATACAAATATTCATTGTGCAGGTACCCTTGTTGATGAGATGTGTCCCGCTTCCCCAGGCAGTTTCCCACTACTGCCAATCCTAACCCCTCCCTTCCCATGCCCCCACAGTTTCCCGCTACTGTCAATCCTTTTCTTATAGTTGTTCAAGGTCAACTTATGAATGAGAACATGTGATACTCGGTTCTTTGTTTCTGTGAAAGATCACTCGGTATTATAGACTCTAAGTCCATCCAGGTTGCTGCAAAGTTCATGATTTTGTTCTTCTTTATGGCTGCGTCATATTCCATTGTATACATATATGCCACATTTTAAAAATCCAGTCCTCTTTTGATGGGCAGCATGGTTGGTTCCGTGTTCTTGCTATTGTGAACAATGCTACGACAGACATACCTGTGCAGGTATCTTTTTTATACAGAGATTTGAGTTCTTCCAGGTATATTCCCAGTAGGGGGATTGCAGGGTCATATGGAAGGTCAATTTTTATAACTTTTAGTAAGCTCTACACTGTTTTCCACAGAGACTGTACTAGTTTACACTCCCACTAACAGTGTAGAAGTGTTCCCTTTATGCCACATCCTCTCCAGTATCTGTTACTTTTGAGTTATTGATGATGGCCATTCTGACTGGAGTTAGGTGGTATCTCAGTATAGTTTTAATTTACATCTCCTTGATGACTAGTGAGGCTGAACTTTTTTTAATGGATTTGTTGGCTGCTCGTATGTCTTCTTTTGAGAACTGTCTATTCATATCTTTTGCCCACTTTGTAATGGGGCTGTTTGTTTTTTTCTTTTTAGTACGTTTGAGTTCCTTATAGAACCTAGATGTTAGGCCTTTGTCAGACATAGAGTTGGCAAATATTTTTTCCCAGTCTGTGGGCTGTCTCCCTGCCCTCTTAATGGTTTCTTTGGCTGTGCAGAAGCTTGTCAGTTTGATGAGATCCCACTTGTCTATCTTATCTCTTATGGCATAGGCACTTGGGGTTTTGATCAGGAATTGGTTGCCAGTTCCCATTTCCATTAGAGTGTCTCCTGCATTTTCTAAGGTTCTTATAATCTGAGTTTTATGTTTAGGTCTCTGATTCATTTGGAGTTGATTTTTGTGTATGGTGATAGGTAGGGGTCTTGTTTTAATCTTCTGCATGTGGTCAACCAGTTTTCCCAGCACCATTTACTGAATAGGTTCTCCTCTCCCCAGTGGTGGGTGGTGGAGGCTTTGTCAAAGATTAGTTGGTTGAGAAATTGAGGTTTTGCTTCTGGAATCTCTATCCTTTTGCATTGGTCTATATGCCTGTTCTTGTACCAATACCAGGCTGTTTTGATTATTATAGCTTTATAATAAAGTTTAAAGTCTGGGAGTGTGATACCTCCTGCTTTGTTTTCTTTGTTTTTGTTTTTGTTTTTTGCTGAGGATTGTTTTGGCTATTCGTGGTCATTTATGTTTCCATATGAATTCCTGTATTATTGTTTCTAGGTCTGAGAAGAATGTTGCTGATAATTTGATGGGTATTGCATTAAATCTGTAGATTGCCTTGGGTAGATTGGACATCTTAACAATCTTGATTCTTCCAATCCATAAGCATGGAATATTTTTCCACTTGTTTGTGTCCCCTTTGATTTCTTTGAGCGGTGTTTTGTAGTCTTCATTGTAAAGGTCTTTCACGTCTCTGGTTAGGAAGATGCCAGGGTATTTCATTTTTTTAGTAGCTATTGTGAATAGAATTGTACTTTTTATTTGGATTTCTGTTTGTTTATTATTGGTGTATAGAAATGCAAAGCTCTTCTAACTGACAAGCTTCTTTTATTTTATACCCTGAGACTTTGCCAAAGTCCTTTATTAGTGCAAGGAGGTTTCTGACAGATTCTTTTGGGTTTTTGAGGTATAGAATCATGTTACCTGCAAAGAGAAATAACTTGATTTCCTCTTTTCCTATTTGGATGTCCCTGATTTCCTTCTCTTCTCTGATTGCTCTAGCTAGAACTTCCAAAGCTATGTTGAGTAGGAGGGGTGAGAGTGGATATCCTTGTCTTGTTCCAGTTTTCAGGGGAAATGGCTCCAATTTATGTCTGTTTAGCAGTATGCTGGTTGTGGGTTTCTCATAGATGGCTCTTACTATTTTGAGGTAAGTTCCATCTATGCTTAGATGTTTGAGGGTTTTTGTCAAGAAGGAGTGCTGGATTTTATCATAAGCTTTTTCTGCATCTAATGATATAATCATGTGGTTTTTGTTTTTACATCTGTTGATATATTTAATTACATTTATGGTCTTATGAATGTTGAACCAGACTTTTGTATCCCACGGATGAAGCCTACTTGGTAATGGTGAATTATTTTTGATATTTTTGTTGAATCTGGTTTGCTAGGATCTTCTTGAGAATTTTGGCATCTATGTTCATCAAGGATATTGGCCCATAGTTCTCTTTCTTTGTTGGATCTTTACCTGGCTTGGGTATCAATGTGATGTTAGCTTCATAAAATGATTTTGGGAGAGTTTCATCGTTCTCAATTGCCTAGAATACTTTCAATAAGATTGGTATCAGTTCCTCCTTGTATGTTTTGTAGAATTCTGCTGGAAAGTCATCTGGTCCAGGGCTTTTTTTTTGTAAGTAGTTTTCTTATGACTTAGTCAATTTCCTGGATTGTTATTGATATTTAGGATCTCGATTTCTTCTTCTTTCAACCTGGGGAGGTGGAGTGATGTCAGAAAGTCCTCCATTTCCTTTAGGTTTTCAATCTTATTTTTTTAAGTTTAAGAAATAAAACTTCACTGCGTAAAGGCTCTTGGGTACCTCAATCCATTCTCCTCACTCCCTTTCTCTCTCCCAGAGACAACCATGATCTTGATTTCAGCATTTGGCATTACCAGAGGTTATTACATAAGTTTGTACTACATACTCATGTATCCAAAACTATATTTTATTATTTTCAAGTTTATAAGCTTAAGATAAAAGTTATAATTTAACAATTGGTTTGCTCTACACATTATTTTGCAACTTTACCCACGTTTATGTCATTTAACAACTTTAAGCTATTCCATTGTATGAATATTTCACAATTTATCCATTTTCCTCTAACAGACAAGTATTTGTTTCCAGTCCTTTGCCCTTACAGTGTTGCTATGAGCATTTTTGTACTTGCTTCCTCACCCCTAATTGTGAGTTTAGGCTTTATACCTAAAATGGAATCCCAGAGTTATGGTTGTGATTCTTTTCTGCTTCCTTAGATTTTGCTAAACTTCTCTGCACATTGTACCCATTTCCATTCCTACTGGCAGTATAGGAGGGAGGGCTCCTGCTTCTCCACACTCTCACTTGCACTTGTGATTGTCAGATTTTTAAAAAATGTCTCCAGTAGGGTCAATGTGAAATTCTCTTTAATTTGCATTTCTCTGATTTTCAGTAGAGAAGACATGTGAAGTGCAAGTAAAAATGAGCCATACAAGATCCACACATTTGGCGATCCATAAATTTAGACTTCTGCATAACAAAAGATACTATAAAGCTAAAAGACAAGACACAGACAGGAAGAATAGATACCCAAGGCACATAGATTAGTATTCAGAATATGTAAAAGAACTCCTATAAGTTTTAAAACAAGATGACCTGATAGAAAACACACAAATATTATGAACAGCAATTCTCAAGGGAAGAAATCAAACCTATACCTGGAGCTCAGTTAGCATTTACTGATTATCCAATGAGTAGAGAGAGTGGCCAAAGCAGATCTCTACAGATGTCGGTGACTTGTTGGGTCCCAGAGGACACAGACCCTGAGATGGAGATTTTGCACAGGAGGTTTGCTAGGGAGTGGCTTCCTGTTGAATGAATATAGCTGGATTGGGTAGAGTGAGAATTGATTTGGGAGCTCTGGAGTTGGCATGGCCTTTCAGAGGAGTCTAGAACTGGGGCAAGTGACTGGGCCTCCGTGTCCTTACATCTATCAGTCATTGGTTTTGGGCCTTCCTAAGGAGCAGAAGTAACCTTTGGTGAGGCAGATCCCTTTGGCAGAGGGAACCTTCCGAGAAGATCATCTGTGAGCCATCAGTAATCTACGATCCTGCCAGTGAGGGGAATGCAGGGGAGCTATGTGGGGCACACTCCATCATCTACCACCTCCAGTATTAAGATCCAGTGAATGAACTAAAGTGATGCGATTAAGACCCAGCAATCCCCCTACTGGGAATATACCTGCAGGAACTCAAATCATTCTACAAAAGAGATACCTGCGCACGCATGTTTATTGCAGCCCTATTCACAATAGCAAAAACATGGAACCAAACATGCTGCCCATCAAAAGTGGACTGGATTTTTAAAATATGGTACATATACATGATGGAATAAAGAGGGGACAAAACTATGGACTTCACAGCAATTTGGATGGATGTAGAGTCTACCACACTCAGTGATCTATCACAGAAAGAAAGAACTGAGTACCACATGTTCTCCCTCATAAGTGGACCATGAGCACCTACCATAATACTACAAGAAAGGGATTGGCAGTAGCAGGACACTGCTAGGGGAGGGTTGGGGGTTAGGGTGGGGCACATGACATTAATAAGGATTCTTGATCCTAAGCCAGGCAACGTGAGAACCAACGGGAGGCCCAAACTTCACCTGCATGTTGATCACTTATGTACCTAACCCTACATTGTACCCCACATCTTTAAAATAAAAATTTTTTAAAAAAGAACACATCCCGTGCTTTGGGAGGCTGAGGTGAGTGGATTGCCTGAGCCCACGGGTTCGAGACCCACCTGGGCAACTTGGCATGATCTCATCTCTACAATAAATAAAAAAAAATTTAACTGGGTGTGGTAGCACGCACCTGTAGTTCCAGCTACTTGAAAGGCTGAGGCGGAAGGATCACTGGAGCCCAGCAGGTCGAGGCTGCGGTGGCTGGAAGCAGCCACTGCACTCCAGTCTGGGCGACAGAGTGAGACTCAAACTCAAAAAAAAAAAAAAAATAAAATAAAATAAAAAAAGAACACACTTTGGAGTTAGAGAGTCCTGGGATTTAATCCAGGCTCTGCCACTTATTCAACTAGGGAACCCTGGGCAAGTTAGCTGTTCTTAGTCTCTGCAATGATATTTTTAAATGAATGTTTATTGAGTGCCTAAGAATACCTACCTTGGGATGTTGTGAAAGCTGGTGAATGTTCACACATAAGGAGCTTGATACAGTTTCAGGCACACATTTAATGTATTGTAAACGATGACTTCATTATTATTATTATTATTATTATTATTATTATTATTAACAATGGTGGGTAAAAACTTGCTTTACTTTTGCTCTATCAGTGTAATATAGCAAGAAACTTTCCTGGAGTGTATTTCTATGGCTCTCTTAGATAAATGGAATACTCATGAGGTTAGTGGGATTTATAGTAGGATTATTCTCTAGTCTAAGCTGGTAAATGCCTTAGCTGTTTAATAAAACATTTCCTGGATTCATATTTAAAACATAACTGATTTCCCACTCCTCAAGGCCAGTTGTTACTTTTTTCTTCCTCTTTTCATAAGACTTAATTTCTGTAACAAAAGGGTAGTCTCAGGTAAGAGAAACAATGCAAATGCCCCATTTCTACCCTGACTCTGCCAGGTGACTGTGGCCCTGACAATGCCAAGTGACAGTAACTGTGGATATTAGAGTGTTCTTTCTTTGTTCGTATTGGGTAGAATAAAATATATTTTGGAGCTGGAAAGCACCATAGACTTTAAAATTATCCAGAGCCACAGTTCATTTTTTTACAGTAGTGGGACTCTATCTCGTCCCACCCCTTACCACTTTTTCTACAAATAAAATCCTATTAAGTAGTCCATTATTTGGAGCAAAAAAACATAGACCAGCTCTGGTTGAAGTGAAGAGAAGGAGACTGGAATTTTCCTTCTCTGTCTGCTCCTTGCAGTCCACCTTTTAACATGGCTGTTCTGGATGCATTTCTTGACTGTGTAGTTTTAAAGAAAGGGAAAGGAAAAGCTCACGATGTAGTACAACCAACTCATTGTAAAGATGAAGCCATGCCTGTTTTCCTCCCACCTCCTGCTTCTTAATTTTCTTTGTTGGATCCTTCTCTTTTTCTACCATCTGGACTCCTTAGGACTTTGACCCCTTCTCTTTCCATACTCAGTCTTTGACGATCCTTTCTAGATTCATGGTTTTCACTTCCAGCTCCATGCTCTTGTCTCATAAACTTAAGCCTCCAAGGCCAGCTCACCCTCTGGAACTCCAGACGTATTTCCAACTGCCCAATTGACACTCTTCTTGGAAATCTAATGGATAGCTCGAAGTTCACTCACACCAAATGGGACTCCAGGCCTTCTCCTGCAAAGCCTGCTCTGTCTCACGTAATGGCAGCCCTGTCCTTCCGGTTGCTCAGACCCAAACATCTTAGTCATCCTGTCTCTTCTCTTTCGCTCATGGCCCACATCGGATCCGCCAGGAAGTCCCGTGGGCTCTAATCAGGCCACTTCTCCTTCGCTGCTATTAACCTGTATCAAGCCATCATTTCAAAACTGGTTATCCCAACAGTGTATCCTCTTAATCAGAATGAGAATCTAATTGATCATCTAAACTATGAAACTGTGAAGGCTCCAAGGGAGAAGGAATGAGCAATTGCATCACGCTGTTCTGGGCAAACAGTAGACATAGTCACCCCACTCTTAACTCATCTCTCTGTCTTCATTCTCGCTAACGTGAAGACTAATCTTGGTGTTTTAGCCAGAGTGCTCCTGCTTGGAACTACCTTTAGATCATCTCATACTGTTCTGACCTCTTTAATGACCCTTTGTTTAACTGAAAGTAAAACAAAGTCCTCTCAAGGTTCTGCTCCCTCTGCTCCCCTGCTGTCCTCCAACCACATCTCCTATTACGCACCGCCTCTGCCTCTTTCTCCAGCAGCCTCTTTGCTGTTCATGCCAGCTATGTTTCTGCCTCAGGCCCTTTGCACCAGCTGTTTCTCTCTCTGAAATGCCCTTCCCCTAGACATCTACGTGGCTGCATTTTTTTACATCTTTCAGTTGTCGCTCCGTCACTAACGCCAACCCTTCTCGTGTTATTTTAAATTATAATCATTCCTTTCTACTCATGTTTCCTTCTTTGCTTCAATTTCTTCTGCAGTACTCATCATCCTCTACTATTTTATACACTTTACTTACTTTCCTTATCTTCTGTGTTTTGCCAAAAGAACATTAACTCTATGTGGGCAGGGAATTATTTTGCTCAGCTTGTACTAAACCTCTTGAGCCCAGAACAGGACCTGGGACATCACTGAAACCCAAAACATCTTTGTTGATAACTGCATGAAGAAGCCTCAAAAGGTTAAAGAGCTTCCTTCAAACCACTTAGGGAGCTGTAGAAAACCTGGATCTGGAACCAGAGTTTCTGATTTCCTACCTTAGGGATTTTGGTTGGATTTATGCAACCACAACGTGTGATGAGAGAACAGACAAGCTCTACTATAACTAGATACCTTGTCTTATTCAAATCTGGATGCCATTTCTGAAAACTGAGTATTGAAAATGACATTGGAAATGGGTCACAAATATTCATGTAGAATTAACTCTAGGTAGAAGTAATTCTTAGTTTTGAGAGCAATGATGTGAAAACAAAAGAAACTGTTCAGAAGATGATCTGAGAAGGATTTCTGTTTGACCCTATTGAGCTAGAGATTAAAATAACACTTTTGTGGTGATCTGCCTCAGAAAACACAATAATTCTAAGAAGTTAGCTATCGTTGAGGAGAAGAATGGTAGCCTGGAGGCTCGTCTCTGCATATTTGGAAATCCGGACATCTATGTGGGTTCCCTTTTATCTTCCTTTATTTCTTTGAGAATATAAATCTTGCCTTCTTGCAAATGCTCGGGGGGTGAATGAATCAAATTTGCAGTATTTTAATACATCAATTGCTGTTGGTAATTGACTTTTTTTTTATCTCTTATGTCTGAAATCTTCTTTCCAAACTCTTTCCCAAGTACCTGCTAAACAAGAACCCCAAATGACTCCTTCTGACTAATTTTAGTTGCTTTTAGTTTATTTTCCTCTTTCAGTAGTTCACCATATACAGGCATTGCTTTCAAGATGTTATTAAACTATTTTTTTAAGAGTCTGTCTTGTATCTATAGTTACATTTAAAGTCTTCCAAAGATAGGGGATGGGCATTGTGTTTTGTTTTTATTGTTTGTTTGTTTATTTTACTTTGTCTTCCTCCTTACTCCTTTACAACTAAGGCTCATAAAGGCTGATGAAGACACTGAGAAAAACTTGATGGTATTTTTGGTCTTACCTTATAATCTTGCTGAATTTACTTTCTTTATCTGCAAATGAGACCACTACTACTAATGAAAATGTTCGTGATTGGGGGAGATGAGTAAATAATTTATGCGTTGGTATCCATTGAGTTGCCTCTCCTGAACCTTCAATTTTGGGGTAACTGTCCCTCCTCCACGGCCTCATTCTCTCTTACCTGCAGGGTACTTGAACAATATGATCCCGCCTTGCTACCCCAAGAGATTGAATAGGGCTGGGAACCTAACCAACAACATCCCTCAGATACTTAGAATTAGGACCAAGAAATTCCAGTTTCACCTGGCTATTCTTTTTTTTTTTGAGTTGGAGTCTCACTCTGTTGCCCAGGCTGGAGTGCAGACGCACACTCACAGCCACCGCAGCATCGACCTGCTGAGTTCCGAAGATCCTTTCACCTCAGCCTTCCAAGTAGCTGGAACTATAGGCGTGCTACCACGCCTGGCTAATTTTTTTGATTTATTGTAGAGACGAGGTCTCGCCAAGTTGCCCAGGTTAGTCTCGAACCTGCAGGTTCAGGCAATCCACTTGTCTTGGCCTCCTAAAGTGCTGGAATTACAGGCTGAGTCACCAAGCCCGGCAGCTATTCTTTTAAACAGAGAAGAGGTGAACTCAGAAGGTATTGTTTGGAAAAACATTTTTTTTTTTTTTGAGTCGGAGTCTCACTCGGTCGCCCAGACTGGAGTGCAGTGGCCGCTCTCGGCCACCACAGCCTCGACCTGCCGGGCTCCGGTGATCCTTCCGCCTCAGCCTTCCGAGTAGCTGGAACTACAGGCGCGCGCTACAACGACTGGCTGATTTTTGATTTATTGTAGAGATGAGGTCACGCCAAGTTGCCCAGGTGGGTCTCGAAACCGCGGGCTCAGGCAATCCACTCACCTCGGCCTCCCAAAGACGCAGGATTACAGGCTGAGCCACCGAGTCCAGCTGGAGAAACTTTTTCTACCATGCGGTTAAATCAGAGAGCACACAGTTCTGCCGTTAAAGAGAATAAAATAAAGGCAAAAGAAAGAGGGGATCTGGGGTTTCTCTAGAGCATGCCAATTTCTCATTTTTAAGACCCAGGTACACCCCTGCTCTGAGGTTAGTGAGATACTCTGGCATCCACATAATCAACTACTACTATCAATATTAACTTTAATTAGCATTAGCTGGTTTCTGTTACAGTCAAAATCATCCTGATTAATACATCACATGTGAAAGTGATTCATAAATCAGATATTGTTGGCTATTACTGAGTAACTTCTTTTTACTGTGTTCCATATTCTCTTTTTATAATTGAGCCCTACATGCCTAGAAATGTGCTAAGATTTTTGAAGTTAATCAACATAGTAGCCTCCACATCTGTCCCCAGCATTTACCAGGGAATGTGTTGTTACCAGCAGCCAACAAATACATTTCCTTTGTGTGCTTTCAACCTGATACAGCTGTTCTGTGGGCAAGAGCGGAACTGGGACTTCTGTGGTAGCAAGCTAAGATTGCATCAGACATATAGGAATGTGCAGACTGCAAGAATGATGTTTCGACCAAAAAACCTCCTAGAGCAACAATGAAGAGGACAGGGGGTTGGTGCTGGTGGACTAGAGAGTGGTGGAGCTGGGCGATACTATTTCACAGCACATTTTCAGAGTCACTTCCAGCCAGCCTTGCAGGGATGCAGAGCTGTGCCTCGAAATTAGTGCTCTTGCGTGGTCCATTTTGGTGTTGCTCATGCCACCTCATCAGGGGATCTCTAAGAGCCAAGATAAAATGAAAAGGATGTGCTGCAGGATCGAGTGCAAAGATCTGTAAGTTAAACCCCTTTCCTTTAATTTCACATTGAACTTTTGAAGACTTTAAAGGAGATTCTAACACAAAGGACCCATTCAAGTTACTGTAGAGGGAAGTTGAAAACATGCATCTGCACACATCTTGGCTATTTGTGAACTACAGAGAATCCAGTTAGGAACACCACTGGGCCTTTCTCCACACCTCCCACGTGTAAAGTCAATATGGGACGTTAATTACAGGCACCCATATCGGAAACAATTTTGGAGTCAGAACAACAGTGGTGCAATCTTGCCCTCCAAGAGGAATGCGCGGGTCTGCATGGCAAATGTCACAGATGGCATGGCCCGCTGAGCAAAACCACAATTCCCTGTCATCCCTTCTTTCACGTTGAAACACAAGTGCCTGGCCTCGGAGCAGAGCTGGGTCTGTCTCCCATCACTGGCAAACGCGAGCAGGGTTTTAAACGCACTGGTACTGTGGTTGTTTTTGGAATGCGGCAGAAGTTGACACAACGGGAAAATGGTAGTGACTGAACCCAAGCCATCTCCTGCTGAGAGGCAGCCAGTCAGGAAAGGACCAAGAGGGTTCAGCAGAATCCTAGAATCCTGGTTAGAGCTCAATGAAACCACTAAGACCAACCCCTTAGTTGCAATTCTACTGGGAGAGAGACCCGGCATCTCCAAAGGGGGGCACACTTGTCTCCCTCCAAGTATACTTTCACTCTTCCTCCACACTCATTGATTTCAACAGCCTTAAAGTATTCTGGGGGGAAAATGGTCACATGATTGTTCTCTACCGAAGGTTCTCTGCATTGGCGTGCTTTCTTTGAAAGTTTCATTATGGGCCGGGCATGGTGGCTCAAGCCTGTAATCCCAGTACTTTGGGAGGCCGAAGCGAGGGGATTGCCTGAGTCCACAGGTTCGAGAACAACCTGGACAGCTTGGTGAGACCGCATCTCTACAATAAATAAAAAAATTAGCCAAGTATGGTAGCACGTGCCTGTAGTTCCAGCTACTTGGAAGGCTGAAACGGCAGGATCGCCGGAGCCCAGCAGGTCTATGCTGGAATGGCTGTGAGCATGCCACTGCACTCCAGCCTAGGCAATGGAGTGAGACTTCAACTCAAAAGAAAAAAAAGTTTGATTACAAATTCTAGAAGCATTTAGTGACGTGCCAATTTGGAAGCATCAAACAGAAAGATTTATAGCATTGCAAAAATTGTACACAATTATTATATTGCAAATCAATGGCTAACAAATGTTCTGAAGCTAAAAAATAAATAATTTTTTATTGGTTTGTATATAAAACATATAAGGGAGGTGTAGTAATAGCCGTTCAGATACAGTGATAAGTGGTAATCCTCTAGCACTGATTTCTCCATATAATGAATATTAGAAAACTAAGGTACATACACTTTGGAATCAGATTGGATGCAAATCTTGGCTCTATTACAGCAAAGGTATCATCATAGGCAATTTATATAACCTTTTAAAACCTCAGTTTCTTTCTTGGTAAGCAGGAAGTAAAACCCACCTCACAGAGTTGTGATAAGCAGTGAAATAATAAATATAGCATACCTGGAATTACTAGGAGCCAAATAAATGTGACTTCTCTGTGCATACTTTTCCCACAGGTTACATTTGCCACCAGTACATTCCATATTATTTTGATGCCTTCTCCCCCCACAAATTAAATTTTGTTTTTAATTCATTTTATTTTCCAAGGAGATGTTACAAAACAGAAAAAAACAAAACCAGTGGAGAACAATCCCTTAGGAATAAGCTGATTACTGCTGATTATCCCCCAGTATTGAGTGCAGTACCTGGCATTTGGTAGATACTCTGTGTTTTTGATTGACTGGATGGTTGTTCATCAAATGTTTTAATTTAAAATTTCAAGCTTTACTTTAAAAGGAGCAGTCACAGTTGCCAAGCAAGGAATCAAACCTTTCTTAGAAATATATTTCCACATATACAAATGTTCCATGATTTGTTACAAAGAACAGAATTAGGAACTGAAGCTGAAAGTCCTACGAAAGGTTATTTTAGCTCAATTTTAAGACCTGTTTAACAATTAGAACTGCCCATTTGTATAGTGGCATTGTAAAGTATAAGATGAAATGATTTTAAATACATTCTCTTTCCTTGAAATGTCTCCTATCTTTATTATGTCTCTGTTATTTTTTTTAATTCACTGAAATAATAAGTCTTTTTTATCTATATGTGTGAACCAGGTAACGTTAGTGAACTTTAAATAGTCACATACTAATATCTTAGTATGTCAAAGCAATGTCTCATTCTGAACAAGCAGTGTGTGGATCTAACCTTGTCTTGGGTGAATGTAGATGTAGTTATAAGTGGACAGGGATTTTGCTCCTGATTCAACCTTGGAAGTGCCAAGAAGTGAGAATTAAAATTTGGCTGCGTAAGAAATCAGGTATCCAGGATCAGGGAAAACCTTTTAAAAAATTGTTCTGGGAACTCCTGTGTTGAGTGTCCTTTACAACCTCCTCCAAATAATTTACTCAAGGCTATGCTGGGTTACCAGCTGGAAATCTAAAATTGGTGGTGAGTGAAGACCTATTTTATAGCATCCCTTGTTTGTTCATCAGATAAACTTTACAAACCCAGTGGAGTCCCATCCTAGAGAGGTCTCTGTCTCCAATTCTAGGGGGTAGAACATCAGGAAAGAGGAAAAAAGGGTTGTACTGAACTTGCTTTTCTATTCATCCTTATAATCTTGCGTCTCTCTTAAAAGACTACCTGTTAACAGAAACAAAGTTACTGCATCTAATTCAGGGAAAGAAGGAAATTTGAAGTCCTGATGAATTCTGAGAGCTGTATTTCTAGCAAATTGGACCAGGAGAGGTGGCAGAAGCTTCATTCTTGAAGAGCCCTTCAATAGAGGAACAACGTAATAGAAATGGGGGTGAGGCAAGTCAACTCTATGTACTTTTGCCATTCAGTAACTCTACAGGAATTTTTGAGATAAGATGCATTGAATTCTGGTTCTGGAGGTGAGGTTTCGGAACTAGAAAATTTTACCATGTGATTCTGCTTTAGCCTCTGTTTTGCGGTAGCTGTTAGACTCTCAGTCCGGTTGCTGGATGAAATCTATGCATTTTCTGTAGTGCTACTTCAACAAAGAAGTTGATTAGATCTCTTACCTCTCAGTCAAGTTTTTTGCTGCCCAGAAGGAAGCTACAGCAACACTTCGTATTTAGTCATGGAAAATGATGTGTTTACCTCAGAACATTTTAAGTTAATGGAAAACCTGGAAAATATCAATTTGGTGATAATGCAAAGTCCAGAAAGTAGTAAATAATTCTAGCACCTTTCTATGCCCATGAAACAACACTAGCTTTGTTTTATTTTATTTTTCTATTTTAAATCTATTTTCTGTTTAAATCTCAGGGGGCTCTATTTTCTGCTTTGCAAGTCTCATTAAAACACAGAATCTTAAAGTAAGGTTTGAAAAACACACAAGCACCCATAAGTTCTACTAATTCATACTGTCCTGAGTTGTCTGGATGCACACATTCACCTTCAGAGAAACTTGGTCAATCTGTTGAATCTCTACATGGCAAAAACATTTTAGTCTGTCAGTGTCTGCTTGAAGAGATGTATCCGTAGGAATTAATACATATTTATTTTATAGACTTCATTTTATGATTAGCAGATTACATGTTTCAATTATATGCTTTGAAGTGTCTAGGAAGAATAATTCATGCTAAAAATAATACTGCTTAGGGCACAGGGCTTGGGTAGAGGGAAGATGTGTGAGGGTCAGCATGGTGCAACTGTTACTTCACAAGCCTAGGCACTGGAGTGGCACTACAGGGGAGCATGCATTTATTCATCCAAAATATATTGAGTCACTGTTCTGTGCCAAGCCCTGTGCTGGACACTATGGATACCATTGTCTGTCTGCCCCATGGACTTAACAATTTGTGCATTGCCAGCGATTGCTAGGGATAGCTTACAGAGCTGTGTGGAAGGAAATAGAAAGCCAAATCATGGTACTGTTTGGACTGAGACAGGTCCCAGCACAGTCTAAGAGGAGTAACCTAATTCTCTATTAAGTGTGGGCTCCGAGGAGTCAGGTTCCCAGGAGGCTATTCGATGTTTTGGTCAAGAAGCTTAATGGTAAGTTTTCAAATTGGAAGTCTGTTCAAGAGCAAGTTTTATGTGCTTTATCTAAAATGCCTTAGCCGAAATTCAGTCAAGCTAGTGAAATAAAAATAGTAAGTGAATTTATGTGACTAGGAGAATAAAAAACATTTTAACCCCATTAGTTACTTTGTGAAAAGAAAAAAAACAATTTATCGATTTAAAAACAGCTGGCATTATTGAGTGTTTACAATGTACTAGGAGCTGCATGAAGTGTCTTGGATACATACTCTCATCTTCAAAATCAGTCCTTTAAGCTGCATGCTATTATTATCTCAGTTTTACAATTAGGAAATTAAGGTACAGAAAGCCTAACTAGCTGTTGAATGGGAGAGGAAAGGGCAGATTTGAATGGGTTTGGATCATGATCTCGAATGACATAATTTCAAACTCCGTAATCCCAAATGTTGAAATCCTGAAAGATCAGAATTCCTAAAGTCTAGATCTCTAAAGTCCAAATCTCCCCAAATCATATTAATAGGACAGTTGCATCATGTTAGGTAGAACTATTACCTTGTTATTGTCTGTATTTGGAAATTAAGTGTGGTTTAAAGAGATGGGCATGGATGCCAAGTTGACAAGGGGTGGCTTTGTGAGTTTAATTGTAAGTGTCAACTTGACTGGATTAAGGAATATCTAGAAACCTGGCGAAGCATTATTTTGGGTGTGTATATTGAATCATAGAAGGAGTCAAAAAGAGCAACACCATATAGAAAATGAATGTGAACATATTCTTTGAGAGCCATGTCCTGAAAAGAAAAAAAGAAAGAAAGAAGCTGTTTGTAACGATGCAAGGCTTGAAAATATCGATAATAATCATGAGTGTCAGCCAACTTCTATGGGCCTTCTCTGTGCAATTGCCCAGAATCTATACCAGTAATATGCTTTTTTATATGTGAAATATTCTTTTTAGATTTTTTTGTTCTTTTTTCTTTATTTTTTTCACTATTTTAAATTGTCAGCATTATTTTTATAATTCACTATGCTGTGCATTTCATCTTTGTGTCATTTCCAATAGTGAAGGTATAAATTTTGTAGAGACTTTTAGAGGGCTCTAATTCATTTTATGCACTTTTTGCAAATTTGACTCCGTTGTAGTGCATTATCATAATGTTGACTCTGTGTAAGCTCTGTGTGTGTGTGTGTGTGTGTGTGTGTGTGTGTGTATGTGTAAAAACATTGAAACTTCCTCGGTAAATGAAGAGATGTCCTTTTTGTACATCTGCGTTTGGGAAAGATAAAATTTCTTGAGGCATTGGCTCTTTGGGCGACTCTGTATGCCATGGTGGTCCGTCTAAGTTTTTGGTTGATCTCATCAAAAGAGTTACGTTGTCCATCACAGTATTGAAGATGACCGTGGTTATAAAGCTGGGCACAAAATTACTCACTGTCGTGATATGCATTTATACATTTCTCTTTTTGACCTGTTTCTAAATTTGTGAATACGGTTTGTCTGCTCATACCTGTTATACCCAAGTGACTGTTATGCCTGTGTATGCTTGCAAAAACGTATATGTTATTATTACCTATTTTTTGTGTGTAAAGTGGTCTATGAAGCACTCTGTCATGTTTCTATTTGTTTTTCAAATAAATCCCCTTTAAAAACATGTAAATGAATACCTTTTAAAATTCTTTTAATTTTTTTTCAGAATCATATTTTCGGGACTTTGCTCTTTTGAAATTTCAACATTTGGGATTATGTGTTTCAAGATTATGATCAGTTCCTGATTTGAATCCTAATCTCTGACTTCAAAACTCATGCTCTCGACTGGTCATTGTCACTATTGCTGTTGGTGTTGGACTAGGCTGGAGAGCCAAAATCCACTGCTTATTCAGTATTCTCTAATCTGTTTAATGGTCCTATTATCTTCACAAGCCAGAAATCTGGGAGTCACTTTAAACATTTTTCTTTCTCTCTTCCCCTTTCCCCTCATCCATCAGTCTTTAAGTCCTGACAATTAAAACCTGGACAACTATAATCATTACCTAACTAATCTCTCCCCCCCGAATTGAGTCTTAGAGTGATCATTCTAACCACAAAGATGCTCATGCCACATTTTTGCTGAAAAATCGTTAGTGACTTTCAGAACCGACATCATCAGGGCCCTCCACCCATTCTGATATCTCACCCTGTACTCCGGGAACCTTGAACTAGTTGCTTCTATGTCTCTGCCCATCCTTTTGGTCTAGGACCAAAGTGACTTCCTTATAGTGTTTACAGCGAATAGAGAATGTCTCCTTCTCTGAGAGGCCATCCCTGGCCCTGCCAGACAGAGGCAGGCCCTTCTACCTCCAATTGCGCCACATCTGTGTCTCTGTGTTAACCTTCCCATTTCCCTCCACTACATAGTGAATGTTTCAAGACAGGAAAACCTGTCAGACAGACACCATTTATCGGCAAGACCAAATACCCCATACCAAAAAGAAGCCTCTGTAATAAGCGCCTTGCGGTCCCCTAAGTCCTATAGCAGTCATGCTCAGGGTCCTCAGAGGAGAAGCTTTCCATACAGGGATGCATGAAGACTGGACACCTATTCTGCTCAGCTCATGTGTCAAATCCCCTTTAAAAATATATAAAAGAATACCTATTAGAGAAGTTTTTTTTTTCAGAATTATGTTTTCAGGATTTTGATTTTTTGAAATTTCAACATTTGGGATTATGGCATTTGGGACAGCATAATCCCTCTGCATTTCTCTGCTGAAATGTACTAATTTAGGCATCTTACTCACCTCATCAGTTACGCTGTTCTCTAAGCTTGCAGCAGGAAAAGCTTTGTTAGATCTGCTCTTCCTCCTTACTCACTGGGCATAGTTCCTTTGTCCCTGCACATGAAGAGACATCACAGGAATGTGATCTGTTTGTCCCCTCCACAAAGGATACTTCCTTCTCTACTTTTCTTTGTATTTGCATTTTAAAAAATAATTCAAGTGTCTCACTTATAGGTTCTTCTTTGGATAACTTATGAAATGGATCTTATTATGGTAAAAGTGATAGATCTCCTCATTTGGAGATTAGACTCTCTTGGGTCATTGTTCTTGCTCAATGCTGGCGAGTTGTGGCACGTACACAACTCCTTACCACCCTGGAAGACATCAAAAACTGATTATTGCATTCTTTGTCACCAAGTCTAGACACAGCTTCAAAATTTTGCTCACCTCAGCACTTCAGGCTGCCACCCCGCATCAGTTGGAGTTGATACTTAAGAAGAAAACTATTTACTGTCTTCAATCCAAAGGGTTACTTTGATCAGTGTTCATACTTCAGCACTATAATCTACCTAGTAATTCTTGAAGAAAATGGAACTGTGTTTCCCCAGGGACCATAACATGACCTTTATTAACTTTTATCCTGCTCCCATGAAGCTATTAGGTCCTTTACAATGAAAATTTAAGAATCTACAGCAATCCTCCTGAGTATAATGTTAAAAGCAACTTCAAAACTGGACTTATTTGTATGTACAAAGAGCGGGAGCCACTGTCATTTATGCATGAGTAGAGTGAGTCTGAAATATTCAGTGCACCAGCTGTTTACATTCAGTCTCTGATACATATCATAAGATGTGTAAATGGTGTGAGAAACAGGTAAAAGAAATTGAAAAGCTGTAGTAGTAAGATCACTGGGCTTCTTCTAAAAGCATAACATTTGACATAAGACAAAAATGATGATCAACTGGTCTATGGGGCAAGACTGAAAAGTGATCTAGAGACTGAGCTGGGAGTCAGGGAGATTTGAATTTCTGCCTGTTGCCAGCTGTGTGATGCTGGGTAGATTTTTAACATCTCTGAGCTTTACTCTCTGCATGTGTAAAGTGGAGATAGTTACAATGTCCGGGTGAGATAATGAGATAAATGAGATAATGTGGTACAGCCCTTCAAGAGCCTGACATATACAAGTAATCGGCACTTGATCAATGCATCCAGTGATCAATGTAGAGACATTTTATTACTTAAACTGTAATTAGAAAGGTTGCCCTGGGTTAAGATAATCTCTCACCTCTGACAGGTTTTCCTCCGAGAGATCCTTAACTCAACTGCACAGCCGGATTTGACTAGAGGGGAGATCAGCTCTGAAGAGAGTAATCCAAATCTAGTGGGATCTTAAGGACAGTATTGACTACATTTGCTGCAGATGGTCTACATCTGCCCTAGGACCACCAATGCTTCCTGTTGTCCAGCCCAGAAGGAGCTGGAGACCGCCCCAAAAATCACCCCTGTGGCAAAGAAGGACATGATCAACAAGATTCAGCCTTGCAATGGCTCCAGGAGAATTTGTACACAAACTCAGAGAACATATCTGTTGCTCTCACGGCATCTGAACCAACATGTATTCAAGAGCGAATAAGACAAAAAAGTGCCTCTCCTGGGCCAGCAGAGTTCTGAGTGTCACAATCTTCAGTGTAACGCCAAGGGAAATCAGCATAGCCATTCTTGTTTTATAGGCAGAAACCCATAGCACCAAGGGATTAGATAATTTGTATTGGAATGAGATTTTACTAACTCCATAGAAAATTGACCTAAAACTTAAACATGGATAAACCACATCCTTTATTTAAATGGTATTTTACAGTCTATACTGAAAGAATACTTAGTGATGGAATTTCCAGATTGGCTGTTCATGAGTTCACAGAAAAATTATGCAACTTTCCATTCATTCAGCAAACATTTATTCAGCACATACCAAGTGTTAGGCACTGTGATTGATCCTGGAGATACAAGCTCGTATGAGACTATTGCCAGCCCTCAGGGAACACACATGGAAAGAAATAGAATAAAATGATACAGATACTGAAACAGTGACAAAAATCTGTACATGTTAGAGTAGGATCCCAAAGAGGAGTAAGTCCTGAAAGATCACTCCCTGTTTGTTTTGCCCTGGGTAGGCTTGGCAACAGAAAGAATGCTACTGAACACTAAAACGGCTGCTATCCTTGCCAAGTTTAAACCCACAAATAGGCGAACATAATATACATCTAAGAGCTAGAAGTCATGAGTGCCTGTGTGCTTAAAATATTCTCTTTTGTGTCTAGTATCTGAAATGAGATTGCCATCATTTTCCAAATCCTCAAAAATAAGCTTTGTAGTCTCCTCCAATTTGGTCTCTAAACATAATTCCTTGCTAATAGCTATCTTTCCAAGGTAGAGCCTTATCAAGGGGAGGGCTGAACTCAACCCAGAGGTTTGACGGTTGGGAGGAGGGTGGAGTTCCAGGCCATGCCAAAATTAAATACAACTTTCAACCCACTTATGCATTCTCTTCCTGAAACATTCCCTTGGGTTGACTTTGGCAACACTGCATTTTTCTGGTTTCCTCCTAACCTACCAGCATTCCTCCATAGCCTCCTTTGCTGACTCATCATCCTCGGTCTTTAATGGAGGGGTTTCTCATGCCCTTTTATTGTCTCACTGTAACGCTTTCTTGAAGTCACTTCCTATTCCACCGTGACTTCTGTTACAATACATGCATCAATCACTATCACCTGTCTCCAATTTAGATCCTTCCTGTAACATCCAGAAATATTTCTGTATCTATATCTTTATCTATCGCCAACTCTAAACTTGATATTGCACTTGGAGGAGTCACAGCTTCTCTGGAAAAATCTACAGAGGACAGAGGATGGAGCACATAGCATTTTCTCTGAATTTGGGAACTATTGTCCTCCTAATTCGGGGACTCTAGACTGACTACACATTTGAAACTTCTGAGGAGTTTTGAAAACATGTCTGTGCCTGGGCCTCCTGCTGAACCAATTTAATAAGAATCTCTGAAATTAATGTGTAGCCAGGCTAGGAGTCACTGAACATGTTACTCAAGTTGGAAACTGATGAGTTGTCTTGGTTTCTCCCTTTTCATCGTCCTTGTGTGGTCAGCCTCCTGGTGATATTTTAGCTGGCAAACAGTTCTTGACTTTACCTACTGTTTTCCGTCATCAAAGGCACCACCCTAAACTAAGGTGCATCTTTTCTAGCCTGAAATAACCTTCTAACTGATCTCATTGCCTCTGTTCTTAGTTCACATCTATACCATTATCCTCGATGAAGCGAGGGCTCTTTAAATATATCTGGTCACATCACTCCCTTGCTTAAAATACTGCACTGGCTTTCTGCTTGCTCTTAGAATAAGCCCCAAAAACATATGGCCTATAATGATGTGGATATAAGGCTATCGTATTTTTGTTTTGGTCTGATGAGCACATTTACCCATCTCTGCTCTGAAAAACACATCTTCCTAACCCCAATATACTGAGTGGGCATATGATCACATCTCCCAGGGGTAGGAATCATGATGATGTAAGCCTTCCAAGCTGACAAGTGTCCTCCCACCTTACAATTTTGGGGACAAGACTAGAAGCAGCCTCGCCTCTGGTTTCATAGCAAAAGGTTACACATTTCAAGCTCTTGGCAACCATCTTTCTTTCCTCAGCTCACAGGATCAAACCCAGTACTCCTGGCAATGGAAGAAATCCTTCCTATGATTAATTAATTAATTATTTGAGCAATATTTTGTTTACTGTCTCTCTTTTTCTGGTCAACTGTTAGTTCCATGAAGGCAACAGCCATACCTACTTTGTTCACTGAAGTATCTTCCCTTCCTGGCACATAGAATGCCATCATTCTTTGATGAGTAAATGAAAGAAAGAATGAATGCCTAGTCTTGGAAATATCTACTGCAATGAAGGTCACATCAAGGAGACAGATGCCAAGGGAAGGTTCGTAGATCTGTTTTTACCAAATTTCACTGTGTAGATTCAGAAAAAGGGTCTTGAAATGGAGATACATATGTTATATAAATATCTAGTAACCCACCTTGGAACAATCAGAGGTTTTTGGAGTTTTCTCCTACCAGAAGATGCTCCCCTGACATCTTTAGACTCCTTTTCCCTAATAAGGTAAAATTTACATCCCAAAACACTCCATGTAGTCACTGTGAGCTGCTTTATTGTATAGTCCTACATCAGAATGGAAGGGAAAGTATGCTTTTTAAGTTCCTTAAAATGCAATTCTATTGAAAATAGCTGTTGAGACACACTCATAAAATAAGCTGCTAAGAAATAATAAGAGATATGATAGCATTATAGAAATAAGTTTTTGTGTTCCATCCAGAAAATATTATGCAATGCAGGGACACAAAATCCTCAAGAATTTAATAGTTTTGTACACCCTTCTATAATTTTTGCTTCATAATTTAATTTGTTATAGTTCTTGATGCTTGAATGTGCCATTTGAGGCGGTAGCTTTGAGTTGGAAATATTTTGCAAGCAAACTCTAAAAGTTTATCTATCTTAATTACAAAGAATATCTGACTCAGATTTATTCCGTCTTTGAACTTCACTCATCTCCAACCTATACTCCCTGGGATAGGGATAAGGGATGAGATGAAATCAGGGGTGTGTTATGGTCAAGGCTGTGAGAGGGATGGTATGGAAATAAAGCCTCAAATGGCTAGCAAACTACATGGAAAAAAAATCTTGTTCTTATCACTCCTGCAAATCTTAGAAGAAGCCACCCATCCTTCTATTAATAACTCATTTTCTGTGAATTTGTTTGCATGATCTCTACTTCAGTACTTCAGTGTCTCAGATTTACCTCTGAAATGATCATGTCATTATCATTTGCTTTTTTTTCTGTAGCAAGAGGGTCTTACTTTGTCTTACAGACTGGAGTGCAGTGGCATGACCATAGCTCACTGTAACCTCAAACTCCTGGGCTCAAGCAATCCTCCCGTCTTGGCCTCCCACATCCCTGGGATTACAGGTGTAAGCATGAATCACTGTGCTTGTTCTATCACTTGCTTTTAATTAATAAATAGATGTGTTCACTTAATGAGGTACTCATTCTGATTTCTGTTTTTTTTATTATTATTATTACTTAAAAAAATCTATGGATGAAAACCTCTGTTTTCAGTTGACTCTTTGATTCTATACCTTATCTGAATTGCCCTATAGTATCCACTGGGCAATGGCGGAGAGGTGGGAATAGGAGAAGGATATTTTCAGCACACCAGGGTCTCATGTTCTCCAGATTTCACAGAAAACTCTCAGTACAATTTCTAACAGTTTTCTCCATCATCCATTTATAGAAGCATTTTACTTACTAAACTCCTTCAAAGTAGAGGTTGGAGAACAGGTAATTAGCTTTACAGTCAAACCTGGTCAATTCTAACACACTCTTAAAAATCAGTACTATTTTTCTGATTTCAAAATTAGAATTTATTCATGCCGAAGAACATATCTTCTGTATTCAAATAATGCGGAAGCGAAATTTTACAAAGGAAAATTCTCATGACCACGTTTGAAGTTGGGAATGGAATAAAAGCCAGGGATGAAAGAGGTTCGTTGCAGACTGTTGAAGCCCAGACCTCAAGGACCCTCACTTTCATGAACCCCTTCAAAAGCTCTATAAGAGTCCTAGTAATGTGTCTATATAATCAGTTTTTAAAAAATAGAATGTGTAAAAGTAAAATAGTTGAACTTCAGTGAACGATGGCTACTTTCTCCTTCCACCCTCACCTGCTCTGGAGTGGCACTGGGTTGCCACAGGCATTTTGGGGAAGGTTTACAGAAAAGTTGAGTTAGGAGTCCATCTGGGTTTAGGTCAGAGGGCATAGTTACAACGGTCATATCCATGCAGAGCTATTTAGCATGCTGTTTTGGTGGAAATTACTTCCATGCTCGCTCCCCCAGCCACGGCCTCAACCTGCCAACGTTACTACCCAAAGGTACAGAGCAAGAGCCCACATGTGGACATGTGTATTAGCTACAGCCCCTAGTGAGTGGCAGGGGAGAAGCACAGGTTGAGCTATCTGAGGAAAACAATTCCAATCATCAGGTATGTAAACTTGTAAGAGAATTTCTCAATTCTCATCAATGCCTCATCAAAACAGAAGTTCTCGGTTCCAGGAATATACTTGATAATGTATTTGATACATTTAGAAATATTTTTGCAATCTCTCAATAGGGTATTTTTCAGAACTACTATGTTTTTCGGACACACGTATGTAGTGATACTACAAACACTTTGTGAAGTTACATGTTTTATACATCTCAAGTCACAGAATTACGTGGACATACTGAATAAATATTCACATTTCTTATTGACTTAAATAAAATGCTGACAGCAACAGTAGCGTAAAACTTAGAATAGTATAACAAGTGCCTTGACTAGTTACGTTTGGTTTATTCAAAAAGTATTTAAGATTGACCCCTGCATAAGAAAACTTGAGACACTCTGAAATCTTACAGTTCATTTATGAAAAACCTGATAAAAGTTTTCTCAAATTTGACAACATCCTAAGAATGTACATGTATCGCTAGTATTAAATTGTGATGCTAAATGCAACTTTTCTAAACTATCAGTAATCAAAAATAAATTTGATGAATGGTGTTAGAAGAATGATATCATTCTTCTAACACCATTCTATTCTAAGGACTGATATTACAAAAGCAGTGGCATATGAAAGCATGATAAAAAATATACGAGGAGGGAACCCCAAAAATCGGAATTATATTTTTGGAGGGTGACTCCCTGTAGTACACTCGGAATGTGCTCCTCTAGATCAAATGGTTAACCGAGTTTTTATCTGGAAGTTGTGAGAAGATTCTGTCATGATTTGCCAAAGAAATGTCCCGAGTGGTGGCAAACAGGTGACTGGTTCTTCCGCTGCGGCGAGGCCCCTGCCCACACGTGCCGAGTGTTCGACAGTTTTTGACCAAAACCAGCCTGACCCTGTGCCCCACACTCTCTATTCACTGGATCTCACCCCGAGCAACTTTTTTTGGCTGTTGTTGCTGTCTTTCCAGATGAAAACAGTCCTCAAAGGGAAATGTTTTGCTGAGGTGGAAGAGGTGAAACAAGAAATGGCACGCATACTAAAAGGCATCCAAACCAATGAGTTCAAAAACTGTTTTGAACTATGGAAAAAGCATCTCGATAGGTGTATTGCAGCAGATGGAGAGTGGTTTGTAGATGACTGAAGTGTAAACACGGAAGAATAAATACATAATTTTTTATAAATAAATTCCAGTTTTTTGGGGATCCCCTCAAGCCCATATACAAGAAATGTAGAAAAAATTTCTTCAGAGGTGTGCTAAGACAGTTAATAAAAAATTGCTATTTTTTTGTTGTTGATGCTTATGCTTTTGCAGTTTAAAAGAATTATAACTTGTGCTTTTTCTTGTTCTAAATAAATAATTATTTCATATCTAATTTATTCATTTTTAAATGAAATATAAAACTTAGGTCCCACAAGACCTGAATCCAATACTGGTAAGGGACATCGTTTCTATGTTTTTGAAAACATGGTGATTTTTTTACATGTTGACAAGGCGGTTTAACATCAAATGGCTTCATCAAAGTATTTTCAAAGATGAAAATGCCCTGCTTTGAACCAGACCCATCCCAGGGGCGAGGCCAGGGCACACAGGATCAAACCTCATGCTTAGAAAGTAAGCCCCTGACGTTATGTCCAAGTGAGGTAACTTGCAGTTACCAGGAAAGTAGAAGTGATTCAGCACACACCTTTCTATGAGTGTCCTAGTAGCAACCACAGGCCCTGGGTGCATTTGAATGGATTTTTAAAAAAAAACTTACCTTATGGCTAGCATAGTTATAGCACTTCCCCACCCACACCCACCCCAATTGGATTTAAAATTTAAACACTTACAAGAGGCCACAGCTTCCGTAACCTTGCCTTGACCTTGGGAAAGTTCTGCCACTCCTTTGGCCCTGGCCCTTAGGCAGATAAAGCTCACTGGGCCTCAAATATTATTTTTTGTTTCCCTTCTTCATTTACTCTTAAGTCATCTTTTTTTTATGTCAGGTATGAGGAAAATTTACAAAACAGAATTATACCTAACACATTCCAATAGTCTTACTAAATGATTGCCTTTATGAAGCTGTCCAGAGCAGCAGCATCCAAGTTAATGGTCTGGGTGCCTAGGAAGTATCTTCACATCTCATGTGGTTTCCCATTGTTTCACACAGGACCATGGCCAAACCAAATGACAACAAACTAGAGTGGAAGGCATTCATCCAGAGGAAGGCTTATGCTTGACGGACAGTGATGTACTTCAACTCTAGTCCTTAGCCCATGAACAGAACAATAGTAAATTATTAAAACCTTCTATGGTGTATAGGGCCCCTTCACATTCATGACTTCCTGAAATCCTTTCAAAAACTACAAGTGTGGCTATCACTTTTATCTCAATAGTAGGCAGAACAGTATTGTGCAGGGGATTAAGGGACCAATACAACTTACCTCAGCCAATAGTGGAGAAACCAGAACTTGGACCCAGGACTATAAAACTTCTATGACACCTGGATTTTTTTTTTTTTTTGAGTTGGAGTCTCACTCTGTTGCCCAGACTGAAGTGCAGTGGCCGCTCCGCTCCCGGCCACCACAGCCTCGACCTGCTGGGCTCCAGCGATCCTTTCACCTCAGCCTTCCCAGTAGCTGGAATTACAGGCAAGCGCTACCATGCCTGGCTAATTTTTTGATTTTATTGTAGAGGTGAGATCTCGCCTGCCCAGGCAGGTCTCGAACCCGCGGGCTCAGACAATCCACTCACCTCAGCCTCCCAAAGGCATGGGATTACAGGCTGAGCCACCGAGCCGGCTGACACCTGGATTTTTATGGCAATTATATTATTGCTATTCAAGGACAGAACTAATCGTTTTAACAGCCCCTTCCCTTTCCCTTAAACTCTGTTAAGATTAAAGCCAGTGGGGCGGGGGACTCAGATATATGGTAATAAATAAGAAGTGGTTCTTGGTCTAGAATAATTTACAGACCAGGGACACATCTAGCCATGTACATGGCTGACCACAATATACGATAGGGGACCTCAAAAAACTTAAATTATTTTTTGGTGGTGTGGGAAGGGGGAGTACTTGTAGTACATGCTTCCTTCTGCTAAATTAGTGGTCTAGGAACCCATCAACATCAGTGTACCAGGAAGTATTGTAGTGAAAGACTGAGTTCAATTTCAGTAAATTGTTTTTGGAGATTCTTTCGACACATTTGCCCATTTAGTGATGAGGGATTTACGAGCACACCTGCCCACACTACACTGTGTGTTCAGCAGTTTTTGACCCCAAACGGCATGATACCCATGCCCCACCCTCCCTATTCATCTGATCACACCCCAAATGACCTTTTTGTTTCCCCAGATGAAAAAAGTTCTCAACGGGAAACAATTTGCTGATATGGAAGAGATAAAAAAAAAAACAAAACAAAACAGGGGAAGCACTAAAAGGCATCCAAATTGACGAGTTTAAAAACTGTTTTGAGAAGTGGAAAAAGCATCTCGATAGGTGCATTTCCTTAAATGGGGAGTACATTGATGGTGACTAAAGTTTAAACATAAGAACAAAAACACAGTATTTTATACATAAATTTCTGTGTTGAGTATTCCTCCTGGTACTACATACATGACTCCACAAGACACAGATAAAATATAGTGGAGTCAAGGAACAGAAGAAGTGACCGAGTGAAAAATACCTGTAGTCTATCCTGATATCAGCCACCAGGAAACCCCATTGATGCCTAATTCCTAACTTTTGCACTGTTGTAGTTAATATAACCACTTGGAATTACTATATGTTAACTTCTGAGCATCTTAGAGTCACTCTTAAGCTTATAAAGCAAATATATCTGGAGTTTAAGGATTTGAAAGAGATGTACTAAAATTCCACCATGGTACTAGTGTGTTTTTCTATTTTTCATCTTAGTTACTTGACTTTTTTTGAACTTACATTGTCTCTTTAATTTTCTCATCTTACTTTTGTATTTTCTGTTGTAATTAAGGGCTTTGTCCTTGAGATTTAAATAAGGCATTTCATGCCATCTAACTAGAGTCATGCCTTGAATCAGACTCCAGGTTGGAGTGAATTAACCAAATAAGTGACTTTTGGCTCTTGCTTTTCCTTTATTTAATCACTTTATTTGACTGTGTGGTACTTGGAGAGATACATGGAATTATATAATGTATTAATTGTTGTTCATCAAGAAAGTTAAAAGCAGATACTACTGAGTCACATGGAATTTAAAAAATCACCTATGGGGACAGAGACAATTTCTTTGCTTGAGACTATTTAGGGTTTTTTGGTTTTGTATCAAAATGGAACTACATGCTTATTTTGTTTTCCCTTTTGACTGTCAGCATGGTGTCTTGATTCTGAATGCATTCTAGCATTATGTATTTTGTGCTACTCTCCCAACTCTCCTATATTACATGTGAAAATAGGATGTTAGCTGGTAATAATAATTTCAGATCGATTTTTCTAAGTTTATCCACTAAGCAACAGATTAAATTAACTGCATAATTTAAATTTTGAGGCAAAATTCTAGACTTTAATGGCTCCTGGGGAATATTGTCCCAAATATGCCCCACATAGAAATGCTTTGTCCCACTCCAGTCTCTTTGCCTCTTTTAAAAATGTAGCTTCTTTTTAACTCTCTCTCCTTCACACTTGAGAGCAGGAGCACATTTATTTGCTAAGCCCCTCTTCTCATAATTAATTAATTTCTACTTTCCAGAGGGTGGAGGTGCATGGTCCAGTTTTGTTTTCCTCTGATGAGCCTCACTCACATTGTTTCTAGCTTCGTTTATTTTACTTATTTATTTTGTGAGCTCTTCGTCTCCTCTATATCACTAGATCTGCCCATAGATTAAGGATCAACCTTCCTTCTCTCACTAACAATTCTCTTCCTATCAATGCACTATACTCCCCAAATCAGTTCACTTTAAGTGTAAATTGATGACAAGATTGATGGTCCTTATATGTGGGTCTCAATTAGTCAGGAGTTTTTTCCTAAATGACAAAAATTCTGTTTTCAGAAAAAAAATATCATTGACTCACATGTCTGAAAGGTCTAGTGGTGGAACTTTTGGTGTGAAAGGATCCACACATGTAAGTAATGTAGCTAATTTCCTCCATGCTGCAGGCCCTGACCAATGTGCCTATTCGCTGACAAATCCAATCCCAGTAGAAAGAGACATTTTCTTCTTGCGATTCCAATGCAGACTCTCTGATCAGCTCTTGACTGAATAAGTTCAGTTCATTTGCCATGCATGAGCCTGTAACTGTCACCAGAGACGAAATACGCTATTTGCGAATACCAAGGTCATGTGTTTTTTCCTGGAGTCTGTGAATGGACATCAACACTATCAGAAACACAAAGACTTAGGTGGGGGAGAGTGGTATCTACATGAAAACCAGGGTCTTAGTATGGAAGAGTGGGGAATAGATGCTGACCAGGCAAACACAACAAGTGTCCATTACAATCCTCTCAAGAAGACTGATCCTTTCAGAGCTCCAGTTTCTGTATTTGGATTTTGAGCCTGCACCATCTGTATCAGGAATATTATAAAATATGGCATTTTCCCTTTATAGTAATAATAGCAAATCGTGACTGCAGAGTAACAGAGGAGTGGTTTGAATTTCACCACTTCTAGAAATGTGGCAGGAAATAAGTGTCTGCTATTTCTCCATCTCTCTGGGTACTAACAGTAGTTTGTGCAATAAGGAAGGTTCTTGGCAGACTATGTGAAATGTTCTATTGTTGACCCCATATTCCTGAGCCCTGATACCTTGGTGTGCCCTTTGGTCTCAGAACTTGGCCTCATTCCAGGGTGTTCCTGATGCTGTTCTGACCCCGCTCTGCCCAGCGGAAGGCATGTCAGGTACCTCACAGGCTGGATTCTGACCATTTGGCTGTGACGCAGTTTGTTCCTTAATATGTGTCATGTGACTTACTAGCAGAATTGCTTTAATCAAGATGCTTAGCCTCACCAATATTTAGATAAAGTCCTGTTAATTTCCTACTTCACACTATCAGACCTGTGATAAATGACCTGTGAGGTGGGAGAAGGAAGATCAGAATTCCCTTGAGTTGTGTTTTAATGAAACATAGCATAAAAGATCACCTTGAATTCTCTCTGCCTTCTAAAAGTTAATATTATGACGTTGAAAGAGGAGGAAACAATTCAGGTACCAAAAAATGTGTTTTAGTAGTCTAAATGCTGTTGCTTGGTGAGTATCGGTTCTATAAAGGCACCAAACAAAGAAGTCAGAGTTCTCAAAATGCTGCATTTGACAGGAAAAATCTATTTTTGTCTTCCGATCTAATTTATGACTTAAGTCAGGTAAATACAGCTGGCTTACATCTTTAACATTTTTATGCAGTCAGTCTGTTATGCACTGTGGTTTTAGATGTACAATAATTTGTACTGTGGTTTAATCCCAGGTGTGCCTTAAGCAGAACAAATATTTTTTCTATGTAGTTCTTTGCCTTAATAAATATGTAATACAAATTTAAGCAAACTTCTATTTGTAAACTACAGAGAAAAAAATGACCATTTTGTGGAGTTTGTATTTCACATACTCAAAGTGAGAATTAAGTTTTAAATTAAAATCCCAACTTCACAGGATGGTTATAAGGGTATTTTGAGTTAGTGTGGATGTGGCCTGGCACATGGACAGTGATGGGTAAGTGGAAGTTATCCTTGGAAGCATATCCTTAGAGCACCAGCTTCCTGCTTGGACCTCTGACTCTGCCCTAGGTGAATTTCCTTCTGTCTCATTTTGTCATCACATCACCTTTACCTGTTCATGCTTGGCGAATTCTTCATGAGCTTATTATTGTTTTTATTGCATTCATTGAGCACACACTATAGCTAAGCATCTTAGATTGCTCATCATTTGATCCTCACGACAAGACTATAGGTAGCTAGTATTTACTGTTTCCATCTGACAGTTGAGAACAGTGAGGCTTAGAGAGGTTGCGCAGAAGAAGAGGGATAATTTATCCCAAAGCTGTGACGACTGGCCTGGAACTTAGATCAGAATGAATCTGACACCCTTGTTCTCATCAAATGAGTGATTTGAGAACTTTAGTGTCCATAAAAGTCACCTGCAGTGTCTTCAAAGTACAGATTTCTGAAGCTCACCCTCACAGATTCTGATGTGATGGCTCTGAAGTAGGTCAGAGGAGTCTACCTTTAGAACAAGATCTCCAAGAGACTCCTCTCCATGAGTGGTCCTCAAACCACAAGTTTACAGGTGGACCGCAGGTGGCTGAACTGCCTCTTTAGGGTTTCTTATCTACTCCAGTTTCTCTGGTGGAAGGATGGAATGGCACTGCTACCTGAAGGTCTCTGCCTCTGCCCCACTGCCAGGATCATGGTTGCCCTCTCCCGGCTTCCTACTTTTTCAAACAACTCCTTAATTCTTTGAGCACCCCACTATCTGATCCCCCTTTGAGCCATTAACACTGACTATGTGTAGAGAGTGCATAACCTAGCCTTGTTCATATCAGTATCTTCTGTGCACTGTGCATATACCAGGAGATAACAAATGTTCACGACTGTGTTTATATTGTGTAAAGATCCATTTAGTCCTCTTCAATTTGTATGTTTTGTTTTCCTCAACTAGGTTGTAAGATGCCTGAGGAAAGGGATTGGCCTTCCATTTCCTCTGTATTACCTAAGAGCCCTCCACATTTTGCAAAGGTTCAGTAAAGACTGTTGACTTACTCAGAGATAATAAAAGATGTGTAGTACATCTTCTAGACATTCAAAGGTCACCACTATTATTTCATAAATGATGGGATTTGTGTCTCCAGAAATCATTTGAACATTTACACGCGGTTTTCCATCTTAAACATTCAGAGGGAAGGAAACAACAACAACAAAAATAAGCCAATTTTAGCCTCAGAGGTAGAATATTTCACTACTAATATTTAACTAAGGTAAAATATTCAACATTCTTTGTTTTGCATAAAGAAATGTTTAACCAAGATTCCTCAGGTTACAGTCAGATGGTCAAACCTTTAAAAACAAATGTGTGCACACAAATAGGCAGGCATGATTTACGTCAAAATGCAACTGCTTGTGGGCTGTTTCTACTTCTATTTCTTTATAGAATTTCAAGTTTTTTCTAAAGTTCAGATCAGCTCAAATAGGCTTTTTGTCCTTCAGCATAAAAGACAGTTGTTGAGATTTACGAAGTTCAGTCAAATAGAGGGAGAATTATACAATAAAATGCCTGACTTTAAGGAGTTTACAATCTAATTGGTGTGACAAGTGTGCACAAATAATAGAAAATGAGCCATTATTTGTGTGAGGAATTTCCAGAATCTTAAAGATTATCTAGTTCAAATCTCTCACTTCTCAGATAAAGGAGTTGGAAGAAGAGATATTGAGAAATAAAGTATTACAAGGTCATGGAGAATTTTATATGTTAAAGGCATAGCCTGAACGAGATTATTGATTTTTTCCCCCACTTACTTATGAATTCTTTTTAAGCCACGATAAAACATAAACTAAAAAAAAAAAAAAAAATTGCATTTTGCCAGAGCGTTGGTAACTTGATGGGGATGACCAGGACTAGAAGACTTGTCAGATCATATCAAGGGGTGAGCATTGCGAGACTGCAGCTGCTGGCATCAGTATCACCTGAACACTAAATAAAAATACAAATTTCTAGACTTGCCCCAGGCCTGGTAGTTAGAATTTGCATTTCAATCTCATTTCCAAGTGAGCCCTTTGGGGAGTCAAGTTTGAGTAGCATCTTCTATGTATCAAGCTTCTATGTAAGTGTAGGTCTGTGTCTGGGTTATTTATCCTGTCCCATTGGTGTATTTGTCCACAACTATTTTGATAAATATGTACCGCCTTGTTTCAGTTCTGAGATGTTTATAATACATATTGATATTTCGTAGAGAAAAATCCCCTGATAGTATTCAGGACATGCTACCCCATAATATATTAAGTTTAAGAAATTCAAGAAAATGACAGAAACAGGAAGATCACTGTCTGCTTCTCCAATCCTTCTTCCCTGAAGCAGGTCCTAAAATCTAGGAAGAATTATCTTGCCTTCCCTGATGCAGGTCATAAGACCCTCATGTGAGAGGCGCCCTCCTTATTCTGGGAGGAAAGGAGGATCCTGTGTCCAAAGACACAGGATGACTGACAAGAGTCTGAAGACACAGGCCTTGCTAAGATTTTCTCCGTTTCTTTCCATCAACTTGTATCCTTTTTGCCCTACCATTTTCTCCACGATTACCCACTCTTCGTCAAACCCAGCATCAAAATAAACAGATTTAACCACTTCTTTGTGCGTTCATGTTCTTATGAAGGCTCTGTGTCACATAAAACTTATTAAGTAGACCTGAATGCTTTTCTCTTGTTAATTTGCCATTTGATATAGCGACATCAGTCATGAATCTAAGATGGGTGAAGAAAAAGATAGTGTTTCCTCCCTTGTATTTGACCATGTTGTTCTTCATGTTAAATGGTGTCAAATAGATTAACATGCAATTTTATTCTTTAAGGTAAATTTTAGAGTAAATATGTTAAGTTGCATGCAGATCCTTAAGGGGCTTGATTACTGCTTATTGACATAGATATCTTTATATGTCATAACAAGAATTGATGTCTTTATGACAATGTGTTGTCCTGGGCTCTTTCTTTAATTTGATAATTCGTAGCTCTGTTGGTATCCATCATTGGATTGGATTCATCATCATTTGAATTTATAATATAACTCCAAAAAGATTATTTCCACTTTCTTGGGGGTATTTATAGATCACAGTCCCTATATAGCCCAGGTAGTTTAATAGTAGTATTTTTAATGTGCCAAGGAATGCTATAAAGGGTGTGAGTGACTCTAGGGACAAGTAGGAAAATATTTAAACTATGGGAGTGGAAAAGACAGCCCAGGTTAGAGTTGCCAGATAAAATATAGGACACTTGATTAAATTTGAACTTGAGATTAACAATTCATGTTTTTTAGTGTAAGTATGTTTTATGCAACGTTTTTGAACTTGTCAGGGTATCAGTAGACCAGCTTAACTAGAAAATAAGATATTTTTGTGACTCCAACAGGTAGGGCCAGTGGAATGCCAGTCAGGTCATACTGGCTCATGAGAGATCTGATTGTTAAATCTTCAGGAAATTTGTAAGTCAGTTGTCAAACTACTAGTGACTCAAAATTGGTCATAGTGGGTGCGTTTGCACTAGAAATAAATAGGTGGATACTACAAATTAGGCATCCTTCTTACCCCGTACCCAGTCATTTAACATCTATCAGGACACCAGTGGATAAAGCTAAATTGGTCAAATTATGAAGGTCTTGAGTTTCATTCTAAGGAATGGACACCTACTGAAGAAGGTTCTGAGAAGGTCGACAACACAGCTAAAGAACTAGATAAGAAAAATTAATCTGATAGCATTGGGTTTGTGAGATCGATTAGAGTACAAGAGATTGGGTCAGGGAATTGTTATAATAACCCAAGTTTGTGGTGAGTAGACTTGAACAAGAGAGATGTCAGGAGAGAGGAGAGAAGTTGAATGCTAAGAACATCAGAAAACGAAAAATTTGAATGATTTGTGACTGACTTATTTTCACCCAATCTCTCCATCTGCAGATGTTTGAGTACAAAGTCTCAAGCCTAAGATAGAGAAAAAATGGTGGTGCACTTTGCAGATAAATGATGGTGGTTAGGGAATTCCATTTGGGAATGGATGAGGTAGTAGAGGCTGTAAACAGATTAGCTCTCTGATGGACACTGTGTCAATAGAGAAGGGCGAAGGAACGTATTAATGAATAAAAGCCCCTGGTATATTTTTTGCTTTTTTCTCAATGCCATATTTCATTGAAATATAATTTATATACAATAAACACTTAGATTTTAGTTCTGACATTTTTGAGACATGTCTTATCCACCATTCCACATCTTAAAGAAGACATAGAGCATTTCTGAGAGTAAAAATGTTCCCTCTTGTCTTTTCCTCTTGTTGCCTCCAGCCCTAGAGATAACCACTGTTCTGATCTCCATCATTATAGATAAATTGTACCTGTTCTTGAACTTAATTTAAATGAAATCATAAAGTATATTCTCCTTTGTGTCTGGCTTCTTTCATTCAGCATAAAGACTTTGTGATCTACCTATGTTATTATATATATGAGCAATGTTTTTAAATTGATGACCACAGTTTACTACATAAATATATCACAATTTATTTATCCATTTTGCCTATAGATGGGTATATGGGTTGTTTCTATTATAAATATGAGTGCTATAAAAATTTTCATACAAATATTTTTGTGGACATGTGACTTCATTTCTCTAGAGTATATAACTAGAAATGGAAATATTGTGTCGTAGGTTAGATATATGCTTATCTTTAAAAGAAACTCCAAACAGTTCTTCAAAGTGATTACACTGTTACTAGCAGGGTATAAGAGTTACAGTTACTCTATGTTTTTACCATTTTGCTAATATTTTGTATTCACATTCATGAGAAATACTAGATATTTGTCAGTACATTTTCTTTTCTTTTCCTTTTTTGTGTATGTCCCTGTGAGGTTTTAGTATCAGGATTATGAAGCCCTAATACATTTTTTTCTCTATATTCTGAAAGCATTAGTGTAGAATAGATATTATTTCTTCCTTAAATTTGTGGTAGAACTCATCAGTGAAGCTGTCTGAGCCTTGTGTTCTCTTAATGAGAAAATGTATATTTGTAAATTTAATCTCTGTAATACATATAGGATTATTTAAATACTGGGGAGATCAGTTTTAGTAAGTTTATGTTTCAAGGACTAGGTCAATTTTAATCTAAGAATTTAGGTAAGTTTGTTTTCATCTAAGAATTTTAGAATTTATTTTCATGAAGTTGATTATAATATACTCCTCTTATTTTCTTACTGTCTGTAGGATCTCCAATGATATTCCTACTTTCATTCCAGACACTGGTAATTTTGTTTTCTCTCTGTTTTTGGTCTTAATCAGTTTTGTCACAGTTTTATCAATTTCATTAACTTTTTTCATAGAGCACACTTTTGACTGCTGATTTTCTCAATTCTTGATTTTCTATCATAATGCTATCAACTTTTTATTGTTTCATGTATTCTATCTACTCTTAGTTTAACTTGTTTTCCATCTTTTAAAGATGGAAACAATTTTAAATGATTTATTTAGACCTTTTTTCTTTTCTAATGTAAGCATTTAAAGTTATAAATATTCCTGTAATCACTACTTTATCAGTAATCCACACATTTTGAAATATCATGTTTTCCTTTGCATTCAGTTCAAAATATTTTCCAATTTCTCTTGTAATTTTTTCTTTGACCCATGGATTGTTTAGAAGTGCATAGTTTAATATCTAAATATCTGGAGAATTTTCTACTTTTTCATCATTGATTTCTAACATAATTCTTCTGTGATCATCAGAAAACATACTCTGTGTAATTCTGTTTCTTTTAAATGTATTGAGATTTGTTTTATGGTCCGGCTTATGATCTTGGTAAATGTCCCATATGAACTTGATAAGAATGTGTATTTTGCTATTGTTAGGTGAAGTGTCTAATACAAGTCAGTTAGATCTGGTTGCTTAGTACTGTTGTTCACGTTAGTTATGTCATTACCGAATTTAGTCTTCTTGTTCTATCAACTAAGAGAAGGGTATTAAAACTTCCAACTATTATTGTGAATTTCTCTATTTTTTTTTGTAGTTCTGTCATTTGGGCTTAATGTATTTTGAGACTCTGCTGTTAGAGACATATACGTTTAGGACTGTTAGCTCTGTTTAATGAAGTCACTGTTTTATTATAATTGAATTAGCTTCTTTATCCCTGGGAACATTACTTATGCTGAATAATATTTTACGTGATGTGAGTAGAGATACTCTAACTTACTATGATTAGTGTTCTTGCGGTATATCTTTTTCATCCCATTACTTTTATCCTGTGTCATTATTTTTAAAGTGGATTTCTTGTAGACAACATATTGTAAGTTATTTTTAAAAATTAGGTTGGTCTTTGCACTTTTATTGCTGCCTTCTTTAAAATGAGGGTATTTAGATCACTGACATTTTAAAAACAGCTTTATTTAGATATAAATGGCATACAAGTCAATTTATTCATTTAAAGTGCACAATGCAAAGTGTTCTAGTATATTCGAAGGGCTGTCCAACCATCATCACAGTCTCATTTTGGAAGCACTATGCACATTTAGTATAAATATCAGCATGATTGCATTCCAATCTATCATCCAGCTCTTTGTTTCCTTTTAGTCTTCTGGTTTTATTCGCCTTTTCTCTCTTGTTTTTAAATTAAACATTTGTTAATGTTCCACTTTTATCTTCACTATTGTGTTATTAGTCTACTAAATGATCATCAGCCACGCTTTTTGTGTTGCCATTTTAATGATTACTCTAAACGCCATATACAATATGCATCTTTATCTATCATAGTCAATCTTCAAATATTATACCACATTACATATAAGACCCTCATAAAATATACCCATATTTACTCTCTTCCTTTCTGCTATTGATGTCATATGTCATATACTTTAAGTGTGTGCATACGTATGTATATTAAACTCCACATACCTTTTAAAATTTTTGCTTTTTAATAGACAATTATCTTTCTTCCTTTTTCTCAAGCCCTTCACATCTTTCTATATTTTCCCCATGCTCTCAAAATTCTATATCTCTATATCTATCAACTATATATCTATGTAACTATCTAAAGGAATTTTTGATATTTGTTCATTTCTGTGGGAAGCTATGTACAATTCAATAAATGTGACTGACACTAATGCCTATGCATCAGAAAGGCAACTTTCCTCAAACATAAACTTATATGGGTAGGTAATTGAAAAAAAATGAGGTAGTGCTACTTGAATAACAGTTTATTCATAAAATGAGGTAAGTGCTATGTGTACTAAATGTATTATCATATACATATGCTATCTGCTACTTTCACACTTGAAACAAAAAATAATTTTGTAGGACACTTTGTGTCAAGTAACAGAACAAGCAGAAAGAAAAAAAAAGGAGGGAGGAGAAAAATTAGGGATGACTAGAACTGATTGCAATGCCACCATGGCTCATTTCATTATTCCTCTGCACTTCTTTCTGCATGCCAGCCTCAAACTCTGAAATCTGTTTACCTCCAGTGTGTGGAATGTGGTTGTTGGAAACTCTTGGTTGGCCTGCTAACAGTTCGGATTCAGTTGTTAACAGCTCTGTGACTAGAAAGGAAACAACTCTTCCTTATGATAATTTGAAAAATCCCATGAAAAGGTTCTCATGTGATTATCTGTGGACCAAACACTGTGGCCAGGAATGTAAATTCTTACAGGAGAATGGCAGTTTTAATTTGAATATGAATTGAGGATGAAGAAAGGAGATAATTTTCTCCCAAGTATTATTAAGCCTATAGATACTTATATTTTTATCAGAGGTAAATTTTTAATGTCCCTTCAATGAAATTCTGCATTTCTTTAAAGTGATTTTTCAAAGTCTGTGATGACTAGTCAAGATATGGCAGACTGTTTTGGAACAGACTTTATAAATGTCAGCAAGATTGCTTGATAAGTAGGACAGCAGTGCTTAAAAGAGTGAATGTATAATTGATGGTAGCTTTGTTTAAATTTGGCCTAGTGTAGTAGTGACCCTATCAGCTCACTGTAAGTTCCTTTACCTCAAACTTTCACTAGAGCTGCAGTGCCCATGAAGTTTGTACATGGGTTTGTATTCTTTGAACCTGACCCTGTAGTTATAGCCAATTGGCCCAAGTGTAGACACCCAATTCAAGCTGGGGCAATCAGATTCTCTTTTCAGAAATTTGAAATTTGGGGTTTGGAGCTAATTAATCACTGTCCGAAGTTGGAACTATAACAAATAAACCATAGCTGCCAGGAAGTATGATTTTACAATGTGAATGAAATAGCAGGGAAAGCCAGTGTGAGAAGAGAAAGGAATGAGACCAGCTGAGGAAAGACGCATAAGCAGAAAAAATGTCATGCCCTAGTTCCATTCCTTATTCTAGGCTTGGCTGCATTCTCTTCCTTGGGATCTGTGAGACATACAATGTATCCCTTAAAATTCATTTCTCCTTTTGTTTAGGCTGGCTGGAGAGGACTTCCCGTTCTTATGATCCAAGAGCCTAAGCCAAAACTTCAAATACACAGTTTTGGAAGAACTTAAATGTTTGTGAGTTCAAGTATTAAGTGTGGATAAAAGGTATAAAAACTATTATTCAATTTTATTATCCTGGTTCATGACAAGTTTTTTATTTCTGGACAGCATATAATCTATCAGGTAAAATATTAAATATATACAAAATAATACTAGTTAGTCCAGCTTGAGAAATAGAACATTAATAATCTGAAAAATTCCAGGGCTCCTCCTCAATTTCGTCATTCTTCCTGTCCCAGAGATAATCACTAGACTGAATTTTATCTGTATTATTTGTTTTCTTTTCTTTATAATTTTATCATATCTGTATGTGCATATCTGTAAATATAGCATTTAGTTGTTTATGCTGCTGAACGTTATTTTAATTTTATTTTTATTTTTGCCGAATTTTGTGTTTAAGAGACTAATTACATCTTAGGTGTGCAATTATAATTCATTCATTTTCACTGCTGTATAGATTCTTCACTTACAATTATGGAACAGTTTATCCTTCCTTCCTTCCATGAGTCGTTAGGAATGGAATTTCTGTTATCAAAAATAAACATATTTTAGTCTCTAGGTAAAGGTAACATACTCAGAGTAGTTGTATTACAAGTGAATAAAAATTCCCTTTGCTCTACAACCTTGCCATTTCTTGGTATTCTCTGACTTTTCAGTTATTTTGTCAAACTGGTGGATATGAAATTGAATCTCTTTTTTTCTTTAATCTAACAAATCTTCATTAGGTGCCTAATATGTACTAGGGATAGAGGAGTGAGTAAAACAGAGAAGACAGACAAATAACCAACACAAATTCCCAAACTCTTCCCTTCATGGAACTTACATCCCAGTGGGGAATACACCCATAAAATAAAACAGAAGTGAAAGTTATCGTGTACTTTGGTGACTGATAAGTGCTAAAGAGAAAATTAACACGTAGAGCAGGAGAGGGTAGTGCTGGTGCTGGGGTAGGGCTGAAGTTCACTAGAGTGGCCTGGAAAGCCTCTCCAAGAAGGTGGTTGTTTGAACAAAGGAGGTGAAGGAAGTCATGTGGAAAGCATGGTTTTTGCTTGGTGTATCCATCAGAGTTCAGCCAGGAAAACAAAGCCGTGATAGCTGTCATGGAATAAAAGATTCGTCATGGAATTAGACTTCACACAAATGTGGGAGGACCCGGGACGATGCAGTCCTCGCAGGGGGTTGAGCCATCGAGATGGAGTCACTAGCCAGCCTCCTTACACGCTGGCACAGAAGAGACGTCGAAGCTTGCGTGATAACCGGAAAGTCAGCACACCCTGTGGAGAAAGTGGAACCATACATAGAGAGTTTAAGAAGTGTGTGGGAAGCGTGTGTGAAGTGTGGGAGCTACCTTGGTGGAACTGCAGCCAAACATCTGGTTGGGGGCTTGGGGTGCTACTTGGTGGTGGAGCCAGCGGTGAAGAAGCGTCGAACCCCGCTCTTGGCTAAGCTGGACCTTGCGCGGCATCTTTCCGTCTGTCACTGTACTGGTTCACGAAACTTCAGAGAGGTGCACTCATTATTCACGTCCACCTTTTAAATCTTGTGCAAATTCTCCTTTTGACCAACTCTAACCTGTTACAATTCGAGGACAGGAACTCCGGGAAAGGTAGCTCCCAGCGTAACCAAGTCGGTACAACATAATCCAGCACATCTAGTGATGAATGAATTTGGGCATACTTGGATGTATTTGCGGGTCATCATTGCTTCGTTCTTCTGCAAAATGCCTAAGTTCCTTGCCTATCTTACTACTGGATTATTGATTTTTTTCAAAAATGGATTTTTAGGAGTTTTAAAAATCTCTTGGTTTAAACGTGTATATATATATATATATATATATATATATATATATATATATATATATGTATTAATTTATTTGTGGACAGGGCTGGAGTGCAGTGGCATGATCATAGCTCATTGTAACCTCAACCTCCTAGGCTCAAGGGATATTCCCATCTCAGCCTTCCAAGTAGCTGGGACTATAGGCACACACCACCATGCCAGACTAATTTTTTTGTAGAAACGGGATCTCTTTATGTTTTCTAGGGTGAAAAAAATATCTGGATTACCATCCTTAGTCTATTATATGTGTGGCAAATAAGTTGTCCCAGTTTGTGGCTGGCAATCTCACCTTTATTATGATATACTTTGAAGAATAAAGGTCTTTGTTTTAATGTCATCTCATTTATCATTTCTTTTTCTTTCTTTCTTTTTAATTAATTAATTTATTTATTATAAAGATGTGGGGTACAATTCAAGGCTAGGTATACAAACATTGATCATGCAGGTACCCTTGTTGATGACGCATGCCCTTGCCTCCCCTAGCAACTTCCCCCAACTGCCAGTCCCATCCCCGCTTCCTGACAGTTTCCCACTACTGCCAATGGACTTCCCACAGCATTATAATTGTTCAAGTTCACCTTATGAATGAGAAGAAACTGGACTGGATAAAAAAATGTGACAAATACACATACACATAGCATTTATTTTTCTTATACACTTTTTGTATACTGTTTAAGAAATTCTTCTTTAATCAAAGGCATACATTTATTCTTCTATAATGCCTTCTAAAATTTTTATGTTTATTTGTATAATACCAGTAATTAACTTTTGTAAATAGTGTGAGATAAAGATACAATGTCACTAAATTTTTTCCATATAGATCGCTAATTGTCCTAGTACCATATCTTAAAGAGTCCATTCTGTCCTTACTGATTTGTCCTGACTGCTCTTTCATAAAACAGTTTTTATATACAATTATGGTTCTATTTCTGAATTCTCTAGTTTATTCCATTGGGGTTTTTTTTTTTTTTTTTTTTTTTGTCTCTCTGTTAACACTATATTATCTTTATTATAGCTACATAAGTCTTGCTATCTGGTAGATAAAGTCTTCCCTGCTTGTATTTTTTCAAGAGTATTCTTAGTTCTTTGCACTCTCTATATTTTTAAATTATCTTGATTAATTGCCCCAAAAAATCCTATGGGAATTTATTGAAATTGTTTAAAATATCTAGGTCACTTAGGGGAAAATTGCATATATTTTATTATTAAATCTTTCTATTCATGAATGTGATATCTCTTTTAATTAATATAGCTCTCAATGTATTTCAGTAACATTTTAAAATTAATACAAGTCTTACATATATTTTGATATCTTTCTAGGTGCTTTATCATCTTTGTTGCTATAGTAAACAACACTATGAAAAATTATATATATAATTTTTTTCTTACAGTTTTTTGTTATTATATAGAAATGTGATTGCTTTTGATGTTATATCCAGAAAACTTGCTAAGATTGATTCTCATTGTTAGATAGATTCTCATAATTTATTTGGAAATTCTTCTGAATTTTCCAAGTAAACAATCATGTCATCTATCAATAATGCTAATCTTTTTTTCCTTTCTAGGCCTTATTCCTTTATTTCTTTTTCTTGTCATATTGCAGTCTCCAGGTTTTTCAGTGTTTCTTTGAACTGGAGGTGAGAATAGTGTATTGTATTGGTTTGAAATTTTAAAATTTCCCCTAAATACTTTTGTTTCCAAGTTTTGTAGTGCCCTTTATTAGTTTAAAGGCACCTTATTTCTATTTTTTGCTCATAAAATTTGTCTCCAGGTTTTTCAGTGTATCTTTGAACTGATGAGGTGAGAATGAGTGTAGTTGTATTGGTTTTGAAAGTTTTAATATTTCACCACTAAATACATAATTTGTTGTCCATATGTTTTGTAGATGCCCTTTATTAGTTTAAAGGCACCTTATTCTATTTTTTGACTCATGAAAATGTGTGTTAAGTTTTATCAAATAATTTTTATGCACCTATTGAATTGATCATTTTTTTCCACTTTCATTTATTTTTTATTTATTTCTATTTTTAATAATGATAAGGTCTTCCTGTGTTGCCCGGCTGGTTTCAAACTCCTGGTTCAAGTAATCCTTCCACCTTAGCCTCCCAAAGTGCTGGGATTACAGACATTAGCCACTGCACCTGGTTATTTTTCCCTCTTTTAAGCTGTTAATGAGGTAAATTATATTAACATATTTTCTAATATTAAACCAACTTTGCATGTCTGGGATAAACCCTGCTTAGTTATGAGGTATTATATTTTTAATATGTTGCCATATTTCAATGCTAATGTTTTGCTTAGAGTTTTTATGTTATTATATATGACTAAGATTAGCTTGTAATATTCCTTTTTTTGTACTATTCTTATCTATTTTGATGTTTCAGGTATATTCGCCTTACACAATGAATTGGGGAGAGTTTTCTTTTTTTTTTTTTTTTTTTTTTTTGAGTTGGAGTCTCACTCGGTCGCCCAGACTGGAGTGCAGTGGCCGCTCCCGGCCACCGCAGCCTCGACCTGCTGGGCTCCAGCGATCCTTCCTCCTCATTGGAGGAAAATTTCATTAACAATTTTTTTAAAATTAAAACCAAATTTCATGCTGGGAAATTTTTTGATTTTATTTTTTAAAATGTTGAGGTCTCAATGCCCAAGGCTGGTTTTATGAAACCCGCTAAGTCAGGTAAATTTCCACTATTCTCATCCCAGATGTTTCAGGTATTACGCCCGACCCCCAAGCGATTGGGGGAGTTTTCTTTTTTTGCCATTCTTGAAATAACTTGTTTATGCTCATAATAATCTTTCTTTGAATGTTAAAAGGAACTTTCCTGTAAAGTTATTGATCCCTGATGTTTTTATTTTGGAAAGATATTTACCTTTATTATTCATTTTTATGGTATTATCCATTTCTCTATCTCTTCATGAGTTAATTTTGGTGACTTGTATTTCTTCAGTGTTTTACCCATTTCATAGAAATTTCAACATTGTCATTTCTCTGAAGTATCTATAGTTATGTACCAATTTTCATTCTTAATATTGTTTATTTAGGATTTACTTCTTTTTTCCTGACAAATCTTGACAGAATTTTGTCAGTTTCATGAGTTTTTTTTTTTTTAAGACCAACTTTTGGCATTATTGATTCCTGATATTTTTATTTTCTATCTCATTAATTTCTGCTTTTGTCTTTGTATCTTTTGCTTTCTTTCTTTTTTTTTTTTAAGTTTTTAAAATTCTTTTTATTTTTATATGTCACTTAAGGCAATACATTTTTCCTAGACATTAATCCATCTACATCCCACAATTTTTAGCATTCAGTTTTCTAATTTTCATTGTGTTTTATACTTTGATTCATGAATTATTTAGAAATGTTTTAAAATTTCCAGCTGTATAGAGTTTTATTAACTATCTTTTTGTAATTGTTTCTTACATTATGTTTATTGTGAGAAGTGAAATAATTTCATAATAGCAACTCTTTAATGGTTTGTGGCCATTTGAGATAGCATGTGATCAATTATTTTTTAAATGTCTCAAATATGCATGAAAATCAATTTATTCTCAAACATTTGGGTATATTATTTTACAAAGGTTTGTTTCAAATCTTCTGATATCATTACTGATTTAACTTCTGCTTCATGTATCAATTACTGAGAGGGATACATTAAAAAACTGTCTAATATAATGACAGATTTGTTGAATTTTGTTGTAGTATTTTTGGTATATTTTAAGGCCACATTACTAGATACAATAAAATTTAATTTCATGTTTTGCTGAACTTTTTATTATTATGCAGTAAACTTTTGTTTTAATCTTTGTTAATGTTTTTTGTTTTAAGTCTATTGTATCTAATATTCATATAGCCACATGAATCTTTTTTTTTTTGAAAGATAGTGTTTTCCTTGTATATCTTTATCCTTTAACTTTTAACAGTTCTGTAATTCTGTGTCCTAATGTTTTATAAATAGCTCTTGTAAACAGTATTTATCTGAAATTCTTATTTCGGACTGACAAGTTTTTTTCTCTTTTTTTTTCTAGCTTTTTTCTTTAAACTGAAGAGTTTTAGTCTATTTATGGCTATTTTTATTACTAATATACTTGTGTTTATTTCTGCCATAATTATTAATGTTTTTCCATTCTGTTTCTTTCTTCTTTCTTGCTTCCTTCTTATTGTTGTTTTTTTCCTTTATTCTCATTCCATACTCTCCTACACTAGATTAGAGAATATAGCTTCTAATGTGTCTTCATTTAGTAGTCCCCTTTAATATTTTAATATGGTCACTTAACTTATCAAAGCCCACAATTAATCTGTGTCTTCTTCCTCCTCCAAAATTATGCAAAGAATTTACAATGCTTTAATCACCATCCTCCCTGCTTATACTCTATTTTTTTTTTTTAGTGTATTTTATGGTATTTTAATTCTAACCCCATAAGACAAATTATTATTATTGCTGTACACAGTGTCGATTTAGAACAGCATTTCTTTATCTCAGCACTACTGACATTTTGGGCCAGATAATGCTTTGTGGGAGCTGTCCTGTACACGTTGGAGGTTCAGCAACAGGCCTGGCCTCCACGCCAGATACTGGCACCATATTCCTTTCTCAGTTGTCACAGACAGAAATGTCTCCAGATTACTCAAATGTTCTGAGGGAGGAACATTGTTCTTGATTCAAAATCACTTACTTAAATATACTCACTTATTTAATGATATCTCTTTTCACCATTGCTGTATCTCATAACTTCCATCACTTTTATTCTGTCTAAGAGAAATAATTTAGAATTTTTCTTAGTGAGATTTGTAGTGCAAAACAAAAATCTGTTTTTGCTTTGATTTATTTCTGGTAAATCTGAGAAAAGCCTTGGCTTTTCTCTTTATTCTAAAAAGATAATTTATTGGGCATAGAATTCTAGATTGAAAATTAAAGTTGTCCCTTGGTATTCATGGATGACTGGTTTCAATACCTGCCCCAAGGATACCAAAATCTTAAGATGCTCAAGTCCTTATGTAAAATGGCTTAGGATTTGCATATAACCTATGCACATCCTCCCATATACTTAAAATCATCTCTATATTACTTATAGCACCTAATATAACGTAAATCCTATATAAATTATTGTTATAATGTACTGCTTAGGAAATAATTACAAGAAAGAAAAACATCTGTACATTTTCAGTACAGACACAGCCATTGTAGGCCTAACTACATTTTCCATCCAGGGTTGCTTGAATCCACCAGTGTAGAACCTGCAAATACAGAAGGCTAATTGCATTTTCTTCAAGCACATTAGAGGAATCATTCCATTGCATGATGACATTGTAGCTCTTGAAAATAAACAGCTATGTCTATTATTCCTTTTTCTTTCTTTTTTTTTTAAAGAAAAGTTTATTTAAAAGTAAATTAGAGAAAGAAAAGGAAGAAAGAAGATTCAACTCCCCAAGGTGGGGGAGGAGCCAACGCCAGGAAGCATGGCGACAGCCGTAGCTCAAAGAGCACGTGGCTGCACCATAGTCTAGCAAGGCAATAGCCCTCCTTTTCCTATAATATGTCTTTTCTCTGGCTCCTTTAAAGAAAACATTTTTGTCTTTTGTGTTCTTAAGTTTTGCTATCATATGTTTAGGAATATATTGCTTTTTTTCTTCATTGTGATTTGTTGAGCTTTCTGAATCTGAGAATTGGTATCTTTCAGCAATTCTGGGCAATTCTCACCTATATATCTTTGAAAATTATTTCTTACTCTCTATTGTTCTTCTAGAAATTATCAAATGTTAGATAACTTTAGAGGATTCTTACTTCATTTTAACTTTTGCAGCTTCCTTACTTTTTTGCCGATAAAATATTTGGTACACTTTATTTGCCACTTTCAAAAACAAAAGCTTTTCTAGATTTCTAGTCAGTAATATTGTTTGAAATTGATGTTACAAAGTTAATTTTAGTAGACTTAAAATATACTTATCCTAAGATTATTTCTTACTTTAATTCTTTAATTGGACACTGATAGCTGGACTATAGGCAATTCCGTTATACTCCCTTTTTGTTTTAATATTATAATATACAGACTTCACATTTTAAAAAGAACTAAGTCATTATGCAAATGAAGATTCTACCTTTGTGTTACATACAAAATGGCTTTCCTCATAAACATTTGTAATCTCTTTCCCGACAACAGAGCAGAAGAGAAAATCTGTGAAAACCCCAGTTAAGAATCACATCTCCATGGATGACAGGATTAATCTTCAAGAATAAAACTGTATTAGTCTCTCATTTGGAATGGTTTTTGCAGTTTATTGGGAGTACCTTGGGGTTGAAAATATTGGTAAAATTATTTTTACTTCTTTGATTTATGTTTCAAACTCTCACACACCTTAGTTCTCAAGAGCATTATGGTCATATTGATGTGATCTACGTGTAGATATCAGAAATAAATAGCCAGACTTTGTTTGAAGGTCCATCTTCAGGGATATTTTGTCCCTTTTATTTTGTTATCTACAATGATAGTAGTTGATAATGAGAAACTGAATAAGAACCATGAGAAGAAACTTGTATGAGAATAGAAAATCTTTCCGACAGAATTTGCCCACAACTGATTCTTTTTCTACCTGCCCCCTGGGGTATCTCTTATCACTATTTGTGAGGTTAAAGGGTTTGTAAGTGGTCATGGTAGGGTATTTATAAGCCAGTTCAGTGTGAATCTGTGACGTTAGTTCAGTTTCCAGGTTTTCATGATATTTAGTTTTCTGTTCTAAAGATAGAGCTGATCTCCACATTATACATGAATCACCAAGTCTCAGATGAGTAAATTGTTCGTCTAGTGTCATGTTGCTGAAGAATAAAGAGCTGAGTAGAGACCTACGACAAGGTCTTTTCCAAGTTTGATGCTTTTGCCATAATATAAATTGTTCCCAAAGTTGTGCCCCATGTAATATTTTTTTCATGAGATGTCCATAGGTAGTTCACTAAATAAGGGTCTAATAATTTAGAAAATGCTGACTTAAATTTTAAAGTATTTTTTCCATCTATCCTGGATACTAATCCTTTGTTAGTTTTGTGTTTTGTAAATATCTTCCCTCATTCTGAGCCTTGTCTTTTTACTTTTATGCAGTATCTTTTGATTAGTAGACCTTTTGAATTAAACTTTAGATTAATGTTTTGATTTTTTTTCACTGTTTGAGCTCATAGCGCTTTGTTTTAAGGATTCCTCCATGCCCTCATATATTCTTATGTATTTTCTACTAGATATTCAATGTTTTACTTTTCTCATTTAGTCTATAATATACCTAGAACTGATAATATAATATACCTGGAACTGATTTTGAACTATGGTATGAGGTAAAGATCTCGTTTTATTTTTTTTTCCCACATGGATTATTAACCATCTCTATACCCTTTGATCACTGATCTTCAGGAATCATCTCCATCAAGTGTGAAATTTCCACACAGGAGTAATCTGTTTGGGCCTTTCTACTTATGGTTTCATTTGGCTACTCTGTCTAGTCATATGCAATACCAGAATTGTTTGTAAGGAGGGGTGTGGGGGGGAAGGGAGGGGGACACAATCTAACTATTCATCTGGAGACCAGACAACTACATTATAATATAGATATTTGTACAACTGAAAACAAATAAACTCGGCCTACATGTATTAAAATTTCATAAGGTTGCCGGGCTCGGTGGCTCAGCCTGTAATCCCGCGCCTTGGGAGGCTGAGGTGAGTGGATTGCCTGAGCCCTTGTGTTCGAGACCCAGCTGGGCAGCAAGACCTCACCTCTACAGTAAATCAAAAAATTAGCAGGGCGTGGTAGTGCGCGCCTGTAGTTCTAGCTACTTGGAAGGCTGAGGCGGAAGGATCGCTGGAGCCCAGCAGGTTGAGGCTGCGGTGGCTGGGTGCGGCCACTGCACTCCAGTCTAGGTGACAGAGTGAGACTCGAACTCAAAAAAAAAAAAATTTCATAAGGTTGTGCCCCTACCCATGATTTAGCAAAATAATATTTAGAGTATGATACCATTTATGTGAAAGTTAAAAACACAAAAAGTATACCTATTGCTCAGAAGTATACAAAGAGATAAGAAAATAATAGTAACTACCTAAGCAATCCACACAATGTTCAGAATTTTGTTACCTTTGAGAAATGGAAGAGGTATGATGAAAGAAGGACACACAGAGGCGTCAATTGTATTTGTAAGATTTCTTTCTTAAGCTGTGAGATGGGTACCTGGGTTTATTTTATTATTCTTTACACCTCCTTATGTCTTAAAGTTTTCCTAACGTTTTTACAAATAATAATACAAGATGCCTTTACTGCAGTAGTTCTCATACACTTTAATTTGTTAATAGGCTTTGTCTTTATCCCAAAACAGGGCATTCTATGTGTGTTTCCCAAATTTAATTGACCATGGAACCTTTTTTCCCCAGGAACATCTATTGGTATCTTGGGAATTAGTCTTATTTTATGGATCCCAGATTCTGAATATGTACATTAGACCATTCTTCTTATAATGATGAGACAAGTCAAGGTCTAGTCTTTCTTTAGCATATCTTCGAGTTCCAGAAGTGCTTTGAACTCAGCAGGATAAAAAGGGAGGTGTTGTGCATGTGGTTTTTACCTTAGTGTCTTTCTTCTAAGATATTCTTATGGCTTTAATTTCTTGGGTACATCCCCCACTTACCCCATTCTGTGGAAACAGTTGGGATGTTTTATATAGAGAAATCAACAAAATACAGTTTCTACTTAGCGAGCGTACAGTTAGAACATGACTTCCTCTTTGTTTCTAAAGTTCAATGCAAATAGTACATAATGTAGAGAATGTTAACTGAAATGGGCCACTGAAGGCATGAATTGGTCAAGAGTCAATCATTACAGATCATCTTGTTATCTTATTAATAGAGCACTTTTATGATCGATCATCCTCATAAGTAACATTGGTATATAGATGGTATTAGTTTTGTAATGCAAGTCATTGCAATGAGATTTTGTTTTAATTGGTTTTAATTGGTTTTTTTACAAATATATAAAAATGAAGCTGATACCTTTTTTGCCATAGAAATGCTTTGTCTGGTAGACTCTGTATCTAAAAAAAGAATATATAAATAAAGCAGGTGATTGGACCTGGCAAGCTTCGATTCCAATTCAGCGTACTTTCTCTATTTATATGAGTGCAGTAAAAATGTTGGCCTTTAGAAACTTATATTCCCTAGGTGTGCAAGTGTGGGAAGGCATTTTTTGTTGTTATTATTGCTATTTTAAAAAATGTAGAAAAATCCTAATAGAAAATTCCAAAATAAGAGCTGGTATAATGCCTGTATGCATGTAGAAGAGGAATAAATTATTCTGAGTTGGACTTTCAAGTGTTGTGGCCACAAATGGTGAATGGAGGCCTTGCACAGTATAGTATACGTGCTACTACACTCCTGCTTAAAGCTCATAAATCTTGCATTATTTGGAGTAAGTGTGGACACTCCAATATGAATTTAGAGGCAAATATGAATGTGTTTTTGGGCACGGACTAGGTGGAGAGAATGCTGTGATTATGTGTCAAAAAATTCTAATCATCTGGTCTTTCTTTTTTTGAGTTGGAGTCTCACTCTGTCGCCCAGACTGGAGTGCAGTGGCCACTCCCGGCCACCACAACCTCAACTGCTGGGCTTCAGCAATCCTTCCATCTCAGCATTCCAAGTAGCTGGAACTACAGGCATGTGCTACCATGCCTGGCTGATTTTTGATTTATTGTAGAGATGAGGTCTCGCTAAGTTCCCCGGGCGGGTCATAATAAATGGATTGGTTCCTTCATTCTGCCAATAAAACATAAGTGTATGAAAACTTTTGAAGTGTGGGAGGCAATGGCAAAGAAAACAATAAACTGTGCATGTGAGACTGGCTTGATGCTTGGTGATAAAGAGATGAGGGCCCCGCGGGTCAGCTCTCCATAGGTACAAACAGATGTTTGCACTGTTTCACAGCTGCTAAATATGATATAAATCCAAAGAATTTTCCTTGTTTTTATAAAGGAAAAAAATACCCAGACAGCAAATTTTTGGTCATTCAGATACTCTTACCAAATGACATCTGGTTTCTGTACTGCTTATTTAAGCAATCCTTTAAAAAAAAAATCTTTGCCAAGGGGAGGAACTCTAAACTTTCAATCCTCCACTATACAGAACAGTACCATTTAAATTGCAGTGTAGCATGCAGAGTTTATTATAAGCAATGCCATTTATTTCTTAACTAGTGAGTTTTACTTTTAAGAAAAATGGGTTAGATATTATACAACTGGTTAAGGGAAATCTGTGATGGGGTTACATGCAGAATGTCCTAGGATTCCAATCTTGATGATGGCAAAGAAAATGAATTAATTGCTTCCATATGTTAAGAATGGTGGTGAGCAAAGTTAAACTATACAGTTACCTAAAATAAAATGTCAACAGTATAGCAAGACGATATTTTGACTTGCATCAAGGTGAGAGAACATGAAAGGCAGAAAGGAAGCAGTGGCAGGTTGAAGGTCAAGAAAGAAATGAATCTTAATCAAAGACTTGCCTAAATCTTTAGAGAAGGACCAGATTTTTGCCATCTGTACATCCATAATGCTTTCAAGTTTATACGGGGAAATTTAGTTCATTATTTTGTTCAACAGCAAATATGTTTACACTGGTTGTTTCCCTCAAAGGTGTCTGTGTTGAGGGATCAAATGCCCAAGCTCGCAAGCTTGCCTTCTGAATTTTTTCCTTCTCGACCCTTGTGGTTGACCTTGATCTCCAGTTTCTTTAACACTTTCATCAATGTGTCTTCCAGAACTTAGCACTGAAACAGAAAATGTGATAATTCCATAACAAATTTGGCAACTGGCAGAATTCCTCCTTTTGGGTTTTACATCATTATTTGGCCAGATATTGTAATTCCTGTCTGATACTAGTAGAGAGGAATGAGCAGTCTGACATGTCCGGCTTCACTGGAAATTCCTCACCCAAAGCTTTGCTAGGTCTGTGCAGTATTCAAACACCAGTCTAAAGGGAGTTGACCAAGCTGAGGATAGTCTACTACATGGACCTTTCTTTGGTTCCTTTTAAAACTGGTTTGTTTATTTTGAGGGGTACCAGGTTCTTGCCATGATGTGATATAGACTCTACCAGAGCTGACTTAGCAAAAGGATGATACTTTTTCTTATTGAGTTTTACTTTCTAAGGTTAGAATATGAGTTCAGGCTCGGCATGTATACTAATCCTTAGTTTCAGCCTGAAGTCTAATTCACTGTTCGTTTCCCATTTCTTTTTTAGTCTCTAGCAAAAGTTGCCTTCCTCCAGATTCCATGATGAAGCTTACTCTATCTCCAGCATCCATCACTTCTGTGTTTACTAGCTTTGAGACCTACTTATGTAAAGCTTTCTCGTACGTACCATCTGTGTATGACAGTCCCAGGTGAGACCTCATAACGAGGTTTCATGAAATCACGGCTGAGGAGTTCTGGATTCAGGTTGACGTCCAACTGTGCACAGCTAAATCCTCCACCCCCGGGTCCCATGCCAAGTTCTTCTTATCATTAACAGCTTCCTATGGATGTCACTAAGACTAAATATTCAAAGGAAATATAAAGCCCTTCATTCCCTGAGAATCAGAATATTTAGGTTGTGCAAATCCTTGAACCCTAGAGTGGATTTAATCAGCCTAATTCACATCATAAATATCAGGTTGCAAAGACACACATGTGCTGGAACAGATAGGGAGATTTCATTTTAACTTCTAAACTTGCAAAATCATACCCCATGGGCCATCAATTTTTCTTGGACACTCCAGGGACTTCATGGCAGGAAGAATTCTTGAGTTCACATTGAGTAAATTTATGTGCTTTGTTGAGAAGGGAGCAGTTTCTTCTCTGTTATCAAAGATATCCTATTTCACCTCCTAGACCCTGTTGGCACCTCCTAGCTGTTCTTGTCTCCAAGCCTCCCGGCCTATCCCATACAATGGCCTGGTACTCTTTTGCATGGTCCGTTTCTATTTTCTCTCTTTCCTCCCTTCCATCATTCCTATCCCTCTCAACCTTCCCTCTTTCCCTCAGCCTCTTTTCTTTTATTCTTCCTTCTTTCCTCTCTCCCTCCTCTCTTCCAAATAGCCTTTTAACATAACATACGGTGATTCCCTAAATATGGAAAGATAAGTGAGGCTAGAAGTTTATAAGTTAAACTTTTTATTTTGAAATCATTATAGATTCACATGTAAGAAACAATACATAGACATATCATGTATCAGTTTGTTTAGTGAAAACACATTATAAAACTATCATACAATACCACAGCCAGGATTGTGACATTAATACAGGCAAGATACAAAGAATCTCCATTACCACAAGAGTCTCATTTTGCCTTTTATATAGCTACTCTCACAACCTTCTCATCCCATTTCCCTTCTTACCACTGGAAATCACCATCATTCACTAAACAATTTCTATAATTTTGTCATTTCATGAATGTTATATAAATGAAATCATATAGCATGTAACTTTTTGAGATTTTTTTTCACTCAGCAGAATTCCCTGAATATCCATTCAAGTTGTTCCATGCATTAGTAGTTTGTCCCCTCTCATGACTGAATAATATTCCATGGTATGGATATACTAAAGTTTGTCTAGCCATGTACCTGCTAAAGGACATCTGGGCTGTTTCCAGTTTTGGGTCATTGTGAATAAATCTGCTATGAACATTTGTGTACAGGTTTTTGTGGGAAGATAAGTATTTATCTCTCTGGATAAATGCCCCGAAGGACAGGAGTTGCACGTTTAGCTATTTAAGAAATGGTCAAGTCGTATTCCCTGGGGGCCAAAACCTAGAACATTTCCACCAGGAATAGTATGGAAAGGGATGCACTTTGCTCGCACAATTTCTTGTTTGGCCATTCTGATGAGTATGTGGTGATCTCTTGTGGTTTTAATGCACATTTTCCAATGACTGATGAAGTTGAACGTGTTTTCTTTTCTTTTTTAAAGTAGGATTTATTGAGAAGACAGAAAAGCTCCCACAGTGGGAGGGTACCCAAGGGGGTTGCCCTGAACATCTTTTCATGAGCTTATTTGCCATCTGTGCATCCTCTCTGATGAAATGTCTTGTGATGTCTTTCACCCAATTTGTAATTGGATATTTATTTTTATTGATGCTTTGAATATCTATCCCTTTTAATTCTCCAAAAAGATGCTTGAAGGCCACATAGTTCTGGAGGGTCAGAGTTTGGGTTTGAATCCAGGTCTGTGAGACTCACCATGCTTTTCTTTGAACACTTTGTTATCATTCTTCAACATTTTTCCTCTTTGCCTATACAGCGAGTTTGTCTTCTCTGTCCACTATTTCCTGGTGATTAACTAACTTAATGGTTTCTGTTGCTCCTGCTGGGATAGGAGATATTAAATTTACAAGCCCAGAGTCAAAATTCTAGACCCATTCAAAATGCCTATTCATGTACCAACAGCAGCTGAACCCGCTGTTATCAAAGAAACCATATTTCATCTCCTATAGCCTTATTGAAACTCCCTAGCTGTTAAATGCTCTGACTTCCACCCATGAAAAAGCTGTCTTTCCTCCTACCTTTCTCATTTCTAATAATAGGTCCACTGTATTTTCTGTCATCAATTCAAAACCTTCGTTTCCTCCCTGATTTTCCTTAGATGGCACCATCCCATACTCAAGCGATTTGCTGCCAAAGGTCCACATAGATTCTACCTTCGTGTCCCCGTCTTCCAGGTCTCATTCACATTCATCCTTTCTGGCCCTAGCATCTGCATTGCTGCAATAGCATTCTAACAGAGCCGCAGCCTTCACTGCCTTGTCTTCTCAGTATCTCATCTTAGACATTACTGTCAGACTTTCCTGATGCATAGGACTGACCTGACTACACTTCTGTGCCACAGACGTCAGTAGCTCCCCTCTGCCTAATGAAGTACATACAAAACCCTCCATCTGCCTTTAAGGTTCACCAAAAATGACGTTCTTCTGACATCCTTTTGGAGTCTACTTCCGACCACCTTCTTACTAAGCTACTTGCATTCCCCAATATGTCCTGTAGTTTCTGCTTCATCCCTCCAATTCATTTACTTTCAACAATGAATTTTACATATCCTTCAAGGCTCATCTCAAATGCAATCTCTGCAAAAAAGGTTTTTTTGATTCCTCCAGTGAAGGGTCTCTTTCATTCCTTCAAAGACAAATCTTTCCTGACAATTATCTCGCCTTTTATTTTAATTTTGTGCTGACCTTGAAGGCAAAAATAATGTTATTTGTTTTCATCTTCTTTGCAGTGCAAGACAAAATGTTCTATTCATAACAGGTCTTCGGGGTTTGAGTTTTGTAAATGAATCTTCAAGGATCAGGGATTCTGCACAACTTTTTCTAAATTGTTTAGTTATGACTGACAAGATATATCCTGAATGAATCCTTCCTTATGTTTTGATTCACCTAGAGAAAAAAAACATACTACACGTCTTCACAAAAGAGTTATAATCATCCACTAACTACTCTTCTCCCATGTGACATCAAGATGACTTGTAAAGACGTGGAGAGTTAACTTCCAAAGCTAGTTTTCTGAGCTAAGCCTGTTGCAAATAAAGTTCCACAAGAATCTTCCTTATCTGGGATAATAGACAAGCAATACTCTTTGAACTGTGCTGGAGTGTGTCTATGGTGGATGTGTTATGCCTTGCTAGAGGATAGAATATTTCTGGAAAAAAATCCCATTAAAAACTAAATATTCTGTTAGTTTATAAGTGATAAAATCTGCTAAAATATATAAGAAATACCTTGGCTAGTTTTTAAAAATGCATATATGTTCCTTTAGATTTGGAAACTTTTAACCTGAAATAGGTTGACTTTTAACATTCTTGTCATTTAAGTCTCTGCGTGCTCTGTGTAGAGGGACTTGGATGTGGGAGCATCCCGGGGTCAGTGGGTTCTGAGTTTTGATATGCAGTTGTCAATTCACTGAACCATTTTTTGAGGGGGAGAATAAAAAATGTAGATTTATGGCCTATATAATTTGTTAATTATACTGAATAATTAAAAATTAAATCTTGTAACTTGGACACGGGAGTCTAAAACTGCAGAAAGATGCTATGGAAGAATGTTCATGGTAAAAATGAGGGCCACTAGGCATTCACTGTTAAGCTTGGAGACTAGATGGCAGTGCAGTGGCTATAAATAACTCCTAACTGTGGCACCAAGCAATGCCTGTTTGTGCCCAGCATATATTAAACACCAACATTCCAGTAACAAACTCCACAGTGTAGATTTAACTTTCACTCATTTTCCTTCATTCTCCATTTTTTTTCTTTTCTAAATATACCCTCCAATCTCTTTATTAAAAGTTACCACTAATAATTCCATGTTAGAAGAGAAAGTTGTAAAGTACTCAGTTAAGAGAGCAAGTTTAGCCAGCTGTGGTGGCTCATGCCTGTAATCCTAGCACTTTGGGAGGCAGAGGTGAGAGGATTGCCTAAGTCCAGGGGTTCGAGACCAACCTGGACAAGTTGATGAGACCTTGTCTCTACAATAAATCAAAAAATTCACTGGGCGTGGTGGCACACACCTGTGGTTCTGCTACTTGGAAGGCTGAGGTGGAAGGATCACCAGAGTCCAACAGGTCAAGGTTGCGGTGGCTGTGAGCATACCACTACATTCCAGCCTGGGTGGCAGAGTGAGACAGACTCAAAAAGAGAGAGAGAGAGAGAGAGAGAGAGAGAGAGAGAGAACAGATTTAGAGTCAGACAGACTTGTCTTGGCTCTACAGTCTTCTAGCTGTGTCTCCTTGAACAAATAATGAATACAGATCTCAGTTTTCTCATATGTAAAATGGGGATAATACTCACATCCATCTTATAGGATGGCAGTGAAATTATCTAAAATAATGTATAGAGCTTAGTCTGGCACAGAGTAAGCACTCAGCAAGTGACAGCTGCTGTTATTGCTAGTTATCATTTACCTTCACATTTGTACTGGTAAGAGGTATGGAACCAAAAGTTGTTGGTTTAGTCTTCAAACCTAGGGATCTATCTGCCAGTTGTAGTGGGAATATTTCTGAAACTAGGAAGAACAAAGACACCCACCAAAATGCGTGCCAATTCAGCACACATGGTGGGGGTAGATCCTTACCGGTGAGTTTTATTGATACTCTGAGTTAACAGATGCCTCATTCACTTAGCCAACATTGCCTGGGCTCCCACCATGTGCCAGAAATGTGCTGGCATTGGGACCCATGCCCTAGTATTTTTCACAGTCCATTTTGCAAATGAAATCCACCTATTCGAACATTTCCTGGTTTGTTTTTTTCAGGTAACCATGTTTAGTTTTGTGGTATTGATTGAATTTGAAGATCAGATTTAGAGTAACCCACTGGGCTGATATCTTTGCAGGTGAAACAGCCTCAGTCACCAAAAATGAAGCTGGTGAGTGGTGGCCACTGTGGACATGTCTGGCCCCTGTCCAGGAAGAGGCCTGGGTATTCCCCCTGCTGACTTCCATGGCAATAAATGGTATCACACTGGAGTTCCCATGCTTGCGTCCTCTAGGGACACGAAGGCCTGGCCAGGGTGGGATGTTCTTGTGCAGCCTACATATGCCAAGTGTCTTGTTTTGCAGAGAGAAAGGAATAGAGGAAGAATTCGTTAGCCAGTTTGCAGACAATAGTCAGCTGTGGATTCACAGCAATCAAGTGTCAGAATGAATCTCCTTCATCTGTTTTCATTTTGCTAACCCGCTGCATCAGGCACCACAAAATAAATATGTTAATTAACTGTCCCACACTCTAACTCTAAAGGAAGGCACTTGGACAACAGAAAAAATGTTCATTTGCAGCACGGGGGGAAAAAGCCAGGGAATCGTTAGACTCTTGAAACTTCTGCAGTTGGAATAACAATCAAAAGAGCAGAGATGCCTCTAAAATAGTCTGCTCTCGGCATTGCTTAATTGGCCTATTTATTTTTCTGTCTCCGAGGCTGTCTTTCGTGACACCTACTGATAAGAGCCAATCGGAACCGTGGCCGAATTCCTTTGGGCTGGACCTGCCAACAAACTGCTCAGACCTCCAGATGTTGCTGCTTTGTGAGAAATGAGAACTCAATAAACCAGGCTCACCCTTCCTCCTGGGGTGAACACAAAGACAGGCAGATATGGAAAATCACTGCTCAGCACCACAAACGATGTACTCAGATAAGGGGTTGGGCCAGTTCTTATTTGTCTTGGTGGAACAGACAGCCATGGAGCCTCGTGCAAGAATTTAAGCTGGCAACAATTCAAAATGTGACTATACGTTGAAAATGCCCAACAAAAAGAGGACTTTTAGTCGGGAAAAAGCCCAACAGTGGATTTCAACAACTAGCTAGAGAAACTTGTAAAGAGGGTCAAATGTGCATCACACATGATTTTATTATGTGGAACATTTCTCCACCTTTTGTGTTTTTCAGATACCATTCCATTGTGTTATGTAATGAGTTAGAAAGATGCCGCAGTCACAGTCTCATGGCACATCTCAACCATCAATGAATAATACTCCGTGAGCACTCGCCGTTCTGGGAATAGAACAAAATGAGCTCAAGTGAATTAGTTCTTGTCCTCCAGACCAGAGTGTCCCAATCTTTCTTAGTACAGGACACACTTGTGACCTTGCTATGAAAAAAATAAGAAAACATATCACCGTTCTTTATTCCTGAGCCAGTCCTTCATCCAGCTGCCTGTTCATCTCAACCTTTTGCCCCTCACCATGTTGTATGTACTCATGCCCCTTCTGAGTAAGGACAAATGTAAAGCTAATGTCAATATATGGTGAGACGCCATTTCTCTCATGAAATAATCTCCAAATAAGTCTGTTGGCTAGGATAAGTATGGTGAGTGCAATGGAAATGGCTGAGTTAAATATTTCTTGTGATATTTAATTAACTAATTTAATCTTACATACTTAAAATTCTATCTTCATTGTAATGATATAGTATTTTGGAATCTTTTTTTTTTTTTACATGGGAGTCTTACTGTGTCACCCAGGCTGCAGTGCAGTGGCACCATTATGGCTTACCACAGCCTTGAATTCCTGAACTCAAACGATCCTCCTGCCTCAGCCTCCTGAGTAGCTAGGACTATAGGCATGCACTACCATGCCCAGATAATTTTTTAATCTTTAAACTTTTTTGTTTTATTTTATTTTTATTTTATGTTGCCTATGCTGCTCTCGAACTCCTGGATTGAGTGCAAGTGATCCCTCTGCTTTGGCCTCCCAAAGCGCTGGGATTACAGGCGTGAGCCATTGTGCCTGGCCTTAGAACCTATTTTTTGAACTCATGTCTAACAATACCATTTTTATTTGAACTCTTCACATGCATCTTGGTGCCAGCCAAGAAGCATCAGAGCCTTTGTGGTCCTTAGAGCTGTTTTGTGAATCACCAGTATAGTTTACTACAAATTGTTACTTCATTTCATTTTTTGAATCTGAGAGTGTAATATTGTTACTGGAAATTTTATCTCAGCCACATGTACCTATTTGCATAGTATTAGGGCTACATTTTCCTTATAAAATAAAACCATCCTGTGACCCTCCCAAAGTGTAACCACTTAAATGAATCTTGACAGTTTTGTTAACATGATATCTAACACGTAGAACTGCCAAATACCCATAATGACTGAATCCATGTTAATTTTTTCTTTTTAAAAATCTGCGTACATTAGATTATTTCCACAAATTTCCAAAACTTGCAATGATTGAAGCTGTTTTGGTTTAATGAATCTCCAACCAATGGTATTTGTTGTTCAGAACAAAGTACTTGTGACAGTATCCCTAGGATAGGAGATACTTGGCAAAGCCTCAAATACAAATTGACTCTTTTTACAGAAATAATGTTTTGGGGAAAGTTGCCAGCGGCCGAATGGGCCCTCATCCCCACCTGCCCCGGGCTCTTGCCCTGCCCACCCGAAAGTGGGTGAAAGGTCGGTGGCGCCGGTGCTGCAGCTGGGGCAGCAGAACCAGGATGGCCAAGGAACTGACTGACAGATGGACTGACCATGGCCAGTCAGCCGAAGCTGCTGGTCGGCGGCTTCGGCGGCACGAACCTGCTGGTCGGCGGCTTCGGCGGCATGTGTCTGGTGTACGTGGGGCACCCTCTGGACACGATCAAGGTCCGACTGCAGACACAGCCACCAAGTTTGCCTGGACAAGCCTCCCATGTACTCTGGGACCATTGACTGTTTCCGGAAGACTCTTATTAGAGAGGGCATCACGGGGCTATACCGGGGAATGGCTGCCCCTATCATCAGGGTCACCCTCGTGTTTGCAGTGTGTTTCTTTGGGTTTGGTTTGGGGAAGAAACTACAACAGAAACACCCAGAGGATATGTTCAGCTATCCCCAACTGTTTACAGCTGGGATATTATCTGGTTTATTCACCACAGCAATCATGACTCCTGGAGAACAGATCAAGTGCTTATTACAGATTCAGGCTTCTTCTGGGGAAACCAAGTACACTGGTACCTTGGACTGTGCAAAGAGTCTGGGATTTGAGGCATCTACAAAGGAACTGTGCTTACCCTCATGCGAGGTGTTCCAGCCAATGGGATGTATTTCATGACATATGAATGGCTGAAAAATATTTTCACTCCAGAGGGAAAGAGGGTCGGTGAACTCAGGGCACCTAGGATCCTGGTGGCTGGGGGCGTTGCAGGCATCTTCAGCTGGGCTGTGGCAATCGCTCCAGATGTACTCAAGTCCCGCTTCCAGACTGCATCTCCTGGGAAGTATTTTAATGGTTTAAGAGATGTGCTGAGGGAGTTGATTCGGGATGAAGGAGTCACATCTTTGTACAAGAGGTTCAATGCAGTGATGACCCGAGCCTTCGCAGGCAATGCAGCCTGTTTCCTTGGCTTTGAAGTTGCCATGAAGTTCCTTAAATGGGCCACGCCCAACTTGTGAGGCCAAAGGCTGCTCAAGGCTTCTGGATGCTGGAAGCTGCCACAGAGGAAGAGTAGAGGGCAGGACTAAGCAGGCCTGAAGGGTGAGGGGAGGGGTATGATGGGGTCAGAGCTCTGTGTACAAACTTGGTGAGACCCTTGCCTTAAAGACATACTCTACCTTATATATCTTGGTGTGCCATTTTGAAACTTGAAATCACTCTTGTCAATTTAAGGAATCTCAAAAGGATTTGGAGATGGAGCAAGTAGCTTCTAGACCAGTTACTATCCTGTGGCCAGAATGCTGCCTACCTGGTAGCCCTGCTATAGCCAAAATGTTCCTCACTAAAGAGGCAATCTCAGCTTCTCACTGGAGGCACTGTGCACATTTTCAACAAGCTGACCAGTAGTTGGGATCTTCTTCAATTCCTAACAAGGAATACTCACCTCATTTTCAGGGTGCCATATAATCCTGGGCTACACATGGGGCTATGAATGAGGCCCACATCTGTCTATCCAAGTAGACAGGGGCATATGTACCTAGGAGCAGATAGCCTGCTGTTAACCATTGGTTTTTTTTTTTTTTTAAACATGCAAATAATTAAAAGCAAAACTAGAGCAGCCTAATTTCCCAGGACCATGTGGAGAATTTTCCTTCCTACACAGTGAGGACAGTCTCAGGCTGGTGGGATAAGTGAGAAAGCTCAGGGTATAGGAAGACTTTTTTGCATACTCTTTTCTCATGAGAGCATCCTGTTTTAGCAGGAGATAATAAATATTGTTTCTAATTTAAAAAAAAGAAAGTTGCCTAATATTCAGGCATGTACGGTATATTCAGATATAGCCTTACTTTGTGATATCTCTTCTTTATGCCATGTCTGTACCCCATCACGTCTGCATCCCACATCCCTATTCAGAAGTTGGCAGAAGGGACTCTTTCTCTCTGAGAATGATTTCAATGAAATCATAGAGAATGATTTCTAGTTAAAATACAATGCCTTAAATACTTGCTGCCTAAGATATAGTCTCCCCAGATAATTTCATAACAGGACAGATGTAGAGTGCAACACATAACAATAATTTGACAGCAAAGTAGTAAGTCTAGGGATTTAAAAATTGATATTTAGATGACTTACTGGGTGAAATGTTTCTAGGTTCAGGCACACAAATGTGTGAATAAGTTATTGGGATAAGAAAAA